>OX375879.1:113182382-114382382 GCA_947359465.1 Metellina segmentata | reverse complement strand
GAGAGCATTGCTTGCTGATGGGAGTGATCTTCCTCAAGATCAGCTCAATAATTTGATCCTGAGCATGCCTAAGCGTTATATGGACTGTATTTCATCGTCTGGGAGACATACAATGTATTAACCATCATACTAACCATGTCATGTTAAGTTTTTGTAAGGTCGATATTTTTTCTAATTGCTCCAGTAAGCAAAAATCGTAGTTTTTATGAATGGTATCATACATACACCATCTTTTTTGTTCTTTTTCTTTTGTTTTTTTAATGAGTTTTATGAATAAATCTCGTTTGTTTAGTTTTTGAACCTTTATTTGCCGGAGCTGGCAATATCCTTAATTTATGGACATGAGTGTATTTGCATTTCAATACTTGCAATTCAACAATGCACGATTCTTCAGAAGAGATGAGAATAGTTTAAATATAAGTTATTATTAGATCTAAATTTTTAATATTAACCAATGACTAAAATGTAGCAAAAAAAAATTACAAAAATGTCATATTTTTCCTAATTAACTCGACCTAGTTTTATCTGAACTTGTACTATACAAATAAATGATGTATTGTAATAAATATACCATTTACAATGTTGGGTACATTTGGTGGTTAAAGTTTACTAAAATGAAATATTTTCATAAGTACAATCTACATAATACATCGAATAGAATAAAATACTTATGAATCGTTGGGGATATCGCTGTGTCCTGATGATAGAGATGCTCAATGATAACAAGTTATCATGGTTATTATCTATACTTGTTAAGAGAGATAAATAGAAATAAAGAGTGAATAAAAGTCGCACTGGATCAACACAGCATTCTATAGACGACGAACCGGGACCAATCCCGAAGGGAAAGTTTATAGGACAATGCCTCGTAATTTTGAAACATGGCCAGATCAACACCTCAGCAAGAACCCATTCTGCAAACTTCTGGCCTGTGTTTTCAAATTGCATTATCCGGATGCTATATCGGGACACTACCAACTATTTTAGTAGTGAGTAATGGCAATGTACCTGCAGACTAACTAACCACCAACACACAATCCCGCGCTTAGTGTCGTGAGACACTGTACAAATGTAAATAAGTGTGGTTGGGATCAATAGAGCATGCCACCGAAGTAACATGTCTATTCAGAATGTTAGAGCACATTACTTATAAACATTATATCATCTATTCAGAAATCACCTATATCATCATCATAAAAAAACAGTAGTTTATTTTAGTCTCTCTCTTGGGATAATTTAGGTCCTTGTGATTCTCAGTGAATCTCACCATGTTAGTAAATTTGGCCATCGAGATCTTGTTACAAGCAATGTTCCTGAGTCATGCAATTTTAAGGTGGTCGGCCGCCATCCTTATATTCTACATACTGTAAAGGGCAGACTGTGACGTAATGTAGAGGTGTGCCGATTTCAACATAGAAGCAATTTTCTGAATTCGTTTTTTAAACTTCGCCAGGTAAGATGGAAATAAAAATATTTATAAAAATAGTGACAGTTAATTATGATTGTTGTCCTGAAAATATAAATGTTATACCCGGGTATATATCATATCCGGGCAAATATTCGACCCCGGTAAATATTATACCCGGGCAAAAATATCCGGACATATATTATACCGGGGCATGTTTGTCAATCTGGTGTCAATGTTTGACCTCTTAATACAAAGGGGCAATGGTATACGAGTGGGAAAATAGCGGCTGATTGACAAGAGGGTTAAGAGTTCGTGCACTTAATACTGTCGTAGTCTCAAATGTCGTCACGGTGGTGTTGCGTGTAAGTCTGAAGAGTGGGTGGTATCAGCGTATAAATAGTGTACCGGCGTAGATATTGAAGTCGACATCTAGACATGGTTCAGAATATTGAGTGGTCGTTTTTAAAGCATTTCCTTCCTGAATGATCCCTGACCGTCGTCAGTAGCACTTTGTTTTGTCGCTCAAGTGCGACGTTAATTTAACTACCTACCGCTACAAACGAATTATGTCTTTAATGTATGGTATGGACGTCAGATGGTAGGTAAATCCACCTGTGCATCAGAGTAGGTGTTTAGTTATGAATTTTAATTAATGTCGCACTTTAGCAACACTATGGTCTATTGGAGAATGTTCACGATATATCCCAAGGAAAAGATCCGATGACAACACTGCGTAATTTTGAACCACGGTCAAAAATAGGATCGCGGTGCACCAGGGTAATGCTAAGTCGTTTACAATCGTGACGTTGTAGTGTTATGATGTCAAAAGCGTTTATCCTTACAAGTTCAAACTGAACTGGGATTGATAAAAGAATATTAAGTATTGAAATTGAAATTCCATTTTGTATTTCTAAAAAACATTACAAGAACATTCAACCGCAGGACAGCAATAAAATGGAACTTGCCCACAGTATGTTTCTTACAGAATGCTTAATACACCAAGAAATAGTAACCTATCCCCAAACAGTAAATTGGTAATTTAAAACATTCCCAGAAAGCACCATGAAAAGTAACGAAAGTGTTAACTAGCCCATTATTCTGTTTTCCAGTCCAAATATCACACGGCGTCGACATCGGCCACAAATGTTCACAGAAATCGAAACGGCTTTTTCCGAAATGGAAAAAGAATATCAATACCACGCATGGGAACATCTGTATGAAATATACTCCAAAACATCATTCAGCGAGATTTCGAAACTCATAAAAATAGGGGGAAATAACCCCCGGTGTTTTTGCCCGGGTCCACGAAAATGAAATATCTTGAAATATCTCGCGGACCTAGAGGGCTAGAAGAGAAATATATATAAAATTGCCGAGATGCTTTGGGTCTCATTTATTAAAGGCTGTTTCTTTTCTACCCAAGAAGCGATAAGGAGAATAATAAATGTAGGAATTTTCGGATGGATCTCAGGTTGGACGAAGAGGAACATTTTTTCGTCTTTTTTAATAAAGTATAAATATGAAACTTCTTTGTCCTCGGGACAGGAAACTTCGTCAGAAATTACTTCGAAACGATCGAAAAAGAATCTTTATGTCAATATCCCTTCCGTTCTGGCTTGCTTAGTTCGATCTTTGAGTTTCGTTTCATTACCGAAAGTTAGGGTCTCTCTTGGAGGAATTGAAACAGTCGGCAATTGGGACCACCGGTGTTTGAAATGAATCTTTTATGATGTTATCCAGTGCCGGTGTTTGGTTTCGGGTTGATAATGTGTGATGTTGAATGTTAGCGGAACAATCTGGTGCTATCTTTGGATACTTGATAGGTTTCATCCAATTTGAAATAAGCCGTTAAATTTTGAATGTTTACCAATAAACTGTGTTTATTACCGAAACTTACTCCAGAGATAATTGCGTATTTGGAAATGGAACTTACTTAGTTTTTGACTTTCTAATAAAAGATTTACTAAATAATAAGAGTAAAATGCTTTTTATGAAAACTTAGTTTTGCCTCAAGGGCACAACATGTACATAGTATGTTCTTAACTTTTTATATTATGTAGGAGTTTTTGTTTTCCCCCAACACATGCATAATTTCATTAGATAATGTTCAAGAGATAGACGAGGCATCGTTAGCCCGATTGGTAGAGTTGCGAATTAACAACCGGAGGGTTGCGAGTTTAAAATTCGATTCCACAGAAGACAGTCGTGTACATGCGGGCTAGTGCACATTAACTCTGTCGTGGCACCAAATGTCTTCTCGTTGGTGAGGCACAGAAGTTTGGAGATTCAGTTACCACCTCAGATGTTGAACTCGTCATCTGCCGGTGGTTCAAAAGTGCGAAGTTTGGTCCTTGGATTTCTCTATAACGCTGATAACTGGTTGTATTGCCCCAGAGTGTTGTAAATTCAGTTACCAATCTACATGGGATCAATTCCCAGATTCTACGGTGCAATATCATGTAGTCTCATAAGTATTGATCAACATGATTAACCCTTATAAACCACCAATAGCCCGTTATGTGGGTTTGTTTTTCTAAACTTGAAGAGTAAGATGCCAGCTATGGGGTTGAGTTCGTCGACTGACCGAGGCACAAATGACGAGGCTTTCTACTCGGATCCTTCCCTTTGGGGTTGAATTCGTGTAGTCGCCTAAGTCCGTTGTTTTCTCCAGTTAGGCGTTAATTAATTATCTATCTACCGGAAGGTTTATACAGGATTTAATTTAATAAATGTTGCCATGTTTTTAAATCCTTTGAAGAAGAAACGATTTGAAGACATAGCAGAAATCAAAGTATTAATGAATTACTTGCAAAAGTTATGTGTAACGCAAGTTGAATTCGATACAAGGATTCAAATAGGAAGGGAAAAAAACTTATAGTATATCTATTAATGTACTAATTTTCCCTTAAAATAAATAAGATTACAATTAGAAGTTAGAATACAAAGTAAAGTATTCAGCAAAACTTGATCACATATTATTTATTTCAACACTCTCACGAATACACTCGAGAAGACTTTTTAATGGTAAAAGAAATAACGAAAAGTACCATAAATAACTTCCTTCTGTAGGTGCAAAAACATAAACAAATCTTAAGCGATTCTCCACAAAAACGAAACAAAATTTCACTCACGCGAAAAAAGCCTCGAGATTTTCTAGTCACTCAATCACGAATCTTCACTTGAAGACAAATCCTATCAGAATTCGAAATCGTAACATGGAGAATTTGCGAGGAAAGAACAAAATCCCGGAGAAAAAGTAGATTTTCGAAAATGCGCGTGTGAGATGTAGTGCACAAACACAGGGACATTTATCTACTTGATGATATCCATTTACGCTCGCTTTTGCATGCTTTTTCAACTTGCAAGAGAAGTTGTACTCCCACATTTTGATACATAAAATAGGATTTGAACACTGGTGGAGGATGGACTCGGTAGCAGATTTGGATCTTTACCCGGTTATGGGCAATTTTTTTCCTTGCAAATGTACTTACTATTCACTGGAGAATTAAGCCATTTTCGTAGCAAAGCACCATCTTTCAAGTGGAGAAATATTTCTTAGGAATTGGTTTAAGTCTTGAATGATGTGGTGGTTTGTAAGATACCGATTTGTTATTTAGATTCGGATTGTTCACGTGTTTTAAAATATGTTTGTTTTATGTTTTTGAGTTCTGGGTTTGCTTGAAAAAATTGGTGAGCGTGCTTAGTAAAATCTTTATTTGCTGAATCTTCAATCGGTTATGTATTTTATTTGTGTTTAGCTAAGCTGTTTAACGATTTTCTGTCTGCTTGAAGCAATTGGTATGAACGCGCTTGGTAAAATGTTCCATGCTTAATCCTCAATCAGATCTGTATATTATAGACGATTAACATCGCTGTTTAATGTTTTCGCGTTTCCTGCTTTTCTTTCAAAAATTGGTATGAACATACTTGAAAACATTGGTATGCGTCTGCTTGATAAAAACTTTTCGTGCTGCATTGTCAATCAGTTATGCATTTTATTGGTGTTTAACAACACTGTTTTTCGTTTTCATTTTGCTTGAAACAATTGGTATAAAGCGCAAGGTAAATTTTTTCTTGCTTAATCCTCAATCTGCTCTGCATTTTATTGACGTTTAAGGTATTTGTATTTCCTGCATTTGTTTCAAATATTAGTATCGGCATTTCTGATAAAAATGTTTCCTTGTTGAATCCTCAATCAGTTATGTATTTTATTAACATTTTACCATCCAAGTGGATGCGATGACATATCTGGTCCATCAAGATCTGACCAATCTTTCAAATGCTTGACCAATACTACTACTTTTGATGATGGAGGAAATCAAAATCTAGTAAGTTTTTATTTTATGACCAGGTATCTTGTCCATCAAGATATGGTCATTTTATTAATGAATAGATTCCTCGTTAAGATAACCATTAAGATGATTAATTGCGTTTCTTAACATCTCTATGTTTCCTTTTTATCGCTCATCGTCACTATTTTAGAGACCACTCAGCCATATACACTGATGGTTCGAAATCTAATAATTATGCCGTTTGCTCATTCGTATGCGACTCAAATACTTTTAGCTTTTTATTACCATCATTCGTTTCTGTTTTTACTACTGAATTTTTAGCTATATACAAAGCTTTGAAATATATTTTCACTCTTCCAATTAAAAACTACATCCTCTATACAGATTCAAGAAGTGTGTTACAATCTTTGACATCGGTATGTCCGAATCATCCCCTGGCTCATGCCGTTCTTAGAATTCGTCAAAAACTCATCCGACGTGGTTTCGGTATCACTTTTGCTTGGATACCGGGACACATCGGAATCGTTGGGAACGAACTGGCGGACACGGCTGCAAAAAATGCAGTGAACCAACTAAATGTTCCCATTCCATACGATGACCTACGACAAGTTGTTCGGGACATCGTGTGGAACGATTGGCGCAACGACTGGAGCATGCAAAGGCAAAATAAGCTCCACAGCATTCGGTCCACCATTTCTTCATGGCCTGCATTAAAAATAAGACACTACGATGTACTTTTAACTCGTCTACGCATCGGCCACACGCGCTTTACTCACAGGCATCTTTTTTTAAGAGAGACTGCGCCTGTGTGTGGCACGTGTGGAGCTTCATTTACCATTCGTCATATTTTAATTGATTGTCCTGTTTTCAATCGTCATCGCCAGAGTTATTTTAATAGAACAATTTTAAACCTACAAGATTTAGCTGGGAAAGATCCCCACTCAAACCTATTTAAATTTTTTAAATTCCATTTAATTTGTATTTTTTACTCCTTTTAAACTCCATCACTACATCATACATTTTATTATGTTCATGACTTGGTACATTTTTAAATATTGATTTTATTGAGTCAAATTTCGTCTTGTGTCTGGCGCGGCTTGTCCACTATTGGACCTTGCGCCATAAAACCCAAACAAACCAAACCAACCAACATGTTTTTGATTGAAATAATTGATATGAGCTTGCGTCCTAAAATTGTTTCTTGCTGAATCCTCGATTAGTTATAGATTTTATTGTCTTTGACGTTAATAGGAAATTGCTGATATTATTTTTTTCTGATGCTCGGCCATTTAAAACATTTAGGTGGTTGATACACAAGGTTTTTCGACGCAGGTCATGCAATCTGGTTAATGAATAGAGTGCTCCTGTGATATGGGCTACTGCTGCTTATCACAATGCGTGAAATTTGTCGATCATCCGCTAATCATGCGCTATTTACAAGTCGTGTCAACACGCTAACCTATTGCTTTTTTAGCTAGGTGACACACAAGAAGGTTTGTGCAGCGCGCTTTTTCTTCTTGACATTTTTTTGACTCCACAGGTGGCCCCCTTACTCCCGTCCATAGAACAGGTAAAAGTGGATTTTTATGGACACACTGCGTAGATTGGTTGTGTAAAGTTTAAAAATGCGAGGCTATTGATTGAGAAGGTCAATATTTTCCGATGGGAACTTCATGACTTGCATAATCTTAACTTGGGCCTGGTTGTAAATAGTTGAGTTAATTGCCCAAGTCTTGTAATGATGATCTGTTGGTTTTGGCAAGTGATGAGGGAACGAGCGTGGGCAGTTGAAAACATAATGATCCTGCCTCCCTATCTGACTTCAAAGGCAGTTGCTTGATGTTGTATGGTTGAATCTACTGAGGTAACTGGGGAATTATCCATAGCCTGTATAGAAAGACGAGATGTGGTCCACACTGTTCTATTTTAGGGTTGACTTTTGAATAAAGTCCTTCGGAACGCACCACCAAAATTGCAAGCCAAATCGCGAGCGAAAGAGCTACCCGGGTCAAGCTTCAAAAATTATTTGCAAAGATTGTTGCACTACACGAGGGGGTCACATTTAATCTCACATACATCCGCACATTCTAGACAAAACCCGTTTATAGATATCACACATTCATTATAAATGGACAAACATCAATGTCAAAACTGAGGATTTGAATCAGGAAACTTTGGATTTCGAACCCAACACACTGCCCAACTATTGGCCCTCTTTTCACTTGTAATGACCTCTACTGGGTGGGGAAGAGGGACTGAGTCCCCAACGAAGAAGAAGCACACGATCAATTCGGTGGCTTGTTTCTCACACAGGTTCGATTCCTTCCTGGGTGTATTTCGATCTTCTGTGTCCGTACAATATTCCTTATGAGTGTATATTACTTAATATTGTACGACTTGTGCATGGCGCTGCATGGCTTGATGTGGTCCTTGCGTCCTAAAAACCCAACCGAAGATAGATTAATTTTTATATTTCGTAGATAAAATGCTAATGCATGCTTTATTGTAGGCTGCAAAACTGCACCAACTGACTTTTAATGCAGTCACAAGTAGCATCTATTGAAATCTAGAATTGTGTCAGTTTTGGACATACAATAGTATGGCCACCAGTTTTCTATACGTATATGATAGATTTGTCTTAATTTTGGATGAGGTGATAGTGCAGATTGAGTGCAATGTTATAAAATTATGTGTACGAAAAAGATATTTGTAACATCGTTCAGATAAAGGTTAACTGTTCTTGGTTTTTTTTATGTACCATGAATCTCATCATTAGCTAAAGTGATCAGATGGTGATGGACGAGATATCTCGTCATTAGAAGAAAAGTTGCCATATTTGGATCTCGTAATTTAAGAAAACAGGAATACATTGATAACTAAATATTTCGTCATCAAGATATTGCCCTCTTAGACCGCTATCAAAATCACTTGGCGTGTTAACAGAATGAGAAACTTTATTATTTGTATTTGTGAAAGAATGTATTGCTAGTACTCTTCGAAGGTCATCGTAGAATTGCTAGGTTATTTATGTATGCATTTGTTCATATTTGACAAGAAGTATCTATTTAATAGTTATACCTACATATCCAATTTCAAATATATAAATAGACTCATAAACAATAATACAAAAGCAATTAATACAATTTAGATATAATATTTGGTTTTGGGAATACATAATTAGAACTCTTATTTATTACGTTATAAAATAGTTAAACACTTTGTAATTAGAACTATTATATAAAATACCATTATATAATAGTATATATATACATTATACAAACTAATAATAATAAGTAAACTACTTTTCAACTAGTAAATATAGATGATATACACTAGTTAAAAACTTACTAATTATAAAAATTATGCAATACATTATATGATAAAAACATATTAATTAGTTCTTCTATATATTATATAATATAATGATTAAGTATTTTAGATCAAATTACAGTTTTATATAAAATCAAAATTACAATTTCTTTATTAAAATTAACATTAAAATTATATATGCATTTTATTATATGCGACAGTATAAATTCATTTAAGATTAAAATATTGATTTTTACATTTCAATCAACAAGTGAAAATTCTGTATTGAGAAGCTACTTTATAATTCCTTGTTCTAAGCCGTCAGACTGAATACTAAGAAACATGAGCAGAAATGAGAATATACAATTTGGAAATGAAGTTACCAATTCCAATAGGTTCTACATTGTAGGTAACATTAAAATCTTATCTAATTCGGAAAATGTGTTTATCAGTTTAAATTCTATTCAGCTGTGAATGAGCTTAGTCGCATGCAAATTACCCAACTCCAATAAGCAAGATGGCATTACCTCCAGTCAAATATAAAATTCCGTCTGTTTAATTTGAAGCTTAGTCCAATATCAACTCTAATCCTTACGAATGGAGGAAACTACATAAGGGTTTTTAAATTTTCATGAGATATTGGGTAAATACGTATTCGGCTTCTTTGCGCAACGACAATAACCCTTAATAGATAAGAGTTATTTCGAATTAAAATATTCTCGTACGAGATAAGCACTTCACTTGCATATAGCCACTCAATAGGTTGAAAATGAAAAATATTAAGCAAGTGAAGATTAATATATAAACTTCAACACAATATTATATATTTAAAGAAAGAACCCGAACTTTAATAACATTTGTATAATAACTCCCTGATAAAAATGTATGGTAATACTGTGTTGAGGCATAGTAAATTTTTAAAATTGAAAATGTATGTATTTTTAAATAGTTTGTTTCATTTGTGTTGTTATAAATATGGAAACATAATTCACCTGATTTAACTAATTCCTATGCGGTGCTTGATTCTACAAGTTTCTTAAAAATGATTGAAGTAATGTACTAATCATTATTTCATCATTACTGTACTTTACGAGACAAAATCATAAAATTAATCAAAACTGTACTTGTAAAAATGCTTGTGTACTTCCAAGTATAAATCGTCATCGTGAAGTAAATTCATCGCCATCAAAAAATCGTCAATAATTTGATAATGATATATCTTGTCACAAGCAAAACTTTATAAACATTAATGGACGATACATGTCGTCGAAACCGTGTTGGAAGGTTTTAATATAGTCTCAATACTTTCTTTTTAGCTTAAGATGTACGTATCGTACATACTAGGAGTTTTTTTTTTTTTTTTTTTTAATTTTTATTTCAAAAATCCATTTTTTTCACAGTAGGTCATTGGTTTATTATGAAAATAATTTTAGTGAGAAAAAATAATATTAAACTAATTATTAATTAGCTAATTAAGATTTAATGAGCTAATTATCATGTTTTTTTAACAGTGATATCTCAAATTCCATTTTGTCTAGAAAGACAATTCTAGATGGAAAATATTTCCAATATTATTCGTCATGTTTTAACCCTCAATCAAGTTTATAGAAAGAAAGGTTTTTCTATTACAACTTTTTTCGCCAAGAATGCATAAAAAATCAAGTTTTTTTTAATGAAATTTAGGATTAAAAAATCCATTAAAAATTTATTTATTAGCTAATAACTCTGATTAAGGGTCAAAACATCCACTGTACTATATAGATTATAATGATACAAAAATAATTATAATATATTCATTTATTGTTTAGTTATCATTGTTTGACCAAAGCATCATATTACAAAAACCTGTTTCTTCAGAAATTGAGTTAAAAGTCTTGCAAACATGTCTGCTCATGGTGAGAGTACCTAACGAAAACCCTTGTAAAACTAGAAAACTATTTCGAATATTTACAAAATCTTGGCTTCGTTTTAAAGCTAAAGAATTGAAGAATAGTCGTGACTGAAGAGGAATTCGTTTTTTCTTTCTTAACTCAAAGCTAACACCTGATGATTAATGTATTAACTTTTTGTTTAGGTAATTTTCCTAAAGGTATTAGACTAAGTTGATGAAGTACGCTTGCAAGGGAAGTGCGTCTACTGAATAGAAAACGAATATGTGATTAAAGTAAGGGCTGTCACCTGGTGGAATTGCTTGAATTAATCCTATAGATTGGGTTGAACGCTAGAGCGATTCCAACTGCGGCGGGAAAGTTACGCAGATCAAAAAGAAGTGTTGGAATTGAATTTGCTCCTATCCCACTTTGTGGCACTCTCAACAATGTCCTATTCATTACAAACTAGTAAACAGCTCACGGCATGGACTTGTGCGACCTCGCAAAATAGCACAGGAAATTATTATTTCTCAAATACATCAATAACAAGTTTAATAAAAAAAGAGAGAAAACAGATAGACTCTCCAGGTGATTGTCTTGACGAAGCATGTCGTTTTTAAAGAAACTTATCCATATACATGTTCTTGATTTCGTCATATTCAAAATTTCAGTAACATCCTTTGACTGGATATCTCATAATTAACAAAATTGGTGGGATACTGGTAGACGAGATATGTATTCAAAATTACTTTTGGGTTAATAAAGTTGGTTAGTTTTAGGTTTTATGGCTAAAGGGCCATATTTGGCCGGGCTGCACCAAACACTAGACAGCTAATGTCAAGCAGATTATAGTGTGAAACAAAAATGGAGTGATAAGGGTTTTATAGTACTGATTGCTAGGTTGAAGATAATTATAAGATAATGTAATATTTTAAGCATATTTACTTTGGGAAATTTCACTCATTTTACCTTTTGGAATCAGATCAATAATCAGATTAAAATTCTTTATGTTTGCAAGATTTTATTCTACTCTTTTGGTGTTTTGCCAGGTTTTAAATTAGAGCTTTTAAAAAAGAAAGATTATGTTCTGCATTCATAGATGCTACATACTTTCATACACAGATACTTCCAAAATACATAGATGCTTCAGATTAGAGTAGTGGGGTTGGTTACACTGCTATACATGTAACATTATGGTAAAATAAATTTGGTAGTGGTGATCACATTTACCTGTGTGGTAACAATATTTCTTTTATTACACGGAGACAGTATTGGTTCAATATGAACTTTTAAGGTTTGGGTTTATTTCCCAGACCTAACTCTAAATTAAATAGATAATGCCCGATGTTTGTAAACCCCAATAATGTGCAATATATTCGCAATTTTTCAACAACAAACGAATCTAATTTGCTATAAAAGAAACACCCCACGCCTGAGTTGTTAGAAAGTGCACTTATATTACCTCCAGTATAAGGTTAACCCAAACAGCAACTTATCGGCAAGATGAATTGACTTAATCCAAAACGGACTTTTTAAAGTCATAAACCCCCATCAACATTCCACCCATGTCTCCAGATTGACTTAATCCAACTTCAGGAGGAATAGAAATTTTGTTCATTCAAAGCACCAGCGTAGGGAATAGGGTTGGATCGGAATAGATGCTTTACGAGTGCCAAGGCACGTAGTGAGTTCCTAAGGGAGAAAGCAGTACGTGTATTCTTACAACCCTATGTTGCTAACAGCTCGGAAAGGTGAAGAATCAATAACCATTAAGCCAACTTCCCTAAATGAGAACTCAGTGTTTTGTAACGGGAGAAGAGGAAAGGATACTGATAGGCTTCGGGTTTCAACTACTTCGGCTGCTTCGATTTGGAGCGTGTTTTTGATCATAGCAACACTGTTTGTTAAGTAATGGCGTCTAACTATCGGTTGTGGGTAATTGGAGGGGTTGCACATGCTATCACTTAATTTGTTTAATGAGTGAAGCAGTATTGTTTTTAATTCGGTCATTGTTTCCCCAAAATTAGTGTTCGTAAGCTTTTTGTATTATTAACTGTGTTTTCTAGATTTCTTATTACGCGACTAGGATGGTTCAAATAAATTTGATGGAATGCCCAATTGTGCTTCGAAATAGGTTTTATTCAACCCTCTATAGAGATAACAAGCATAGTTCCCCCTTGTAATCTGCACTCTTCAATCCACTTTGGAATCCGGATTTCAAGATGGAATTAGCTCCCCAGTAAAATCTTTCAAAAGGATTCAATTCTAAAGAAAGGACTACTAGAATGTCTCTTCTAAGGATTCTATTCTGAGTTAGAGAATTTTCCCAAAGAATTCTTTTCTGAGGAAAGGAATCCTTCTAAGGGATTCAAATTTAAGCAAATTACCAATAGAATATGTTCTAAGGATCCTGTAAATCCTCTCTGTCCTTTAAATACAAGAAATTACGGCGATGTCACATTTAAAACTGGCTAATATTGAACAATAAATATATTAAATGTTTTATAATGGCATTTCCTAACTAACCTGTTGTTTATGTTATAGTATTTCCTATTCATTTTAAAGTAACAAATGATTAAATTGTTATAAATAGGCAAATACTTTGATGTAGTGTTATAAACTGCATACTGACCCTTTATTTTTGAAAAATTATGTAAATTTATATATTTCTTATGTTTTACATGTATTCAAGAATCTGTATCATATGTATGTAAGAATTATATACATGAAAATATCTGCATAAAGTTTATGTAGCTACAATTACGTGATTAGACATAACACGTTCAGATTCACATATGAAATATTGTATATTTGTGAAATAATTTTTTTAAATAGGATAAGTTATTAGAAATAGGATAAATTTAGATAAAATTCAAATTTCCGTTGAACTGAATGAGGTTTTGATGCGAAATAATTTTTAACAATTTCAATTTTATTGAAATTATTTTAATTTATTTTTTATTAAATACCTAAGCTCATCAAATTATTCGCCAATAAATAGCGTTAGATATTTTGATGGGAATGTACTACGAAAAGTTATACGTTTTACATACCTCACGTTTATTCGCTACTGGAGTTGAATGAAATCAATCAATAATTCATCTAAGTATATCAAATGTATTATTCAAATGTATTACATTCAAACTTACAACTTGTTACTTACTATATAACTTCTGAATAAAATATATATATACCGACTTTTCTCAGACCTTGATTCATTGTAACAAAAATATGATATATTTAGAATGGTGTCCGAGATGATAGCCTACTCGTATGTAATACACGGTAATGCTGTCTTGGCAGACATCCAAGACCAAGTAAATTTCATTTTGATCTATGAGGGCATTACTTTGCGTGAAACAATTCACATCTTTCACAGACGAAGAAATATCTCTCTGTTGAATTCACGGCAAAAAGCTATTAGTTCCCCACATCAATGAATAGCGAAATATTACATCACTGAAAGCTACAAAATGTTCATCCGAATATTACAATTCTTGGATGAAAGTAAAACCAAGCGTTTAATCGCCAGATTTTGACGATTATTGTAAATTGAAGTTGAGCGTAGGTTATTGACTAAGAGTAAGATAAATATTAAAGTTAAAATTTTTACATACGCCAAATACAAGGTAGGGGAAAGCAGTGTAAGTTAGGTGCAGTTTTTACTTCCATATACAAATTCGATTTTTCCCTGGGTGTATTTCTCTCGTCTGTGTCAGTAAAACTTGCACGTGCACATTACTTGATGTTGCGTGTTTTGTGGTTAGAATAGCTTAGCCAAATATAGATATTGGGTCTTAAAACTGAAAAACTACTCAGCCCATTTTAAATATTAAATAAGTTGACGTTATGTGGTACATTCAGTCAAAAGAGTATCCAAACACCTTTTATTATTCCGATCACTGAAATTACACAGTGAAACATAACGTAGCATTAGACGCAATAGCTCCTACTAAAATTAAATGGGCATTTAAATTTTGCATAAAGTCCGTCTTCATATACTTCATATATGTTTTGAAATATTTCCAAAATTTCAAATAGCAAAACCCTGGTTTAGTGTCAATAAAGTATATCGTATATATGAAATTCCACCAATCCAAAAACATTATTGACCACGATAAAGCTATCTATCTATATATATATATATATATATATATATATATATATATATATATATAAAAGGATAGGTGTGTGTATATGCTCTATACAAATCTACACCGTTTGACCAATCCACACCAAATTTGGTACACTTATTACTTAGAACACTGCGGAAAAATAGGCTCTTTTTTTCCTGTCTTCAGACGAATCTGTAGCCATAAAAATTGACCCACTGGTAGTCCTAAAAGGGCCCTCGAAGCCCCAATTTTAAATTCTAAAGTTTGTTTACCTGCAATAAATGGACATGAATAAGGAAACACGTTTTATAGGGGTTTTGTATTTGTTTAACGCAGGAAAATGTCTCGAACATATTTTAGCTGTCGAGGTTGGAAACACGTTTTACAGCTAGTGTATCAAACATTAATTCTTAATATTTTGTTGCAGACACGCTGAATATACAATCTTATACATTGGATATCCATTAAAATATTTAATTTATTACATGTAATAATATTCATATAATATAAAGTTGCATTTATATATGGATATTACAGCAATGTTATACTGATAGAGTGTTTAGAAACTAATGTCTTCGAAGAACAACAGAAATAATCATTACAATGCGTCCCCTGAATATTGACGTCATTCCATTTATAGTCAACCTCTCCATCAAGGAGTAATTGTACATGAATAGTACTACGCTATTGTTTTCCGTGTCTCATAACTGTTTAGTCAAACGGCCTGCTCCGAAACATTTAAAATAATTTTAAACAAACCGCAACCTTACATCTCGCATAACTATTCCAGAACCCCAACTGACGTCATTACGCCACAAAAATACGACTGTGTACAGCGTAATGAACCGGCCAAGCCACAATACATCATTAACGTTTACTCCCAAACATCCGCTTCTCCGTGTAGCCCAACAAACAAACGATCCCACTGCCGCATGTTGCCACGGAAGACGCTGAATTATTCAGACAGGGCAATAATACCCTTAACCCTCATATGTGCCCCCTTTTTCGGCGATATACCTAAGTACATTCCGCAACCACGAGGCAAATGACTGCACATTAAACGTCCAGAAAATGGTCGGACCGCTGAAAGAAACGGGTGGGACCTCCACAGAGGGTGGAACTGGCTACTTAGTCACGAGCGGAGAGCAAAGTGTGAGGTATAACGTCCCTCTACTTTACGTTTTCCCTAATTACTCCTTAATGGCTGGAGCACAAGTTATCTCCGGCATCGCAGACGGTCGGAAGTTGCGCCATTTACAAAAGAAGTTTCAGCGCGAAAGCTTTTGGGTACTTTGTTGAGGCAACAGCAAATTGCCCTCTTCTTTAGCGGCGTGGAAGAAGACGGATCTAGAAGAACGTGTACCTAGCGCGAGATAAATATGTAATTTGTGGAATGGACTTCTTTTTTATTACTCAGTTATGCTGAGGATAGGCTTAGTGAAAACAAGCGGAACAACAAATAGTACAATGGTATTAAGCAGTAAGAAAAGGTCTGGGCCTTCAATATTACGTACATATCCCTTATCCTCCTAATTAATCGTTTCGACGAGATATCTCATCTGAATAATTTTTCAAAATCTATCTCATCAGTAGCAAAATTGTTCATTGTCGTGATGACGATATATATCATCACCCAGACATCGCCAGTTTTCTGATAGTGACAAGATCAAGATTTGGTAAGTTTTTTCCCTAAGGGAGAGATATCTCGTCCATCCATATTTGACAAACTTATAAATGATGAGATACCTTGTTGAGTCAACCACTTGGAGGATTAATGTTCATTTATACTTTTAAGTCAATCCGAATCCTTTCTGCGTGAGAACCAATAAGCAAGAGAAAGGGAATGATTGACAGGTTTAATCCTTCCCTTCGCGTCGCTCATTGGTCGGACGGATCCGAATGCGAGTAGGGTATTTGAATTGCCGCACAAGTGTAAATGAGCTTTTTTTATTTACTTTAAGTAATATGTACGCAGTTTCATACGCACACATAGTTTCATACGCAAAAAAGGGGGACAAATGCCCCTAAAAATAGGTCATTATTAAGAAAAACTGTATCGAGAAAAATAATTTTTCTAAGATAAATATCACGGTGAATTAAAGTTCATGTAAAATCAATACGGATAATTCCTTGTCACTTAAAACAACCCACATATTACTTACAAAACGTTCAATTCATATCTTCTTCAGAAATGTTGTAGTTTATTGTTATAATCATATTTTCTCTCGAGTTTCTATGTGCTTCCATTCTTACATTTAAAGAGAATAAAGTTTCTACTAAATTTTTCATTCGTTGTCACTTACTGAAGAATACACATGTTACAAAAACACTCATACTCTCAGCATCTTTCAAATATGAATTGCATTCTTATAGTAAAAGTGTAAAAACTGACATCGACATTTTTACTATGAAACTATACACATAGAAATATAAAATTAAATATTAAATTCGAATGAGGGAGAAACTTTCAGCAGTTTTAGTTCGTTCGAAAAGTTTCTACCTTATTATATATATATATATATATATATATATATATATATATATATATATATATATATATATATATATATATATATATATATATTCCCTTAGAATTAAAAATAGCTCAATTTCAGGTCAATACAGGATTCTTAGAGTAATTTCATTTTGTTATATTGAAGCTTGATATGAGGGTGAAGGTGGAGTGGGTGTATGATTTATGTGTGTATAGATAAATTTCGTGTACGTTTATAGGGGTGGCAACGGCTTTGGCGCTTTTTGGCGCACTTCTAGTAGCGAGTTATGGCAGGTTAAAGCAACACATCTGTAATACTATTATTGCTTTTTTATGGCAACCTCGGCAAGCGGAAAGTTTATATTTTTATTTTGAATACTACAGAAAGTTCTTTGAAAAACCGTTAATCCGTCGTTTGATTTCATTGGTTCATTTAAAATAATTATTTCCTTGGCGACTTTAATAGTGCGCTAGAAAAAGCGCTGATGTTGTTGCCACCGCTATAAATTTAGACTTAATGTATACCATATAAACAAATAGAACGCATTCAATTTAAATCAAGTAACATATACAAGAACACGACCAACACGTCCAATCCCGCAAAAGCTTAAATTAAACCTAATACACATACTGCAAGTTTCCTGGATAGTCCGTTATGTTGCTCGAGTACTACGTTTAATTCAACTACCCCTTAAGTATCCCGAACACGCTACATGATATTTGGAATACTAAAGGGAGGTCGATTTGATTTTCCCCCACAGAGAAGGGAAATTCAATTCAATTATATCTCAGAATAATGATATAATCTCTCAAACCTTTTGTTTTTCAAAGAAGTAATCCATACACACATAAGGCATTCCTACATCCTATTGAAACAATTATACAAACCAATATCCATACTCCAAAAATCCTGGGCAGTATCACAAGTAGTGTGTAAAATTCAATCCAATTCAATCCTAGATTGTTGATGCAAGCCACAAACATTTACCACTTGAAAGATATAATTCCACATCACCATCACCAGCAAATCTCACCAAAATCTTAAATACATACATCAATAACCATTTACAGTACAACATAGAAGAAGAAACTACAATCATATTAACTCCACCAATGTTGGTATAAGCCCCAAACCATTTTCCACATGAAATTGCTAATACAATTACACTTTAACAACACCTACAAATCCCAGAAAGTACATACTTAATCAATCATGTACGATACTACTAGGGGAAACAAAATCGAATTCACTACTCGATTGTTGATGAAACATGTAAAATATTCTTCCTCTTGAAAGAACTAGTCCATGCATGCTCAACACCAACACCCCGAATCTCACGAAAGCTTAAATACATACTCAAACAACCTTAGACAATTCTACAAGGAAGGGGAAAATTCAATCCAATTTCCTCTCAGATAGTTGGTGTAAACCACCAAACATTTCCACACTTGAAAGATGTAATGCATACACCCATGTCAGCAACAACTGCAAATTTCACAAAAGCTTAAATACGTAACTCCAATAACTCTGCTCAGTACTCCTAGGAAAAGGAAAATACAATCCAATTCACTCCCATATATTGCTGGTGTATCACACTAAATATATTTCCCTTTGAAAGAACTAATCCATATACGCACATCACCAACACCCCTAATTCCACAAACGCTTAAATAACAACTCCAAGAACTCTGTAAAAACCCTTCAGGGAAGAATGAAATGCAAAAAACGTAAATACCTACACCAACAACCTTAGACAATGCTACAAAGAAGAGTTGAGTATACCATTCAATTCACTCTCATATTGTTGGTGTAAACCTCCAAATCTTTCCTCCCTTGAACGATGTAATGCATACACGCATATCAGCAACAACTGCAAATTTCACAAAAGCTTAAATCCGTAACTCCAAGAACTCTTCTCTGTACTACAGTGAAGAGGAAAATTCAATCCAATTCACTCCCAGATTACTGGTGGAAACCCAAAATCTTCCCTTTGAAAGAACTAATCCGTGCACGTACATCACCAACACCCCAAATCCCACAAAAGCTTAAATACATACTCCAAGAACCCTGGACAGTACTACAGGGACGAGGAAAATTCAATTCAATTCAATTCAACCACAAAGTAGAGGCTATAGAGAAGGCGTTTTAGAATTTGATTCATGTGCGAACATGTTTCCAGAAAGAGGCATGTCCACCGAAGAGATTTTCCGAAAGCGACGTCCGCTTTAATAACTGATGGTCCTCGGCCCAGTGGCAGGGGATTTTCTATTAATCACTGTGTCAGTTTTAACCGGTGTTGAAAGTACACAATCCGCGAATAGAAGTCTAGGACGGCAGTTCATCAAGTCCCTTCCATTACCTGAGCAGGATTTATAACCGAGCTTTGATCGATTCCAGACCTGAAAAGAATGCTGATGAAAGGACATTTTTAAAAGCGGTGTCGGGGGTTGAAAAAGAAGGGCCGTGTATTGGATTTGGTGAAATTTCAAATTGTGCCAGAAATTATAGTTGGTGAGAGGACATCCATCAACTCTTGAGACGGGGACGCCTTTCAGCGTACGTGGCGGTTTTTTTCTGTGTACCAGGGAAATCATGCTTCACTTTTTTAATTCTTTTAAATTATTACTGCTTTAATATACTGATGATAAACCAAGAGGCTGTACTTGTCTCATTAAGTCAATAAAAATATGAACTTCCTTTATTTTGTTTATTGTGTTGTTTGTTATTTACCTTTTATAACGTGTCGCTAAATCCATGAAATATATTAAGACTAAAATATTTACGGAATGTTGATGGTAGGGCTATCAACTCTTTTGTTGGATAATTATCTCTCTCCAAGGGATAATTTGGAGTTGTAAATATACGTTTATTTTCTGTTTACTGTGTTAGTTGAAGTGAAACTTAATTTAGTACATTAATTTATACAATAATCGAACAATAGTTAGCACTACCAAGCAACCATTTTAGCGTTTTTTCAATGAAAGGTATATACACAAGTTTTCGGGGCAGTAATGAAGCTTCCCGTAATCTTTAGAATGATTAAATAATTAAAACGCATTAAAGCATATCAAATTAGTCTGTAAAGATTAGGTTAGGTAGTTAATTAACATCGTTTTGGTTAAAAACACAACGGTCTATTGGTGATGTACAGGAATTCATCCTAAAGGGAAAAATCCAAGTACAACGCCTCGTAATTTTGAACCACGGATAGGTGACTAGAACAACACCTGATCTGGCACCCTACTTTCCAAGTTTCTACACCACACCAAAGTGAGGACATTTGTTGCAACGATATATTTCACATGCACCAGCCTCTCTGACGGTTTTGGGCTGGAACGAATTTCGAGATCTCAACCATGTGGTTGGTAATCAGTTTTTCTTCCAACTGAGCTACTGCAACCCCCCCCCACACACACTTATTTGAAGTTCTAAAGCTCAAAGTCTCAACAAAAATGTATTCACTGATTTTGAGTGATCCATGATTTAACGTGTGTAATCGAGCTCGCTACCCTCAGGTTGCTTTTTCCGTTGCTCTTTTAACTTAGCTACCGCTTCACCCACTGATTTAAACTTCTAAAGCTTATAGCCTGAGTAAAAATGCACTCAATGGTTTGAAGTGTTGCTAAAGGAAACATTTTACTCGACACAAAGCTACAGTAAAATTGAAATGTTGGGGCAGAGTGAGGAAAATTTTCTTTCCAACCCCACCCCGAAAATACCTCTTCCTCTCTGTTTCCGGACATCAGACGTAACGACATACGTCTTTTACAATTCTTGAAGTCTATTTCCCTGGAAAAGCCTTCGCGGGAATCCCCGTACAAAACGACTTTTCGGAAAGTAAAATGAGTTTGAACGATTTCATTCTTTGGCTTTAAACACATTTTTTTGAATTCCAAAAATGGCAACATAAAAATCAGTCACTCGTGGAAGACAGGGGGAGAAATCTATTTCCCCCAGTCGACCTTCTCTCAGCTTTGGGTAGAAGGTCCGGGTACTTTGAAAGAAGAATATTTTAAATGCAAATGCGGGCAAAAGTTTTATGATGCAAAAAATGGCACGGGAAAAAATAAAATATCTCTCCACGTAAAGTCACGGTTGCAGTGAGGGTCTCAGCTGCACGCAGTGGTAGAAATGGGTCCGAAAAGTATATGAATAATGGCTTGGTCACATCTGGCCAGTATGAGTCTTGCAAGGAACATTTGCCTACTTGGAAACAGTTGGAACTTCTTTCTGTTTTTTTATGGTTTTTTCTTCAAATTGCGGGAAACAGTGAGATACGATAAATTTCACTTTCAAACCCGTTTAATGGCTAAGATTAAAATTTGCATAACATATTTAATTCTCCTGGTGGTTATTTCGACTATTCATCCCGTCATTAACAAACCGACCTCGTCGTATTTTGCTCTCACCATCAGCAAATAATTGTCAATATCTGGAAGACGATATATCTAGTCAAATTGGTCAGCTGTTGATGGACGAGATACCTCGTCAAATTCATCATATTGTGAATTTTGCTACATGCTTAGCAACCCGAGAGCTGCAAAAGTGCAAGATTAATTTTATCCTTGTATTTCCTATCTTCTGTGACATTGAAACTTTAGTTGTGCGTACGTCTATTTAAATGGACATTGAAGCATCTTGGTCAAGTTTCTTTTGCATTTAATAATCTAATCAAACGCCAGTATTTAAATTTAAATAATGTCTTTATGAATCTGGGGCAGTCGGAATTCATTTGGAAGAGAATCGAATCAACAACCGGATGGTTTTAAACCTTCTTGACCATGGTTTCGGTAGGTGTTTACGTGTGTCAACTCCGAGGCCAGTGTGGCTGCCTCTCAAGAGGACAAGAAACAAAAAGTAAAACGCAGAAGATCAGGAAAAGGTAAGAGCACGGAATTCAGCATCGTACGTGTCGGAAATTCCAACAATGATTCCGTATGTTCACGTTGTGCAATTATTTTTTATTCCACGAATCCAAGTTTCAGTCTTTGCGAGAGTTCAAGATAGAATGACAATCTCGACGGATTTGGACTGCATAACATTTTACATCAAATGATAATTTTCTTTAAACTTTTTTTTATTTTTCCAGTAGTCGTAACTAATTTTTTCGATATTCCTTCTATACCAAAACAAACAACTGATGTATTGCCTCCAAGAGAATGTCGATGTGGAATTATCACTTTCTCGTCAGTATCTAAGTGAAATATCTATGCTCCGATTGAAGTGTGAACAGTACACTAAATTAATCTGATCCATGTAATGCGGAATAGTGTGCTTACTTTAAGACACAAGCGAAAGAGGGGAAAGATTACTCGGATACCTATACCTCGTAGTTACAATCTCTATACACACCTACAGAAAATGTGCTCTTTTGGCTTGACCTTTTTCAGCTGGACACAAGGGGTGTTCACGAAAGCACAGTAACTAGGGCAATTTCCAATAGTAAATATGCGATGCTCTCTACTGTGTTTAATTATATCTCATCTCCACATAGGAGCACCTGTCTAACTCAACTGAATCAACTTTGCATGTAGCATTACTGCAATTATGGTTTCACCTCGTCTGTACCGTCTTCAAAGTTGACGTAAGCTTCTTTCATCACTGTTTCCACGAATTTTTTCTCAATCTTCGTGCCGACTCTAAATTTGTGTGTTAAAATATACTCTTCAATTTAATTCAAAATTGTCTGCACTCTTCGATTTGATCCAGTTAAATTTATTTACCTGGTAAAGGCAAGTTAAAAAAAATTAAAGGTAGTTCAATTAACGTCGCATTGGAGCAACCGAACGGTTTATTGACGATAGTCCGGAATCTAACCTAAAAGAAGCTTTACTACTGTGGTGAGAGGCTATTTTAAAATATATATTGACTCAGGAATAAAGTGTACTTTAATTTTGAATTCTGGCAAAAGTTTGAGTCAAAAGATTTTGATTGTAACTCCACAAAATGTCGCTACGATTTGTTTAATTTAAATTGCCTTTGGGATTCTTGACAGGTTAGAGATACATCTCACAGAAGAACAGTTGCGAAAACATAACGGGTAATCTCTAAAATACATCATGAAACAAGCATTTAATAGGCTTTAAATTTGCATTATGAGTAGATCATGGAATGATACGCTAATCATTAGTCTTAAAATTAATTCGAAGTTATACGAGCCAATTTCATAATCTAGTCCACACGTGGATACAAATGACCGCAAAGCGACAAACAAACGAAACCAATCCATTTATGGTATCTAAATTATAAATTTTAAAGTTTATATAATTTATTTTTTTCTATTTCCCCTATCTATATTGCTTAAGATATTTAACTTCAACGGGTAAGTTATTTTTATTTTACCCCCTTTTACCTGGTTGTGTTGGTCATGTATGTATACTAATCCAATCAGACCATATTAAGCCAGATGGAAGGTATAAAATACCAAATAATGGAAGCCCATACAAGGGGGGTCTGAATACAAATATAATGAATTTGTATATGATATCATATGTATTGAAAATAATATTTTCAATTTACGCAGATTTGGTTATTTCTATTTAATCTTTTTGCCTGGAGTTTGTCTAATGAACTTTGTCATGGAAGTTAACTCGGTTAACTTTTGTTATAGGAGAATACAAGTTTCTCTCCTGCATATTTTATTGGGTTGATTGTGCTTTACGGGACATATTTCGTCAAGCGGAATCCAACACAGGGCAACCTTCACCGCTTTCGAATTTCAAGTTACAAGTTCAACTGAAAGGTTGTTCAACTAACGTCGCACTGGAGCAACCGAATGGTCTATTGACGCTAGTCCGTGATCTAACCTAAAAGGAGAGATCCAAGGACAGTGCCTCGTAAATTTAAACCACGGTCATCACGATGTCCAAAAGAGAGTTTCATGCGCAGTGGTAAAATACACTGAGCCACTTCACGTTTTAGGTATTTGCTACATCAGTTTTATTCATCTGATTAGATATTGCTTGCGGCATAAATTTCCATGGAAATACTTATGGCAAAGTCTCAAAATTTCATGTTCTGATAAAGATAGGTTTATTTCCTTTCTATTTTACATTCTGTGTGTAAAAGAAAAAATGATTATCCTTAAAATATTTTCCAGAAAAAGACGAGTCTCAAGTCCATTTAAATGTCATATTTCAGTTTGAAAGCACACGAAGTCAGTGAAGGAAGTAGAAAGTAAGGAAGCAAAAATGCTACTTACTCTAAATATTTAAGTATGCAAATAAGGAAAGAAATCTGTGCTCCAGTAAGCAAAATCTAAATAATCCTACGTAACATTATATTAAAAATTAACTTAGAGGTTTCCAATACCAAAAACTACTCTTCAAGGTTTCTGAAAGGACCAAAGCAGCAAATAAATAACCAAACAAATCTAGTTTAATGTATCTGTGTCGCTTAAAAAACAATTTTGAAGTAAAAAAAGCTGAATGCATTTTTTGGCCAAAGTTGCGCTTTTTGGCAGCCAAAGCCTTTGTCTTTTCTGTCTCCTCAGATACTTTAAAGGGGATGACAAAACGAAAAAAAAAACACCCAACTAAAAAGAAAATAAGTTTAGAAATATTTTTTTTCGTGTGTCTTGAAGACGAAAAGGAAATGGTGGAGAGAAAATGAACCAATTGTCAGGAAAAAAAGTATCGGAAAAAAATTCACAAACAGAAACACACGGAATCCGAGCATTGTTTACGAGTGTTGGTTGTTTGTTTAATGGCCAAAAACTTCGAAAAAGCTGTCAAAGAAAAGATAGATTGAGGTCAAGTAACACAAGAAAAATAGAGCCAGATTGCAACTAATGGCCACCAAACTTATAGAGTAAAAGGATGGAGAAAAAAAACATAAAAATGTTCAAGGATCTCAATGGTTTCAAAATAAGGAATGAAAAGAGGTTAAAAAATATGTCTGTTGGGTAACAAGTATATCGTTATTCGATACAGTAAAGGGTAAGCTTGGTACTTTTTGTTTCAAAGGAAATATGTTTCGGAATACGAGCTTTTTAGTAAACTTGAGAAAACAAGAAAATAAAAGCAGTAGATAACACTTTTCTTGGAGTATTATTTGTTCAAAACGAAGTAGAGAGAGAATATAATTGCCCCGAACTTCGTTATCGTAAAAAAAGTACTATTTGTAGTTGGGAAGCTTTGTCTTTGTGTGTCATGTTTAGTTTAAGTGCATGTCATATACCTATCAGTGTTAAGTTATAGGAAGTGACATGTTGGACATGAAACGTTATTATATTGAAAAACTTTTTGAGCAGTTAGTTAAACTTCCTATTGGTTATCTTAACTAAGTATATCATCATTAACAAAACTGGCCATATCTTGATGTAAGGAAAAACTCGTTGAAATTACTTTGAGTGTTAAAAAATACTACATATTTATTAATCAACTCTTCGGTACATCTAAAATATTAACTAAACCTAAATTGGCACTGTTGGAGATGCCACGAGATGTGAACATCAACGATACAGAATGCAAGTCAAATACACTAACTAAACAAAGTCAAGAGGAAAATTAAATTCACTTATGGTTTGTAAAGTTTTTTCAAGAGATGCCCATTTGAGGGGGCCAAAGCGCATCGAAATCATGGAACAAATTCCATGTTCGGTCACACAGTTTAGCAGCATGCTGCAATACATACTACATGCGCATGCGAGCTCTCTTCCAGTACAGAAAACATGTGGGTTGGACAGAAAGTGGCGGGGAAACAAGTTCTGATGTTATAGAATAGTTATGGAATTCTAGAACACTTTTGGAATTACAGATTAGTTTTGGAATTATTGAATAGTTCTGGAATTTTCGAGTAATTCTGGAAATTTTAATAGTTTTGGAATTCTAGAACAGTTTTGGAATTACAGATTAGTTCTGGAATGATAGAAGATTTGGAATTATGGAATAGTTCTGGAATGATAGAAGATTTGGAATTATTGAATAGTTCTGGAGTTTTTGAGTAATTCTGGAAATTGTAATAGTTTTGGAATGATATAATTTCTTGAATAGTTTTGGAATGATAGAAGTTCTGGAATAGTTTTGGAATGATGGAAGTTGTGGAATAGTTCCGGAATGATAGAAATTCTTGAATAGTTTTGGAATGATAGAAGTTCTTGAACAGTTTTGGAATGATAGAAATTCTAGAATTATTGAAAAGTTTTGCAATGATAGAAGTTCTGTAATTATTGAATAGTTTCGGAATGATAGAAGTTCTGCAATTATTTAATAGTTCTGGGATTGATCAGTCTCGACATAGTTTTATATATTTTAACCAAGGTATGTATTCCATCAGGCTAACGTCACATAAACAATAGTTAACGTTCATAAAACATTCACATCAGTCAAACCTAAACATTAAAAACATACTCAAACGTTTAAACCATACTAAACCAAATCTCCGAAGAAACAGACACACATCGATAATTCAATTAAAGACAACTTAAACAGGATTAAAAAGTTTCTACCGGATTATACGATCCTTCGAGGCCGTTGTGGCTCCGTGTGTATCACCACTGCGCCAGCAAACAGCGAGTTATAAGTGAAACAGGTTGGATTCATGACAGTGTGGTCCCTCTGCGTGCATTTCCGTCTCTTTCTGCGTCTTTAAGTATTACTTTTAGTGTATTACTTGTAGTTACTTATCTTATATTTGGCACAACATGTGTCCCTTGTAGTATTAGTCCCTTTTAGTATTAATATCAATCTATTATCTTTCAAATTATATTCTAGTGGCAAAACAAATAATTTTCAGCTAAGGTTCACACAATGGCTTATAAAATTTGTCATGATCTAGTTAGCGAAATAGAAAACAGAAAACCGTTCAATTTATTGTACATTAAACCTAAACCAAAACTTTCATCTCGTAGCATCTCAATTGTAACTTTAAAGTGCACACTAATGTTACCTACACAATATGGGACATGTGCTAAATAATTCTGAAGTCTTCTAGTAGTTTTACATTACTTGAAACCTGGATAATTTCTGAAGTGGATATTCAACGTCGTAGCGTAATTATTCAAGTTACATTCTCTGATATAATTAAGGAATATAATTAAGTGTCGGTTCAATATTCTTCGTATAATACACTAATGACTCATGCTTCTAAACGTAAGTAATATTAATGCTTCTTTGAAATTGCTTTCATGGTAAAATTCATCAACCCTTACTGCGTATTTTCCTAAATTAACTATAAAATACGTTCAATAAATTACGCCTTTACTTTGTCTTTAATTCCGCTAAGTCCCATGAATTCATTTTTATGCATGTAGAATTAGTGCGTAAAAAACGAGCAACTAAATCACCGGGTTAGGAAATAGTAATGAATAAATTATAACTAATCTAGTATAAGTAAAATTAGGAATATCAGTAATTAGTTATATCAGTGGATGTGTGTATGTTTTTATCCTCTTTCAACTCCAAATTCACACACGTCTGATTTTGTTTTCCTTTTTAGTAAAAACTATATTTTTAACATATCTAGCATCCTACACCAAACAAGCTTAGATATCTCTAATCTCATGTTTCTAATTAGTGCATTCGTTTAAATTAATTTGAAAGTTCTAATTCGATAGCTCACTTTTAATTAAATATGCTCCCTTTTTAACAGAGAGACGGTCTAGATTTAGGCAATTTTAAAGTTCTGTGAAGTAATTAGGTGATTGATTTTTATAGGTAATATGACGGCAAGGGTCATATTTAGCCATGCTATCCTAGGCAAAAGACATACGATTTCATTTAATAAACAGGCTGTATGAAAGTTTTTTGCACCCAGAAGAGAGAAATACAACTAGGGACTTGACAGAAATCGAATCTTCCCATCTACAGCTCGAAGTTTGCTAGAGCAGTGGACATCCCACTGAGAAAATAATTGAGATGAAACATATGTGGTTCATTTCATACATGTCATGGTTCCACGACTTCAAGGGCTCAATATATCATCTGAAGAAGAACATGTCGTCCGTATATAAGTATTCCCGTGCGTATATGTGTGCTGGTTATGGTCAATCAAATGGGATTAAGGGATGTCCTGCAACCTCCTTCTCACCTATGTGGGATCACCCGAGCTATTTTGAGACAAGCGCCTCAGGGACAGAGGTCTGGTGGATGAATAGATTCATACTGTATCTCTCAAACGGGGCTGCTTACGAAATCGCGCTTGGCGATCTACCCAGGTGTGATTTACACTTCATGACACATTGAAAATCTATTAATTTCTTAAGTTGGTGACACACGAGTCAACTTGGGCAACGCGCTTTTACTTCCTGACAGTGAAGAAAACACGTTGTACAGTTCAAGACGCACCATCCGAGTCGCGAGCCACATAGGGAGGAAAAGAACCGGGTCGAGGTTCCAAAATTGTTACCACTTTAGAGCTTGTAACCTACACTCATTGTTAAGGAGTAGGTGGAAAAACCCTGACTTGGATGACTAAGTACCAGAGCACTGCACCTCATTAAAAGTCATGAGTAAGAAAGTAAATTATTAGATCATACGCTGAAACAGTGCCTGTAGATTGACGAACTTATTCCACAGTATAATATTCTCTAAAAGTATTACATCCGGTGAAAATATGTCGAATTAATATGTCTTTACACCTATAAACATTTCAGGAAAGATCCCCAACAAACAAAAAAAAAAATTTGCCAAGAGCAATCAAGGGAACTATCTATTAAAAATGAGGAAAGGTTGCAAACATACCGTTGTCTGAAATATTTTTCTGACTCTGTATAAGCGGACTGACGCTCAGGAAAGTTTCTTGGTATGAAAGTAAACATTTTTTTGTCATACAAATGTCTAATTAGTACTAGTGTCGCAAAACAAGACTCGAGAGTGCCACTCTACAATCATGTTGAGCAACACGCGACAACATGTTCTTTGAGGTCTATAAAACGCTGCCCACCTGTACAAATTGCAGCTTATTAACAACATCTCCCTCACACATCCAGAATTGCATTGGAGCCAAACATGAAGACATTTGAAGTACATTTTAATATAATTATCGGGAGACATCTTTTGGCACATGAAAACTAATTAGTATGAGCAATATAAAAGCACTTTAAAAGTAATTTATCCAGTGACAATCTGTTAAACGGATAGCTCTTTTCCGTCAAGGAACTTTTTAAGTTAAGATCACTACCGAAGGAAAACAGAAGAGTCATTGGTATTTTTTGTCAAATGTTATCTAGGAAACTATCTTCTCAAACTGAGCAAAGGTTGCAAAACTACTGTAACCACCATTATTTTTCTGATTACGATCAAGAGCTCGCTGAGAAAAGGTACAGTGAAAGAAAACAATTATACACTGGTCTAATTACACATCTTATAGAAAAATATGATTGTAGAGTGACGAACCAATATCATACGCCTGAAAGATATCACATCCAGTTAAAAGTTGTAAAGCGAATATGTCTTTATTACCAACAAACTTTTCAGAGAAGAGCATATCAGAACAGAATTGAAAAAGGTTCTCGCCAAATGCAATTTAGAAAACTAGCGTTTCAAAATGAGGAAACGTTGTGATAAAAACTCAAGTCCCCCTGTATTTCTCAGACTAGGTGAAGAGCACGTCCAGTCAGGAAAGGTTGGAATTAAAACAATAGATCATACACTGGTAAAATAGTCCTCATGTAGCAAAATTACTAGAGTTACGAATCAATTCCTCAATATCGTACCATACAATCTCTAAAAGTATTACACCCAGTGTAAAGCTCTTGAACGGATATCTCTCTTCCAACCAACAAACTTTTCAGAAAAGAGCCCCGCCTAACAGAAACAAAAAAGAAATCTCAGTTTTTTGCCAAATGCAATCTAGGGAACTATTTTTTCAAAATGAAGAAAAGGTTGCAAAAAAGTCTCTACAAAAATACTCTAGCGTCTTCGCCGACTGGGAACATCGCACGAAAAGTTCTGGATCCTCTGTTCCTCTTCCTCTATGAAATCATCTCCCTCGCGACAACGTGATTCTTAAGAGTAGAAAATGCTAATAAATAAATAAAAAAGATAGCAACTCCGGAGAATGCAGAGCAAGGAAAAAATGGAAGGAAATAAAGAGTTGGGAGGAAGACACAGGAAGAAAAAAAGAAATCGGTGGTGTGTCATCACCGAAACGTGTGCAAAAGTACATTTCGTTAAGAAAAAGTGGAAAAGAGGATAAACCAATAGAAAAATGTAAGTCAGATTTTTCTAAGTTTCAATTCCCGTTTGTTGTTTTTTTTTTGTTTCTTTCCGAGAAGCGCGAGAAGTTGCGAAAAACTGAAAACTGATTTCGAGAAGTTAGACTTGTCGCTGGAATGAAAATGATTTATTTCATCTCCGTCACTTTCGCAGTTTTGTTTTTCTGATTTTTCGTAGGAGGAAATGCCAATGAGGGTTCTTGAGGGAACTACATGCATTCCAGGAGAATAGCTGAACCCGTAAGGGGAAAGGTCCGAGTGAATAAGGTGTCAGGGATATTGTCTTGTTGGATTAGATCACGATAATTCTCTGGAGGTTCTTACCGATTCTCAGAAGTAATAATTCTTTGGAGTAATTATTGTTTTGATTCCGAGAAATCTAAACTGAATTAAAAAATGTGTTTACGTAGGAAATTTAATCCCCCGATTGCTTTCGACGAGATATCTTGCTAATAAAATCTAATCAATTTTGTTAACAGAGAGATATATCTTCGAGGCTACCATCAGGAGTTACCAATCCTAAAATTGTATTACAAAAGTATTCCAGATAGTAAGTTTCCCATGGCCCGTAAAAAGATACAAAATATATTTACCTGCAAAGATTTATTGCAAAAGATACATCAATATTTCAGCAACTTTTCAACATAATAACCACCGGAATTGTAACACTTGTCATAACGTGGAATGCTTTTGTAGTCCAGTGTCATAGAAGACTGCCGCATGGGAATGGAGTCAGGGTGTCACAGCTGTCTGCAGGTCTTCGTCTGTGGGACTGTGATGACCGGGCAGGAATTTCTTCAGGTGCAAGAACAGGTTGAAGTCTCTGGGAGCAAGATCTGGACTATAGGGTGAATGGTAAAACAGCTCCCCGTGAAACTTCTGCAGCATATATTTTGTGGCTCCGTTCCCAGGTGGCAGATTTCTATGACACTAGATTACAAAAATTTATCCCACGGTATGAAAAGTGGTACAATTCCGGTGGTTATTATGTTGAGACGTAGCTGAAATATTACTGCACCTTTTGCAATAAATCTTTCCATGTAATTAATCTTTGTTTCTTTTTGCTGGCCATGGGAAACTTACTTTCTGGATGGCCCTCGTACATTATTATTAGCGATTTCTCCCAACATCAAGTGTTGGCCAAGTAAGCCAGATTAGAAGAATAACTGATTCGTAACTATAGTGTAACGACTTATAATCCCACCAAAGACCGTCGTGTAGAAAGAGGGATGGGGCATGTGAATCTGGAGTGACATCAAATGTCCTAGCGTTGGCGTGGTAAGGCAGTTTGGAGAGTGGGTGCCAGATAAGGTGTTATATAGTTATCCGACCATAGTTCAAAACTACGTTGTGTCTCCCTTAGGGATTGATTCTTGGTCATAGCCCGTAGTATTGCTCCAGTGAAACAATAATTAAAATACCTACCTACCTACCCAGTGATGTGTCACTTGACAGGTGGTTTATCAATTCAACAATCAGAACAGACAGTAAGTTTCATGCCATTCACTTGCATGGATTATAAATTACGCTTTCTATCAAGAAAAATATCGTCTAGCAAATAAAATCTCCAGCCTTTTTTCTTATTTATGATGCTGATAAATCAATCGAGATATCTTTGATGAAATGTTGCATGACTATATCTTGCACGGAAATGAAAAGCCTCATATTTTCAACCCTCTGATTCCGAGTAGTGTATCACCCCGTCTACAGGACATTACCAACATTTGACGATTGTTCGGGTAAGACTCTTGTTACCGTACTTACAAAACCCTTATATAGCAGGTTAGTATTGATATAAGCTCTAAAGTGTATCTCAATGTTGTGTGCATTGAATATTATGCTATAGTTTGTTTGGTTAACTTAATAAGAAATATATTTCCTAATGCTCTCTATAACAAAAAAATAATCGACCCACCAAGAAGGCGCAGAATTACAGTGGTGACAGGATCGATCAATTTGGAACGGGGCAGTCTCGGAACGTATAGTCTTTAATGACGTTAACTGTATTCTGACGCCAACGACAGACGTGACTGGCAGCAGCGTGGGCATCCTGGCCGTACAATCGCACGCCACACTTGCCCACAACAGGGCGTTATGGTCTGGGGTGCCATCTCCTTTGATATACCTCTGGAAGTCATTTCTGGCACACTTACAGCACAGCGGTACGTAGACGACATTCTACGACCCATTGTGTTACCGTTCCTTTTACGACACACCGGACTTACTTTCAACAAGATAATGGCCGGCCGCACACTTCACGTTTTACTATGAATTGTTAACAAGCTTTCCCAACCCTTTTATTGGTTCTCCCATAGAACACATTTGGGCCGTTATGGTAAGGCGATTGCAACCATCCCGGAATGTTGGACATTTAGCATGACAGTTGGAGACAATTTGGCAAGAAATGCGGCAGGACACCATACGGGAATTTCCTCAGTCTATGCAATGCCTGGTGACGCATCCCGGACAGAGGTGGCATTATTGACTTCCTCCCTTTATAATAATATAAATAAATCATTCGATTGTTCTGAAATTATAATCGTTTGTTTTCCTATGTATGTTCTTCACATCCATCAATTTCTATCGCAATCGGACGACTCCTGCTTGGTGCGTCGATTTCTTTTTGTTTTAGACTGTACAGTAAGCCCTCAGCGAATTTTATTATTTCAAGTAAATACGTGGATCACGACCCCAAGGTATTGATCTGTTCTCCCTTCAGTAGTACCTTTTTCTGCCCTTCTAATTTTTTTTCTTCCTCACTCTCTTGCTACAGAGCGATGTTAATTCAACAACTTTTCAATAGTATATTTACTTTCTCTTGTGTTTCGGATAGCTGGGTAAAATATCGCACCCGTTCGATAACGTTTCGAACTTGCAACCATCCGGTTTCTAACCCACGAATCTACCAACTGGGCTACCATTGTCTATTAATGAGAACATTATTGATAAAATAGAAATATAATGAAAAAATAGATGTCCTGAAAATTCCACACACACAAAATGAACTCGCCGAATATGTAATTCAATTATAAGCACCATTGGCTGGAAACAAAAAGAACAATTTTTATTCCCTCTGTCACTTGGGGTAATTCGATAGGGTTCCACAAACCTACCCCACCCAGGTCATTACCCCAAGTGGCCTTCCGGAGCTCCCACACTTCAGTTGCCCTCATTGGTCCAACTTCTACAATAGCAAAGACGCGGGTCGAACTTGTATCTCCATAGCAATTACTGTGCTAATACCAGACAAGTTTCGCATTCGGAGTAGATATTTATCTCCTGCCGGAGGATACGTGCACTTAGCGGAATTGAACCCACCCCCTTTTGTGCCAACCAACACTTGTGATTGCAGGTAAACAAACAGCCGCTGCCTTGGTTAGGGGCAGGTATTGAATTATTGATGGCCGGTCTAATGAAATGGGAGGGAGGGTAGGAGGACTGGCAATGCATTGTAGTCTGCGATTTCGGAAAATATGACTGTCCTCCAGACGTAGGGTGATCTAATTAACCTCTGTATAGCAAAAAAAAAATGAGTGCAGAGCGACGAACCACCGCATTGGGAGATATGGTGAAATTCCGATGATTTTGAGTCATGTGAGGGGTTGGTTGATGAACAAATCCCGGATTTTTTTTTTTCAAACTGTGCAAAAGTAGCCCAAATATGCCTAAAAGGACCTAAAATATACCTAAAATGACTTAAGATAAAAATAAGACTTAATTTTTAAAAATGTTTTTGTATTATTAAACACTTTCTTCTGTTAAAACTTGAGGACGTTTAATTTAACCCTATATTATTTCCGATGTTGATGGTGAGGTTAGGTAATTTTAATTAACGTCGTACGAGAGCAACACAATGAGTTATTGACGACGATCCGGAATCAATCCACTAAGGGAAATATCAGAGGACAACAGCACCTCATTTTGAACCACGGTCATATGACGAGATAACACCTGAGCTGGCACCCCACTCTTCAAACTTCCACACAAACCCAACGTGAGGACTTTTGGCCACGACATGCTTAAGGTGCATCAGCCATCTCTATTTCATAAGTTTACAAATATCCATGCACTGACCCGGATTCGAACCAGGAACCTTCCGATCGAGTGTCGGATGTTGATGTTCCATTCATCATAGATAGTGGTCTGGCAACAAGCAATCTTTTTGTGCCAAATATATAAAGGTTCTAGTTGCCTTGTTTTTTTGGTAGGCTCTCGAATAAGCTATTGTAAAACACAGGTCTGGACATGAAGAGGAAGTGATCTGTCGCGCTCTCTACGAAATATCTGATTATAAGTTCAAATCGAAATAAATGTCATCGATTTCAAAGGGACTGTTGGAGCGTTAAATCTGTCGTTCTCTAACATATTGGCGTGGTGTGGAAGTTCGGAGAAAAGGGGAAGGGAGAAACGGAGATGATATCCTATTCTAGCCATGGTTCAAAATTATTACGTGCTTCCCTCAAATCTTTCTCTTGGGGTTAATATTAGTCCGTCGCCTATAGCTTGTTGTGTTGTTCCAGTGTGATATTAATAAACTGTTTTCCTACCCAGAACTACTACTAAAGAACGGAGAAGACAAACTCATATTTATATCTACAATACAAATTCATATTTATATCTACAATACAAATTCATACCAAGCTTGATCGAAGCTATTGAAGCAATTTTAAAATAGGTTTGGTTTGAATACCGAATTAAACACTTTTGTTTTCATAAAAAAATCTGCATCATAAATGCAACTGAAATTTATTTCCTTATAATCTATCTTTTTACGAGTACGAAAACAAATTATGACTTTATCCCTTCTTCACAAGAAAAACTTAGCAACATCTTGATGACGAGATGCCTCGTCATTAGAAACATTAGTCAGTTCTTGACGAACAAAATATCTCTTTGAATGCACTTGGAGGGTTAATACCACCGTTCTTTGATTATTTTGAATTCTTTTTTATGCAGTGTATTCCAAATAGACAGTTAAAAATGTTTTTACACGTTTAAATAGAATGAAAGAAACAATTTTGTACAAGGAGTCTCAAAAGTAAAATAAATTACTACCGCGTTAGTTTACTATTTGTTATTTTATCATCACAATTACACTGTTTCAGTTTCTTACGATTTCAGCGCAATACGTTATTCGAAAAAATAAACATATATTTTCTTTCAAAAATTCCCACGAGTCTAGAGCTTCGGGGATATCTTTATCGTAGAAGCTTCCAAATGTAGCTCCCTGTAGAAGTATTGATGAAAATGCTGTGTATTTTCTCCCTCTTTCCTCTGAAAGTCATGTTGTTTCTAATGAAACCATCTTTTTATCCGATTCTTAGGTTTTTTTTATTACAAAGGCAGCAGCCTCTTATTGCGCGACAGAGTTTCTCGATCTTTATTCACTTTGACAAAAGAAAACTGCTCTTTCTTCCTCCAAGTCCAAGAATAATAGAGAGCACTGCTTTTACGGCGAATAAGTAGATAAATCGATGAGGTTCTATTTTATTGCTCAAAGACTAGGTAATAAAGTTATACAGAAGTGCGCCGGTATGTGTTAGGTTTAGAAAGTGCCCTTTTGGACTTTGTTCTCTCAATCAATTGAAGTCGTATCTTCCTCTAACACAACACGTGTGTCCTATGATTTCCTGTATTATTTGACATGACTTTCAAGTTAATTTGGAACTGAGATAATATTCTCAGGAAAGCTGTTTTCAATGAAGTTAGCTCATCAATGTTAATCTACTGATAATTTAACGTTCTGCTAGAATTAGAAACTTCCTTTGGATTTGGATGATTGTTTTTTTCAAATAAATGCTACATTTTGCTTGCATTAACCATTATTACATACAAGCTGTAGTTCTCTCTGCATGAGGATCGGAACAACATTTATTAAAGTTGAGCAGTCAAAGGCTTAAATGCTACATCAATCTACCGTTCCTTATTCATTTAATGTCTTGTAGGGTAATCGCAATAATACAGTGCGTTTTTTTTTTCTTCTTTTTCTTTCTAATCCCACTGATCTGGATCAGATCAGGTGCATGAGTCCCTCCGCCCTCAATCTCCCTAGAACCACACCAGGGCAACGCAGTAGGTCCTCCCGCGATAATGCAATGCATCCTAGCAAATGCTCGGCTGTGGCCTCACTTGTGTTGCACTTTGTACAAGTGGGGAATATTTTGTTTCCCCGGGAGAACCTTAGAGTCCTAAGGTGTCCAGATTTCAACCTAGATAAAGCAGTCTGGTCCCGCCTTTCATCACCTAAGCTCAAATCACCACCAGGGCCAGGGCTACAGTACCAAGGATGAGGCGGCGGAAGTTTTAAGACGAGTTGACAAGAGCCTTACTTCTGGAGTATATTTCATGGAAAGTCAGAGGCTCAGCAGCACAGTCTAACTATGGATAGAAGTAACTATGGATTTAAGTGAAAACGTCGTAGAGAGGAACATTTTCTTTTTTAAGTTTTCTGTTTTATGCTGACCACAGAAGCAAGAATAGCATCAGTTGGCGAGTGTCTGCAAAATTTAATAGTAGCGTAATAACAGATTTGGGCCGCCGAATATCCACATGCAGTTTTAGAATGGGTTATAGATTCTCCAAGGAATGTGTTTAGTTGGGCATCAACAAAACGCAAGGTTCCTTTGCTGAGAAGATAATGGTGACATTACCATGAAGGCTGCAGATTTTTGTCATTCGTCAACTTCTGAATCAATTACTGTGTCAATGTACTGTCGAAAACCCCATTTCACAACACGTGTACGTGATTATCAGTACGAAACCTTTCCGGAAAGATGAAAAGGAAGAGGTTCCACCCGCCTTCAGAATCCACGGTCACCTGACCTCACCCCTTAGGATTCTTTAGGGGATTGTTAAGAGTGAAGCGCATAAAATTAAGTTCAACAGACTTATTCACTCTTAGCCTCCATTTGTCTTGACGCGATATCTCGTCCACGATGTAGTCGACTTTGCTAAGAACGATATATTGCATCACGACTAAACTGCCCTATAAAAAGAATACGGATTCAAGCAGGAAATACCAAAGAGGTAGTAAAGTGTTTATTACCAGAAATGAATAGTCACTTTATAAACATCTTTTTTTTAATATAGTGTGGTACAAAGTATCGGTATACATAACCTAAGGTTTAGAAATAACTACAAGTGCCTATAGAAATTGTTAAGGTTCAAAACCACTGTATAAGTGTACACAAATGCGAACGAAAACAACTCAATGCTTCATATTTCAAAAGCAAAAGCCATTCAACAATAAATCAAGTAGAATACCATAACCTTCAAGATAAACTTCAACAAATATGAATGCTAATACAAACAAAAGATATTAAATGTACTCACAAACTAAAAAAAGTTAAAAACTTTTCAGTTTCTTTTTAACGGTTACAAATGCAAAGGAAACAGATGAAAGAAATATCTCGGGTAGTCGACAAATCTCGCAAATTTAAAAAGCACCGAATTGTATTTGATGAAGTAAGAAATATAATAAAACATTCCCTCCGACTTCATTCTAAATGCTTGTTACCTTGCTATGCAATATCAAAAGATTAATTAAAAAGGCGGACGAAATTGGAATTAAGAATTCATTTTGTTCAATATTCTTCAGACATGAAATCCTCCGGAATTCATTTTGCCGAATATCAGAGTGATCGAATTCCCGCGGGTGGAATCTAGGAAAGTAAAAACATGTAGCAATAAGTAAGGGAAACGGATGCAATTAGGTAAGTAAATTTATTAATCTTGCTCTTTCAACAAGAGAAAGTGCAAACTATTCGAGTTCTAAATATTTCAGAGAGAAAATGCACGTACATGTTTAGTTATTCTGAAACGCAAAGAAATGTTTTTCTTGAAAGATGGAAAAAAAAAAACACTTGCTCAACGACAAACATATTTGTGAGTGTGCTTACAGCATATTATTTTCCATTTTGCAGTTAACCTTATGGTTTAAAAATGTGGTGCAGCTACAGTCTACGTTTATAGCGGTGTCAACTTCTGAAGACGCAAGGAAAGAATTATTTCAAAAATGTTTTTCTTTCAAAAATAGTTTATTTTTACAACGGAAAATGAAAGCATGAAAACACATTTGAGAGCGTTTCAAAAAGTATATTTTTTAAAACTTTCACAAAAAGTAAAAAGCTTAAACACATTTCAAAACACATTTGAGAACCAACAGAAAAATAAGCTGCGAATGTTGGGTAAGAATATACACTCTGAAACTAATCAATTACACAAAATACAGTGGGCATGTTGAAAAAGAAAGGATTTTTAAAAAGAAAAAAAAGCAAGAAATGATACCTGATACGTCAGAACTGTTTCGGAAAAAAAAATTATTAAAAAAGAAATTTCCACAAATGACGAAAAACTAATACATGTCAGAAATCTACCTTGAAAAAATTAACTTCCACAACCGGAGAAAAGCAACTAAATAAACCAATGAAATCAAGGAAAAATTTTTAAATGACCAATGCGATCAAAGTATATTTTAAAATTAAAATAACCACATATATAATATACAACAGGAGAAAAGCAATTAAATAAACCAAAATGGTTTATATGAGACCACTCGTATAAATAGGCCAGATTTCCCAGGGTTCTCTTGGTTCTCAGAGTTTACTATGGATGAGATGCGGTAGAACGCCCACTATTATAAACGGAATTAATCTGATAACCCTCATCACTGACCGGCATCTTTCATGGTATCTGTTAGGTCATGTCCATGCGTGGTGTACCTACATAGTTTCAAGATTAAAAAGACTGATCTAAGTGTTTTCGGAACGGTGAGAGGCGCTGGCCACTACCTCTTCGACTGCCTGATCACTACAGGACGCCCACTTGGAACTTTAATAAAACTTTATTAAAGCCTGCGGAACTTTATAAAAATATTTGTCTTAGACAAATTCTCAAAAATATCATATCGAGGCACAGAATTAAAACATGTGTGTTGACGGCAGGGGATATGGAATAAGGGTTTTCGCCACACTAATTTATTATTTCCAAGTCTTTTAGCTGGATGGATGTTTGTTTTTCTTCTCGGTAAGTGCCACTGGCTCTGCAGTTGATGACATAGAACTAGGTCCGGTCCTATTTTAGAATTTTTTTTTATTTATTAACGTTTTATTAAAATTAACTATGTGTTCCTTTAACCATAAAACATATTAACGGCTAATGCATTTGTATTTATGATCGGGGGTCATGTATACAGGGAACTGTGTGTGCTCCCTCTCTCTGGGTCCTCCCCTGTTTTGCTGAATTTGATGTTTTGATGTTTTTCCCCCTTCCTAGGCAAAAGGTCTAAACCTGTTGATGAACTTGGAAAGGGTTTTCCAAATGCATAAACGGGTGGGGGGGGGGTACTGCAACGTTCACACTAATTACTAGTTTAAAGTCGTACTAGTTTATCTAGTACGACTGCGCACTAGTTTAGTTACTAGTTTATCATCCATAAGCTGGAATTATGAAATGTGCCATACATTATAATTGGATCTGATGAAACTGTTGGGGTGATATGAATGGTAACATTATATTGATTTTACATAATTTCCGTATATAATGCACGAGTACAATGACATTGAGAACTTTTACGGCATACTATTTTGTACTCTTTGATTTCATATTTTATTCCAAATTGTTTCGACGAGATATCTCGTACGTGACATGAAAAATTCTGCTAATAACATGATAAATCATATATCTAGTCTACTCTGCTAACGACGAGGTGCCTTGTAAAGAGACAAAACTGCCCTATTACTGCAAGGGAAGTTGAGATCCAAGTAGTAAAAATAAATTGCCCCTTGCCTGGAACTGGGGACAGTTTGGAATAAGTTTTTTGGGTGTGAGGTTGGCAACTGCAGGGTGTTTTTCGACGCGAAGAGGATTAAAAGCAGACATAGCTGGCATTGAAGGTAATAAGGACAATGATAAAGTACAACGATCTATGATTGGAGTAGAAATAATGGTAAGAATGTGCATTCGAGTAGTATTCGTGTTAATATACGTATTTTGAAAGGAGCAAATACTTAGCGTGAGAACACATATTTCGGCATACGAAAAAATAGTTTAAATAATCTGCATGTCCCCAAAGGATGACACCAATAATGATTTCCTTGTACTGATAAACGTTGCTATATAATGTCCATTCATACATTATATATTAACTTTAACCATCTTAATGGTTTCGATGAGATATGTCGTTCATCATGATCTGACTAACTTTGAAACTGACGAGATATCTCTCCATCAATATATTGACAATTTTTGGATGATCTGTTCAGTTCCGAGATACATCGTTCATTATAATCTGACAAACTTTGAAATTGATGAGATATCTCTCCATCAAGATATTGTCAATTTTTTGATGATCTGTTCAGTACCGATGTATATCGTTCATCATAATCTGACTAACTTTGAAAGTGACGAGATATCTCTCCATCAATATATTGTCACTTTTTGGATAATCTGTTCAGTTCTGAGATACATCGTTCATTATAATCTGACAAACTTTGAAAGTGACGAGATATCTCTCCATCAATATATCGTCACTTTTTGGATGATCTTTTCAGTACCGAGATACATCGTTCATCCTAATCTGACTAACTTTGAAAGTGATGAGATATCTCTCCATCAAGATATTGTCACTTTTTGGATGATCTTTTCAGTACCGAGATACATCGTTCATCATAATCTGACTAACTTTGAAAACGACGATACATCTATCTCCATCTATAGTGAATATTTGGATGATGATGATGAGACATCAAGATCTGTTCAGTTTAGTTTTTAATGACAAGATATCTCGTCCATCGACATCGGGTTAGTTTTTCTAGTGAGGAGACACCTGGAGAGTTAAATAATAATCTAACACGTACTTTTGTACATTAAGCATAATTTTATATTAGCTATTTTTGTGGAAATCTATTATATTCTTGGTGCCGTGGTGGCCCGGTTAGAATAGTATGAACGCAGGACACACCGGAATGTTACGATTTGGAATCCAACCCCAAACCGTCGTGTACAAAGGGAGATTGTGCATGTTAAATCTGCAGTGGCCTAAAATTCCTTCATGTTGTCCTGTTGTGGAAGTTTGGACAATGGGGTGCCAGATCAGGTGACTTCTTCGTCTGACCGAGGCTCAGAAATACATGGTGTCTTAGGATGTTTCCTAGATCGGAAGGTTCCTGCTTCGAATCCGGGTCCGGGCATGGATGTTTGTAAGCGTATGGTGTAGAGGCGGCTGGTGCACCTTAAATCTGTCGTGGCTGAAAGTCCTCACGTTGGGTTGGTGTGGAAGCTTGGAGAGTGGGGTGCCAGCTCAGGTGTTGCTTCGTCATCTGACCGTGGTTCAAAATTACGAGGTGTTGTCCTCGGATCTTTCCCTAAAGGGACTGATCCCGGACCGTCATCAATAGCCCGTTGTGATGCTCTAGTACGACGTTAACTAAAAATTACCATTACCATTACCTTAGGATGTTTCCCTTCAGGTTTATCTCGGAACCGTCGTCAATAGCTCGTTTTATTACTCTAATGTGGCATTAACTAAAGTGCAAATCTATCTACCTAAAACGTTACTTTAAAGGATATACTGCGACCCATAGATTTTGAATAAAACTGGCTCTAAAGATTGACAGTATATTACGTAGCGTAAATCTAGATAAATCGGTAATAAAAAAGTCACTAATACAAAGATTGGCAATGGTCTTGAAATAAGTGCTTTGATTGTAGAGCAAACTGCATCAATCACTTCGAATTTCAACTTGCCATGAACGGAGAACGATCGCTCAAACCAAAAAATGCATCATTACTATTTTTATCAATAAGGCACACATTTTTCAAGTGCCAGGGTGTTTTTCTTAGATCTCATTACAAATGAGACTATGAGAAAGGTAAAATACTTTGTGTGTTCAAATCTCATCTTATCACTAAATCATAAAAGCTGAAAAAACATTACCATTTTGATCTCCACCTTTCAAGTACTTTAGCTTTGTAATTTCTGTATTAACCATGAAAACACGGATATCAGGGTTTCATGATGAAGCACGATTTGTATGAAATTTATATGCAATGTGGAAACGCCATGGTGATTTTTCATTTTCTCAACAATTTGTAATTCTGGGTTTTTTGAAAACTTTGTGTACTTTATGAATACTTAAAAAATCCCATTAAATCCTAGTATCACGCATAAATTTCACGTTCATAAGATAGAAGCATGTACATTATTCAATACATTTTCCTTACAGTGCTAAACAAAAACTGAACTAGTAGTGTATTATAAAGTAGTTTAGTATATGATTTAAAATATAAGTTTTCAAAAAGCAGTGCATTATAAAGTAAGGTTAGCACATAGTTTTCTTATATTTTTCATGCCTACATTAGCCCGTTTGTATAGTCATGGATTAGTTTAGTCGCAACTATAGAACTACGAGTTTGAAACTCGATGCAACCAAATACTACCATGCGTATGGGTGGCTAGTATGTGTTAAATTTGTCGTGTCCTCAAATGTACTCATGTCGGCATGACGTGGAAATTTATATAGTGTTGTGCCAACTTATGTGTTTGAAGTCGTCATCTGACCGTGCTGCAAAATCACTTGAAGTTGTCCTTCGATCTTTCCCTTCGGATTGGTCCTTGACCGTCTTGCTGAATGTGATGTTGATTAAATACCTATCTATTTCATTAACTTCAAAATAATTAAACTAATATATTTTTTAATCGTTTTGAAATATGAGATACACACGTCAAGAGTAAATTAAAGTATACGTACTAGTACCAAAATACGTTTACCTTGTCAAAATGAAATCAGAAAATATACTTTAAAGTATTTATTCTCTAATACTCAGCTCAGTTTTAGTAAAATTATCTTATTTTATACATTAAAAGACTGATTTTAACTAAATTTCATCTTTCGCAGTTAAGATAATTATGTTGCTATGTGAAACCACAATCAGAGAATAACAAATTATTTTTGCCTAATGATGCATTTTCTGTTTTACTTTGAAGTGATAGGGAACAATTAGCATAATGAGTAAAATGTTCGCCGAACATAGAGTATCGTTCTCCAAATAATTCACTCTCTGAACAATACTTTAAAAAATCGTCTCTCTTTAGAAACATATGGTAAAGAAAACTTAAAAATAGCATCGGCAATTGAAATTAAATACCCTCGAAGACGTTCATCCAAAACAAAATTCGGTTTGTAAGGTAATTAGCTTTAAAAATGAAATACTTGTTTAACGAAAGTTAAAAAGTAATCAGCTAAAAATATGTAATCCTTTTAAGTTCATACAACGATTATTTTGGTGTTTTAATCAATAGAGCTGTACAACACACAAAAAGTATTTAGTTTTAAAGATTAGAGGCTCTGTGAACGGATTTGAGGATTATATTTCAATTGATTTTTAATAACCTGACGTAGAATGTAAGAAACATATTGCAGATTTCTTTAAAATGTGTTCTCAATAATTTATTTTAATTAGACAAATTACTTTTCTGCTTTAAATTAGGCGGGGAAACAGCTTAATTTCGGTAGATTGCATCTCTTAAACTTTGCTGTGTATAGCAATGCAACGTAAAAAAGCGTTTTTGTTTACTCTTCATTTCACACAACACAGAAAAATTGATTTCATATTTTAAAATTAAGTAAGCTTTTATTCTTATTTATCTAAACTCAATCAATATGATAAATATTAATTTCGGACACCAAGTGAAACTTTATATCATTTCCTACCAAAATAATCACTGAAATGAGCACCTGAGTTCTTACATTTCAAATTAACCCCTAACAAATGCAGCTGAAGTGAAACAAAAATTTGAAAGCCATACGTATAAATATATATTTCACTTAATATATCTTCTGAGAAAATTCTTATGTATTCAAATTTTTGGATTAAGATCTTACTTTGTGCAATAATTTGATTTCATTTTGAAAATCTAATGATGATCCAGCTTCATTCTATTAATATTTCTACGACTAATAATAAAATTAATGTTACTTTCTAGCAAAATACACTTCGAAATCTTAAACTGAAACTTTCAGAAATTCAAATCTAATTAGGTTTAATTCATGTTATTAGGATTAATGCATGTTTTCCTTAGTTTCAACGATTTTGCTCACAAGGGAAATGCTTAATTATTATGGTACAGATTATATATATTATTGATTTGGGCATCATATAAATTAAATTTATAAGTATTCCCCGTTAGGGGAATACAGAATTTTGACTCCAGTTTTACGTTATAATTAAAACTGCATTATTTAGTTTCCTTGATTCGCAGAATAATTTATTTATTCTGTATATCCAAGGGACATGTGAGACTATCAGAGCAAGAGTGGCCTTACCCACAGAAATCCGAAAATGTATCACCTTTTACAAGATCATTATTATTAATGTGAAAAGTTCAAGTGTTCTAAAATTGCAAAATAACTTAGTGTTAATCACGCTGAAAATAAATTTTTAGAATCTCAAATTATCTTGTGTATAAATAAAAATACATAAAAGTGGTGTTAAGAAAAGAAGAGTTTGTTATCAGAGGTCTTTCGAAAGCATCTGGACAATTGTAAATGGTTGTATAGGCCCAAAATATATGAAAAAAAGGATTTTGTTAACGAATTTGTGTCAGAAAATGGCACAGTTAGGTGGTTAATGGAGGGGTTGTTTAGGTCAGTCGATAACATCATTTCTGTGGCATAAGGCGTCATTCCTAGCTTGAATTTTCAGCAACATTCATCACTGCATTAATAGGAGCTCAAATAAAAGCGTCTGACGTACGACAGAATTGGCCAATTGTTTATTTTTATGAATTTTTGTGCATTTAGAAATTTTTTTTTTATTTATTTAAATTTTTAATAAACAATTTTTATTCTTTGCTCACCTCTAGCACTGTTACAATTTGACCAGATATTTTCGAAACACCATGAATGTGCCTTGCAATGAAAATAGCAACATTAAAGCGTCATCTGAATTCAAATATACATATTTAAAAAAAATATTTTAAGTAAATAAATTCACTAAGCTTAATCCTAGCCACTTGCTGTGTACTTGAATGCATATGTACTTATTTATGCATGCTTATATATATCGTGTACTTGCAGTACCGCAAACAGAAGCAACACTTTTTTTCTTTACTGGTACAATGGAATTAGCATTATACTCAATGTCAAACAATATTCCGAAAATAAAATATATTGATTATTATCTAAATATTTTTAATTCGTACCTAAAGAATGGCGATAACATTAATAGAATGTTTGAGATTTATAAATTGCAGAATAAAAAGCTTTCCGACGATAACAGATGTTTCTGTCAAGATAGATAGAGAATAGGCAAAGATGAGTCAAGTTATGACGATAAACAGAATAATGGTTACAAGCTCTTGTCTAAACTTACTTGCAAATATACTCTAAAACAAAAAAAAAGAACGACACACCAAGAATTAGTTGTCATGAATTGTGCCGGGCACGATCAACTTAGAACGACGCTGACTGAGGACGTATAGTCTTTAATAACAAGTCCCGTTTCCCACTGTACCATGATGACAATCGCAGAAGAATGTGGAGACGTACAGGGCTATGTGGGGATATTACCCTTACTATTTCCCGCCACACATCACACATGCCCACAACAGGGCCTTATGGTCTAGGGTTCTATCTCCTTTGATATCCGGACCCTTTTGGTTGTCATTTCTCACACACTTGCAACACAGCTGTATGTAGACGAAATTCTACGACCGATTGTGTTACCGTTCCTTTTGCGACACCCCAGACTTACATTTAAACAAGATAATGCCCGGCTGCACAGGGAACGTGTTGCTATGAATTGTCTTAAGCTTTCGCAACACTTCCTTGGCTCCTAATCTCTCTCCCATAGAGCATATTTGGAACTTTATGGGAAGGCGATTGCAACCATCCCTGAATGTTGACCATTTAGCCCCACAGTTTGAGACATTTTGGTCAGAAATTCTGCAGGACACCATCCTGGAACTTTTTCAGTCTATGCCACGCCAGATGAAGCATCCAGGCCAGATGTGGACCAACACCTCATTGACTTCCTCCCTTTGTAACAGTAAAACTCTGCAATAAATCATTCAATTGTTCTGAAATCTTAATCGCTTGTTTTTATATGTATGTTCTTCACATACGCCCATTTTTATCGCAATCGGACAGCTCCTTCTTGGTGTGTTTATTTATTTTTTATAATAGAATGTGCTTTAACCTTTCTGGTTGAACGAGTACTTTGTCATTAGTATGAAAGTGATCATAGCTTGATTTCGTAAGCATTAATAAATGATCGACAACATCTTGATGACAGATATCTTGTCATTAGCAAACATTGCTATACATTGATGTACGATACGTTCTCCAGTTCAATTGAATGGTTCATCCTTTTAGCGACCGGATGTTTCATAGAAACGTAATACACATGTAGAAACGTAATATACATGTGTACAATTAGCTTACTAAGTAATGTGTAGAAATGAAAATATGTCAACAAAGAATGGAGAAATTATTTGCCAGATACTTGGCACATTTCTACGAAATAGAATTATTGATTATTCTAGTCACTTTTTCAATCAAAACATCCTCTTCAATCGAAAATATCAATAAATCATATCAACTCGAAGAAGTTCGGGTAGTTCTGCTGTGGTATAGTATATTTCTTTCTAGTATTAAACCGCCTGGGTGAATATCTCGTCGGTTTTCTCGCTTCAGATCATGATGGATGATATACGAGACATTAGACGAAAAGTGACAAGACCCTGATTTTGACAACAAAATCAGCAATACATTGATGACGAGATATCACGTGAGTAGCAAATTGGTTTATTTTGATGAATGAGTTATCTCGACGAAACTACTAGGATGGTTAACGAGTTCAAAAATATCTGACGTCATATGCCCAGGTACAGAATTGTATTCAGTGTTCTGCAACACAACTCCAAACGATTGCAATTGTTCTGCAGGCATTTTGTCCGAATTTTGAAAACTGCAGTAAAATCAAAAACAGACAATTATCGGTTAAATATATATTACACATTTATAATAAAACATCAGAATTAATTAACATACTTTATTTCAAGCCAAGGTATACTTTCAGAATTTTCAATTCTGTTGATAACTTTTGAAGTTAAATATTTTGTCATTGACATAGCAGATGTGTTATTTATAAAGTGTTTGTGGTAATTTGGGGCGGTGCAGGAAGGTTGTTCCGTAGCTAGAAAAAAAGGTGTGGCAAGGAGTACAATTTACACTGCAGAACAGCGTAACTTATAATTATAAAAAATCGCACAAAATTTTGAAACAAATTAAGGAAAATTTGTTCTGCGAGGTACGTACAAGGCGGTGTAGGAAGGTTGTTCCGAAGCTAGAAAAAAAGGTGTGGCAAGGAGTACAATTTAAACTGCAGAACAGCGTAACTTGTAATTCTAAAAAAACTGCACAAAATTTTGAAACAAATTAAGGAAAAATTGTTCTGCGAGGTACGTCGCAGTTTTAACCACTTCCTGCTTCCGTGGTCATATGTCCCCACAAACACACACCTATCTACTCACCCACTCTATTTTCAGAATACTAATTTTCCGAAGAAATTATGTTAAATAGTCTTCGTTTTATCAATTTTCTACGTAATAATACCAATTTTCTATGTATGTTCGTTTTTAATAGACTTGTACAGAACAACCCCGCTTTTCAGAAAAATTCCCCTCCCCGCAAACTTAGAGAGTGGGATTTCAGAAAAGCGAGAAATACGCCCCGTTAAACAGCCGAAGAACTTTCATCAAATTCGGTCTCCACCAAATCCTGTTACTGATGCCACCCTGGAGACTAAAAATAGAAACCGACCCCTTCCGTCGTTTCCCTTTTCACTTCAAATTGCGCTGCGCCCGATATGAGTTTTGAAACGGAGCGTTGGGTGGAAAAAAAACCTCTCTAAAATCCAGAACAATTTCAATTTACCTGGAGGTCTTTCCCGACGCCGTTTACGAGTCGTGTCGTTACGATGGGGAGACCCCGTGGGAATTTTTCCGGGACTCTGGGCTGAGTTGCTGCTGCTGCTGCTGCCCGGGTGATTGATAAGACACACGCAAAACGGAACACAGCACGACACGTCTATTAACCCCTGGGAAGCACAATTAAAGCGTTCCGAAGGTGATTTCGTTGACGGCGTTGGTTCCAGTGCGTTCAGGGCCCCACCCTCGCGGAAAAAATCGTTTGGTGTATTTTGGAAGGATTTGTTAGGTGCCATGTAAGAGAACGGAAATACTGGCGTTAATCGATCGCGGGTTTTAAAGAGATCTTTAAGGTCTTACTTAACACTCGTTAGGGTTTAATGGTTGGTAGGTTTACACGCTGTGGATTCTTTGAGGGTGGCACTGGACTTATGCAACAGTAAATTGTTTTATAATTTGTTTTATATTTTATTCCTTTATCTTTCTTTTATACATAAATTTGTCTGTGATTTGAATGTGAAATGATTGGGGGATGGGGGGTGGCATGCATGAAGAATATAGCATTAAAACTGTTTTTTCTTTTTATTTCAGAACCAGTATAGTGGTTAAGGTATTAGCTCCTGGATCGGAAGGTTCCTGATTCAAATCCGGGTGAGGGCATGGATGTTTGTAAGCGTTGGTGTAGAGGCGACTGCTGCACCTTAAATCGGTCGTGGACAAAAGTCCTCACGTTGGGATGGTGTGGAAATTTGGAGAGTGGGGCGCCAGTTCAGGTGTTGCCTCGTCATCTGACCTTGGTTCAAAATTACGTGGTGTTGTCCTCGGATCTTTCCCTTAAGAGATTGATCTCGAACCGTCGTCAATAGCCTGTTGTGTTGCTCTGGTACGACGTTAATTAAAATTACCATTACCGTTACCTTTTTATTTCAGAACAAGAAAAACATCGAAAAGATGAATATAACGTCGAGTAGATAAGGGATCGTGGTAACATAACCTTCGGACTGAAAATGCAGGCTCAATGAAGGCGGGAAGGGCCCGTAATACGGGAGGAGGTTCGGGAGGGGCTCGAAATTCTAAGGTGCTGTGCGAGCATTTCGGGAGTCAGTGTAACTGGAGTGCGTGGAGTGAGGACTGCGTAAGTGGTGTCATTCGAAATCTAATAAACTAAGCTACAGTCACAGGTCTTTAAGAAACAAAACCATCTTAAATCATACTGCACTTTAATCATTCAAACTGTAAATAAGACAATCCAACATCAGATTCATATATTCAAGTCAACATTTCGATTTGAGTCTTTGACCAAAACTACCAATTCTTTTAGGCTCAATGCGTAAGCAACATATGAGCTGTAGGCAGCACATATTCGACTCCTTCTTGGTCGTATTTCTCTCTTGGAAAGACAGCAAAACTTCCCATGCGTTTCGGTCTATAGGTAAAGTTCAGCGTACTGGTTCTACCCAGAATTTGTGTGTGGATAATTCACTACATAGAGGTTATCACTAATTGGTGGACTGTTGAGTGCATAAGTTCATAAGAGCTCTCTTTAAATCTCGAGTGTACTTTCATGTTGGGTCATACAACACTTGATTACGACCATTTCAATGACTTGTATTTCCTTTACCAACCGAGTGTGAGTTGTCATGTGAAGTGAAGGCTAGTTAAGAAGAGTGAAGCTTTGCTATGTATAGAAGTATTGCATATTATCAAAGGACACCAGACAGTTATTACAAGTTATTTAGAATCGCAATGGCACATCAGCAATTCACTGCGGACTATCCTTCCTTCGTGCGGATTGGTATGAGTGCCTCTGGCATTAATCGAATAAATTATATTATATTAGTGAAAAACACCATACTGCTTTAAATTTTTAAAGTGTTCATGTTCACGTCTCGTTGGAATCAATTCAGAAGAACGTGTAAAAGGCAGTTGACATTTGTCTACCAAAAACTAAGACATTATGGTGATAATATATATATATATATATATATATATATATATATATATATATATATATATATATATATATATATATATATATATATATATATATACTGTGAGTTAATTTATATAGTAGTGTCAAATTCACACTTATCTAAAAACAGTAGCCCACCTATACATTAATGTACGGTAGTCGGATTTAATTAATTTAATTTTTCCATTCTTTGTGCAAAAAATATATTACTTGTGCAAGTGAATGCCATTTAATAAAACAAAGACGGGTTCGTGATTAATGAGCCCATTTCACATTCTAACAAAGTTTGGCATTCTCTCCCATTTTATGCGGGATTCAACTGTCTGAATTTTTCATTTTGTTTTCAATCTCACTCGTTTGATCCGTGTAAGATTCGCCCAACATTCCAAATTATTTTTATGAAACGGGACTAAGCACTTCCAGTAATTGGATGAGATGGAAATTTGCATTCCCATGTACTCAAATTATTCACCACTCTTGTTAAAAACAAACCGCAGTTATGTGCCCGTGAATATCTTTTATTTCGTAGTGCATTCCGCTTTGTTTTATGTTAAATAATTCCCCTCTTTCTGCAGCGTTTTGTGGGCTATTGGATGTTAAATAATATTTTGTTTTTTGTTCGTGCCGTTTTGTGGGCTATCCTGAGGGAGAGAGATTGGTGACGTCCCCCCCACACACAGTCACAGTGGTTAACCGGTTTGATGAATAAAATGCCTCTTATGCATTAAAGATGAGTGTGTATTGAATAAACAAAACGGGAATCCATTTAAATGAGTGTTCTACTGTTTGTAAGAGGGGAAAATGTAAAAGAAACAATTATGAAGATTCCGTCGGAATTAAAAACATTTTTATTTGTTTTAATGTCGTCATGAATAAACATTTTACGGTGATTTATAGTGTGGGAGACTAGGCCCAGTGCACATGAGGCGTTTCAACGCGTGTTTGGCGAGGCTATCAGGGTCCCGCTCTTCAAGGTCGCAAAGATAGAATTCTGTATTAGGGGAATAAGAAAACATAATTTAACGGCGGGACCTCGCTAGCCTCTCCAAACGCGCGTTGAAACACCTCATGATAACGTGTCCTAAGGGCGAGATGTTAATGACGCTCAGAGACGATGTAGCCCGGTTGAAGGAATAACGGATCAGCAATTGAAGGGTTGCAAAATTCGAAACTCGGTTCAACCAAAGACCGTCGTGTAAAAGAGGGCTAGTGAACGTTAAATTTGGCATGGCCTCAAATGTCCTAGTGTTGGTGTATTTTGGAAGTTTGGATAACGGAGTGCCATCTCAGGTATTGACCTCGTCAGCTAATCATGGTTCAAAATTACTTGGTGTTGTCGTAGGGTCTTTCCCTTGGGAATTGATCCAGGACTTTCGAGAATTGCTCATTGTATTCCTCCAGTGTGACGTTGATTAATCATCCTTATTACCATTATCATGACTCTTATACTTTTACCTGCTTAAATAAATGGATTGTTGTTGTTGTGCGGGCCATATATGGCCACATATGGCCCAATCGGGGGTGCCATTGCCCCGGAGGGTTGGACTTCTTCATGCATGACACATCCGTTTTACAGGAAGGTCCCTTTCACACATCCATTCACTCACACATATCGTAATTTAGATCCCAATCAGAGGCCGATAACCCACTGATCAGGTACCCCCAGAGGTATTGATTTGGTATGGAAACATGGGGGACTTTGTGACCACGACCTATTTAACGTGCCCCAGCCACCATTAGTGAACACGACGGTCTTTAGACAGGTCAAGCGCCGATCTCGCAACCATCATAATTGCAGACTCCGCCGAGGACAGAACCCACAACCCTTCCGATGCGAGCCCGACACTCTAATGACTGATCTACCGCGGCTCAAATAAATGGATTATATATACGAACTAGAAACTTTAAAAAATTAACAATCCTAAGAACATAGGAATTTGTTCATATGTATTCCTAACCTATCAATATTAATTTGATATTGAACACTCACACACACAAACTTCTCTAGGACTTTGTGCTGGAATTGGTGATGTAACTTCTACTTATTTTTTGTAGACACACAATTTCTCCATCTTACTCAATCAACTTTCCTAGACAATTTAGCTTCGCTTAATAATGTTATCAAAAAAATGCAGTCTCTCTAGTGGATTCTGGAGTGTGTCCGAATTATTTCCCCCGCTGCAAACAGTGTAGTGTAAACTTCTGATTAGAGACTGAGGTGGAGTTTTCTCAAAACTGTACATATGGATATCTTAGTACCCATTTGTACCCATCTGTACATATGGATATCTGTACCCATTTGGATATCTTAGGCACCCAGTTGTAAGAGTGACTAGCAACCGTAGAGTTGAGAGTTCGAATCTAACGAAGTACCTGTACAAAGAGGGAAGGTGCACGTTATATATGCCGTGGCCTCACGTTGGCGTGGTGTGGAAGTTTGGAGAGTAGGGTGCCAGCTCAGGTGAGACCTCGTCACCTAACCGTGGTTCAAAATTAGATGGCGATGTCCTCGCTTATTTACCTTAGAAATTAATCGGCAATTGCCCGTTCAGTTGTTCTAGTGCTAATTAAATTACCTAACTACTCATTAGAATATATTTTCCGTACATCTTATGTGCATGTAATTCTTTACAATGTTGTTTATTTAAATGTATGGTGATTCAGTTTCAATATACTTTATGTATAATTCAGACTTTGCGATTGTATTAATCTTTATTCAAAATTGTTGTTTGTGTGGTTTAAATGTATAGTAATTAAATTTTGCCATTTCTTCTTGCCTTCACTCAACGTATTTATTTGCACGTTTTGTTGTATGGTATTTAATTAAAATTTTTGCAGCAATTTTCATCTTTATTCAAACTTTTTGCTCTTTAAATTTTTTTAAGTATGTTTTGTATGGAACTTCAACTATCTTATTATCGTGTACTTGCTTGTTATTTTTATGTGGTTAAGCTAACGGATTTGTGTAAAAAAAAATTCAATACAACAACGCGGCATAGTTGTATTCGATAGCTTAAATTTACTACTGAAAGGACATATTTTTACCTATGACTGCTGAACATTCAAGGAATTAAAATGAATATATTTTTGCATTTACGTGTTTAAAAAAACTCTACACACACAAATGAACAAAGGAAATTAAAATTAAACACATCGTGCTTATATAAGTTGAAATGATAAATGGTTTCAGTTCTACCTTATTGAGAGGTTTCTTGGAAACATGAAGTGTTATGATTCGCATAGTGTTTGGAACCAACACATTGTAAATTATATAAATATTTAAAATTAGGTTCATCAATCAAGGTTAAGATTTGTGCGCATATGCTTTAAACCTACATATGCGTTGACTATATTTTAGATAGTATTAAGATTCGTATTAAGGCTTAACCAATATTACCTATAAAGCGTAACAAATATTTCCAATGAAGAGTAACAAACTTTGAGATTAGTGGGCATGTGTTTTGAACGCACACATACATTTATGTTCAAGACTATATTAAAATGTTAAGAAGTATATTTAGTCAGGTTCACCAATCAAAGTTGATATTAATGCCCATTCGCATTAAACGTACGCATAAATGTATTAAAAACTTTTAACGGACTCACTTAACTACCTCATGTTTTAGGTTTAGAGAAAACAATTAATAGAAAGAAGGGTCAGTTCAAATAAAATAAAAAACTTTATTTACATAAATAAGGATAATTAAGTAAAGTTTCAGAGGAGATAAACTTGATTAAATTGGTAGGATGCATCTTGCACACACATATAGTGAAATCCAGGGAAGCGAGCCTCAACTTTTTGGACAACCTGTCTTCAAGAGAGCGAGAAAGCAAAGTGGCTCGTAGTCTCTCTTCAACTACCAAACTACTTGTGGTGCTCATGGCGCCATCTCTTGATATGAGAATGAAATGAAATATATGACTGTCACAAACTAGATTTTACAAAGCGAACGATCTAACTTTTAGATATATATATCCGTCGATCATGAAAAACGTCTTCTTTGCCATTGACGGATCTAAATTTACACTCGTTGTTTTTGGTCACGAACCCCATCAATTGTTTGGAATTTGGGGGAAAAGGTAAAATCTCATTTTGACAATACCAGAATACTTGACCGATGAGAAAACCAGCCGTATCTCAGTTCAAATAACTCCACCGTAGATTCCGAAACGTGATGGTGAATGAAGTCGTGATGTAAAATTTACATTTCAGATGGGACTCAAGAAGCGAGCAAATATTAAGGGAGAGGATTTTACAAATTAGCACCAGAAACGCCGTGTTTGCTCTTCTTCTTAAAACAAATGAATATATACCTAAGACGATGTGCTCGGAGTATCTTTCAAGTCATTGGAGATAATGTCGTTTTGTTGGTTTGTTTCAAAGTTTTCTCCACTCGGGTGATTTATGCCCGGAACTTCTTGGGGAATTGAAGTTGGCGTAGAAGTACGTACCCCTGCTGGAGGAATGGGATTTCGCGTGAAGCCTGGAACTCTTTCCCGATTCCTGTAATTAGTTAGTCGTATTTGAATACGTTAGTGAGGCTAATTGAATGAAGGGGGAATTGTGATTTCTAATTGTATGTTTCGGAACTTTTAGCACTGTGTGACGATTCTCTGTGGATTACGAAATGGGATGACACTGAGCTTAAAATGTGGGATAGAAAGATACAGGGACACATAGAAACCGACCCCGGGATGTCCTGTCATCAATGATATTGAAACAGATACTTTTACCTTTAACAGTTTAATTTATTTCCCTAATTCGATCCAAAAAAATGTCACAATGTTTTATTGCATTTTTTTCGTTTATTTTACATTAGGAAACTATTGTTAAAATTCATTTATAATATTATTGAGGATTTATAACAACTTTTTACTGAAAATGGAATAATTATGTTTTCCCTGGAAGTTGTCTTTCCTTCCTACATGACCGCTTTGCAAGTAAGTTACTGTGTATATTAAAAATGCGATTACTTTACAGTTATTTTCGATTACAATTACATTTACTTACCCTTTTTCTATATTTTTAAAAAATGGCCTGTTTGTCTAAGTCTATCTGTACTAATATATCAAAGTAATCTAAAATACTGTTACTATACCCAGACTCATTTACACATAGTTCTGTTTTATAATAGCAGTCAGAAGAAATTAGTTGCATACATACTGAATCAGCCATTATTTTATAATAAAAATAGTTTGCATTACGTGTGCATCAATAAAGGCTATCAAATGATCAGTCAAATTAAAATACATGCGAAAAGTTAAGCAATTACTTAAAATAATTCGCCTAGTCTTGCAAAACATGCGACAAGAGTGTGCGCTCTTGTCACATGTTTTTATTTAAGCATAATCAGAATTTAAAAAAAATTGATTTAGCAATATACCATTTAGTGGAAAACTATCGTAATCTATGTGACTAATTTGGTATTAAAAATAAAAAAATACGGGCAAATCAGTAAATGAGTGTAAGCAGCTACCTTGTGGCACCTAAGCCAAACTGGCAAGGGGGTAAAATCGTTTCGACTAGATATTTCGTTAATCGAGATGTCTCGTCGTCAAGATATTGGTAATAGTCTCATGATGACAAGATTAAGATCTGGTAAGTATTTTTCTAATCAAGAGATATCTCCTCCATTAAAATCTGGAAGGATTTTTAATGACGCGATATATATCATCGAGACAACCGGCAAGGAGGGTTCAAAATAGTACATCATTGATTCTTTTTCATATAAATAAATTTTACTGTAAATACACTTATATGAAATTATCAATTGAATTCCGTGTGATACTTAGTGACACGTGAAATTAGAGTATGGAGTAAAATGTAGTAAAAGGATCCAACAAAAGGTCTGCTGGTACTAAAGTTATCTAACCTTCTTGCAAACGTGCTGCTAAGGTGATTGATTTTGTAACTTATCTATACCAACCCTTCTGGTTGTTTAACTTTGTATTGTCGTTTGTTAAGATAAACTTCGTATAAAAACCTGTTCTAAACTGACACCAGTACTGGGAAAGGGGTAATTTTTATTTACCTATTTCGATCTACAATCCCTTTGAAATAATAGGGCCGTTTTGTCTCGACGAGTTATCTCGTCAACCTTTCTTTATAACAAAAAAAATGAGCGCCAATAATCCAGGAGTTTTGCCGGGCTCTGTTAACTTGGAACGGCGTTGCCTGGGGACTTATAGTCTTCAGAGACTAGTCAACGGTACGTAGACGACATTTTACGACCGGTTGTGTGAACGATTGTCTCTTGTAAATATACAAAAATTAATTTATAGTTTGAACTATTAAAGTACAGTTTGATGTTTTTAATTCACTTAAGTCCTGTAATTTTAAGGAAATTGGTATTTTTCGAATGTGATAGCACTTATACAATCTTCAATCCACGGAATCTAAAGTCACATTCACCAAAAGCTCATCTAGTACAGCAGAATTTCGATACAATATGGACCCTCTCCCCGAGCTCTTTGATATATTTGTATTAATCCAGCATATTAATTATTTACATTACATACAGACAAAATATTTTACATCATAATATATGGATCACACTAAAGTGAATTCAGAAACCAGTGATCATAACAAACTCTCATTCTCCTCACTCAAATCAACACCCCCATCTAATTGAATATGCACAAAATACCCGAACGCGTTATCTTTTATTAAACTAACCTAACAAAAGCAGCATATCTCTTTAATTTTCATGATCGCATTTCGAGAAAAGACTTCAAAATCACTTTTCAGTTAACGTGGGCTCCGGGCTCTTGCCAATCCTCTCCGACACGAATCATATTCAATGTCGTCGGGTAAAAAACCCGGGAATACCATCATCGAGTGAATAAATCATTGTCTCGGGTCCCGGGGGCTCATCAAAGGGCCGACTCCACTCCGAAACCCACTCTAACTAATCAGATCCGAAATCAAACTGCGTGAATTTCCCTGAGAAAGCACGGATTGGATCGGGAGGATCTATTGTTATATTCTAGGAGACAAAAGAAGAGGCTAAACTCAGGTGATTGTATTCCCTTCTGCATGTGTGTGAATCCCGCATTCTCCTAGATGGCAGTTATTAAATAACTTATTTGTTTTCTCGATAGGCTTGTTAATTCTTACGAATTCGTTTCGAGTGTATTAGAAGCTTCGTGAAACAATAATAAATTTAATTTGTTGCCAACCAAAATTTTTTTTTTTGCATTCAGTGAATAGATTAGAAAGGGATTATTGTTTCAATCATAAGTCAAGCGAGTTTAAAGACTGTGGATTAGTTTTGAATTCCAAGCTTTTGGTTTCTTGAACCATCGTAACGTGGCAAATGCGTTGTAGAATTTATTGCCAATTAGTTCGGATCTAAGTGGAAAGGGAGAAATACATTCAAGAACTTCGATTCCGTAAACTATTTGACTCAGCTCTGAGGATAATACAAAAATTAACAACTTGAAAGCGAGAAATGAATTCAAGGACTTCAATACCGTGATTAATTTGAATCAGCTTTAACACATACACATAAAATAAAATGTCAAAAAAGCACCGCACTGCTATTTCAAGGGAGAAACTCAATTCAAGGATTTCAATGCAGCAAACTTAATATGAGACTGTATGTAAGGTTGATCAAAGTTAATTTTTAACACGAACATGGACGACGGATTATACATGTCTTATAACTCTCTTATAGCTCAGTATTTGCGACGATAGTACAGAAATCAAGTTAAGTATCTGTAACTGTTATGAAAAATCCGTCTAATATACATCCATCAAAAAATATATTCATATGGAAATTTTAAAAAAATAATCATATTTTTAAAGATGACTTTTATGAAGAAATCAATTGTTTCAAATATTAAATATTTATCATTAATATTTTAGATTTTTCTATAAAATTTAATCAATACCGCTTATTAAAGTATTAGTTTTTTAGCAAAATTAAACAAATTATATTGAAATATTTTGGAGCTCCGCATTTGAATATTATGTATGTTGGGTGGAATAAAATTTACACTTTGACTATCTATTCATTACATTGACTTATATAGAGGTTAATAGATCGTATTCAAAGTATCAAGTATGTGCAAAAGCTCTACACGTTTTGGGAGATGCAAATTTCCAGTTGAACTGACGTCACACATGACGTTGTGGTCACCAGAATCTTTGGCCAATAAAACTTGTAGATTCTCAGCATTTATATGCACGGTGTTTCTGATAGTACAGAATTTGTATAAACATCTGAGACTATAACATGGCAAGTGATCAACAGCACGTGAGACATTGTAGTACGCGTTCTACAAAGGCAATACTGCAACACTAGCATGATGTAGTACAGCTTTGTCGTTTATGGGGTGGATGCATTTGACGTCTGCACATGTCATCGATGATTTAGGAAATTCGGGTAAGGATACATAAGCTGTAAAGAACAGCCATGGTGAGGACGTTCTTCATTCGTTAGAGAAGAGGCTCTGGTCAAGCTATAAATAGCAACCCGAATCCAGCCAACTGTGCCAGAAATAACCAACACCTTCAGCGTTCACCAGACAACTGTCAAAAGACGGCTGAAAGCGTTGCCACTTTTTCATCGTCACAAAACACCTGAAGAACTTATGCACTTTGAAAGTTCTCATGATGTATATATTCTAATCAAAGATTATGGTTGTCTGAATTAATGAGTCTACTAAAACCTATTTTTGAGAATTTCGCAGTTACAAGGTTACCCAGCGGGTAATGTTTGAAAAAAATTCTAATATATGGTGCTAGCTGTAAACTAGTGAGACCAAACACTTGGTGCGCATGATCATTGGAGAGGCCAACTTCTTGTGTGGTGGGAAGTATCCTCCCATGGTGTGGGTATGGCCCAGTTTTCATTGACTGCATATTAAACGCTGCAAATACAGACAGTTTCCGGACGGGGGGTTCGTCGCTTTTCTTCACGGTAGTGACTTGGTCCATGGTCATTAGGTGATGCAGGATGGTACAAGACCACATCGTACAGCGGAAGTTTTCAAAGTGCTCAAATGAGCATTTCCACGATCGAATCATCGGGTTGGATTACCCATCGCACTTCCGAGGTGTTATTGAACGGCCGCCATATTCCCCGGATTTATAACCTTGCATTTCTTCTTGTTGGGTTCATTGAAGAGCAAAGTGTGACAGACAAGTCCTAAGTCATTTCCTGAACAGAAAACCGCAGTCGACTTGATTGACATTGAAGTCTGCTCACGTGTGATGAATGGATTTCTGAACCTCATTACTGCTGTCCTTTTGAACCCCTTTATCATTAAATTCTTAGTATTTAATTTCAATATACAATGAAAAGCAAAACCATTATGACCATCCCCTCATTTTTTAACGAACTTGTCTGGATGACGTGGAGGGCACGTGATTACGTGAAAATGGTATTAACTGTTGCTGGAGAAGGTAAGTAATCATTCTTGCACTTACTTTTGCGACTGATGGAAAAGGATGCTGATCTAAGCAAATTTGATAGAGGACATATCATAATGGCCCGAAGACTCGGAATGAGTATCACCGAAACTGCACGACTGGTAGGTTGTTCACGATCTGATGTTGTTAGTATTCCTGCAAAGTGGATAAATGACGGTGACACCAGCAGTAGACACCAAGGTGTGAGTCGTCCATGCGTCATCAAAGACAAAAGACGTCGGAGACTGTCCCGCTTGGTAAAGTAAAATCGACTCGAGACAGTGGCTCAGCTGACAGCCCAATAGAATGCAGGTCCAAGTGTTTTGGAGCACACAGTTCAGCGGACACTGTTGGATATGGGACTATGCAGCAGACGCCCCATTCGGGTGCCTCTTGACCAAGCGTCATCGTCAACGACGCCAAAAGTGGGCCCGGAAACATCGAGACTGGACCATGGATGAATGGAAGAGAGTTGCCTGGTCAGATGGAATCCCAATTTACTATCCATCACGTCGATGGTCGTGTCATTGTACGCAGTAATGTCAGGCGAACAGTTGCTCCCCTCTTGTATAACAGGTCATACACAGGCTGATGGTGGCGGTATTATACTTTGGGGGACGTTCTTATGGGCGACTTTGGGACCCGTAGTTGTGGTAGACAGACCATGAACACTGCTAACTATCTGAATATCATTGCGGATCAATTGCTCCTATACAAGACGTCTGTCTTCCCAATTGTAAATGAAATCTTCCAGCAGAACAACGTCTTATATCAGAAGGCTCGGATTGTGTTGGAGTGGTTCCAGGAGCATACGGATGAATTTCACTTAATGTCCTGGCCACCTAACTCGCCGGATCTTAATCCGATATAGCACATTTGGGGTGTGATGGAGCGGCAGCTCAGAGCTCAAACACACCATGTACGAATATCTCGACGTTGCGTGACCACTGTTTGAACATTTGGTAGACCCTGTCTCCAGCCATGTACCAAGAACTTGTGGCATCTATGCCCTGGCGAGTTGCAGCTTTTTTGCAGACCAAAGGACGCGCAACACGTTTGTGAGTAGGTGATCACAATGTTTTGGCTCTTCAGTTCATATGATTCAAATATTTTCATCACTTTAATGTATTTTGAAATTTTCGACTCTTTTCAAACATTACACGCTGAGCCATCCTGTACCTCAACAACGAATACTTCGATTAAAATTAGCTTTTCCTAGAAATTAGTTTTAATTTCATGCACAAATATGTATCACTAAGTGTGTAAAACATATGTATCAATAGTGTTAGCATAATGTGAATTTGAAATTAGAAAAATGTCGTTACTAATAAACATTCCATATAAAATTTTAATTTTCGATTTTCTAAATTACGTAGCTTAATACATTTGAAGAAGTTGGAGAGAAAGTACTTAAGCTCAATTGAGCTACGTGATTTCAATAGTGTTTGTCATATGTTTAGGTGTAAAGTAAGGTAAAAAGCTTTTCGGAGCAAATGTGATAGTTTAAAAAACGTTTGATATTTTTTATAAGTAAATATATACGTTAATACAACATTAAATAAAATTACCTTACCTTACCACTGCTCGGCCCTTGCACCATAAAAAACCAACCAATCAAATACATATTTTCATTCATAATCTCAAGCTGTTAAAAACCTAAATACGCTGACTTTGATAAAATCCAAGCTGTTGTAACTATTTCATAGTTGTTGCTTATTATGGGCTTAAAATTCCAAGCTTTAAACTGCAACAATGCATCTTTACATTCGGATCTTGATCCTGAAATCGTGACAAAAACGCCGAAATCTGAGCGTAAACATACAAATTGTTATTTCCATACCGCAATCGTTCCATAACTTATGAAAGCGGGATTTCTAAGTTCCGCCATTTTTTATTCATACAGACATCCTTTTCAAACGCTACGGCAGCTCCACCGAAGCATCCATTCCCTTAATGTGCTCGATGGAAGCCGCCACTCCAAGTTACTCCGTACGCACAGAAATAGCGCACACAATAGCAACGCATTTCTCTTCTACAGCAACGTACGACGCAAAACGGCAACCGCAAAGAACAAAACGCTGGCCTTAAAATAAACGCCGATCCAAATGCTGAAAGTTTTACATTCGCTTTGATGTAACATCGCTCTCAACAACATATTTCCCATGCTATTTTTTAGCCTCATCCGCATAAAAATGAGCGGGACGGGACATATTTTCCCCAGCACCACCTTAATATTCCCCATAAAACCAGAAAATAGCCCATTAGGGATGATATTTCGGGAATTTTCATATTGTACGCTGAAATGAGAATAGCAGGGCATTTACATTGGTGGCCATGAACGCTTTTTTCCCCTATCTTTTTCCCTTCTCCAAACACATAAGGGGAACGTCGAAGAAAAATACATGGTAAATGATGCCGAACGATAAAATTATACCTGCATTTTGCATGGGGAAGAAGTATTATTGCGTGTATTAAAATCTTCGGATACTTACTCGGAAAGTTATCATACTTGAAGCGGGTCCAAAGTGCTTCGGATTTAACTCCGAATAAAGAGCTGGCTGCGATGAGGAAATTGCACGAGTGGTCCTTCCTTTTGCTTTGAGATACGTTTCTTTATGTGTCTCCGAATATTTCAGGTAAAGTAGTTACCTTGGTTTTATAAAAGTTTTATTCCAATGAAATTGATTTTTTTATTTGAAATTTCATCTCAATCTTTTCTTTATTTTAATCTAATCTTTTATCTTAACTTTGCATTCCTTGAAGTATAAGTATAAATTTTTAACTAAATGATTGAATATTTATAAGGTGTCCCAAAATTCACGCAAGAAGTTATTTTGATAGAAAACACATGTTATAATTAAAAATTATAATTTTTTTATTTATTCATGCAGTAAACAATATAGGGTTATGTATGGAATAACATATCGGATAAATGGCCTTCAAGGCTTTTGCTAGCACATACGTACACTTTTGTTGAAATTTCCATGACCGTTTTGCATAAATGTGGCTGAATTTCGTTCATACAGCTCTCCTTCAATTCGTGGGTGGTCGTGGGCTTGTCGGCATAAACCTTAGACTGCAAAAAAATCCTAAGAAAAAGGCCAACGTCGTTAAATTGCATGATCTGGGGGGCCAATTCTGATCAACAAAACGGGAAGTTACACGACCAGGAAATGACTCGTGCAGTAATTGAATTGTTTCTCGGGCTATATGGCATGTGGCACCGTCTTGTTGAAACCACATGTCGTCCACATCGATATCTTGCAACTTAGGCACAAAAAATTGGTTTATCGTATCGTATATTTTGTACGAAAATTGCGAACTGTAGCTGCCAAACCCCCTTCATTAGTTTTAAAATATTGCTTAACAGTGAAAACGCATTGTTCTTTCGTGTAGCGCTCCATTTTTGAAAACCTTGAACTATAAGCTGTTACGCTGTAATTTTTTTTCGTTGTCTACACTTTTTATCACACAAATGGTGCAAAATTCAAATATTTCGTAAATTTTGGTATACCCTATATATTCTATCTTATATGTTTGTTTTCAAGGATCCGCTTAAAATTATTTTTTAATACTGGATACGTAACACAACGAATGATTTACTTTAATACAGAGGGTAATATTGTTTTTATTACTATGCGTATTAAAATCTTTGGATATTTAATCGGAAAGCCATACTTGTAGCGATTTCAAAGTGCTTCAGTTTTAGCTCGGAATAAAGAGCTGGTTGCAATGAGGTAATTTTCTTTATGTTTCTTTAAATGTAGAAGGTCTACACTATCCTAAGTTATGCAAAGGCTTTCATGCATTTGTATTCATTAATATTGATTTGCTACTTAAGATTCCGTAATACTTCCTTCCATGGAGTACAAGTCTAACTTTTGAATATGATGATTGACCTCTATCTCTCTCTCTCTCACCCACACACACACATATACACACACAGGTGACTCATATATTCCGAGAGATGGTTGTTTTGTTTTGGGGCAAATACCGTCTTTGCATAGTAAAAACTAAAAAACACCAAAATGACTTAATCTCAAGAATCCTCTTACATGCATTCATCTGGCCAGTAGTTGCAAGATCATCCAAAGGGTTGTGATTAGTTTAAAAGGTTATTCAGTCCTGTCAAAGACCGTTGTGCACACGAAGGTTATATCTGTCGTGGCATCATATGTCCTCATGTTGGCGAGGTGTAGAAGGTTTGATAGTGGGGTGCCGGTTCAGGTGTTGTACCCGTCATCAGACCATTAATCAAAATTACGTGGTGTTTTCCTTGCATCTTTTCTGACGGGATTGATCATAGGCCGTTACTAATAGATTGTTGTGCTGCTTTACTGCGACGTTTATTAACTAGTTACAGCAACAATGTATTCATTAAAATCATTTCAGGAAGGATTAGTCAGGTGGGCTTTCTCCATCTTATATGACCGATTTTGTAATATTCTAGAGTAAACAGCACACTATGTTTATTCATTAGTATCTGTTAAAGGTATTGCATATTTTGAAAATGAACCTACAATGAACGATGATTTTACAGTTGAAAACATCCGAAAATTTAGTTATTGGAGGTGTTTATTTAATGCAGGAAGTATACAAACACCAGGCTTGTGGTCCTATTTTAATCGTATATTTAGATATTGTCGTTCCGTGAGCACATATTGCTTGGAGGAACAATCTTAGTTTGTTCTTAGTTTTCTTTTTCTAAACAAATCGATGCCCTATACCTGCTTTATTGGTTTTTCGGGGCAGCGATACAGGGGTTCCGTTTTCAACTTCATAATCTCTTTCCAGGTGAATAATATTTTCATTACCACACACATCTACTGTTACCCATCGTGAAATTATTAATTAAATAGGACTAGCAAATATGAGGTGGTGGAAATAACTCTAATTCAAAGTATCGACAAACTCTCCCGAAAAACTTGTGAGCGTATGAAGACACAAAAAGCAAAACCAAACTATCTGGGTTGAAAGTTTTCCTTTATAAAAAATGGCAACACAAAAAAATCTGGAAACGCCCTCTGACGATTCCCGGAAAGCAAATCCTCAGAATCGCGTCGGACTCTTTAAGATCCGCAAAAAGTTTTCTTTTAAAAAACGACTCTAGAAATGGTGTTGCTGAGAAAGGAAAGAAGACGAAGTCTGGGGATCAAAGTACACGGAAATTGAAAGAACTCTGAAAGTAGAAGGAAAATAACAATAAAGAAAAAGAAATTGCACAAGATCGAATGTCGATCCGATCTTCGAATCAAAGTACAAGATAAAAAATATCAGTAACTTTTGGAACATTGACAGACTACTTCGCGGAAACGCACTATTTTGAGGTCTCCAGTAATGGTAGTTCTAACCAATGGTCGGAGATTTGGCTTTGGTGATGATGGAAAAATCTTGACGACAGCTTTTCCATTGGAGACTGCATATTTGTTTTGATGAAATAACTTTTTTGGAATAGTTTATGTCATCTATCCAAACAGAAAGTCACTGAGCTATGATTGAAGTTTCAGAGTCACTATGGCTCAGAAAGTTTGCCAAGTCTAGTATCCTTGCGATGGAACATGTTTGATTATTCACCAGACGTATTTCTCTCTTATGCTTAACTTTCATTTTATAGAGTAATACTAAAGTAGAATGAGCGATGGTAACCTTTTTATGTACTCATAATGAAGTGACAAAACTAATAGTAACGTGAGCCTTAGACTAAATTCTTCTGCTGGGTGGTGCCTAACATTCATTATTTGATTGGTCTTCGGGGTAAGAGAAGACGCCCATCCATCGATTCATTATCTAATTGGTTCATTGACTGATAGTCTGATAGTAGACTGTCCACTTAAGGCCTTTTGTCACCACTTCATAAGAATATGCCAGTCACACACCTATACTGTCATAACATTTTGTGCCACCAAACGAGGCAATAAGAAACCAAATCGACCAACCACGTCAAATTTTCACTGAGTGGTCACGTGATTACTAGTCAATAGTTTGGTCTTTATTTCTGAATCTACTCTCAATAGAAATACTTGGTCTACTTATATGTGAATTTCCAGAACGTACAGAGGCTGTTCACATATTTTTTAGACAAGGTATATCGTATTCACTAAACTAAATTATATAAAATTCTTGTGTTTTAAATGTTTTATTTGATAGCCCTTATTTTGAACTATCTTTCGACACCGTAATTTCCAGTATAATAATGCCTTTTAAAGTGTCAGAAGAGGTTTTCTATTCCATTACTTCTGAACAGCTTACCAGAGTCCTGTAAGGGTTGTGGGACGACGTTTGGATAATGCAGATTTTAAAAGTCCGAAAGCACAAAAAACCATAGGTGATATATCGGGAAATTTAGTAGGGATATCAGTAAAGGGTATGGCCTTGATATCGGTTATTTGTTCCATTTCCTTTCGGAAATTTACAGTGGATTTTAATGTGTGACTGCTAGTTTTGTCTTCATGGAGTTCCACAGATTGATGGCACTGTGGGTAAAGCGATGAAATTTCATTCAGAAAAATTGGCGTAAAATATTTTCCTGATAGTATTTGGAGTTAATCTTGACATTTTTCCCCACTCTCTTTATTTTTAACTTGCCATTATATGAAAAACCAGCAACAATCATGAATCCCTTAGAAAAACTTTCTTTCGATTCTGTGAACCATGTACTTAAATTTTTTCTCCCCTTTTATCATAATAAATGGCTCTTTTTTTGCTGCAATCATTTAAATACACCCATGATTCATCTATTGTGACAATTTTTTTTCCATTTTTCTTTGGATAAGTGTTTTTCATATAGAATTCGGCAGCGTGTTCTGCTTTCAGCGATATGCTTTGGAGAAAGACGAAGCACATTGCGTTCTTAAGATTTAAATCAACGTTTATCATTTTGTTTACAGTGGACACCGATCATTTTAACGATTTTGCAACTGTCCTTTGACTAGGGTGATTTTCTTTTAACATTAAACAACGTACCTTTGCAATAGTCGAAGATGTCCGTTTCTTCCTTGAATACTTGTTTGGAATTTTTGTCCCACTTGAGGCTCCAATTTGACGTTTTTGTCCTTTCTTGTTGACGATATTACCTATCGACGCTTTAGATATCACAAAACCATGACTCTCACATCGTTTTTGGCTAACGGAATATGGATATTTCTCTTAGGAAAGAGCATAAATATAGCCTTCGAACCATTGCTTCGTTAAAAACGCCATTTTGAATAAAAACAAACCTCTCAAGCCGCAGACGATAATTTTGACTTTTAAAAACATAGTACAACTGCAATTATTTATTTTGCAGCAAACGATTTTTTATTACCGCTAACCAAAATCGTCTAAAAAATGTGCGAACAGCCTCTGTATATGTCCAGTTATATTGACGTTATTATTCTTAGGTTTGGCGCAGCTTCGCGGAATGGTACCCTGTAACATAAAACTCCAAACCAACCAACTAAATAAGTAGTGGATACTTATATGTAGCTTCAAACGAAGTAGGCTTAAAAATACTAATATAAAGAGAAACTAGCTAATTGCTTTTTAGTACTAAGTTGCTTATCTAATTGATTTTTAGAACTATGTTGCTTTTCTAATTGCTTTTTAGTACTAAGTTGCTTATCTAATTGCTTTCAGATACTTTTCGAAAACATTGAACTTCTGTAAATTCCACCAGGAAAGACCCCGTGCCTAATCTTGTAAGGATATACCGGCTTAGTGGGCTTCAGTTGAGTTTCTTACACCTATATAATCACTGGGTTTACTTGTTTGACATATGATGGTCTGGGTGTTGTGTTTATGTTTTCGCTATGATGCTCAGTCCAAAAAGGAAAGGGTGTCAATATTTTTTATACTTCCTTTGCACTACCTGGTTTTGTGCTAGGTTCAGCCATCCCAGGATAGATCTTAGAAATGATCAATTTAGCTGGAGTAGGCTTTTGAGGGGACACTCTAAGGCAGTGACGGGACTCTAACACAAACTTCTACACATTACACATAAAATAAACACTGAAATTCTGCGGCACATAAAAAAAATATTATGTTTTACTGATCTCAGAAAAAATTGATACAATTTTGATCAATTAAAAAACAATAGTAATAATCAGTCTTTTTGCCCATTTGCGTAATTAAAAGAACTTGGTTGGAAACAATTTATGTGTGATGCTTAGTAATAAAAAATAATTAAAACTATTTTTAAAGGTATTTTTTTTAATTATTTCTGCACACATTTGTCATAGATTCAAACCTGAAATAAAATAAATACAAGCAGTCAGCCCCATAAAGTACACCAGGGCATTCTTGCGGCACATCAGAGTGTCATGGAACAACTATTATAAATCACTGCTCTACGGCACTGCTGTTCTCTCTAAATCACAGTAGTATTGGTTGGTATACGATTTTCTGAATCTATGGTGATAGCTTACAAAAGGGGCATGTCCCGTTCCATACGGGACTAAACATTTATCTATGATCCACGCATTCGTGGAAACGTATAGGGAAATATCCTATGCAAAACAACTAGCTTTTACGAGAGTTATTTGATAATAAGTTGAATAACCCGGCGTTTGTTGGGTTAAAATGGTTAAATGTTGATTGAAAAGTGAATTAGAATAATCACTTTTCTTACTTAGAAAAATGTAATCATTTAAGTTGTACGGAAAATTATTTTAAACTTATTTTAACTTCTTCATAGCTTCTACAATTTACTTCGGATGCAAATATATAATTTAAATTTCCGAATAATAGATTCCAATATGCAAACGACTTAGACATTGCAAACCGAAAAGAAATTCCGATGAAAAAATACATAATTCTGAAAAACGAAATTTGTGCAAAGTGTCGAATTTTGATATAAGAATTTTAGTAATTCTCAAATATGACCGCTACATTTCCCTGTATTAAGCTTCCTGTAGGACATGTTTCCTTGTCAACTTACATTTTGTAAAGAACGTTGCACTGTTCATAAACACATTATTTTCATAAATTTTACTAAAATTCTTAAATTTCTGTAAAGATTATGACCTTTCATTAAGGTTAAAAGGGGGCACTTAAGTTTTCCTGAAGTAAAGATGTGAGAGAGAAACAAAAATATATTTTCAAAAATATACTGTCTTGAAAACTTCTATACCATTGATAAGCATATTGTATAAAATATATCGTAACATTCATTTTATCAAGTAACATTTCAGCTTGAAAGTATTAAATAGTGCCAAATCATCTTGTATGCTGTCTTCTGATACTTAATATTGTCAGCTTAATTTTATGTGCCCCATCTTACAAATGAAGGAGCTCGGCATACACATACTTCAGCATATATTAGTGGAAAATAAACAATCATATTAGTGCAGTCTTTTGATGTAAAATAAACCTTTAAGGAATTTTCTAAATCAATAATTGCATTTACATAATTCATTACAGGCTAGTCTAACATTGTGGTCTTCGGAAAATGGGGGGAATTAAGCAAATTGAAATCTTTAGAAACTAATTTTCACTCATTTAAAAATAGATTTAGATAGACGCATTATCGTCAGGTGTTATTCGTTACATGTGCTCCCATTAAAAATTATGAACACTGATCAAAAAATATAAGACACATTTTAAATGGAAAATTAAAATTTTAAGCAAAATACACCAATTTCGTTCTTGATGTTAGACACCAAACCTCAATTCATCAGGAGGAAATTGTTGCAAAACTAGGATCATACAGTGTTGCTTGGGGTATCTCTTACATTCGACTCCATTTGTACGAAGAGTGCTGAAATATATACCGAATAGTTTGTGTAATCAAATTTAAGAATCATAAATTTAAATATAAAATAAAAATAATAAAAACGCTATATGAATATGTGTGGTATCCCTTACTCTAATCAGGATCTTCTCCAGGATTAATCCCAGAACGTCACCAATTGCCCTTTGGCCAAGTGCGGAATTAATTACCTACCTACCCCTATCGGTGGATCAGTTGGTTTGCCCCTTTGTCAAGAACATGCTACTTGCTGATGGACCTAGTTCGATTTCAGTCAGGTTTAATTCCCCCTAGAGTGTTTCTTCTTTCTTCTGTGTTAGCAGATTCTTTGTGTGTACATGTATTACCTGACATTGTTGGACGGAGCTTGATCAAATATAAGGCACTTTCTCCATAAAACCCCAATTCAACCAACCATCGTTAACATGTGTCATCGCATAATAAGAAACCAAAACTCGCACACACATAATCCAACAACAGTGGAGCACAAACTGAGACCTCACATACCATGATCTACAAAAAAACAAAACGGTTACTTTTATAGAGGATATAGCTTATATGCATCAAGACCTACAAATCATTTATGCATTTGATTTATGAGTCCATGAACTTAACTAGCTACCTACCGTGATCTCAAAATTTCAAGATCACGCGTCTCACTACACAAGAAATCAAACCTCGCGTACACATAATCCAACAAAACGCAAACAGAATCCTCACATTCCATAATCAACAACGAATCCCTTGCACAATAAATTGGCTGATGATTATTTCAATGCAGCAGACCTACCCTTCCGCGTTTGATATATGGGTTCATGGATTGAAATTCAATATCACTCGTTCCACAAAACATTAAGAAACAAAAACACAAATACAATCCCACGAAAGCTGAACACAAACTGAATAGTCACATTCCAAAGCTCAGAAATCAGAAACGGATTCCTTGCTCAGTTATAGCAGTTGATGAGTATTTCCATGCATCAAGATCAACCCTTCTGAGTTTGAATTATGAGTCCATGAATTATCGGGGATTTTATAGCATTCTCCCATGCTGTTTCGCTACTGCAGGCAAGCTAATGGAGAGCTTACCATCGATTACTGATGTCGCATGAACTAAAGAAAAGAGCGTAAATCCCCGTCTGATTCATTAACGCAAGACGGAACTAATTCGGCTGAGCAATCCCCTAGTGTCACTGTTGGAGTGTTGGGCATCCCGCAGCCTCAAGTCATTAGTCAGTAGAATGCATCCAAATGCACCGTAGGAACAGTTGATATATTTCACTTACAATGGCTTTGATACACACGTTACGCAGAATGCAGCCGACAAAGTTATGTTGCTTCAATATCAAGACGTGAGTTCATTGTTATTTGTCTGAATTGAATAACATATTTCAAGTTATGAGTACATTGTTATCTAGCTGAACAAAATGACATATGTCAAGTTGTAAGTTCGATGTTACTTACCTATACAGAATGACATGCTGCAGGGTTTTCGTTATTTGCCGCTTTTCATCTGCAGAATGACGGTTTTCAAGTAGTGATTAAAATGCCGTTTCTCTGAATAGAATAATGTATTTCAAGTATTTATCTGAACAGAATAATATACGTCAAACTGTGATAAACATTGTTATTTATCTAAATAGACTGACATAGAGCGGGATTTCCATTTATTTGTTTCTCATCTTAACAGAATATAGTATTTCAATATTTGAGTTCATTGTTATTCATCGGAACAGAATAACGTATTTCAAGTTGTAAGCTCATTCTTATTTATCTAAACGGAATTGATTATATTTTTATAAAGAAGAAATGAAGATTTCAGGTTGTCCATTGTTTATCCAAGGCATTAATTATAATGCTTTTCATCCTGAACATAAGTTCGTATATAGTTAGTTCCATAACATAGACTCTTTACTGTAGACTTTATATGTATTCGCTATTATGAGCAAATTTGTAACGCATGAAGAACACGTACATTGTTTATTGTTTTCGTTTGCTCATCATTAGTCCTTAAAGCTTTGTGTTATAGTACTTTTCCGATGAAAAGCCTCTTAACCTTGCGTCAGTCTATTTTTGGAAAAATGTGGCGATTGGTATGTCTAGTTCTCTACCAATGAGGTGATATCACTGTTGTCGTTTCCAGCACCGAAAGATAAAATTAGAACCAGAATTCACTCACTATAGACGCAACAAGTGGAAGTGATTAGTTTACTTTTGTTACACTACCCTACAATAATGGACCGGACGCCAGCGGTTTCCGACAACTTGTTTGGGGGAGTGTTTTTCGTGTTATGGCTTAGGACCTTTGCATGTTGTTCCTGGTAAATTGAAAGCCGACGCCTGCATAAACATTTTGGAGAATCAGGTTTCATACCACACCCAAGCCTTTTTTATGGAATGGAAGAATGTTATTTGCAGGACGACAACGCTCCATGTCATGTTAGCCTCTGTCATGTTGAAGTGATATCAAGATATGGATGTAAAACGTCTTCCTTGGCCTGCTCAGAGTCCCGACCTAAACCCCCTAGAACATTTATGGGACAAGTTAGAGCGACTCTTACGGACAGGAAACCACGTCCGAAATCTATAGCTGATCTGGCGACATTCTAGCAGCAGGAATGGACACAAATATCCATAGCTGTGTATCAAAACCTTGTTGATAGTATACCCAGAAGGGTTTATAGTGTATTTGCAGCACGTGAGGGACCATCCCCTTATTAAAGCAGATATTATTTCCCTTATACCACCACAACTTGTGTGGTGACTGTCAGAATTTGAGTTTTTAACTTATATTCTTAAAGAGAGATTTAAAAAATTTCGAAACTTTTAAATTGGAATAAAGAAAACTTTGAAAATGTGAATATACTTTCTTTACGTATACAAAACCGTTTCAATACTCTTAAGTGAATGACAAACGTTCATAAAAACATTTAGTAGTGTTTTCAATTCGTAACTTTTTAAGAGATTCCGTTGAGTAATAAGAAAAATGAAAGCAATTGCAAACTTTACGACCAAAGGAAACATTTGGACAGAAAAAGTAAAACTTTAAAATAATTTTTGGAAAACTGGATTTCCAACACATGCCTGCTTTTTTAGAATTACAAACTACAACAGGGTGTACAGAACGGTGACTCAATTCTCATGTTGTCTTCCAAATGACACGTTATTGCATTGCTGGAGTCCATTACTCGCGAACCAATAATTATCCAGGGCATAACAAAAAGGGGCGATTTACGGGATCTGCCCAGATATGTATCTCCGATAGAACCGCATCATTAGCATTCAGCCCTAACTGCTGTTTTCACAATGCAAATGGTTAATGTAAAAATCGTTGGGAACGGATTTCAACTGAGCGAGAATCGAGCCACGAGGAAAAAACTGTGGAACTATTTCTAATTCGGTTATGGTTTGGCAGCGAACAAGTGCGTGCTTCGCATCTCTGGTGAAGAAAGTGACGTTGGTTCTGTAAAGTCCCTTTATTGGACTGCTTTGAATTCATAACCAGACGTAAGTAATGTGTAAAAGGAAGTTTTTCTATTGGTGTTTCTTGAAAAATATATCTGGATTCAACCCGGTAGAGAACAAGGCGGATGTTATACCGTATACATTGCCGTGGTAGCACGGTTGGAATAGTTATGGATTAGCAATTGGTGGGTTGCGAATTCAAAACTAAATCCAATAAAAGACCGTGGCGTAAGTATGGGCTGGTGAACACCAAATGTTTTGTGGCCTCATATCCTCTGTGAAAATTTGGAGAGTGGTGTGCCACTTAAGTATTGACCTCGTCATCTTACCGGTGTTCAGAATGTCCAGATCTTTGGATATTTGCCACCGGTATTGATCTCGGACCATCGCCAATAGCACGTTGTGTAGATCCAGCGCGACGTAAATACTCAATCATGTACCTACTAATGCAGTATTTGGCGAAAGAGGGCGTCATGGCACCAAATTAAATTATTTTGTTCACAACCACTCTGGAAAAATAAAACTATCATTAGTAGTTCGTATGTTTGGCGCAAAAAATAATTTAATTTAATATTTTTTGGTAGACTAACTGCATTGTCGTTTCCCGCTCAGCTACGTTAGTTACCAGGACTTGTCTATAAACGGGCATTCTTTCAAACTAGGCAGAGATTGCTCCCCACATTCAAGATGCGTGCGTATCAATGAAGGTTCATGTTGAATTCATATTGTAATTTAATATTTTTTGGTAGACTAACTGCATTGTCGTTTCCCGCTCAGCTACGTTAGTTACCAGGACTTGTCTATAAACGGGCATTCTTTCAAACTAGGCAGAGATTGCTCCCCACATTCAAGATGCGTGCGTATCAATGAAGGTTCATGTTGAATTCATATTGTTGTACAAGCACTCTCAAGAACAGTCTTAAACAATGTAATAACAAACACTTATCCTACTGTTATCATGACCTAACTCTTCATTGTCGCTAAGACAAAAATACATATAGCCCTGCACACACAAGGCTGCAAAACGTGACAACAGAAAAGTTCAACGAACGTAATCATCATTGCATGACCATGTATAAAGAAGTTCACCCCTTATCTCAGTACAGCTGTAACAATTCCAGGCAATCGTCAATCTGTCAATAAGTAGTAGAATCAATTCAATTCAATCACTGATGATATGAATTTTTGATGGGGAGGATACTGTGGTTATAAATCCATATACTGAGGGAGAGAACTTACAATCTCTGCGTTGAGTAAGTTACAAACCCTGTTATATAACTAACAAACATTATTGCGAGTTACAGAACTGGTGCGAAATGGTCCCATACCCAGTTACGTAAGTTATAAGCCCTGATACATAGATTACCCACCAAAATGTGTGTAATTATATATCCTTTGTAGAAGAAACCAAAAAGCGCATCCAACATTGAGCACTTTGTAACATACGGTTTAGAAGAACTTGTAATTGTATTTTAAGAATCTTCTTATATATTTCCCCGTTATTTCAATGTAATATATTTTGTATTGGGGAATTCACACGAAGTTGAGTTAAAAGAATGCCGAGGAAAGGTTTATTCTGAAGAAGACACTTGGAGAAATATTCATTAGCCTTGCAATAAAAAAACTGGCACCGATATTTATTCAAGTTTTTTGACTTGTGAAAATGAACAAAGTAAACATAAGTGTGAAAATGAATATACTGCCGTTCCCACCACAAAGAAATTGACCTTGTGTCAGTCGATTTTTGAATAGGTGGTAAAGATTACGCAAGAGAAGCCTGAGGTATGGAAAAGCATATATTGAGACCACCGTGCAAACACGTTATTACTACTTTCGCTTTCAACAACTAGCAATAAATTTAGATTCACAACGCTAACAACACCAGTTGTAGAAGTTTACACTACTACCAGACCCTTTATTTAACTAATAGACTCGTACACAAACCCACATTACTCGACTTTGTTCTCCTGGGATCGTCGCTACATGCTCTTCGAAAACAACAAGATATCAGTTTGTTATGTAGTGACGTCAGTATGAAAACCTATTACGTGATTTTTAGCATTAGACATAATAACATCGGTAGCTGAATCGTGTTAGCGAATAAGAAAATTTTGTTTCCGAAATCATCGGGGAACATACGTTGTAACAAATAGTACAGAGATTTACAGACTAAGGACGACATTATGCGCATTGGTTGCATGAAAAATGATGTAACATCTGGAAAATGTTTCTTTTTCTAAATTAAATTCAATCTAGGCTCATTTGATACGGCATCAAGTTTCTATTGTGGGTTAAAAAATGCAGTCGTTAAAAACATCCGTAGAGTAAGGTTAGCATAGGGTGAACATATTTGTTTTTGAATGAGTAAAACTTTTGCTGAACGCAATTAAAGAATCTTGGAATTTTCCTAGTGGCATTATAAAGATGTAGTACTTAACTATATTAATTAGATACATAAATAAGCAGAGTCCCTTTTGGACCAACAATACAAGTGTCAGTAGAACTGTTACGTTTTCAGAAAAATAAGATTACTCTACACAATGCTTGCTTAAACGCAGGAGACATAACCTTGTACATCTTCATAATGACTATGTATTACTAAATATATATATTTATAGGATTTAAACGTTACGTTTGGAAAGAAGGTCAAAACTAAATAGAAGTCAAGAAAGTTTGAAAATTATAAAACTGAAGTTTGACTATGAACCCCTCAGAGGGTTAAAAGCATATCTACCATTCCTATAAGAACCTAGAATTGAGTCATGGGTTTGATAATCAGGACAGTTAAAACAAATTATAAGTCTCAGTCATAGAAAAATAAATGTTATACTGCGAACGTTTTGTTTCGAATTACTATGGAAAAAGAGCATTTCAGTACTTTAATCAACTATTTCAAACGATTATAGGTTAAGAACTTACCAAATGGGTCCTGGTTTAGTTAGCCTATTTGAAACAAGTTTCCATCGAGCAATCAGCCATCCAGTAAACACTTCAGCTATTCAATAATCTCGTTGATAAATTATACGAGTGATCAGTAGATTGAGAAACCGTCAATGGAACTTGTGTGATTTCAAGAATAAGATATAAAATGCAATTGAGAAAGCTATATTAAGTTTCCTCACAAGAATAAAATTTACGCTCAAGATTCTCTCTCACGGCACTAAAATATTTTTTCCAGAGAAGGTCAACATTGAAGGGGCGTGTTTTCATTTTCAGAAGTACGTATACTCCAAAGCCAATTTCACCCCTAACATTCCGTCGAAGTAGTAAACAAAACATATAAAAGCTTTTTTTAGAGGGGGTTAAAGCAAAGCTGCTCTCTAAAATCTCAACGTTCTACTTTTCGTCACTGAAATTGAAATTTCAAGAGTCCCAGCCTTCGGTACATTTTTATTTCTTATTTTCTACACATGTTAACTTCCGAGGAGTTAAAGGTTCATGGGAATAAAAGTGTGTGCCTCTTCTCAGCTCCGTCACAAAACTTCCCTCTTTTCCCCCAGAAATCCTTAATCCAGTGAGGGGATGTTTCTTCCGCGTTGGAGACAGATATTTTATTTTTTTCATCAACCTCGCCCAAACTTTTCCTTTGCACAATATGACTAGAACTGGGAACATCTCAAATTTTTTCAATCTATTCTATTTTATGTATCGAATATCTAAAGGGTAGCGCACACGTATATATGGCAGTGTACCCTTGATGTATTTAAGCCAGTTTTGACCTACTTATGCAACAAAATCTTTCCATGTATTCTTTCAAACAAGATGGCTTAGAGAATAAACATACTATGAATACTATGCTCGTCCACACATCATCAACAATATGCTCCTCAATTTTGTTTTTCAACTCTCTGAGGAACGCACACGCATATATTCAGCAACCTCCATTTTATCCTACATGACTTCAGACTAGTTTTAAGCGTTTTTACCAATATAATATATCAATCAATTCTATCAAACCATGGACGAAGTTATTTAGATGTGTGTAGTGAGGGAAATGAGAAAATATTATTCAATATTCGTATATTTCCTGACGCTCAGAGTGCTTAGAGAATAAACATATCACCAATGCTATGCAACTCTACATATCATGAACTATATGCTCCTCTATTTTATTTTTTGACTCGTGTGCACGTGTATATTCGGCAACCTGCAGTCTACACTGCATGACTTCAAGCTAGTTTCAACCTTCGAAACCACTATAATCTATCCATCGATTCCTTAAAAAAATGGAAGTAGTTGTTCAGTCTTCAATGTGGGGGAAATAATACTCTGCTTGGATATCTCCTGACGCACACAGCTTAGAGCACAAACATCATCAATACTGTTCCTCTACATGACATCGTCAACACGCTCCTCTATTTTGTTTAATAGCTCTTTGAGGGTCGAGCATATATATATTTGGCAACCTGCAGTCTACTCTGCATAAAATCAAACCAGAAACCAGTTTCGACCTCATTGACCAATGGAATATTCTTACCGATTCTTTCAAACAATAGACTCGTTATTTGGCAATATGAGCTGAGAGAAAATGCGAAAAAATAATATATTGCCCTGCTATCTCTTGAATTGGAGAATAAACATATCATCAATACAATGTTGTTAAAATTGTTTTAACAATTTGATATAAACAACACTCCAATCTCGTCCTCCGAGATTTGACCGATTTAGCTAATGAAAAGATACTTCCAGGAGTATTGAGATTGACACATAGTACATTTCTGAGTTTTCCATCTCATTTGCATAACACAACCTTTCCTTTCGTTACTTAAGTCTACAGGGTGTTTTCACATAAATGGATGAAAGAGAGACTTGTGTTTAGTTCATTGCCAAGACGTGTAAAGCAATGTTAGCAGTTGAATATACACATAAGAAAACTATAATAACTCAGAAGACTGACATAAGCCCGGATAGGGATCTAACAGGCACCGCCTACAACTCACAGGTAGCTAGCGAGGTTGAAAACGCCACTGAACCACTGAGGCCACTTAAAGTAGTAGATAACATTTGAGGCGTTGCATACACAAAGGGCGAACTCAACATTCGGCCTTTACCCATACTTTGTTTTGTCAGGCAGTCAGGAATAATGGTATTAACTTGTTTGTTGTGTTAGCACTTTCCAACCCTATGCAAGTAGTGCTGACAAAAGCTCTCTTATGTTCTAAGAGCGGTAGAACTCCATGTTCAAATGCGGTTTTCTAGATACCAGCATTTGATGAGTTCACCCTTCGTATCCGCAAATCTTCATTCGTTAAAGATACTTCGAAGTATATTTCGACAGTGAAAGAAGCAATTAGTTTTGAGATCTGCTAGTTTAAAAAAAAATGAAATGCTTCACTTCTGTTACATTAAAAGGGAACTAAATACAAAAGTAACTCAGTATTTTAACATAAAGAGAAAATCATTAATATTTAGAGTCATAGCTATTGTCCTGTGCCTTGGAATATAGAACATATTATTCTTTTGCATTATTAAAAGTGAGTGAAAGTACAGAACGATCTCTGAATTTTTATAAAAACAAGCAGAAAGAACGGAATGTATGTTTTATTATTTTTATTATTTATATTGGTAACGATGGTTCCAGGCTTTCGTACTTAAAATAACATTCAACTTCTACTACGTTAAAAACAAATTTATAATTACCCCATGGTATTGGTGAAACAAAATTAATTTATTTCATTCAAATGTTTCTCATCTTCCATAATCCAAAGTTTAAATTTGAAAACTAATTTGGTTCGAATGATGAGGAAGTTTCGTGTTATTCTAGGATGCCTGTCTAAGTTTTGACTGAATTATAAAGTGTAGATACATTTTGGATGGTCGATATATACAATTTTTGAAGCAAGATGAAATTCAAGATAAAAACCAAAAGCAAATTATTGAAAATAAAATTTGGTGGACCAGGGCGTCGTCAGGGCTTGACCCATACAACACAAAATGGTGTTTTATACGTATATGAGAAGCAAAACGCTAAGAAATGCTCATATACTCAACAAAATCAACTATAAATGTGGCATGGTTCCAAGGCTGACTGCAAAGCCACGTGAGTAGAAAAATCATGATTTGTTCTTCTTTCACGGAATAATGGCGTTAAAGAACCAGGAGAGAATAAAACTATTAAATTTATTTAAAATCTTCTAGACTAAATTTTAATATAGAAACGTCAGACAACGCTGCATCAATTTTGATTTCAAACTTTTCCTTCTAATCCTACAAGTGGTTTCGACGAGATATCTCCTCCGTCAAGACCTCAACGATTTTGCTAATGACGAGATACCTCGTCATCAAGGTGTTGCCAATGTTTTAATGATCAAGACCCGGTATCTTTTTTTCTAATGATGAGTAATCTCGTCCATTAGACACTTGTCAGTTTTTCTAGTGACAAGATACCTCGTTGAGATGTCTACCAGAAGTGTTAATTACTACCAGATGTGTATGTTTTCTGCTACTGTTGTCCAATCTCTATATCTGGTCTCAATCTCTATATCGATCTCAATCAATTATATACTGGTCAAAGAGAAGATACCACGTCGAGATATCCAGGAGGGTCAATATACCATGGTTAACAAACTTGTACTTTCAATTTTATTACACAAGGTATGTCGAGGTGAAAAAGAAGCCCGTTTTGGCCTCATTACTGTGTGTGGAATATCACACAAAATATAGACTAAAAAAGTGTCTGCGGGAAAATTTTTAAAGAAAATCTGTGCTATCGTGTGAGTCTTGGGATTATTGACATGCACTTCCCCTTTTAAATTTCCCCATAGTCACATCTTTATATCTTATTTCGCATGTTATTCCCCATACAGTAGCGAGGCCGAGACAGGCTGGTTTTTCTTGGTCCACACCCATACTATAAGTAATAAATAAATTTAATTTTAATTTGACACATCATATGTAACGGATGTTTTATTTTTAATTTATAAAGGTTATCGTTATCGTATCCTATGTTATCGTTATCGCATTTTTGTTATTCAAATGTAATAGCGATATTTCTCCAGATGTACTATTTAATTCATAGCATAATGGAGTAGCCTTAAAACATTTATTTCTTTCATTTAACAGCGATATACTTACATGAGATGGTATTTTATAACAGTAATTAATTAATTTCGATAGTACTTTTTGTCCCGAAAAATGAACAAAAACTGCAATTTCGTATTTGTATTCATGGAAAAACAAAAGGATTTGAGATGTAGCGACTAATACAAAAAAGTGCCAATTAATTTCTTTGCTCTGGTTAACTTAGCTACTGTTTTTTTTTTTTTTTTGCATTAAACTCTTTATATTAATGGTAGCACTAATTTTTGATTCATTTTATTGTTAAAATATTTCTAACAAAGGGCTAGGAGTATTTTTTATAAATATTTGGATACAAAAAAAAAACTGTACCTGAAATAGAAATAATGCGCTTAACATGGGAAACATAAATTAATTAGCAAATATATAAGTGCCTCGATAACAAAAGCATCTCTCTGTAAAACACAATATTTTTAATTTGTACCATAGGAATATCGTTTAATTGGATTCCTGTTTCCTTTAAACAAATATGTGTGCAACGAATTTTTTCATCGTTAATGATTTATCAGTTTTTCAAGCAATATATGAACAAGTCACAAATAAATGTTTTACGCTGAAATACAAATTGTAGCGGCAAAGGCTGAATGTTTTAACACACATATCTTAGCAATTATTTATTTCATAGTTTGGAATGAGATTAGTTTTTGTTCCAGATGATATTGAATTAATCAAAATTGTTATTTTTTGTCACTAGAACATGAAATATCTATATAGAGTGGTCAAATACGATATAGTTTATTTTAAGCAATAGAACCAACTCATATATTAAATGATACATTTGATTATTCCATTGTTTTCGGTTACAAATTTTATGTATTTAGAGCAATGGCAACTGAATTTGAGATGTACAAAACGAGATTGACGAGATCTTGTCAATTTTGCTGATGACAAGATACCTCGTAAAGAAAACCTCCAGTAGGTTTAATTTTATATGATGGTATTTAATAAGAATGTTTAAAATATTTTACACTAAACTGAACCCTATACATTGTGTATCTGTAAGTTCTTCTAGAAATTATTGTTTCATAAAATAATCATTCATAAATATAGAATGTGTTTTATTAATCCAATACTTTGAATACCCTTCTGTAAATTAGATTTACATATTTATTAACCACATAGATAATGTATTTGATAGACAGTGAATATGGAAACATAAAATCTTATTTCTAATGTAAGACAGCTTGACATGAAGTGTGGTTTTCATTAAGAAACTAAAATTTTGTTGTCAGGTCTATTTTCTATTCTAAAATATATAACAATTTCTAAGATGTATTATTAGGAATAACGATTCTTTAATAATTATACTAAAAATTGACCTGTTATATATGTATTTGTCGATCACTGACGCTAACTAGGTTATAAACATAAAAATAACTGTCCAGACCACTATTGTCCAAAGATATTATCTGTATCAACATTCATTCATTTTGTCGTTCGATTTTTTTAGTTAGACAGATATTTTCCAAGTGCTAGAAATCACACAGGTACAATTCGTGTACTTTAAGGATACTTTTCTTTTATGTATCAGTAAAATGTTTCTTGTGTGTTTTATATTTATTTGAAAGAAAAGATATTGTCTGTACTATCTTAGTCAGATGACTTTTTCGCAAAGAAAGAGCCAAATTGGAAATTACAACATTCTTCTCGTTTCCTTTCAACTAAATGTGAGTCAACCTTACATACTTTTTAATGGCCTATAATTGAACTTAACTTAAAGTTACATTAAAATACCACATCAATTACTATATTTCGAACACTGGGAGTGAGAATCCACTACAACGCGGAACTAAAAGCGGATCACTCCCAGAAGAACAGCGTGAATGAATTGCAATCAATTTCCGTCGTAAAAATCATCAACTTTATTTGCGTTTGTTTAATTTACTGAAAGTAAAAGGCTTTCATGGACCTATATACCTCTTATTCCGTAACTACAACCAATTTGCAACTTACAAAAGTTATTTTTGTTTCTTTTTAACCAAATGAGAGTCAGCCTCACAAACCGTTGAATGGTATAGATACCAATTACCTTTGACACCACATCAAATAATGTATTTCAAAATATTGAAATTTAAGCGGCACTAGAAACGTAACAGTTTCTCGTAGCACGCACAAAGAGACTTGTGATCCTATTCCCCCCATCGCGAAAATAAACTTTACTTCGGTGTGAGTTGTTTACAAAGTGGGAAAGTTATTGCTTTACGCAACTTTGATCTGACTCTTTTGACTCCAAATGAGTCATCATCACAAACCGTTTAATGGTATAGAGATCAATTACCTTCAAAACAAACACATTCAACTAATAAAATTAAAAAAATTCAAATTCAAGCGACACTAAAAATGAAACACTTCTCAGCAGAACAGTGAGATTTAAATCAACATCTATATTAAATATATAATTTAATTACGTTTATTCTAGTACTTACTGGAAGGAAAAGATAATGCTTGGTCTATCATTTCCAGATCTCGATCTTGTGTCATAAAAAACAATCAACCAATTTACAAATTACAACGGTCCTGCTCGTTAGTTTTGGCCCTAGATGACAAGTGAGCCATTTTCTGCGTACCATTGACCTCACAAGCCGCTCAATGGTATACAGAACAATTACCTTTAAACGCCGTATCGACTTATGCATTTCAAAACGTCAAGCTTCAAGCACTAAAAACGTAACACTTCCCCGCAGATCAGTGATATTTGAAATCAACTTTCATTGTAATAATCAGCTTTCCTTATGTTTGTTTTTGGTTCTTAGTCTACTGTTTGTTCTTTTACTTTATGGAAAAGACATTGCTTGATCCATCTTGGTCAGATCTGACTCTTGCTCCATAAAAAGCAACGTACAACTTACAAATTACAACAGTCCTGCTCGTTTGTTTTGGCCCTAGATGACAAGTCAGCCGTTTTCTGTGTACCATTGACCTCACAAGCCGCTCAATGGTATACAGAACAATTACCTTTAAACGCCGTATCGACTTACACATTTCAAAACGACGAGCTTCAAGCGGCACTAAAATCGGAACACATCCCCGCAGATCAGTGATATTTGAAGTCAACTTTCATTGTAATAATCAGCTTTCCTTATGTTTGTTTTAGGTTCTTAATCTACTGTTTGTTCTTTTACTTTATGGAAAAGACATTGCTTGATCCATCTTGGTCAGATCTGACTCTTGCTCCATAAAAAGCAACATACAACTTACAGAAGTCCTGCTAGTTTCTTTTTACCCCAAATGAGTCAACCTCACAAACCGTTTTAGGGCATAGACCCCAATTACCTTAAAATGCCACATCAACTAATACATTTCAAAACGTCGAATTTCAAGCGGTACTAAAAACGAATCGCTCCCCGCAAGCACAGCGACACTCGCAATCAACTTCCATCATAAAAATCAGCAAACCCCATTTTCTGGCAAGCACTCGGTTTCATATCCAGACGGCTTAAGATTTCAATACCATTTCATACCACACTGCGTGTAAGATCATCGATTTTGCGGTTGCATAACTCTCATAAAAAAGACTACTAAGATCCCCCATTTCGGGCAAAAGATGTACCGCCTATTCGATGCCGGATCATAACGGCTTTAGTGTGCAATTTATCTACTATCACTCCTGGCCGAGGCTGCAACAAATGCCCGTACTTCTTGCGGGAGTAAGCACATCCAGGCAGGGATGTATAGACATAACATTAATAGTGCCTCGCAGGATTCAAGATTGTCATTAACGACGCTTGGAGGGATTTCTGAGCGAGACTTACGACGTGGCAAACGCATTCCACCAATGATCATGCACCTCCAGGGGTTCCTGACTAAGTGTTGGGAGCTACATTGCGGTTGATCTAAGTTTTCCTGGAATGAAGATAGTACGATGGAATGAAATATAAAGATCTATTTTTTTCTGTCCTATCTAGACTGCATTTCCGATTGGGAGTGGGTGAGGTATAAAGTACCATATCGGATTTAAGTTTTGAAGCCTATTTAAAATGAGAAGTCGTTTAAAATACCATGTGGGGATCCTTTATGTATGCAGAAATTTATGTACTTCGGTATTATACTTTTGAGCGTCCCATGCTTCAATTTTTGGATTTGTTTATTTAAAACAAATCCTTGTTTAATAACCAGTGCGTTTTAAGCGGCACAAGGTTCGATTCTCCTCTGGATGTATTTCTCTCGCCTGTGTAAGTACAACTTTCCTTGTGTTGGGTATGACCATTAATTGATGCTGTGTGTCTTATGTTTGGAGTAGCATGATCTAAAATGGCCGGTGCGCCACAAAAACCCTAAACCAACGAACCTTGTTTAATATACGTACTTCGCTGACATTTGAATTGGAAAATTTAGCATGAAAAAACAATGAACTGGAACATTGATCTATACTTTGGTAATTGTAGATTTAGTTTTTAGTATGTTGTAGATGTTGCAAGAATACATAATACAACTTGAATAAATAAATTTGAATAAGGAATTTCCGGGAGACATTCACCTGGATTGTTAAAATAATTTTGGTTCAATTATTTAATTTGAAGCGTTGTAGAAACTTGCTTTAACCAAATTTATTTTACCACCACCAATATAAATGAATTGATTCGCCCTCTTAGATTATCTCTTATTTATTTTAACGTTTATAATTAGATCGTTGTTAATTCTCCACATGAATAATTAAAATACATTATGTTTTTGACATCGGAGTGATTGATTTAATAAATATAAGTATCTAATCTATGAATAGTAACTAAAAGTGCTGTTTTAAGGAAATGGTCATGTTAACGTCACTACTTATTATATTATAAATGCTTTAACTTTTTGGAGTATAGCTGCACGAATAGATAATTGATATCTATATATATAATTCTCTTACGTGGCACGCAAAAAAGACGTTATTTGTTATCGAGTTTTGGCAACATTGTACGATTGTTTGTTTATCACGAAGCCTCGCGCTTCAATTGAATTTATAGCGTTTTTGGATGAAGTTTTATTGAAAAAAAAAAGAATTTTAGTTGAGCTGTTGCAGTTACTAATTGAAATCAAAGAAAGCGGAGGATTTTTTCAGGGCCATTTTAGAAAAGGTCCTTTTCAAGGCCAACAATTATAGTTCAACAAGACGCTTGCACTACAACTTTCGACAACAAATTCAATGAAAAAGCGTGAGTGGCTCGAGTGCAGGGTAAATGTGCACACAAATGTGTACTGGGTATTCAATTTCCAAATCAGCGCTCACATTTCGAGTCAAAATTTGCTCAAAGTTTTCATTTGAATTCTGATTTCATATGCCTTTTTTATACCTGTGTATATCTTTCCTGAAAAACAGCAAAAAAAATTTAGATTTGAAAAATATTATTTTGGAATATCATATTTTGTAAACAATTCCTTCTGCTAGGACACATGTCTTCATTGATGCGAGCGAAGCGAGCATAAGTTCTCGCAGCGAACCAATGAGGATTGCAAAGCAATCCTCCTGGGGTTGGCGAGCGTTAGCGAGCAGGAGGCGGGCCCCCTAGTAAGATTAATTGTTTGTTACAATCATTTATAAAAATAACCTTTCCGGAATAATTTGTATTAATTTAATGTGTTAACAATATTTTTTCATAGTAACGGTACATTGTTTTTTTGTGGTGTTATACAAAAATGTATTAAAAATAAAAGCTTATAAAATTTTATATTGGCAAATTTATATTTTGAAACACAAAATATTTAGTATTTTACTTTTTTATAAAAGTCTTCCAAACGTTTGCGTTTATAATCGTTGAGTTTTTTTATACCTTTCGATTATTTTATTTCACACACGTAAAGTGTAGCATTTCACACATTATTCAAATAAAAACATTTCAACTGAGAATGACAGTATGTCACTTAAAGCCACAGAGATAGCTTTCATTTTCGGAAAGGTTTTCGAATCAAGCGATTTCATGCGGATCAATTTGTACCCTAAAAACAATATTTGCTGTATAAGGTTGAAAAATTTAGAAAGAAAAATTGAATGTCGTCACCATATAATCCTGTCGGGCTACATCACTTCCAGACAACGGCTAAATTTAAAATTGATATTGTGCTTTCTATCCTCCAATATTTATCTATAAACATATGCATGGATGAAGTTTGCTCGGTAAATTTAATCCATAAACCATGACAGAAGTTTGTTTTTAATATTATACTAGCTTCAGTAGCTTCAGGCACACACACTCAAGCGGCATTTCGTTTGAATAAAATTACACTCAAAATAGAAACCTATGAATTTTATGTTGGATGCAACGGATTAGAATTTGTCTGGTATTGCATTTTTAGGAGATAATTTTCAATTCTAAATTGAAGTATTTTGATATGAATTATCTTTCAAAATAAATAAATAGAATATCTTATTGTATTTAGAATGTCAAACATTTCATGAAATGGGTTGGAATATTACACCTACATGCAAGCTGTAGTATAAATTTTCAGATGATTGGGATTTTATATATAAAATTAGTTTTTTGATTTTAATAATAAAAATATTTTAAATTAAATTTAATTTAAAGGATAGAGTACAATTCCATGGATTTATTCAAATGCAAAGAGCTAAGATATATATTTTAAAGAACACAATAAAAACATCCACATATAAAAACGGGATCATTCATTGTGTAAAATACTCTGTATATGTAGTATCTTGATACGTATAAGTTATTAAATTAATATTAAATTGAGTAACTGTAACAATTGAGTAACAATTCATTTTCTTATAAAAGTACTTTTGATATAATACTATACAATAATAGAATAAAAACATTTTAGTACTTAACATCACTTGGTACATATGCATTCACACATACGCTCGACGCATCTCTAAGATGTAATCATTATTTAAGAATGAGCTATCCAAGATTTTGTGTAAAATTTAAGAACAAATATATATATATATATATATATATATGTATGCAAAATATTTCTAAGATACTTCCGTAAAACTAAATGCAGAGGACGCTAGTTTTTCGAAACATATTTTGTAACTTCGAACTTTTAATGAAATTAGACGCGCAGCTTCATGCTATTTGTTCCGATCACTCGATATGACGATCTGTTTCATGGATGTGGGAAGAGCACAAATCCTAATTTGAAAAAAGTTATTCAAAGTTTAACGTTGAATGCAGTGTGATTAAAAACACTTGTCTGCGCTTTGACAGCCAATCAATCGGCCCACGTTGATTCGTAGGCTCATATGACTTAAACTTCGGAGATCTTACGACTGCAACACCGTGTACATTCTGTCTATTTGATTTGTCGATGTTTAGTCTCTAGGTCGATGTTTCGTAACATGTGACGTTATAAATTGTAATATTCTGAATTATGTTCTCAGCATGTCCTTACATTAAAAAAAAGCCAAGCACCGAAAAAATATTAGCGATAAATCAAATAAGTTCTTGAGGAAAAATAGTTTATTCGTGTTTACACTCAAAAACTCTCTCATAGATTAAATTTTAATTTCCTTTAATTACTCCTCATTCCTCACAAATACCTAATGGTATACTTATAAAATTCATTAAACATTTCTAATCATTATTTCTCAACCACAAAGCACACTTCCTTATTAATGGAGATATATTTATGTCTTCGGTAGTTGGCCCCTCTCTCTCTCTCTCTTGCAGATTAATATTTATAAATAGAATAATCATCAGAAAGGGAACATTATCACATTATGCCAAGGCGTTTTAATGTAGAGTTGTGGTATTAAAACAGAATAGAAGAAATTAATTTTGCACAGTACCTCTAGCAAAAGTACAATTAGAAATTACTTTAAAATGAGGTTTGCAGAATTAAAACAACTCCACCTTTTGTTGTAAGTTTATTGTTGAGCAAGGAGTAGAAATGCATAATGTATAGGTCCGGCATTGTAGTTATTCGCCTTTATAAGATCATGTGTAGGAAAATTCGATTTTTAGATTGGTCATAAGTCATTTTTAACGTCCTATTTGAAGAACACAACGGGCTATTTAAGACGGTCAGGGATCGATCCCTTGGGGGAAAGATCTGAGAACAACACCTCGTAATTTTAAACCACAGACAGGTGCCAAGGCAACACTGGCACCCCACTCTCCGAACTTCCACACCAACCCAACGTGAGGACTTTTGGCCACGACAGGTTTAAGGTTCACCAGCCGTCTCTACAACATATGCTTTTAAATATCCTTGCACTGACCCGGATTCGAACCAGAAACCTTCCGATCTAGAGGAGACTAACACCTTAACCACCAGACCGGATGGTCGGTTCGTTTTTAGAAGTCAGGTGTCGGATCCCAACGAATTTACTTGTAAATAATTTCGAAGTTTTATCTTTAACCTAACGTAAGTATTCATTTTGGTATAATTATAGAGAGTATGTGTACAATTGTGTATCAATCACTTGTGTGGTGAAATTTAATAGATTATTTTGTTTGCTCTGGCCAATATCACAAATTGATTTGAGGTGATTATTTTTTGGTTTTAACTAATTTTGACACCAAAGGCTTGCATTCGTTGCTTCACAAACAACGACACAATATTTCTTAACAATTAAATGAGATATATCTTTTCTCGTATTCACATTAAAAATAAATTCTTTACACCTATTTCTTTTAAAATACCCGTCATAGAGCAATCAAATCTTACGAAGAAACAATATACACACGCAAAATAAATTAATTGAAAATCCTTTACACAGGAGATAAACTGCCTTCAATTTCAGTTGGAATATTTCCTTTATATTTCGTTGTTGATATGTTGCTGACATTTTATACTCTTATATTATTTAGGCGTTCTGGATCTGATGTTTTCCAAACATTCTATTATTGTTCTCAGAATATTTCAACCAAAAATATTTATCCATTAAAATACTTGAAAAACAGATACAACAAAACCCAGGATAATCTCTTACAGCCCGTATAATTATGCTAGGGCCCATTGAAATACACGGGTATTGGCAATATTCTATTGATCGAAATATACGATATATTTGGACGTACTATAACGTTATGAAAACATAATTTTAGCCATTAGCAATGAAATTCTTATGATCAGTACAACATGAATCCAAATGCGGCATAATATTATGTTCAACACGTTATAAAAGTTTGTACAGATAATTTAACTCATTAACTAGAATTCAAAATGCATGTTATGGATTTGCCTAAGGCCCAGTGCACACTTTCGGTTTTTCAAGATGCGGCGCCGCTGCCGCAACGCAAGTGCGGTCTGAGATATATTAGATCCAATGGAGCAGTGCACACCTCCAGAGTCGCTGGGAGACGCACGTCCAACTTGCATACAATTTTTACCGCAGTTCCCCACGGCGCCGCTCGGTCGCCGCACATATTTCACCGTTCTGAAGTACCTCGTTTTTATAAACAAATGGGATATAAATAATAATTAATTAATGGATGTATCCAGTAACGTCTATTTTGTTTCAAATTATAATTTTTTTTACACCAAGTAAGCGAAATAAACACGTTTTTTTTCGATAGAATATTTATTGCAAATGGCGCGAAATGAGTTCGGGCGTCATTTCGCGGTTATGTGTGTATAGTTGGGCTTCGGTACCGCAGTGGTGCCGCACGATGAAAAACCGGATGTGTGTACCGGGCCTATTAGTATTTCTTTAATACAAAGTACCTTGCAATTCTGTTCGTGCTATTAGGGTTTGCAAGTGTGTGTGCTGTGTGAAACTAGAATACTATGTGAGTTAGAGCTTCATATCTAGAATACTCACGCGCATGATTCTGCAACTGTTTATTTTACATTCAAAGTCGATCAGTTCTTGTTCTGCATAACTTCAGATGTAGGTTGTTAGTATATAAAATAATGTCTTTAAATTCCAAATAAACTGTTTCTGCGCCTATTTATTTTGTATTCATTGTCTATTTGTTCTTATTCTGCATAATTTGATATGTTGGTAGTTAGTATTGCAAGTAATATCTTTAAATTTCAAATATAATTGTTAGTAAATAAATTATAAAACACGTTTCGCTATTAATTCTAGCAGCTTTCATATAACTCACATTGCTAATATATTTATCAAGACGCGATGTGTGAAGTAGCGCACTTTCAAAGACAAAGCCAGATGAAGTTTCAGAAAAATTCCAGTTGGCGCTCTGTTCAATCGAAGCAATTCGATCGATAATTCACGATGAACAGTTAAATTTCCATTGTAAATTAGATCAAGGTAAAAAACTGTATGAAGTCCTGCGATAACATACAGTGCTGATATTCCTATCACGGATTAACACTTCATTGCAAAAAGTGCTCACTTTCCATCAAAGACTTCCAATTGGCTGGTTCGTTGGGTTCATTGCGTAAGGACCAACTGTGACTATGATTCGCCAAACATCAAGTAATCAGACAGTAATCATTAAACATCAAGTAATCAATACTCATCAGACAACATTACGTAATAGACATACACACTCAAGGATAGCTTTGCTGACGCAGAAGTGATAAAAACACACAGGGACGAAATGAACCTGCACCGTCTTCAACTCTCAGATTGCTAGAACAGTATGAAAACCCACTGAGCCTCAACGTTCCCCACAATTGTTGCCGACCCTCAGAGTTGTTGTGCCTACGAACAATCACGTCATTAGCAAAATTGACCAGATTTTAATAGACCAGATATTTTGTTCTGGTACAAAACGTATTGGTCATTATGTTTTCGTACTAAACATATTGGCCATCATCTCTAAATCATAAAATATTGGTCATATCCTTATGACGAACTATCTCGTCTTAAGCAAAAGTAGTCAGGTCTTTATTGATGATATCTCGTCGAGACCGCTTGGAGTGTTAAAAACCAAAGCGGGCAACCAAACTTCATAAAGAAAACAAATATGGTACACGCTTCGTTAAATAATTATAGCAATCTTTATATAACCCATTATGTTCTCACATTACTCGCCGTGTCTGCATATTACCTATATTACCCCATCAAGTATCCATTGACTTGGGACGAAAATCCATTTCATCAACTGATTTTATTCCTTGTTGGTCAGCACATAAACAGACTGTTTTTTCCGGCGTTCTTTCGTGACCCGTACTAATGATTGAAGGTCCATCGAGCCATTAATCACCGACCCAGATACAGCGCACTACAATGCTCGCCAAAAAAGCACATATTTACCATCAGATTCGGACTCCTTGACCCTTATTTCCTTGGAAGTGTCGGAGCATGTCGAATGCTTTTTCGAGCGTACACAGATCCGTTACAAAAACAACATTCGTTTGGCTTGTGACAAGTTAGATTTGATTTCTTGTAAATCCTTGGAAGAAGGATGTACAAGAAACCGGAGAAGGATCAAGGATTTATAAGCGCCTTGCCTGTCTTCTTATATAAGGAAAAGGGTTGATTGATGTTGGCAAGTAAGTATAAGGTTTGGATGATTCGGGTTTATTTTTGGGTACCTCAAAAGTGTTGTCCCCAAGATATAGTCGTTATCTTTTTTATAGCCTTTGTCTCATATTCCATATCGTCAGCGAACAAAAACTACTTAACTGACATTGTGAGGAATTACATTTTTTGACACGAAATGATTGTTTTGAGAATGATGAGAAATATATTGACAGATTGTGTTGGAGCAAATATATAACACTTTCAAAATGCTTTTAGTTTTTGTTTGTGGTCTACCTAATAGCATTTGAACGACTGTTATACAAAATTTACTAATTTTGCCGGTAATGAGTTTTTGCTCCAAGCCGACGAAAATTTGTTCCTGTGTACTATAACTCCCAGGAGCTGAAAGTGCTTAAAACTGCGACGTACGTCGCATAGAAAACAAAGTCTTTGCAGAAGAATTCCTCCTTAATTTTATCAAAGATTTGGCCGATTTCTTTATTTAATCATAAGTTATGATGCTCTGCAGTGCAAAACGCTCTCCTTGCCACACTTTCTTTTCTTATCTAGCTAAAGAACAACCTCCTTACACCGACCCAAATTACCACAAATATTTATGAATAACACATATTTTATGTCAATGACAACATATTTTACTACAAAAGTTATCGACAGAATTTCAAATTCTAAAAGTATGCCTTGGTTTTAAATAAACAAAATTAATTAATTTTAATGTTTTATGTATAAATATGTATAAATAATGTTTAATGTTATGTAATGCACATACATATGTAATACACATTTAGCTGACATTTGTGTTTTACGTATGTTTTTTTATTTTACTGCAGTTTTCACTTTTCGGACATAATGATTGCAGAACAATTGCAATTTCTCGGAGTTGTGTTGCAGAACACTGAATATAATTCTGCACCTGGGCTATAATCTTCTGAGTTTTTCGAGTATTGCAGTATTTCTGTTACCCTCAGTACAGGTAATAACGACATATTTATGCTGACTGAATAACAAAATCCCAGGAAAGAGAATATTGGTCAACAAAGTCTAAGTATGTGCAAAGAAGACTGCAACCTGCAGAATGGATAAACGTATACCTTCGACACTACAACAGTGTTTATATTTTTATTTTCATTCAACAATTTCATGAAATATTTCATGGTCTAGCGGGTATTTACAAAATTGCGGTAAAGCAATGTACAATTGGACAATGTATACACAATGATGTTATGAAAATATAAGGATAGACATTAACAATGACAATCTTATCGATATTATTCCATTATTGAAATATAACATAGAGTTGTTCTGGATACGTAATAATTCATTTATGCTGGTTTATTATAAATACAGTAATTTACGTTACAATATATCTCCCTTTTTTTTTTCGTTCGAAACACTTACTATTTGCATGCACATCAGTCTATTAACATGCTACTACAACTGTTGCTTTCTGTACGCCAATATATACTGTTCTGCAACACGTAAGGAGTAGAAAGATATTCAGCTGCTATTTTGCATTGAAATAACCCGAATGTGTTAAAATGCAATAAAAGCTACATCGGGAGTTACCGAAGCGATGAAATGCAACAAAGTGCTAAGAAAATCGAAGTGAGGAGTAAATAAAATCTTTGGACTGAAGTGGACACTACACAGGGTGTCATGACACTCAAAGGAAACTGAAAATTTAAAGCAGAGGGGCGATCTGTGATCAATAACTGCTATGCTCTGATCACCCCCAAAGAGCGTTTCACTTAACTTTTGATGTTGCCACCTTTTGAAATAGTGATGTTCCTTAAATTTTGCACAACTGTGTCACTTCATAATTTAAAAAAAATGGTATTTTATAAACGTGTTGGGGTATTGTTGTAAAATAATATTTTCATGAACATAAGATAAATGGTTTTCGTAAGTTTCTCTTAAAACGAAAAGTTTGTTTTGTTAAATTTTATTTTGGAACAATACACAGTCTCGTAACATTTAATTGCACAGCATTTAAAATATTTCGGTTGTTTTTAATTACAATTTTTCTATTTCATTGCATCTGAAATTTAATAAACGTTATTTTTTATACATATAACTCGAAGTTTTTGAGCAAATGTAATTTCATAAGTAGTAGTTTAGTGAATTAATTTAAAGTAAAGTTGAAATCACTTTTTGCACTTGCTTTAAAAGTAAGTATCTACGATGTAACTACTTGTAAGGTTATCCAATTATTTTAAAATACAAACTTGATTTTATTCATGTGAAATAGATTTACAGAAGCTTTAATATTCCAAACTACAATAATTTGAAAAATAATACGGCATTTTCAAAAAAGGTGGATTACTATTTTAAATAATTTCCTTTTCGAAGTCAGGAAATAAACTATTAAATTCAGTCTTTCTTTTATCTGTTATATCTAATAAGTGATGAAAATACTTATCCTTCGACAACGAATTTCATGAAAATAGATTTACAGAAGCTTTAATATTCCAAACTACAATAATTTGAAAAATAATACGGCATTTTCAAAAAGGGTGGATTACTATTTTAAATAATTTCCTTTTCGAAGTCAGGAAATAAACTATTAAATTCAGTATTTCTTTTATTTGTTATATCTAATAAGTGATGAAAATACTTATCCTTCGACAACGAATTTCATGAAAATAGATTTACAGAAGCTTTAATATTCCAAACTACAATAATTTGAAAAATAATACGGCATTTTCAAAAAAGGTGGATTACTATTTTAAATAATTTCCTTTTCGAAGTCAGGAAATAAACTATTAAATTCAGTCTTTCTTTTATCTGTTATATCTAATAAGTGATGAAAATACTTATCCTTCGACAACGAATTTCATGAAAATAGATTTACAGAAGCTTTAATATTCCAAACTACAATAATTTGAAAAATAATACGGCGTTTTCAAAAAGGGTGGATTACTATTTTTAATAATTTCCTTTTCGAAGTCAGGAAATAAACTATTAAATTCAGTCTTTCTTTTATCTGTTATATCTAATAAGTGATGAAAATACTTATCCTTCGACAACGAATTTCATGAAAATGTGAGGCACTACATAAGACATAAATTGAAACATTGAATGTGTACTGTTTTATGATATACTTTAAGATGATGACTTTTTATGAAATACACTTTCTTGCAAATATTAAAATGGAAAATAAAACAATTAATTTCATAGAACCCCAAGGCATTTAATTTTTTTAATACCATAACTCTTTATTCTTAATCATACGGCTTTAAGTAAGAATTGACGTATGTATTTAGGAACTCATTATAAGTAAAAGAACATTAGTTCAAAAAGTAATAGTTGAAGAATGCTAGTTAAAAATGAAGAACAATAAAAGAAAAATTATTATTTTCAGAAAAATCTGACTTCGTTTGCGTAAATCCTGGTAAAACATCACGATCGTCTTTTTATAGTTTCATTTAGTGATCATAGCAATGTATTTTAAGGTCACTGGGTCCTAAGAGTGGATATTTCACAGTCACACTCAGAACATCATCAAGAAATAAACTGTTCGAAATGTGTAAAAGTTACCTACAAAAAATGTTCGCGACTTATGTGATGTATTGTATTTTTACCTAGTCTATAAACAACATACCACCATCATTTATCAACCAGGTGTATATGCACTCTCTAGGCAATCCTGAAGCACGTTGGAAGCAGCCTTAGATACAAACTTTCATTTATTATCGAACGCGTTATCCAACTATATGAAAAGACAAAAACTTCAGACAACCAGGATATCTTTTTATCCCTCTATAAAATGTGAAGTTAAATAAAATATTTAAATCTTTTGTGTGAAAATGCTCTCTTACATGGTATACAAATATTAAGTCGTGATATTTATAGCGATATTAAAACGTCATACGGATTTACGGAAGCGAGTGATTAAAGCGATACTATTTATAATGAAATAGCAGTAAAAACGTCTTTTATGCAGAAAATTAGTGAAAACAGGCAAGTAGTAGTATAAGTAAATTATCAATAAGTAGGTAATTTCTATATTTGTTTCCGTAATAGTTTATACATTTTATAGTTTTTTTTCGAATTATTAATTGAAATATAGTTTTGAGCTGTGAGTTAAATTATGTTTGTATTTAAGTTCTGTGTTAATGAATTTTTTTGAGATTATTACTGAGACAGATGACATATTATCTTATTTACTATTAGAGCATTAGAGTAGCATTTTGAGAGGTAAATATTCAATGAAACCTATCGAAAGTATGTTTCAGTACACAATCATTACTGACGATTAGTTCTCGAAAGATAAGGACTTGAATAGCAATAAGTGATTTCTAGAACCCTTTGTATTTTTACATCAAGTTTGTTAAATGTGGGATAATCTAATTATTGTGGCACATGTTTGGGTATTTGCACATTCCCAAGGATAAGAGTAAGAAATGAAATTACATTATGTCCTCTATAATATGAAAATTATTATCGCAGCCTAATTAAAATTATGGATCTTAACTTTTGAGGCCTTTGTAGTAAGACAAAAGGAAATAAAAATTATCAAAGGCTTATTTGATTTTAAGTAGCACCTATTGGACCGTTGACTTGTTTAATGTCTATGATCTTAATTATGGGTGCAGAGTCATAAACATGTTTGTAATATGAAACAGAAGTGACATTTTATTTCTCTAATCGCAGTAACCTATAAAACCTTTTCAAAACTGAAAAAATGTAATTCGGATTACTGAAGTGGCAGAAAAACTGATATACTACACTAAATCGTGGTGCGCCTCCCCCGAGATCGTAGAGTTCTAGAAATATGGGGTATGGACTTATTAGAGCTTGTAGAAGTATTCTGTAAGCATTGAACACCACACATTCAGCAGATTAGTCCATAATTCCGTCGTATTCCTAGTTGAAGGATTTGTAAATTGCTCAGCGTATTGCATGGCATTCGTGATGTGTTTATTGACTATGAAATATCTGATCTACATGAGAATGTCAAAACTCCTACTCAGTTGAACTCCATACTTCCAGAAGATTGGTCCATAATTATTCGTTGCATGGCATCCCAGATGTGTCTATTGACTATGGGATCTGGTGACTTGATTGGAATAGCAAGATTCCTTCTCTGTTAGTGTTTCTCTAGCTACAATTTGATGAGCCTAGACTTGTATGGCTTGTCCTGTTTATAGAGGTCAAACCCATCAATATGAACGTAGGATATCAACGAGTGTAAATCGTCAAAAATCAAAATAGCGTATACTTCTCAGACGTTTGTAGACGTACCGGAGTTCTCTCTGAATGGAGGCTACACATACCCCATGTGAAACCACCACTTACCTGTACAATCCCCTGTTAACATGGGGATCCATGGCCTTACAGGATTTTCCTCACATACAAATTATACCAACGACCCCAAATAGTTGGAAACGCGACTCTTCAGATCACGTTAGTGGTTTCCATGCATCAAGTGTTTAGTTGCGTTGTTCCCGTGTCCGTGTGAAGCGCAAAGTTGTATTCGAGTATTTACCAAGGGGGCTAGAGTTCAGCCACGGTCCCAAAAGTGTGTATGATCGAGGGAACTTTGCTTAATTCTCTCGCTGATCTTTGTTGAACGCAAGTCATTGAAATGAGGTGTAATTTAAGGTATTATTGCAAGATTAGCACGTGGAACGATGCTAGCCTTGTCACGTTTAACCCATAGCTAGTCTTTTTATGGCCACACTACTCTCGGGTTTTGCCAGAATTCTGGAAATCGCGATGCACCCGTAAAATGAACTTAAAATAACCATCTCGTTCTCACTACGGAAACTGTGCAAGATGCTTCAAACACTGGTAGACGCAATCAATGACGTGTATTGGTGGTGTTGCTATGCATTTTGCATGGACTCGTCTGTACCAGTTTTTCTGGAACTTCAGTGCATGTAACCTCTTAATTTAATAATGATGACGTTACGTTAAATTAGAAACAAATTTCATTTAATATCTATGAACCTAATAATGTAACCTTTTATCATTGTCTTTGTAAATAAATTGTGAGAAAAAAATGAAATCCGAATATTTGAGCACTGCTTTTGACCGTTGAATCTAATTCATAATTTTACTATTCATCTCTTGATTAATGAACAAAATGTTAAGAACACGCACACTATTAAAATCTGTCTATAATAAATATTCCTTCCTTAGGAATATTTTCAGATCCAAGGATAGATTGTTGGTATTCTTTAGTGAATTGATATCTTATACAATGCTGTTCCTACAGTTTCTCACAAATTCCACATTTGTAAGGCAATATCATTCTGTAAGTTAGCGTTTTGAATTTCGCACCGAAATAAAGGTATTAATGGCATGTAGATCAATAAAAGTTAACATGGTTTTTCAGAAAGAAGTGAGCAAAATTTATATATATATAAGATGTTTTCTAGAGTGAAGCGTCAGATCACTCTCTTTTAAGAAAACTCAGATGCAATATTTGATTTCAGCAAAAATTAATGGTGGTATTTACTGCATGTGAAATAAAACAGAATTAGTATGTTTTCTAGAGTACACTTTTAAAATACTGTTATCTAAAACATTCAAGTAGCAATTGCTTGCAACAAAGTTTAATGATGATATTTTCTGCGTGTAAACTGAACAAAATTTAAGATGTTTTCAAGAGTGAAGTGTCAAAATACATCCTCTCAAACATTCAGACCACAGTTGTTTTCAACAAAATGTGACTGGTATATATTACACTGAAAACGAACATAATATAAAATTTTCGATAGAATAAAATACTGAAACCTCCTAAAAATTCATATACGACAGTGTTTCGTAACAGAATTTAATGATGGTATTTACTGCATCTGCTATGAACGGAACATAAGATGTGTGTTTCCTAGAACTCTTAAAACTTCAAGATATAAACATGCTTTGTAATAAAATTTAATTACAATGTTAACTGAATCTGAAATAAACAAATTGAAATACCTTTTCATGATAAAAATATGTTTAAAAAATTATTTTAAAACTAATTCTTTATTCTGATATTTATAACATTTATTAATTTTACCGTATTGCATACACAACGTATTATGCATAAGGGATGTTTGTTAAATTCATGTAATATAGGACTGAGTATGTAATGATGTACTTACCCCATGGCTGCTCATTAGTCGCAGGGGCAGGTGGACGGGCCATCATTACACCTGCCATGAGCCAAAAATTGCACAACACACAACACGACGTTAATAAATTCCGCCGCTCCATCGTACACCACCTAAATATTCCAACCAATCCTAATTCCCCCTTTAGGTTAGTAAAAGGAATCCCCAAAAAAACACTCCAGTCCTTTGTAATTATAGATAATCCCGATTATTCTCACTCGGTTAGTCCGTCTTTTATCACTAACGCTCCACCTCGAACGAACACGGAATATAATTCATTAATATCCAGATAATTCGGAGTAAATTTCACTTCCATAGCAATGTTTGGCAACAGATTGGGAAAAAAGCGAGAACACATATTCCGAAAATCCGGCCGCCAACTTTTCCAGATAATTTTCACACCGCGATAAATCACCAATTAGGGTTGCGTATATTTTTGCAAATATTTTTCCGCGAGTCGTACATGAGTTGTACACCGGAGGGAGGCCTCACCGAGTATATCGCTTAAATCACAGGCACATAATTGAACCGAAACTCGAACGAGAAGTGCGTATGCCGCGCTTTGCTATCCCACTGTGTTACTGACCGAGTCTTGGCTACTTGCGGCGGACCTGTATTGATTCCTTCCCTGCATGGTTCAATTATCCGCCACCAGGTGGCCTCAGAGGATAGGGACGCTTTGAGGAGCCCGCTCGCTTTTCTGCGATATTCCAAGCAAAAATTGCAGATTATGGTATAAATGCATTTTTTGAATTCAATTTTTTTTTTTAGATTTCAGTGGAGCTTAAGGTCTTTCTTTTCAGAATGCGCTGCCAAGAAAGGTAGCGAAGATGCTTTCTGCTTTTAGTATTTAAAAACCAAATCATCTGTTGTAAGTGGATTGAAAATCGGAATTTTCTTGAATGCCTTCTTCATATTGTGTCTCAAAGTTTAATGATATTGAATAGGAATTTTTATATAAAAAACAGAAACAGGAAATGAACATTTGACTTATATCTTTAAGAAAGTTATACTTTATTCACCCACACTTTTTCGATGAGATTTTGAGTTACTTTACATACTATCATATTTCAAAATAATAAATAATCTTTAATTGGTACTTCATCAGAAAACTTAAATATTAGTGTTAGTTGCAAATATTTTATTTGGAAGTTGTCCTTTCTATAAAGGATTTATTTATTTTACATAATTTCCAATACTTTCATTAGAATTTTTATGTTGATTTAGAGTGTTTATTTTAAAAATAAATTTTCAAAAATAAAAGAAAAACAATTTATTTCTCCATAAATTGATGCTATATAATAAAAAGTACATATCATTTACTTTTAATTGAATTCACTTTGTCACGACTGGAAATTAGACTGCATAAAATAAAATTAATTTTAAAGGAAATTATTTGTATTTAAATATATATTCATGCATTTTTATTTTATCTTATCATTCAAAGTACCCTGCAATATAAGATTGATGTACAATTAATCAATTTGAAATTGTTCGTATCGTAGATTTTGCAGATTTCTTAATACCTTTAAGTTTTTACATCCAAAATTTGATGCTTGGAGATATTTGCAAACTATTGTAAAAAAAAAGTTTTGAAAATAAAATTTCAACCATATCGATTTGTTTACAAATTAATGCATTATTAAACATACTGTTAATAATTTAGTTCATCTTTAAATCAATTTTATGTATGCTGGGAATTCACGATTGCTTGAACCAAAGTCTGGTTAAAATTATTCACAGTTAAATTCGTCTTAGAATCGAACAATTTACAGTACAAATGTTCCATACAAAATAATGAAAGAAATTTTAGATTTGCTCATAAATATAATTTCATAAAGGAAATTGCCAGAAGGAATATCACAAGTCGGAATTTATGAAAGGGTAAAAAAATATCTTCTCAAAAGATATGAAGATTCCTTTTGGATGTACATTAAAAAATGATACCAATATGATATTGAAAAAGATAGTCATAGGAGAACTTTGGAATGCATTTAAATTCAATAAAAAGTAATGAGTACTATTACCATCGGTGTCACACATGTGTGGAAATGTTGTTTAAATGAACAACATTCCATCAAAACGCATTTTAAGGTGTATATGTATATTCGAAGTCATGAAAATCGACCACAATATATATATTTTTGGTTTAACTCAACTATATTTTCCAATTTCTTAGCTTTCAAAAATACCAAGTTGCTGTAAATATTAGGAATATTTTTCTAGTTGTAAGTGTATTTGCTAAGTGCAGTCTGGATGTACAAACATTTTTATATAAAATATAAAGTCAATTTCTGAAGAACGTTTTTGCAATATGAGGCTTTGTTTCAATTGTGATGACTCAACAATAAAGTATGTAAGCAGATTGGTATGTAATTATAGTTCTTTTTATGCAGTGAATTTGTCATATTAATTTTTTATGCTTCCTTGGTGAACTGTAAAAGCACCTATTCCTTCTAACGGCTTGATTAGGTCGAAACAGAAAAAATAATATTTGGGATAATTTCCAACAGGCATCGTCTTTTCGAACAAATCGGAATTTGATAGATCGATGTTCAAAAAGCACGATAATTATTTAATGATATTTTATTTAAAAAATGAATGATTAGCTTTATCTGATTTGTTTGCACTGAAATGATTCTACGCATAAACTAATTGCCAATTAAACAATAATTAGATTTTTAAAGTCAAAATTAGAAAAACAATCTTGTAGTGCATATACCTTCAGTTTAAAATGTTAAATAAAATATGTAAATACGTGATCTCTCTATCGTTTCAAAATGTTTTAAAATTGTACGCAATCAATTTTTTTACTTGTATGTAGAGTACTTTTAGTACATTTTGTTTTGCTTTCTTTTAAAGAGGGTTTACCTGAAATTAGCACAATATAATAAGATGAGGTTTTTTGATAAACATCTTTTTCAGAAATAATTTTACTTTGGATGATGTTTGGCATACATATTTAATAAAAAGGACTTTTTGAAATTGCAGTTGAATAATATGTTATCCCGTCATTAGTTAACCCGGGAACGGGCGCGCAGGGTGTGACATACCCGCGCCCATCTTTTGTTCTGTCTATTTCTTGACCCCTCATTTAAAAGTGGACGAATCTCAGTGTAGCTGAATGTAGGGTCATGACCTTGGACGGGCAAGGTCAGCAGGCGAATTCTACAAATAGAAATTCTGGAATTTTGTGTTTCGGGTATATTATACCCAGCGCGCCCATCCTTGTCACTCAGATTTTTTCCGTCATGGCACCCACACACCTTGCAAATATGGTACGTAATCTAATGTACGACGAAGAAATGAAGAGTTTGAGAACTTTTATTCAAATAAAAACAGTTTCGACGGATGAGGAAATTTTATTTGAAAAAGAAAAAGGGATTTGAGTATGAAGAAGAATATAATAGGAATTATAATTCATCAACAGACGGTGACACAGATATTGAAGTAGATATAGATTCGTCAAATGAAAATGATTTCTATGTTGGTCAAGATGAAATAACAACATGGAAAAAAAAGAAATATCGGACTAATGTGAGAGTTTCAGAAAAAAAAAATTAATCAAATTTCTTTGAAACACAGCTATTTCAAGAGATGTTAGAACACCGTTAGAATCTTAGAAACTTCTGATAAAATGGTGAAAGATTTATTGAACTGCACTAACATTTATATTGCATCGATTTCGGATCGTTTTTCACGAGTGCGAGATCTACAAGAGTTGAAACAAGAGCTACTATGAGAGCTGAAATGAAAGCGTTTATACGACTTTTATATAATTGTGTTCACAAATCCTCTCATGTGATCATTACTGATCTTTGGGCAACAAACGAAATTAAAAATGTTATTAGATGTATTTCTGCTTAAATTTAGTTATAAAAATTATTTTGTACACTATTTATGATTGTAAGGAGCGATGGAAAAGTTCGGGTATGAGATACCCTGCGCGCCTACTCCCGTTGCTTTTTTTCGCGCGCCTGCTCCCGGGTTAAGAAGTAGGTAACTAAATGTTCCATGTTAGAACATTTTATAAGGTATGTTAACTTTAGTTTCGACTTTTTATAGCTCTGAATTTCTCATAAAGCCATGCTTAAAACTTTACAGCAATATGAAAGAACAGTCATGAAAAAGATTTGAACGAATTGGACCACAAAATGAAGCATATACATTCTGAGAAAACAAAAGTAGAGAAAAATAAGTCCGCAAGCCAGCATCTTGGAACAAATAACTGTATTCCGTTTTTAATTCTTGACTAATTACTTATCTCTTACTTATGCTCTTATTTATAATGTGATAAATGTGGATAAAATTTCTAGACACAAAATAAAACAAATAAAAACACGTTTTAAAACACTGTCATTTCGTAAATCAGTTTTAAAATGACACTAATTTTCCGTTTACTGCATAAATATGTGCTCGGATGGCAAAATGTTATAAGTCAATTTTCCCAAAACGTTGACGAAGTCCCATCCTGGAGTCTCTTTTGTTTATTTTTAGAAGGTGGAAAAAAGTATTTTTCTTTATGTTAATGGGAAAACAATGTTAGGAAAATTCTAATAAATCAAACAACACAGAATCACATGTTGAATCTTGAATCTTAAAATAGTTGTCACGAAAAATTAAAAAAAGTGACTTATAACATTTTCCAATCTGAGCACAGAAATAATAGTTTACAAAATGTAGATTGAAACAACCGATACGCTATTTTGGAATACTAAATTATACCCTAGGGTAGAATGTCTGTTGAAAAACTTGTAAGGGCATTTTCAATGCATATCTTTTTAATGGTACTCGTAATCAAATTTAGTCCCCAACAATCAAACATCACAAGTATTGAAAACGTTAACATTAAAGTATCTTACTTAATCACAACATAAAATGGTACCCTTAATGGTACTAATTAATCCATTAAAATGGTACTAATTTATCCATTACAAACAATCCTTCATTACACCTTACACGATTAGAAACTTTTACCTTTAAAATTATAAACATAGATAAAAAGTTCCAAAAACTAAATTTTATATTCAAGAAACTGTTAGGAACTATAGGTTGTAATAACCACATTTTATCCGTAATACACAATCCCACATGTATTGAAAAAGTTGACTTTTAAGTCTTATAATCATAGAAAATAGATACTCATAACCGAATTTTATCCCCTACAAACACCTCACACGTATTCAAAATGTTGCCTTTAAATTCTGATAAATTGTTAAAGAAAATAAGTACTCATAACTAAATTTTATCTCTAACAACCTTCACAGGTATAGAAATTGTTAAATGTTGTCTTTTAAGTATTTTAATCTTTATGCGAAATAGATACTCATAAAAAATTTTATCCACAACAAACAACCCCCAAGCGAAATGTTATCTTTAATGCCTTATAAATGTTATTGAATGAAGCAGTCGTAGCCAAATTTTATTCCCAAAACGTATGAAAAATGTTATCTTTTAACTATCCAGCTATCATTGAAAATAGATTATCCTAACAAAATTTTATCTTTAAACAAACACCCACCACTCGTATTGAACATGTTAATGGTTATATTTTAAGTCTTGTAATCGTTATGCAAAATAAATACTCATAACCAAATTGTTTTCCAAATAAACATGCTCCACACATATTGAAAAATTTAAATGTTATCGTTAAATTCTTATAAATCGCTATAGAAATTAAGTACTCACAACCAATTTTACCCCTAGCAGACAACCTCCTCATATATTGAAAATGTTATATTTTAGGTCTTACAATTTTTATAGGAAATAAGTGCTCATAACCAAATACTATCCCCAACAAACAACCTCCACAGACTTATTGAAAATGCGTGTTCAAAGTCTTATAATCGTTACAGGAAATAAGTACGCGTAACCAAATTTTATCCACATCAAACTGTCTTCCACAACCTCGGAGACGCAAGGAAATCTCAACTTTAAAGTCTCTTTTAATGGACACTCCTTCCGTCAAGCCACGGCAAGTCCAGCTCAGCAAGCCTAATTGATTGCGCTAAATTTTCGGCACGAAACTTTTCCATTCACTCCCGACTTTTAATGATGTCGGCCGGTCAGCAGAGGAAAGAGTCGGCCGACAGATAATGAGGGTGGAAGGGTAAGGGTTATCGGGAGAATAAGAATGCGTGGAGTGGAATTTCTCTGCAGAGGTCAGAGGGATTGGTCGGAGAATGCGGCCCGTGCGACAGGTGATTCCTTTGATTTATTCGAAAGGGAGAGTGGTCCGGGTATTTGTTGATGGCCCGTGTATTCGGGGATAGTGGAAGCTAGCAGTGATTTTGAAGTTGAGTATGCAAATAGCTATGCTCTACGCTTAACAGTAAAGTGCTTGCTCACAAATTTTAAGTCTGATTACTTCTGTACATACGAATTTCTAGCATTAGATAATAATATGTACGTCTTTATATTTTTATTATTATATTATTATATTTTTATTTTATTATTATATTATTATTATATTTTTATTTTATTATTATATTATTATTATATTTTTATTTTATTATTATATTATTATTATATTTTTATTTTATTATTATAGTATTATTATATTATTATTATATTATTATTATATTTTTATTTTATTATTATAGTATTATTATATTATTATTATATTATTATTATATTATTATAGTATTATTATATTATTATAGTATTATTATATTATTATTATATTATTATTATTATTATATTATTATTATTATATTATTATTATATTATTATATTATTATTATTATATTATTATTTTATTATTATATTATTATTATATTTTTATTTTATTATTATATTAGTATTATATTTTTATTTTATTATTATAGTATTATTATATTATTATTATATTATTATAGTATTATTATATTATTATTATATTATTATTATTATTATTATATTTTTATTTTATTATTATAGTATTATTATATTATTATTATATTATTATTATTATTATATTATTATTATTATATTATTATTATATTATTATATTATTATTATTATATTATTATTTTATTATTATATTATTATTATTATATTATTATTATTATATTATTATTATTAAGCTATTGTTACATTATTATTAAATTATAGTATTATACTACTGTACTAACAGTAATATTTTACTGTTATAGCCTAATTCTCTGAAGAAACATCCATGTTCTCTTATAATGTGTACCGAAGTTATCTAAATGAACTAAATGTCATATTTAATTGTTAAACCATTACCAAAACCATTTAGTTGAGTATCTAGACACTTCGTATTGCATATTTATTTGTGATTGTTGTAAGTGTCGTAGGTTAGATTCCTATAACTTACTCTGAGTGCATTTCTATTTTCTCTGTGAGTAAAATGTCCCTTATACGAATATTCATTGGGATGATATACGAGTAAATGTCGTTTTTTACTATTTTGACACAATTTGTTTGCAGTAGATGTCCTGTTAATGTACAGCAGTGATTTTCAGCCGGTGTGCCTTTCGTATATTGAAGGGTTTAAAATGTGTAAAATTTATCTTATTTACATTTACTTTTACATCTTGATACATGAGTCTGGCATATCAACATCGATTTCACGATGTTTTCTATAAGCTAAAGAAGCAATACACACATAAAATGAATAAATTTATTTTATTTCAACGGCTTAGTTTGAACTTTCATTAAGCGTGTTCACAAATAATAACTTCAAGTATTATCAGTATAGATAATTTTGAGTACTATTTGTTCCCAATTTTAGAATTGTTTCAAAAAGATATTAAAAGACACTTTCCTGCATTAAATTGTTCATAATTACTATTATTATTATGTAAATCATTGAACATTATACCTATTTTTTTGTTAAATAGGTAAAAAACATTTTTTGGTGTAAAATAATTTTTGGAATTATTTAACGTGTGTCTGGAGATGAAACAGACTTAAAATCACTGGTCTAAAGAATGCATGCTGTTGAAATTGTTTCACGATTCAAGCAGTTTCTTTTACGTGAGAAGAGCTCCAAATGCTGCTGTGTTATTCAATTCTAAAGAAAACAAAAACATTCAACTATTTGAAACTCAATTTAAAAAAGCATGGATCCACTCACATTTTATCCCTTGGAAAAGTACAAAGATAACGTTAGCTCATACAATATCCGAAATAAATTGTTTACAATTGTTCTGAAAACATTCAATTTCGAAAACGCTATTCAACAACTTTTTTATTATTTTCAAGATTAGAATAATCTTACCTAGTCAAATTTTAGACGTAGTTAGCCAAAAAAAAATTTTTAGTCTCTCTCTTAAATTGTTTTTACAGTCAGAAAGAATTTGCTAATCTCAATTATCGAGTAAACATTTAAATATGATAATACTATTTGGTTCCAAATTTATTCATCCGTTTCATTACCGTATAAATCTCTACTTCAACTATTTGAATAATGGATAAATTCCAATGGGAAATAATTAACATTACTTTAATCTATTTATTTATTTGATATACGTTGAATGTGTTAAAACACATTTTTTGCTAAATATTTTATAGAAAACGTTGTCTAATATGTACAAATTGTAGTAGACTTCTAAATCATTAATATTACAAATGGAGTATTAGATACTAAATTATTTTAAAGTATCCCCAGAAGAGTTTTTATTCTTAATATTTTATGTAATTATAATTTTGAAATTTGTTAGATAATTACTTTCGTTAATCAGTATAGATGAATTATTATACTTAAATAGTTTTATTATATATAATGATATTCAATAAAGGATATTACAAAAAAATATCATAGCAAATACAGTGAAAAGAAACGAATCGTTAGTGTCTCTGCTATGAATAATGTTTGACCATTGAGGTGCTTCAGATTGGCGTAAATTTAACAACCAATCAACCATCTATGAATGGTAAGTGAAGATTCTTTTCTATATTTATGTTATTAGTGCACACAATTAATTTACATAAAACTAGAAATCTGAACAGAGTAGTATCTTATGTGAAAAAAATTAGTTGAAATCAATAATGCTTAGGTACAAATGATTTTTACATGCCATTGATAGTATGAATAGTTCATTAACAGCAGATGGATTTAATTTATTTCTATCCTTTTTTTTATGCAAACATACACGTTTAGTAAACTTCAAATAAGTTCAATAGAATGTGTCACCATACATTTAATAGTAAAGAAAATGAGATACTTCGTTTTAAACTATTTATTTCTACTTTATTGCTTGTTACATGTGTCCTATATTAAACATTTTCCAGACGATATGCTGACAACGACGTAATAATATGACATTATATTCCATAGAGATAACTTTTTTTATGCTACGAGCTCATTTGAAGAACAGTCAGAATGTAAAAACTTATTATTCGAGCATCAAACACTTTCAAAACTTATATTGTCTGTTCAGATACTATTTTGTTCATTAGATTGGGAAATATGTATGTAGTTTCTTGATGTTTTCCTTACAAAGATAAAGACTAATGTGCGTAGATGGGCATTAACTCGTATATTATTTAACACACATAACACTGAATATGCATTTTATGAATTCATAGAGTTAATGGAGAATAAACCTCCTATACCATCCATGATAAATTGGCATATTTTGATGTACCTTTTCTCAGAACCGACCACACATAGAGGTCTAAATTTTTTCTTGTATACAAAATGAACACTTGTTACTTTACTGAAATTAACTTTAAAGAAATTCACTCTAGATTTTTTTGATGATCTAGCCTTTAGCTTGTTGTTAAATGGTATATTTGGCCTTCTTTATACTCTCGCTTTAATATTGCCTTGCAGTAATCACCTGCTTCGATCCCTTATTTTTCAATTACAGACATTTTTATAGCATTGCCTTAATTAAAACATGCTATAGCATCAAATACACCTAATTATAAAGTTGCAATTTGTACATAGACCGTTTTGGGACCCGCGTCGAAATGACATTGTTCAAACTCTAGTAAGGATTTTGAGTTTTTACATGAATGCATTTTTTCAATAATTTGGGGTGAATTAAATCTCTAAAAATAGGTTTAATTTCTTCCATCACTGTCACTTCACTTCCATCACTGTTTCACATTTTGCTTCGGCCTTTTAGAACTTGCACCAGAATGTCTCGCCTAATGGGCAAAATCCGCGCTGAGGGTTATCATTGGTTGATATTTTGTATAGGAATATAGCCCACACTACCTGTTGCATTACTTTTATTCTTTTCAAATTTCTTCTAATGGCCAACCCATATTAGGTTTGTAGTTTGTAGTTGTAAGTCTTTTCGAAGCTTCATTTTTGCAACTTTCTTAAGAAAAAAAAAATCAAAAGGATTCTTAAGATTCTGAAAAGGGGTAAAACTCAAAACCTTCGATATGTTTAGGTACTTTAAAATTAATAAGGACAACACTTCTATATATAAACAGCCGCCGTGAAAATCATATAGTATCTGATAATATTTAAATGGTGAATACAAAAAGTGTTTGATTTGTACTATTAAGGATATTTTAATTCTACTGTGCACTATTTCAAGTTTTATTTTCAATTTACGTCTTGTCAATCAGCTTGTAAGTGCATAGTATCCTGACAATTATCGCCATGTGACCGTGGTTGAAAATTACGTGATATTCTCATCGAACCTTTCTCTTCAGGGGTTGACCATCGCCTATAGCCCATTATGCTGCTCCAGTGCGACAGTATTTAAATACATTCCAACATGAAATTTATGTTATTGAATGCACTGTGTACCTCAAATGTTAGATTATGATGTATCTGCAATGGTTGAAAAATATAACCCTCCTCAAATGTTTGATTGTACAGATATAATTTTACAAATCTAGCGGAAAAATTTACGAAATCGGAGTAGTTAATTGGAGCGCCCTATAAAATTGATGTTTCATAGTATAAGTTACGCCTAAGTTTGTGAACTTAATACATTGATATTGATACAAATTTGAATTTTATGGCATAAAATTTACTATTCTCTACAAATCATCACTCGATGTACACTCCTTTGCACTCAACAATAGTAAAATCATACTTTGTGGATACAAACACTCGTTATTTCAATCCATTTCTAGCTCTGCAATCTAAAACAATACCGTTTCTTAGTGGATATGATTAATGAAAGATGGCTTTTGGAATTGGAAAAAGCTTCAGCCGAATTATTTCTGATTTTTAAATGTCTGAATTTTATCTAGAAAGTGGTGATATGCCATGAAATTTTAGTGCTAAAGAAATATCAGACTCGATGGAATGAAACTAAATAGTTCAGCACAAACGTAGTTGTTCCACTTGAAAACAGTACAAATTGAGAGACTGTGCAATTCATCAAGTGGCAGCCAAACATTAAATAAATAAAATGACCATAATATATTATGAAAAAATAATTAATACACACTAGACAACAGCAAATGCATACTCTCCAATGTTTAGTGGTCAAAGCTCAAAAAATGATATCAATACTTTTTCTAGCAATTCAGAGCGTATATTCATTCATTGTGAGTATCCAAGATAATTCCGATACTTTGTGTATATGATGAAACGAAACATGGCTTTTGCAATTTTTAAAAGCTTTGGTTGAAACATTCCTGATTTTCAATTGGCCTCGATACATCCGTCAGGCATGCAATGTTGCTTCCACAGTACGACTATTGTATGGGATAGAATCAAAATAATTCAATACAGATGTTAGTTGTCCCTCTTTATTGCAATGCAAGTTGAAATATGATGTGAAAAACACCAAAGTGATAGTCAATCAAAAATGAAATAGATTAAAGTACTATAACTACCAAAATGGTACTTCGATGCATACTCAACAAGAGTAAATGCATAAACTCCAAAGTTTTGAGGTTGCAGCTCCAAAACATCCTTTGAATCCATTTTATAGCACTACAATCCAAAGCAATTCCGTTACTTTGTGTTAATGATTGAACGAAACAGGGCTTATGGAATTGGAAAAAGCTTTTGCCGAAATATACTTGATTTTTAAATGGCCGCATTTTATCGGAAAAGCGGTGGCCGGGGCATGCAGAGTTGCTGGCACCGGCCTATCAGATGGGGTAGAATGGAATTCGGTTACGAAACACTCCCATTAATTTAAACATGTGTAGTTCCTGTAGAGGAAGAAAGCCATTAGAAACAAATCATCACGCGATACGGAAATTTTCTGTTCTCGAAAACGAGAAAATGTTTCGCGAAGCGTTTGATACAGGACTGTTACTCAATGTCCTTCACCCGAGCTTTATGGGAGAATCGACTTTGCATATGCAGATTAGCTATCTGGTTCTAAGCTGCACAAAGCCCTTCAGTTTCTGAATTGTATGTACCTGTTTCCGGTCAAAACGATTAGTAACATTGCTATCGGCTGAAAAGTTGACACATGCGTAAGGTTTGTTGCAGCGAAATAAAGCGAAGGTGAATTTCAGATTCATTCATTGTGAGTATAGTATCAGAATATTAGAATCCTTAATGTCATCACACTTAGTCATTTTGCAGTTTTCTGCTTTGCATTTTTCAAAATGTATGAAAGCTGCAATAGCTTATACGTTTAGTTGCAAAATTTGAAATTAAAAATGTATCCAAAGTAATATGCGAGCTGTACCATTTATAAAATAAACACGATATTCATATTTTTTGCAGTATTTTTCATATCACAGTCCAATTACTTCACCTAAATAGAAACCGAAAAATTGAAAAAACTTTAATTTTGTATAACAGATTACTGATTATATGTAAATTTAACACATATGGGTTGTAAATTTATAGGCAGATATTTTCAACACGCTGTTCATCATATATTAGTTTGAATCAACCGAGTAAAAGAAAACATAAGGCTTTTGTCGTCGGTTTAGAGCAGCAACTCAGTAAAGGTGATGATTTTTTTGGAGTCAATAAATATTTATCTGCATGCTGATTAGATCTAGTCATACCGATATACTGTATATAAAGCATTTGAGGTCTATTCTCTGCACAAATCTACACTGTTTGACCAACGCACGCCATATTTTGTACACTTTTTCTTTTGAGCCTTGTGGGTAACAGGTTACAAACTAAATCCCCCATTCAATCTGTACTATATGTGTAGAGGGGTCTAAAAACAATTTGATAGTTTCACAAGAATAAAATTGAGAATTACTACGTTTGCGGGACAAAACTCAAATTGTTTTACCAACATTGGTGAGAAAAAAAAAATTGTAAAATTATGCTTAAAAGATTTAAATTAAAAACCGATTACTTGAACATTTTTTTCCAAAGTATTTGTTTTTATAAATATTTATAATGGTATGAGATAATTGCACAATAGTACTCTTCACTCGTTGTTGTAGTCAAAATAAAATTAATCGATCAAACTTAGCTATAGGACCGTAAGTGGCATTTACGACTGACTCTTTCCTTTCATAGTATTGTGTGGCGTATCGTTTGGTGTGAGAAGAAATATCACCGGAACAACTTTCTGCTTTTCTTAATATTCGTTCACATCTCCCGTCGGCAGTGTAGGGGGGCACCGAACAAAAGGAGATACCCTCTGGAAAGTCAGTTGCTGACAGCTCGTAAATGGTGATCGAAGCCAGCGTTCACTTAAAAGAGGATAACATCCACAATAAACAGATCTATACCATACCGCTGTTGTAAACTAAATTTTAGACGTAACAATTGTTTACCAACCGCAGTGTAAAGGTTAAGCTTCAGCCACGAAGATTTTTAGTTTTTCAACATAGAATGCTCTTTAAAAAATTTAATAATAGACAACTTGACTTCTGATTTTACATCTAAGCTCGGCAACTCACTGAAGAAGCAGGGGAGGAAATATAATACATGTTCATGCATACTCGGTTCTGTACATGCGTATTTCAGCCAATTTAGTATTGAGGACTAATTGTTTAGTATAGACTTGAATTAATAAGTAGTTTGCCTCAGAAATAAAAAAAAGGTGCGTAGTTAGCATTATTTTGTTAATTTTTTTGTCATAACCATATGTTGCATATTTTTGTCATAATACTTATGTTACAAATAGGTTTTGTCATTAAACATGATTCATAGAACGTCAAAACTGTTTGTTACGTATTCTTTTCATAAACATGATTCATAGTACGTCATAGCCAATTGTTGCATATTTCTGAAATTACAACATAAAGCCTTCTGAACCATAGGACAGATTACTAAAAACAAGACTACCAGTCCAGCAAGCACTGTATATAAATTTGAATTGATATAATTGAAAATCAATCTTTTATATTGCCATAGGATATTATATGGAGGAATTGGATGCTTATTCTAGTTTGAATGCATTTTTAATCTAAATCGATAATCGCTGATAACGAATATGAGTAAACTTTCTATTTAAACTCAATATTCATACATTTTCTGTTTCTTTTTTCATATTTATTAAACTTTTAATTTGTCTATTTCAAATAAAGTTTTTAACTATGATAGAGTTATTATATATTTTATGCCTAAAGAGCCCTTCTGTAACTGACACTCTCTATCTCTCCCTCCTCTCTTTCTCTCTCTTAAAGAGGAGTAACAAAGGATCCACACACCATCTCTTTATTGGTGACCAAAATTGATTGGCATCAAAAAACGTTAGGTATAAATTATGAAAGCCATATCCTTTCACCAACTTTATCGAACTTCTAATCTGCTTCAAGTCATTACAAGCATATGCATCACCCCATAATCACCTTGTTGACACATAACATCAACATGTACTCCCAAAGGCAGTTACCTAACACAATCGAAACCTACACTCAAGATTCCTCAAGGGAATATACAGTTCCTCACAAATCCGAATCAATAGACGAAATGGGAAATTCAAGAATACTCGGCCCAAATGCGATTTCATATACGAGTCGTGATATTCCCCTTTCTTTTCTTATCCCGCCTGCTGTAACTCCAGATTCCTTTGTAAGAGTCTTATCAATCAGAGCATTTTTCCGATACATCCCAGTAAAGACGCCAGGAGAATCGAGCATCTGCCCGGATTCCCAAACCGCAAACGGGAATCGGGAGCACTTACGAGGGAACTGTTTGCGTTTCCCTAACGCAATCATTAACTACTCTAACCATTAATATTGTTTAATTGTGGAGGGAAATTTGACATGGTTACACAGCGGGAAAAGTAAGACGAATCCATTAATGAAAAATTGCATGTTTCTATGTTAAACATATCGGGTGGATTTCTCTGACTGGATTTAGGTATGCTGTACTGCATGTTCAAAATAACTCTATTTGCTTAGTAGCTTGTATTTGTTTATTGATATAATGCAGTGGTCATTTACAAAATGGTGCTGTATTTATTTTGGGTTACATTGAATAGTACTAACCAGGAAATCTTATACATCAAAGGAGCTCGTTTTTAAATATGGCACATTAAACAAAAAACTTTATACACTAATAGTGATAGACAAATGTGATATGAGTACCCCAATTCTCAAAGATGAAAATGGAGTGTTTGTACATTGAATATTTCATCTCATGTCATTTTATTTATCCACTTTGTCTATTTTCATGCAAAATCAGTGGTTTACTCATTTTAAGTCTGCCTGTAGTGTGCCTGGACTACGTCCAAATGGCTGGATATATTTTATTTTATTAACTTAGGAACTGAATTTTGCAGAGTCAGTCTGCTTACTTCCTCGTTTTAGGTATGTATATTTGTACATCAAATAAAACAGTTGATTATATTTTCATTAGTATTATATTACTGTACAAAGCATACATATTAAAGAATCAATGAATGAAATATTTAGCATTAATACTTGATTTTTAGTGGAAAATTCATGCTAAGACAAACACACACACATATACATGCCACCAAGGTTTCTTCAAGAAACTGTGTCCTGGCAGAGCTGATCTACCGAAATAGACTGAGCATGCGCGCGCTGCTTTATGGTATATCTTATGGTAAATCGGTTTGAAGATTTGTCACTTGGATAGGAAAAGTATGAATCCTAAATCATTGATAGTTTAAAGTGATTGTTCATCATGGTCAAAAATACCAGTCAGCAGTTTTACAGCCAATATTCAAATTCGATTCATACGTCCATGTGATTTAACCCTTCCGAGACATAACAACAGCTACTCAGCCCTTTCTGTTTCATTACAAGATCGATGATTGGGTTAGCTGAGAGATAATTGAGCATTGCAATTGGGGCAGTTGAAACTGAAATTGCAGTTTGTTGTTGTTTCTTATGCCTACACTGGCAGACCAGAGGAGTGCCAGGCCCGTTGAAGACGGCAAGAGGCGAGGGGGTGCGCCTTCCATGTTATTGAGCCCCATTGGGAGGAAGACCGACTTTGCTCGACATACATGACACATCCGTTTTACAGGAATGTCCCTTTCATACATCCATTCACTTACACATATCGTAATTTAGATCCCAATCAGAGGCCGATAACCCCATGAACAGGTACCCCCAGAGGTATTGATTTGGTATGGGAACATGGGGGTCATTGTGACCACGACCTATTTAACGTGCCCCAGTCACCATTAGTGAACACGACGGTCTTTAGCCAGGTCGAAGCGCCGATCTTGCAATCATCAGAATTGGAGGCTCCGCCGAGGACAGAACCCACAACCCTTCTGATGCGAGCCCGACGCTCTACTGACTGAGCTACCGCGGCTCTCTCTAAATTGCCGTTCCCAGCATTAATAGAAAAGTAATGTTTCTCAATTTTTTTAAAGAATTCTAAATTCTAATTCTTTACTACGTATTTACTTGTTTTCTCTTTCCAATACATAAATTATTAAAATTATTTCTTAAAGATGTATAATGATCAATTTTAAAATGCATAAGGATGAAGATGCATGCATCTGGTGTTTCGAATTAATAATTAAAGCCTCTAGCTATCGTAGATTGCATAAATTTCAGCTTTTATGCATAGTTTTATACGAGAACAAGTTTATTTATACGAAATATTTAAGCTATGAAGGTATGTTTATAGATTTTGCCCAACATTACTCGGAAGTCCTTGTTGCAACACATGAGTGTAGAATTCCATTTTAAAACACAACAAAAGTAAAATGTACAGCTTAAAACTCCTTACAGCATGATGAGTAGATAAGTATGCTTGTAATTTTTTGAAGTATTTAAAATTTGTGACAGATTTCATTTCACAAAACAATTAAAGTCATTAAAATTTATAGTTGTTTCCCATGTCTAGAATAATATCTGTGTAATGGTTTTCATATTGCAGTTCTAAGTACACAATAAGTATAAATGTAACTAATGCTTGTCTGTAGATTCAAAGCAAATATGAATGAGGTCAAATAAAAATAGAAATAATGTTTTAAATCAACTATGAATTGTCTACTCTATTATGTGAGTCATAAACCTATACAACCAAACTTGGCTACTGTACAAATATATTATTCCATAACAAAGCATCGTAGTTTTTCTCTTAAAAAGAATCCAGCGTTTGGAGAAATGTGCATATGTTTAAATAAAAATATCTAAGTTGAGAAAGGAGTACGATAAGCTAATATATTTAGAAGGTAAAGAAATCATTGTAAAAGTTACTGAATTTCGAGTGTATTACGCCTGAAGAAATGCAACTCATCCTAATTGGAAAATTAGATGATGAGGTTGTATACAAAACTTGTTTTTGATGGAGCAAGAGCTTATTACGCGTAATCGAATCTATCTATCATAATAACTGATCCATGAGACTTAGCTGTCTCAGCAAAACTAGGTATTAAAATATATCCTTCGAGAGAGATTATGTATAAATAACGATACAGATTCAAAAGGCATTCATAAATAAATATAACTGAACGCACAAAAATTAAGTAACTCCCAATTTTCACAAACTGTACTTTCTTTTTCTGAATCATAGTATGCTGTGTATATATATTTTGAAAATGTCAATTTACCATTATTAACGTAAACATACTAAATGCTAGAACAATTGTTGAATGAAAAAACAATATGGAATTGTATGTACGATTTCGTAAGTCTACATTTATAGTAATGAAACTACAAATTTATATCACTAAAAAATTAAGCATCTTAAAAAAAAAAACTATTTGATAGACCTTTTCTGTAAAGCTAAATATAATATCATTTAGTATCATTTGGTCATTTGATGGCAAATATTTTATGTGAGTTTTCTTTAACATGAGGTGAAATTCCCGTCTTCCTGCAGTTTGTCTGCACTTAAAATTCCTCATAGGAATACAGCAACGAAATTTATCAAAAGATAAACTATACGAAAGGTGTGTAAGTTTTAGTACGTGTAAAGTTTGTAGATTATCCTGAACAATCTCGGCACCTTGGAACCATATATTTATGTATCCACAAGTTTTTATTACATAGGATTATAGTATATATATAAAATGCTATGCCTAGCAGAAAAAATTCCCAAATTATTATTATTTATCTTGTATTTAATAGATCATACTATCTTGAACTTTTATGTATTCTGCACTCAATCAAACAATGGGAAATTCTGTGGTTCCTCTTAAATAAATGAATTAATTGTAAAGTTTTAAAAAATTCCAATATTATAATAGTCTATACACAGCTCCAGAGACCGTATAATCACAAACTTTCAAACATTACAACATCGAAACTGTCAAAAAAAACTTTCGAATATTTCGCTTTTAAATCTGTCAAAACGGATCACATGTTTCTATGGCTTATGTTTCCCGGAGTCCTTCATATCACACACTAGCCATCAAATACATTTGAAAGATCTAATCCAAAGAGGACTAAGGAAATAAAAGCAAAAGATCCGCAAGAAATGTGAAATATAGTAATGAAAGAAGAAAGAAAAAAGAAGGTCCCTCCTAGAACAAGAAAGCAAGGACAACTGTCACGACAAACTGTTGGGGCAAAATTTCACTTTGGGCCGACGCGGAGATCGTAACCTTGCCTTGAATGATGGGTCCCTGTCCGAAACCCATTGCAGTCAGACCAAGAAAATAATTCCCCGGCCATCTTTAGCGCTCCACTGAACCTCGCCATATAGCCCTCAATAAGGGCTGTAACGGAATGGTGGGGACTCATTTTTAACCTCTCAGCTCTCGTGTCAGGAGTACAAGGCTTCGAGGTCTTGTTACGGAGACAGTCAACATTTGTTACCGCTCCGGTAATAGAGCTGTAAAACACAAAAGGTGTCACAAGATAAAAATGCTGGCCCCGAGTTGTAATAGGTTGGATTCTTCTTTTTCTCCCGTCTTCCATGGAACCCGAAAGGGGTTTGAGTTATAGCTCGCAGACAACAACTGTGTTCGTTTTAGCTCGGATACAGAAAAGTTTGTTTTGGAGCGTCAGAAGAAAGTATGAATGAAATGAAACCAAATTTCTGAATCGTACTTGCAGCAAATCCAGTTAGTTTTGAATTCTTGATTTTGGATTTCACACATCCAAAGGTAGGTAATCGAAGATATCAGGGGGTGAAGTGAAAACAGAATAAGTCCTATTGATGAGGTACATAACCACTGATCTATTAGGGTAGTATATATGGACACCAGCGGATTTACATAAAATCCGACTACTTGTATGGTGGTGTTTTACGTGGTATGGCATGGAAACTTTGCATGTTGTTCCTGGTAGATTGAACGCCGACGGCAACATTAACATTTTGTACAATCAGGTTCTTTCTACGATCTGGTAATTTCATGGAATGGACGAATGTTACTTCCAGGATGATAACGCTGCAAAACATGCTGCAGCCTCTGTCAAGCACAGTGTATCAAGATATGGATGTAAAACGTCTTCCATGGCCTGTTCAGAGTCCCGACCTAAACCCCGTAGAACATTTGCGGGACGAATTAGAGACGCTTACAAACGCTTACAAACCAGGGAACCACGTCCGAAAACTACAACTGAGCTGGCGTCATTCTTGCAGCAGGAATGGACACAAATACCCATAGCTGTGTATCAAAACTTTATTGAAAGTATGCCCAGAATGGTTGTTAGTTCAATTGCAGCACGTGGATAACCATCCCATTATAAAAGCATGTATTATTTTCCTTATACCATCACAGCTTGCTGTCCGGTTTATTATAGTAGGGTGTAGTGTATCTAATTATAACAAAACATCCAAAACAAATAAAAACAAAAAACTTACAACCGGTGTGCAACAAACCAGAAAACGAAACTAACCAAGTATGCGCGCTGAAGCTGCAGACATAACAAGGTAAGCAGTATAATTTCTAAAACAAGAGTAAATTCAAAATAAAAACCAAAAGGAAATTCTTGAAAATGAAAGGAAATACTTAAAAATGAAAGGAAATTCTTGAAAATGAAAGGAACTTATTGAAAGGAAATTCTTTAAAATGAAAAGAAATTCTTGAAATTGAAATGAAATTCTTGAAAATGAAAGAAATTCTTGAAAATGGAAGGAAATTTTTGAATATGAAAGGAAATTCTTGAAAATGAAAGGAATTTCTTGAAAATGAAAGGAAATTCTTGAAATAGAAGAATTTTTGAGAATGAATTGGTGGAGCAGGGCGTCGTGAGGGAGGAGCTTGACCCAGACAGTAAAAAATGATGTTTTCTACGTATATGAGCGGCAAAACTCTAAAAAATTGCTCATGCACTTCGCCAAACACCATTAAGAAGTATTTGACTGCCACCCAGTAGGTTCGGGTTGCGATGTTATTTTGTGAACCTATGATGGATGCTTTCATAAAAAATGACTTACGACTGTTGTCAGACGCCGATAAGGTCAATAACCGAGTATTAAGATTTGGCTGAAACTGACGACATGCTTAATTTCTAATGTATAAAATTTAACAGGAGTATGAGTAAATTCATCAAAGACTAAGCAAAATTATTCTATATAGAAACGGTGGATTTAAAAATCAGAAATATTGATTAAATAAACCATAATTTTGGATGAAAACATTCGAAATGTAATTAAAACATACATGTGATTTACGAAGTTAATAGAGATAATGAAGTGGATGCTTAATTAAGAAACGCTGAAAATTATTTGTTCTTTAAAATTAATAATATCGTATGAAATGGGTTTTATAAATTTTATATTTTATTGTAGGAGGTGTTGTAATTTCGTGCATCGTGAGCAAAAACTGTTTAGTTGCTTCCAAAAGCATTAATGTCGTGTATAAAAGCACAATGTGAATTATTCCCTAAACTATATTTTGAGAACTTATATTAATAAATTTAATCCGAGTAGAAATAATTTTTTTGTAATATCTTATAAAAAATTGCGCTATACAAGATGAAGTATCAATAGCTATGAAATGTTATATACAAACTTTTATATTGGCTTATTATATCTAGAAATATTAAAAATCTACTCTTAATCTTATTCAATGAGAACCATCAATTTCATGCCTTCATAAACTTTTAGTGGATCTTTATTCTTAAATGTCTCCTAGGATTCAATTATTATTAAAAGATTTATCATTTTTAAAGCCTAAAAATAAATTTAGTCAAAATTAATCTACAGACTAGCACCGTTCTCCTAATAAAGTTCTGCCAAAAAGGAATAGAAAAACGGTTCAATCACTGCATGCATACTTTTCTCAATTTAATAATATATTTCAATTAGCTTCTTTTGAAAGTGCCGTAAAGCTTTAGAATAGACACAGTGCAGATGTTGATGTTATACTAATTTAAATAAATTTTCAACTTTTTAATCTGCCTCAGATATTATCAGGATTTTGAAATAACATTGATTATGATTATATAATATAGAAATAATAGCCCCATTGCTATAATTACTCATTTAATATACATCAGTAAGTATTTAATCAACTTAATTCCCTCCCATAAATATGATATAAAATTTACAAAAATACATTTCAAATAAATTTGTTCACTTATTAGAGATGGGGAAAAAGTGCTTCTGAAAAATAAAATATTATTACTATTAAACAAAATTTAGTTTTTTTTTGTAAAGTATATATATACAGGGTGTTTCAGTGAACCGTTTCAGAACTTCTAAGAGGGGTAGGGTACATCCTGACGAACCAAAATCATATACCAATGGGCAGTCAGAAATGCTTTCCTGACGCTGTAGATGGCGTTGTGCGAAAATCCCGAGCTTTCGTGTAGGGAATCTTCATTTCGCACAAGAACGCCAAGTTAGTAGGATGGATGATTACACGATCGCAGAGTTAGCCGATATGCATTTGGCGTACGGGGCTGCAAATTGTAGTGGGCCAACCGCACAGCGTTTGTACGCGGAACGATATCCGACGAGGCGTATCCCTAGTCATAATGTCTTTGCAAGACTGCACCAGAGGTTAGCTGAGACAGGTTCATTAGAAAGAGCTGACAGGGTAAGAACAGCACGGACTGCAGACGTCGAACAGAATGTGCTGCAGCATGTACAGGGGAATCCAAGAACGAGTACACGAATTGTAGCAAACGCAGTCGGGGTTTCCCATTGCAGCGTCTGGAGGATTCTCCGAGAAGACATGCATACGTTTCACGTGCAGCGTGTCCAGACACATCAACCGGAAGATTATGCACCTCATATTGCTTTCGCACAGTGGTACCTTGGAAAATGTGCTACAAATCCCCTTTTTCCTGCTGAAGTGTTGTTTTCCGATGAGGCATCCTTCACAAGGGAAGGAATTTTCAACACGCATAACGACCATATCTGGGCGGTCGAGAACCCGCATGCAATACGACGTCGTGCAGCACAGATTCGATTTTCGGTCAATGTATGGGCCGGTATTATGGGAGGTCACCTCATCGGACCTTACCTGTTACCGTCTCGTCTAACCGGACCTAACTACTTGCTCTTTCTGCAGCAAGTATTGCCACAACTTTTGAAAAATGAACAGATTTCTGCATCGACGCAACAGACAATGTGGTTCCAACACGATGGAGTCCCTGCCCATTATAGCGGAGATGTTCGTAACTACCTGGATGTCACACTTGGTCAGCAGTAGATCGGACGTGGTGGTCCCGCGCGTTGGCCTGCTCTGTCACCCGACCTATCATGTCTTGATTTTTATTTCTGGGGTCATCTGAAATCGCTAGTTTATGACACCCCTGTTGACAATGTTGAGGAGCTGGTTGCAAGAATTGCAGTAGCTGCCGGAGAAATTCGAGATATGCCTGGAGTATTCCAGAATTTTCGGATGTCCATGCGTCGGAGATATGAGGCGTGCATTGTAGCCCGTGGAAGAAACTTCGAACACTTACTTTAATCCATGTACCTTTTACTTCTTTTCTTGTATTATTAAAACGATTTCTCACTTACGGTCTCTTTTCTTTACGGTGCTTCTGTGTACAACACCGCTTCAGGAAAGCATTTCCGACCCCACATTGCTATATGATTTCGAGTTGTCATGATGTACCCTACCCCTCTTAGAAGTTCTGAAACGGTTTACTGAAACACCCTGTATATATGTATGTTATAAATTTTGATATCCAGAGACCTAACAGAATATCTATCGGTTTCGAGTTGATTTTATTAACTGCAAACCTAAACTTGATCAGCAGAATCACTTTTTCATTTCACAGAAAAATACAACAATCACTTTGAAGTGACCGGAAAATAATTCCTCGACACCGTTAAGACAACTTCCATGGCAAAATTTGGAAAATAATATATACATTGGACTCTGCAGTGAATACAGTGAAACTAATACATTGGACTACTTCAAGCATTTACAGCATGTGACAACCTCTACTTTAATCAGATACGTATTATATTCAGTGAAAGCACACTTTCCCTTCCTCACCATTATTTCAATAACCCTAAATTTTACTACTTCTATGTATGAAGTACATCGTACTCGTGTATGATGATTTGTTTTAATTTGCCTAAGATATAATATAGTAGGTACAAAGTGTTTTCTATAAAATAAATGTGCAACGATACTCCTCAAATAGTTTAAGTGTGATAAGGCATTTTAATTTACGTCACACTGGAGTTTGATGAGTATATCACATCAGTTTGTACCCTTGACGACGGTCCAGGATCAATCCCGAAGAGAAAGATTCGAACACAACGCCTCTTAATTTTGTAAAGTCAAGGAAGTCAATACCAGAGCTGACACCTCACTCTCCAAACTGTTACTAACGTGATGACACTTGAGGTTACGTTAGTTTTAACTTGCACCAGCTCCCTCTTATGGTCTTCGGTTGAAACTAGTTTATAACTCGTAACCCTTTAGTTGCTATTTCAGGACTTTTTCCATCATGTCTACCGCGGTCCCTAAAAAGGTTAAAAGCACGAGAAAAAAGTATAAAAGAACGCTGAGGAATCGGCACCTGTAATGAGATTCTTCTTTTCAGTCAAGGCTTCATGAAGTCAGGTATATTAAATAAAAAGCCACTTTTTATCTTCCGCCGTATGCTTATTTATAACAGAGCTTGGAACCCCACTCTCCAAACAGTTATCATTGTGGTGACACTTCTGGTCACGTTAGTTTCAGCTTGCACCAGCTCCCTCGTTCGTCCATTGGTTGAATCGAGTTTCGAACTTGTAATCCTTCAGTTGTTATTTCGGGACTCCATCATGTCTACCGCGGTCCCTAAAAAGTTTAAAAGCACAAGCAAAAAGGATCCGAGGAATCGGCTTCTGTAATGAGATTCTTCTTTACAGTCAAGGCTTCAAGAAGTCAGGCATGCCAAATAAAAAGCCAATTTTTATCGTTCGCCGTACGCTTATTTATTTTCCTGTCTTCGTTGAAAACAAAAGAAATCGGGATCACGCATCTACAAGCTCTTCCAATTGTATTTTTATGCTTGTTGATAGTTCGGTAAATAAAGGAAGAAAGGGATTTTGATCCCCATCTCTCATCTTACAGGGATTTATCCTTCCATTCGTGCTGTGTAAGAATACCTGACACAGGAGAAGTGAATGTCACGTTACATAAGCGAACTCTTCAGAAAAGAAGCAAATATTCAATAACTCGTCCATCTTAATACAAAATGCATTAGGAAACAGATATAAACTTCCGCCTCTGTGATTTTTCTCTGGTATTCTAATAAAAGGAAGGGATATATTTTCAATTTACTACAGGAAACACATAGGCTAGGTTTTTTTATTTCCTGTAGAAGAAAAATAATAACTTACTCGTATGCAAATGCAAGGCCGTAATATGTGTGAATTTTTTCGATCAACTCCAAGGGTGAGAATTTATAGATTTCGTTTTGTGTATGATCTGAAGAGAGATTTTGCAAAAGAATGCTTTCTGGTGTTCATTTATGATGAGTTAATAGAATATCTTCGATTATTTTTTGTTTCGGAATTTGATGCACTCTGCCCGAATAGGAAGCATTTTTGAGGATTTAGTTCTCCAACATATGCTGAACTGTTCAATGAAATTGGATTTCTGTATGGCTTTCTTGAATAATAATTTTTCTCGAAAGGTTGTTTCCTAAAGATTTTGTAAGAATAGAGTATATATAAAAAGATTCTTCTATACGAATGTTTGCAGAATACGTTCTTGTTGTGTTTATGTGTTATAAAAAATGTGTAGGTTATTGCAAATAATAAATTCAAATAACAAATTCGCAAATAATAAATTCAAAGAGTTTACGAATTTTGCTTATTCGTTTGATGCTTAGTTATAAGTATTTTATTCAGACCAGTTATCATTGAGTTATCTTGGGATAAAATAAAGGCATAGAAATTCATTTGAAACACCCACTAAAATGGTTTAATCGATTAAAAATCCTTCGAACATCTTTTACAAAAGGAGTCTGTGTGACTCAGTAGGTTTTCCCACTACGCTAGCAATATGTGAGTTCTGGCAATAAAGGTTCGACTGCTCCCTGGGTATATTTCTCTATTCTGTGTCAATACAACGTTCTTTGTGTGTATGTCTATTTTTGGACGCTGGCTTGTGTTTTAGTGCATGTTCAAATATGGCTCCTGAGGGAAAATATTACACTCAACCAACAATTCAACGAATAGTATGGTAACTCTCTTAAAAGTAAATATCTTAAGTAATTATCCAATTATCATCCTGTACTTATACGCATTTCCAAGTGCTGTACATTTAAATTGTACTTGTGCTCTTTCATTTAAAATTTTGGAATAAACTATTTCAAAACGGCTCATTTGACTATAAATTTATTTTATGACTCCCACCACTGTTTTTTTTTATTTATATACTTAATTTATTTAATTATACTACTTTCTAAAACATATCCAATCACAAAAAACCGAAAATGCGTAGGTAATCCAAAAAAAACGGTAGCAAAAAGACGCGTAGAAATATAATAATGAAGAGATAGAATAACGAAATCATTGACGAAGATTAAATGTAAAAAGTTTATCTCTAGCACAATTGTTAGATACAAACTTTTAGATTTATAATCTCTACTATTACAAAAAAAAGTGTTTGTCCCTATGTCTGTCTGTGTCTATGTACTGTCCTGACGAATCTGTGACACTTACAATATTAGGATTTTTTACAGAGGTACTCCGAATTTTTTGCTATTTTTCTATCGCCCCCAAATTTTAAAATTCAATTTAGAGCAATTTAAAATTAATTTAATGACATATTTAATTGTTATTGTTTTCTTTAGAATGGCAACAGCATAAAATATCACAGATTCTAAATTTATTTTTTCCGTGTTTTCGTTTCGTGGTGGTATGCTCGGATCTGAACGCTTCTAGCCTAAGAAAAAAATAAATAAAAAGTTTCAACTGTGGAGTTATGTAGTTCTTTTTTCTGTCCCCTTGATCGTTAAAGATGGAGTAAAAATTTCAACGGATTTGAAATCTTTGGAAAATTTCACATTAGATTGATACTTAAAAATATGATCTTCTTTAACTAAATCATTTAGAAAGTGAAACTTTTATATTTTTTCCAATACGAATTTGACCTTCGCTATCGAGATCACAGATTCCATTTCCTGCTTTATAAATTGTAACTTTTTTATTTTTGCGATACGAATATAGGTGCATTAGACAATGACGTCACATTTGTTTTTGGTAGGTATTTAATTAACGTCGCATCGGATCAACACAATAGGCCATTGCGATCGTTTCTTTGGAATTGCGTAGCAATCATCGGGGGTTCGCGAGTGTTATTATTTTTTCTTTTTACATCACCGATCGTCACGTCAATTGGATCTCATCGCAATTCGAATTTGGCCGCATTTGGCAAAGCTATGATGGTTGTTATCCAATAGGCTACGGATTCCTATTTAGTTAGCAAAGCAAACCAACACCACAGTCAACCCACGGATTACACGGGCTACGAATTCATATTTGGTTGGCTTCGCGAACCAAATGGGAATTCGTAGCAATCACGAGGATTTGTGAGCAGATACGTTACACCACTATAAAAACCATCACTGGAAATGCCTTGATGGCCACGCGGATATTTCAAAAACGTATTTATTGGATAACTGTGTTATGGGAATTTTTATAGGTATCCCAATTATATATTGATATTCCAGTCCCGATCTAACATAAATATTAAATAATAAAACTATCTCTTAATATTACAAAAAAAATTAATTCCTTGAAGCAATTAAATTGTTTTCTATGCATGTATTTTGTTATAGATCTTACGTTTGAGTGAAACCAAATAAATACGTCATTGTAAAATTACAAATAAACCAAAATAGTTGTTTTAGAAATTTATAAAAATGCAAGCACCATTACGAATTACTTGAATTTTTGAAAAATAATTACGAGGAAAGCTATTTTTTACGGAATTGAAGTACAAATTCTCGTGATTTTTCGACTGAGAGATCGTTGCAGTTGAAATTTTATTGCAGGCTCCAGGGCTAGAAATATCAGGAGCTGCGAAAGTCCAATGGCCATCACTTCCACTATCGAAAATCGCCGATATATTCTCAAACCGTATTCAAGAAAAAGAATAAGTTCCTCGTAGAGGGTATTTATTTCCCCCACTTCGCCGGCGGCAGTGATTGGGGGTAAAACCACTACGACCGCCAAGCGGTCAAACGTCATTGGATATTTCACAAAGCACGAGTATAAATATAAAGATAAAGGGTAAGACAAGAAAAGAATGTCGATATTAAATTTCAGCGGAATAACGTACGGACAAGTTTTATGCATTCCTTTTCATGAAACATTTTGAGATCTCAGAGAAGACATTTTCAACTAGGGTTTTTGTTTTTCCCGGTTTTGAAATAGTTTGCGGAGAATTTTCGTGCTCAAACGAACTTTAAAGCAAGAAAAGTGACGTTCGCTTCTGAGATTGAGCTTGTTTATAACCGTGCTCTAAAGACTTTTCAATTTGCATAATGGTTTGTCTGGTTAAGAATGCCAGATTAAACCGTTGGAAATTGTCTAAAGAATTGGAATACCACATTATTTTTCAGATTATCTGTACAAGAAAGGATAAATGTTCATTGGGAGAGCCCGATTGATCAAAATAAAATAGTTTTGCACTGCATCTTATGAAATTGAAGTCAAGAGAGTTTATTTGCAAGTTAATACGGAAGTACTTACAAGAACTGCAAACTAAAACCCAGTCGACTGCTTTAAATGCTACATGTAATTAAAACTTTAGGATATAATTACTACAAGGTGGTACACAAGACATTTTGTCTTTTCAAAATTTAATAACCTCAAGCATCAAGTTTTTGTACACTATAGTCCTGTCTAAACGTTATATATGTCTAAACGTTTAGTTGCAAATTTCTACGTTAGTATATACACGAACTACAAACTAAATCCAAGTCTTTTGTAAATACAACAGGTTAATAAAATTTTTTGCATGCTGATAATAATCTTAAGACAGTATAATTACTACAAGGTGGTCCACAAGACATTTTGCCTTTTCAAAATTCAATAACCGTAAGCATCAAGTTTTTGAACATTATACTCTAAAATAACAATCTAAACGTTTATTTTCAAATTACTACGTTAGTACATACACGAAATTTTATATCGATCCAAGTCTGATTTAAATACAATGTATAATTCAAACTATATGGTATGCGGTAAATCATCTTAAGATGTTGCATAAGTACTACAAGGGATCTATAGGTACCCTTAGCCATTTGAAAGTTACAGCGTTGAAACAAACAAGTACAAACTAAATCCAAGATTTTGCTCTAAATACCATCCGTAATGTTATGGGGTATGTTAGTAATTATTTTCAGATAATGTATACATACTACAAAGCGATCCATAAGTCACATATCCGTTTAGAAATTTAATAACCAAGGGTTATATAATTTCTTATTACATGTTATTTGGAATTAGATTCAGGTATTATAATGTAGAGAAATATGGTTTCAGATTCAATTTCGTTATAGAGCCAAAACCATGAGTGTTCCTCCGTTTCGGTGTAACGTTCCTTGAGTGCGTATGTCCATTAAATGCCATTGCCAGTCTTATGTCTGCGCAGCTTGACAAATAATGAGCTTTGGGCCTTAACTCAGCCCATCTCCAAAACTCAAATAAAACAGGTTTAAACTATGTGGATAATATGAAGATTAAATTTTAATTATTTATACCCTCTTTAATTATTTATGTCTTCTCTAGTGCACAAATAATATCGATTTCTGTGACACGTACGTTACTGAAATTTGCAAAAATATTGAGATTAATTTAATTATTGAAAGTCTCAACTAACAGATACTGAAATAAAATTTTATAAACAATCTGAATTTCGATAAAAATATTTGAGAAAGCGTTGTTACACTGAACCAGTTTTCGAATCAAAATACGTTCATTAACTCCTCATAATCCAATACAATCTCATTTTTCTTTTAATGCTAAATAAATAAAACCTTAGGAATAAGTACTCCCACATGAATCAGTACTCTAATCATAGGCAGAGCCACACAGACTACAAAGGAGAAGCTGTAGTCTCCAAATACCTTTACATCTGAGCGAAGACTGAATTACTGTTCCTAAGAAAGTGTCTTGAAGCCTGAAGTATATTGCCACATAATCTAATTTAATCCTTTTACCGCTTTGTTGTTCCGTTTTATTGGAGCAAAGAGGAACAGAAAAAGAGGAGCCTCCTCCTGCTAGATTAAACTTTAACAGTAGCACAGTCCTCGGCATGATCTCTTAATGAATGTCAGACACACATCCGAAATTGCTTCGCAAGAACTCTGTGACAAAGGACTCCGTGTTATATGATGCGCCGGCATTTAATCATTCCGCAGAATTTATTAAATTACAGAGAACTGAATTTTTTTCCGCCACTTTCAACAAAGGAGGAAATTTTGAACATTGAAAAGAAACATTGTCAGGTCCTGTTGTTTTTTTATGAAACCTGCGTGACATAACTTTAATTGAAAAATCTGCTGTAATATCTGAATCGTGCTTTTGTTTATGAAATGAGAGTTAACTCGATTGACTCCCATGCATTATTCATGAGACCTTTACGTTGATTTGGTATTTGTACTATAACTACATCAGTGACAAATCGGTTATTGTATAAATGAATATTATCTACCCAGTATGTACCATTCTGTTAATACAATTTTATGTATGACTCTGTATTGGAATATGAGCTGGTGTTTAATCATTCCGTAGAATTTATTAAATTACGCAGAACTGAAATGCTTCGCCACTTTCAACAAAATAAGAAATTTCAACATTAAAAGTAAACATTCTAAGGTACTGTTATTTTTTTTAAACTAAGAAATATAATGTGTGTCTTTTTATGTGTGACTCTATCGCATGCATCTTTATACTAATTTGGTTTTTGAAGAATAACTATACCGATGAGAAATATATTTATTCCATAAATGATTGCTATCTTCTTATTATGTACACATTCTACTTATTTAATTTTAAATAAGACTCCAGGTTATGATGTGCGCTGGCATTTAATCACTCCGCATAAATTATTAAGTTACAGGGAACTGAATTTTTCGTCACTTTTAACCAAGGATATTATCTCAAACATTGAAAATAAATGTTCTCAAGAACCGTTGATTTCTATGCAAAAAGAGGAACATAATTTATGAAGAAATTTAATTGAAAAATTGAACTGTAATGACTGAATTGTGCTTTGGTTTTAGGAAATCAGAGTTCTGTGTGTGTATCTCAATCAATTGAGGCTCATGTACAATATTTATAATGTCTTACAACAACTATCAACTTGTCTTAAACAACTTATACTGACCTTGAGTTTTATAGCAAAACTATAGAAATTACGACTGGCACAAATAGTCATTTTCTTTTTAATATATAGCTAATTCTACTAATAGAATTTTTATCAACATAAATCCCACCAATGCTTTCCTTTTGCAATTATTCTTGCAAAATCGAAGATTTATATATCGTTTATTTGGTAATTACATAAATTATAATGAATTAAAAAGCAGCACAATAAGTAAATTAATGATGTGCTTACTAAGTGGATTTAATTACCATTTTTTCAAAAAAAAGCAGTAAACATATTTGTTAAATTTTTAATCAACTACATCTGTATAATAACATACTTTATTTAATTCAGTTATTAAGCAAATATCTCTCATGTCATGTTTTAAATACTTTCATGACATAAAATAAAATAAAGCTATATTATCTTGCCTTTAATTGCTGAATAGTTAAATACATTTAGTTTGCATTTTATTAACAAATCACTATGATAAATGTTATATTCTATAGTGGATAATCTTATTATTTCATAACAAAAAGCAAAACCGTACTGTCAAGCATCTTTATAAAAATAATAAAAACTATGCTTAAATCTATCTAAATAAGAATGGAGTGTATGTTTGTGCATTGAATATTTACTACCTATTTCAAGTTTTCTATCCGTTTTGGACCCTTCTGATGCCAAATCCGCCTCTTGTGCGTTTTGTGTCTGTATGTCAATCTGTCTGTATAGTATGTACCAAATACACGTTCATATGGTTTACCATATTTTCATGGAAAATTGCATAAAGTGAGTACTTATCTTCATTTAGTGAGAGTGAACTTGGTTGCGAAAGTCTGTCTGTCCGTCTTTATGCTCTATGTTCGAATTTTTTGTTTGTGTGTTTGTTCAGACTTCACATTAATTTTATTACATATATTCGATTGTAATATGTTTTATTTTATACATTATATATTAGTTTAGTGAATTCAATGTTAAACATTTCTTTTTTGTATTATTTAGATGGGTTTTATGCTAAAACAACTTAGCAAGTATACTTAAATCAACCATCATTTGGTAGTTTGGGAAAAATTGGAATGTATATTGAGTATTACGATTACTTTGAATTGCTTTACCAGTACGACAAAAAAAACAATTATTTTTCAAATTTTTTTATTTTTTATGGAATTTTAGCTCTGATAGTTCATTTATTTCGAGTCTTATTTTTGTTCTTTGGGAAGTGTAAACGATTTTCCCAAAATTTGGGACAGACGATATTTTGTAACGAACGGGAATAAAGCGGAAACTCGTGTTTCTTTCGCTATGAATTAATTTCGCATTTCTAAATTTTGTACACTTTTTGGTTGTAAGTTGTGACAACTGCATGGTCAAGAGATAAAAAGGAACAAAAATTATATATTTAGAACAACTTTTTTTTTCCAGACATTTTTATTTTGTTTTATTTTGCTGTTTTCTTTTAATTTCTGTTTTAACAAATTTATTAATTTAATAAATTGCGTTTAATTTTCATCACACGCAACACCACCACAAAATATTCGACTTAAAGTGGTAGGTGAGTCAGAATAAAGCAAATTTTAAGTGTAATTATGCCATTATTGAAAGAATGATGCCGTTTTTGAAAGAATAATAATGTTTAAAAAATCCGGACTAGAACTTTAACAAACCTAAAAAAGTATTTGTCATATTGACAAGAGGAAATTACCGAATTCCACAATGTAGCATGCCAGAAGCAAGAGTGCCACGAGTAAACAATATTATTTTGTTGACTATGAGTGCGAGAGCATTCGTTGTAATTCGTCGTTTTTATTAACTGAGTTGAAGATGAAAAGTACTTAAGAAAGAGAGGGAATTCCAAATTTCCCTCAAAATCGTCTTTTGTAGCAGTAACATTAATGTTGCCTTTCGTCATTTTATAGCTTTGTCTTATAGCATGAATGCGATGTATGTGAAATGTATTACTTGAATGGATATGCATGTGCAGGATTTGTGTCCAAAGTAAGTGTTAGAAATTGTAAAGATGGTGAAAAATGTTAGAATATTAATTTATTCTAGGAAAAACCTAAGTCATTACATATTTTGATCATCTCTTCAATCTAGAGTAAACCTTTTCAAACCGCGTAAGGTCGGGTATTTTGCTAGTTAGAAATAAAAGTATATATTTTAACATAACATCATTTTCATATTTTTAAAACGAGCCTCGAACTGAGCCTTACATTTAAACAATTATACATCTGTTTTATTCTTAAAACCATGACAAATCGAAACAAAACATAGTTTATGTAGTAGGCTTCATTATAGTTGGAAAATCATGATTACACTGGATTACTTTATAAGCGTGTGTTTCGGTATTATATTTGTATTCTTAGAAAGAACTTTGATATTTAATTGCATGAATTAAAGCTGTATGATATATTTTATAAACCAACTAGTTTTCTAGCAGCATCTAGGAGATTTATTACTTTTTGGAACGACGGGAGTTATTTATAATTTACAATAAACTATCACACATACTCAAACACAAAACCCTGTTTAATTTATTTCTTCTTTATTATAACAGACATGAAAGGAACACATCTTGTCAGTTCAGCGTAATACTGTTTTTATTTCAAACAGTCTGTTGCCAATCAAAGTCGTCTCAGCAATTTTCTTTACCCTTTCATATCAACAGACTTGACAGTAATTTCCTAGCACAGTGTTCCACTTCATAATCCGTGCACCTTTTTTACCTGACGTTTAATCTCCTTAAGATGTGTTTTCTGGAAGTGAATTAATGGAAAAATTGCGTGATTCACTCACAGGTGCATTTACATAATTGCCGTTAAAGTAATCATAACTCTTCAGGCTGAACTTCTTTGGAATCTTAACAGCACTTAGGATATATCCCTTTGTTAGTATCGTAGGTGCTTGGTTTGAAAAATGTAGCTGGATTTCAGTATTTTATCGGTATGAAGTTTTCAGTTTATATCTTTGTGAAAAGTAATTTGGTATTTATTGATCTATTACGTTTTTACGAAAATGATAATTAAATAAATAATAATTTATAAGTGCAATGTATACAAGAAATTGTTATGTAAAAGAGTGCATTTTAAAAATTAAAAAATACAATTTGATTTTTTGCATATGGTTTACTCATTATCGGTCTTATTCACGAGTCTGTTAAGCCTTGTGTCAACGATAATCGCCCGATTATCGAAAAATACCGTATTCACAATACGTGATCTGAGGTTCAAATTGTCGTCTTGGTGCTTAAATTAGATCTTCCGAAATCAGCGGTTATAGGCTCGGTTGAGTATTAACGCATGCGCAGTGCTAGTTTTTTGTGTAGAAAGCGACTCCGTCCGTCAAAAAAAAAAAAAAAGTGGGCGAAACACTTCATTCCGTGCTGAACTACAGAAATTAGGATACGGATTCTCAAATATTAGGTATAGTAGCTTATATTGATTCCATTTTACTAAAAATGTATTAGGGTGATAAAATTTTTGCGGATGTTATCAGTTTTTTGAATTGGTAAGAATAGTTCAGAATATAATTTATTCGCAAACGACAGCTGCTTGAACTATGACAGATGCAAATTCATCGCGGAACAACTTTTGTTGATTTATTAAGAATAAAAGAAAATGAGCTATTTATATCGCATTTACATCAAAACATCAATAGTGATAAGTAAAAAAATAATCGGAATTGAATTCTGCTGACAAAGTACTTGCACATGATAAAATGTTTTTCGATCCTGGCGTCGAAAGAAATATAAACAACGTCATGTGATCGAGAGAGAGGCGACTATGCCAATCAAAGTGCTTATCACTTTAATAGGTGGATCAATGAATTCTTCCTTTTTTGTGAATGTGGTTCATGCATAATCCCTGGATTAACTCTGCCTTATGGATTTGCTTATCCTGGGATTAACTCGAGACTTGTGAATACGGCCGTTTGTGTTATTATTTACTAGCCCGGCGTTGACCGTGCCCGTGGTGTAAGGTATTAAACTGGTGTCAAATTTTCCACAGATTTCAAATCCGTTGAACGATTCCGATTTTACGAAAAAGAACTTAACAATGCCTGTCAAAATGTGTTTATTTTTTGCTCTCCTTTGCTGAAATGGAATAGGGCAGGAAATGTAATCTCTTTTTGTTTTTGTTTTTTAACGCGAAGGGCCGGAAATACAATCTGTTTATTTTGGAAAGCGATAGTTCACGTGACGTCACAAATAAAAAAGATATTTTCAATTTAAAAATTATTCATTTAAAGAAAATCTTATTTTTCGGTACCGATCTAAAGTGAAATTTTCCCCAGATTTCAAATCCGTTGAAACTTTTACTCTATCTTTAACAGTATACGAAATAGAAAAAAGAACTAAGTAACTCCAGTTAAAAGATTATTTGTTTCTTATCGTCTGGCTAGAAAATCATTCCTCCTTGCAAAATCTAAACGGAAACGAAAAAAAATAAATTTAGAATCTCTCATCTGTACTGTTGTATTCAATAATGATTAAATTATATTAAATTCATTTTAAAATGTTTTAAATTGAATTTTAAAATTCGCCACGTACTCTAAAATTGAAAAAACATTGGACTTCATGTGTGCCAAATCCCTTTACTGTAAGTGCCGTAGATTCGCCAGGACTTTGCGTGCAAAAAACAAACAGACAAACACTTATTTTTATAATGTTAGAGATTGCATACGACATCGACAAAATGACGACGCATCACGTTGCATATACTCGATGTTTCAACTACATTTTCCATTACTTTTGAGACCATATCTTGGATGATTTGTTTTATTTTTTACAGGATTATTTTGCCAAAGGTCTAGAATCGTTGTTGGTTCTTTAGAGTAAATTCGTTCTTTTACTTAGCCCCATAGAAAAAAATTACAGCATTGACACATCAGGAAAACTAGTGACCATTTGAGATTTTGACATTATCGGTATTTTAGACTTTACATGTTTGCACGAGCTGTATGGCATGCTGCGATATCTAGTTGACACCACATGTGCTGTCAAACTTGTCAATCAACTTCAAGCAGAAAGAAAGTTTTCAGCATCACACAATATCGTTCTCAATTAGCAATAATTCCATAGTATATTTTAATAAAAAATTCTAATAATGCCTCCACTCAAATTTTCCCACGGCCCATTCCCCAGCTATCTATTCAGGTTCAAAATAAAGAACAGCGACCTATGCATCTGTGGGGAGGTTGGCACTCCAGATCATTGCATTTGTGAGTGTCCACTCACAGGTTGCCATCACCTCAAGAAACCTGCCATAACGCAATACCAAGCTTGGGCCACCAACACAATCAGCAACAATCAGACTCAAATAAAAATTACGAATGTTATGAAATTCTTAGTGGAAAACATTAACATTATCACCAACTAACAATCAGAAGACTGTGTACATTTGTATTTTATTGTTAATTTTTAGTTTCTGTCTTTTTGCTGTACATATTTAATGCAATTAATCTTTACTATTTACTATTTAAATATTAGTGTAATTTAGATAAAGTAAAAAATGATTCTTACTTCGTTAAATCAACTTTGTGTACGTGAGGCTGGTGGGAAAAGCAGGACTGCACCTGATATTTTAATTAAAAATTGGGGAAACTATTAACCTTACCAAAAGAGGAAAACTAATTTTAATTTAAGTCTCATGCAAAATAGTAAGGGAAAATCCTGCACACCCTACCAGCCCATGTATTAAATGTACTATCAAAAGGATATTTTATCATTATTTTCAAAAGGATATAGAATCAGTAATATCTAAAGGATGTCTAACTCATGTAAAATATGTATCAAATGTATTTACAGAAATTTCGTCACGGGGTTGACCGGATTAGTCCGGTTTCCTTTGACGGGTTCACTCGATTTTTCCGTGGGTGACTAGTAAACCCTTTAACCTGACTAAAGTCGGGAGGTGAGGGGGTCACCTGCGCTGACCAACCAACCAACTGTCATTAACTATGAAATATGCTAATAATTAAAAATGTCTTAGTCAAGCGTTATTCCAAAACAAATGGTGCCTTTAAATAAAAAACGCAAAGTTTTTGTGATACAAAGCATTTCTCTCACAAGAACAAATGCATATGTAAAATCCACTCAGTAAATAGTAAATAAGATGGATCTGTGATTATCTCTGTTTAAATTCAATTACGCATGGTAAAAATGGGCAAAACGCTTTAAATATATACTACTGCAAGTGAAAAATTTCATTCGCGAACAAAATTACTTTGATTACATTATAGCAGCAATATAATTTTAATTAAATGTAACTGTATAATTTCAATATTTTTAACAATAACAAGAATTAATTTAAACGTATAACGAATATGTAATAAATCAGTCCAGTTAATATCCTTTTTTGTTCCTATTTTTTTACATCATATTATCCCGTTACAGACTTTCTGTTTTTTCGGTTTTATTTTTCCCGGTTTTATTCAAATGCATAAATAAAGAATTTAATTAATTTTAAGGGCCGAATTTGCTTCTGATAAATAATTAATAAACAGTTTTCAATTTGTATTAATAATTTTTTTCTGAGAAAGTCCACTTTGTAAGTAAATAGAAAGGTCATCACATTAGAGCACTTACATGCAATAACAGTTCAATACTTACAACTTAAAATATTATGTTATCTTTTAATTGCAATAATTAATTATAAAATTGGACTTTGTAAACTATTAAATAAGATTAATTAGCAATAAAGTTTAGTTTTAACTACAAGTCTATGTTTACTGTTAAACGAAGTTTTCGTAGAAAATGTATTGAAGTATACATCAGAAACGAAGCATATTAATCAAATATTTAATTAAATCAAAGGTCAAATAACTATTGTTGACACATATATTTGACTTTAACTAACAAAACCGTATGAAATTTAATGTACAAAGTATGTAATAATTAATGAAGTAACTAGTTATAACATTTCATTCTTTCATATAATTGTACACAGTCTAACAAAAATACGATACATAAAAAGATTCATAAATAAATAGCGGTACTTTATTACATTTGGATAGATTGTTTCGGTACTTTAATATCTCAAAGTACCTTTCATGTCTATCCTTTTCCTAACATGTTCGCATTCGTTTAAACACTCTGTATTATTAATAATTACACGTTTCAAAATTCATATAAAATCTTCTCTAATCAATTTAGATACTGCATTACCAATCTCCTACTAGATCAACTAGTTTAATTAATTTTATTCTAATAGATCGGTGTCGCACAGACCTTTGTCTTCCTGCTATTATACATAGTCATTTCTGTTGTATAAACGTCAAAGTTTCAAAGTGAAATTATCTTATTACGTATATACAAAGCACATTTATATTAGTATATTTAATTAAATTGCAGTATTTTCTTTCATCTGTAATGCATTGCATCGAGTTGCTACATTTATGCTGAAAATATTCTGAATACTTTGATTAATTGCTATTCATTGTAATGTTTTCACGGAAAAAATAAATTTGAAACTTACAAATTAATCAAGGAAATTGCTTGACTGATTTTGCTTCTGGAACATATTTATCAGTACAGAGTACTTTTGTTTTATTTTTAAATTTTTTCGCGATATGTGTTAAGTGAATTAATTTTTGCAAGCTTTTGTCTCGTGTAATTAAAGTTTTGTTTAAATTTGCAAGTTTCATTAGTATTTCTGGGACACCATTTGATGCACCATATCTTCGTTGATTGCATAAATGTATTGAATCAATATTTGTTGCATTTAATTGTTAAATAGAAACCATTTTGGAAGGACATATTATGTTTAATTGGTGCTATTGCATCAAATTCTGTGTTGTAAATGAAAAATATTTCAAGCCTTGACAATGATGCTCAATACGTTAGATCCTCGCTTTAAATTATTGAAAAAATAATCCCTGTGAAGCATTATCTGAAATCCAGTTAGTTAATTGTGATAACAATTTCTGTGAACAGTTTGAAGTAGTAAGTAAGTAGAATGAATACTGTTCAAGATAGTATTTTTTACTGTCGAGTTACTGAAATGCTATTTTCTGCTTCTTAAGTAATATTCTGTAATTCGATTGAGTCTGACTAAATTTGTTAAGCGTTGGTTTTACAAAATGAGTGTATATACTATTTTCGTAAGCTGTTCCTAGTTAGAAAAAGTTCCTTTATTCTAGCTTAATATTAAATTAATATAAGATTACTAAGTGATTTTCATTCCTAAATAGAATGTTACACCGTTTTTCCCACATTTGCATGAATACATTAACCTATCCTGCAGTAACCACCTATATCATAAATCTGTATGAACCACCTATATCATAAATATTTATGAATCTAAATTACTTACAATTGTTGAAATGTACACTATATTCATGTACACATCTTAAAATGTGACATCTCATAAGCTTTCTAAAGCACTTTATCTTCTGCTTTTCGCCAATGAATAAAGAACTTACCTTATATCTTCTTCATAAGTTGAAGAAACTTACCTTTTAGTAAACATCGTCCTTTGATGATCTGTATCTTGTGGTATGATTTTCAGTGATGGAGAGAAATATATGAAACTAAGTTTTGTATTGCGTATTTTAAAAGGGATTTTTACAGTAGAACTGATTGCTAATTTCTTTAATGCGTTATGGTTACATTTAAGGAAAAATACATTAATGTGATATTTAATAAAAAACTTTTAAGTCTATTTGAATTTAAATTTTTTTATACTATGGTTTAACACTTGTTTATTATATTTTAAACATTTTTTAATGCCATGTAACAGTAGTAAATTTTCTACTTCTTTTAATATCAGTATTTATTTAATATTTTTTAAACTGCTATGTATATGTATTTAATGCTCATAACTTTTCATACATATACAAGTTTTTAAGTTATGCATACATACCTTATGAAAAATTGAGATGAATTATATATGAATTTTTGGGCTAAAAGTAATTAATATGTAATTATATGTATATATTTTAGAGGCTTTAAAGAAAATTACATTAAAAATCTACTAACATGTCTTGTAAAAATCTCATACATTAATAACTTATCGTCAGCTTCGAGCAGAAACTCATTGACAGATAAATAATTTATGGAACACCTGTTTAAACATTATTTTTCTTCAGCTTTTAGGTGCAAACATTTATATTACAATGTGACAGCGCATTTCTCATAATCATGAGAGGACTCTTCACTGTCTCCAAAAAATGTCGGTGAATGAACGTCTGCTCTAAGCCGAATATAGCGCATTCCGGCAAGAAAAGTGACACATTTCAAAATTGCAGAATTTGAGAAACATCCATTTAAATGTTACTTTAAAATGCGTATTGAAATGGAATATGCTTCTTTTAAATTTTAGGTAAGTATTTATGGTGGTAACTTCTATTACATTCTTTAGAATAGTAATATTTCACGCTGGGGCACCTCATGCATATTTATCAGTGATTAACATGTATGAGGTATTAATCTTTGATAAATTATACATGACATCGAAATTTTAATTTTTTGACCTGTGTCACTTTTCTTGCCGGGATGCGATCGGTTAAATAATTTTCTCAATGTGCTAAGTTTTCAAAAAAAATAGTTTTGACACTTGTATTTTGAACTGCTGTGAATTATTTGATACCACAGCTGATTTTGAAAATTTTTAACTTCAATAGATTCTCATATTATGTCTTCAAAAGGTAAATTGGTCGCATATGTGTAGCTTATTTATGTGAAAAAGAAATATGAGAAATGTATGTATCATATTTTTATTTATTAATTTTGTTAACTTCATCCGAACCACATATTATGTCTTTAAAAGGCCAATTTGCCATGTATGTACATATACGTATTCAAGTAATTGTGTCTTAAAAATCCATTTACATAATTAAAGTTCTATCATTTATAAAAAATCATATTTATATGTTGTCATCGAGAGTATGTTTCTTCTTTCCATGAGATTACTTATTGATTCAAAAAGTGATATAACATAACCAGATTGAATTTTTTTTTGTGAGGTATTGTGATATCTTAATACGCTTTTTTGAACAGCTATATATTTCTTCATCATGCTTACATTGCATTACTTTTATGAAGAGAGCTGATTATAATATGTAACTATAAGTATATGTATGTTTAAAATATAAGTTCGTAATTCTTCAATAAATAAATCATATGTATTTTAAGCTCATATAGGTAGCATCTCTTTTTTCCTGCATTTCTTAAAGCTATTGTATACTAATGTATCTTAAAAAAAATTGTGTGTTATATTAAAAAAAGATTATTACAGAATAAAAGTTTAATCTGTTTATAATTATATCTCTGCATTTCTTATGCTACAAATGATATTTAAAAAATATAGCTATTTTTCATGATACTTAATCTGCTATATTATGTTCGTTACCCCCAGCAATAATTTAAAGATCCAGTCTATTGTTTGAATCGTAGAATTTTTTTAACTATCCTTGAGTTAAAGTTCATATTGCTAACTGTAAAGTGGCATTTACATGAACATTTTTAAGTAACTTTTGATAAAGTTGAGATGTATAACGTATTATATTTCCGACAAACATATATCTGTGCGATATTTCATAAAGTAGTAACTTTTTAAGTAAATTTGAAATATTTAGTACAATTCATGCACTTTTGTAACATTCTTTGTAATCAATCATGCAAATCATTTTAGATTTAATTACATTCATTTCATCAAAGTGCGATAAAAAATGAGATACATGCTAACTTTTCATGAATACACTTTATTTTGCATTTAACGCAACATATTTAATTTCCAAAAGCAAAGCATACCATTAATTTTATATTTTTTTCCACTAAACATGCAGCAAAAGAATACGTTTAATTCTATACAACATATTAAAACTTTAAAGATGGAAATCCAATAATAAAAGATGTTAATATAAATATTTTGTCTACTAAAAACTAATTAGCATTTTAAGTATGACATGCAATAAAAGCACATTTCTTTTTCAACAGTAAAAAACACTGTGCGGTAAAAAACTCAAAGAATCTTCGGTAAAAGTACTTACGTAATCCTAAGCCCACCATATCAATTCCTAAAATAAAAAAAAGCATGATTATCTAAGCATTTAATCAGGTGAAGTAAATAAGCATATTTATGTAAAACATTTCATCATAGACTAATCGAATTAATATATTCGAGCCAGTAAAAAAATCATCCATCTTTTTCAAAATTGCATAGAATTTTAAAAACTAAACTATAATTTAATCTGAAGTGTATAGATATTCAGCCTACCCTTCTTTACAATAAACTAGTATTATACCTGTTAAGTTAAAATTTAGAATTCATAAATTGGTTTTCAAATAACTCAAGTTTGAAAGTAATAAAGCATTCTCTTTTTTATAATCTCTAGGCAATGTTAAAAAATAATTTAAATTGCAAAATATAGAGGAAATTGAAAGGTTACCAGATCGTCCACAACAATAATATTTGTAACCATTCAATTAGACATTTGTTTTTAAACGTATTTGTTTTAATATACTTAAAATAATAAATACTTAACATCGTCAAGAATAAAAGTTATAAATTTTTATAGTAAAAAAAGTATAATTTAATTACAAACTCCGGTTTAATTTATTAAAAGTGCGCTTTTTTAAATTTAGTTAAATTTTTAGCATTTTGTTTACTTAAGAGACTAGGAGTATATTATAAATTAGCAATGCACATAAAATATAAAATAATAAAAATGGAAACTACTGTCATTTCATTTTTTATTGAAATATATCTAAAAGAATAAACTGTACACATTAAAGAAAACGAGGTGTTGTCCTCGAATCTTTCCCTTAACCCACTAACGACTGACGTTGCGTTTTCACAACATTAGTGAAAACATTTTTTTTCTTATTCTGTATTGCGTTTTTTTTTATATAATTTTTTTTGTATTAATTTGTTTTGTATAATTGTAGACAAAGCTTCAATGTATATAGGGGAAAAAATTGTTTTCCTCCCAAAGCAAGATTTTATAAAATAAATTTCTAAAATTGTCATTTTTTTGCTATTTTTTTAAATCTAAATTTTGAAAAAATCACATATGGCAGAACAAATCAAAGGACTTCATGAAGAGACGCTTATGTTTTAGAAACATAAGTCTGCAAAATGGCATAAAAAATAAGGTTAATATTTGTATGTATAAATATGCATTTTTTGAAATGTTGCAAAAACGCAACGTCAGTTCAAAGCAGTGTCTTAATGAACCTTTGTCCTAAAATAACGGATGTCGAAGAAAACGGATTTTTACTGTCAATGAAGCATTAGCATATATGAAAGAGTTAGATCATGAAGATATTTCTGAATTTTCATCAGATGAAGACTGTTAAGGTCAAGCAGATATAATAGTGATTCACTCCCCCCTAGACCTGCTAACTTACTGACCGACGAGGAATGCATTGATGACGATATGTTAGGAGATAATTTGCCTAGACTGAAAGACATATCTGGTGATACCGAACTTTCTTCTTCAAAAAAACTTTAAAATTTATCGGATTCATCACAAAATGATAAACATTTGTCTAAATCACCTAAAAAAATATTGCTTGGAGAAATTTGCCTCCCGTACACACTAGGGATGTCGATGTTTTCAAAACATCGATGTTTTTTTTTTAAACAACGATGTATTGGAGTTGATGTTTTTGCAACATCGATGTTTATACCTGTCGATGATTTATTTGTAAATGAAAAAAGAACAGTTATAAAAATTTTAAAAATAACCAAGTAGCATAATTTTCATAATCAGCAAATTGAACATACTTTTAGACCAAAGTGGCCAAGGGTGAAGGGTTTGAAAAGAAAGGATGCGGCATCGATGTCGATGTTTTCAAAACATTGATGTTTTATAAAAGACATCCATGTATTGGAGCCGATGTCGCATCACTAGTTGCTAAACCAGTTTTAGAAATGGGGGAAAAAGTTTAAGTACACTGAATTTTAAAAACATCTATGGTTTGGTTGCGATGTATTATCAACATCGATATTTTAATTTTGAACATCGATGTTTTGCTGTCGATGTCGAAGCAATAGTTGCTAAACCAGTTTTAAGAAATCGGGGAAAAAAGTTTAAATACACTGAATTTGAACATTCATGTTTTTGGGGCGATGTATTATCAACATTGATGTTTTAATTTTGAACATCGATGTTTTAATTTTGAACATCGATTTTTCAAAACATCGATGTTTTGCTGTCGATGTCGCATCCCTATTACACACTGATGCCTGCTGACAAAGAAACAGTAGAAAAAGCAAAAAAGAAAGTAATTATACGAAAATTGCATGATCTAGAACCAGTAGATATATTTTTACAATTATACAATCAGAATCTTTTGGAACATATTACTCATGAAAGTATAAAATATGCACAACAGAAAATCTTCAAAATTTTTCCTCTGAATTCTATACTGAAGCGTTTTATAGGATTTCTGCCTTACATTGGCTATATATGTCTTCCTCAAGTGAGACTTTACTGTTCAGTTGCAGGAGATGTCAGTTTTCCATTAGTACGTACAGCACTAACACGTTCTATGCATACTATTATCAAACATAATTTGCATTTAGCGGATAAAAATGTATTGGATAAAACAGATAAAATGTCTAAAGTTCGTCCATGTGCGAACATTTTAAATGCCAATTTCATGCAGTGGTGTGTGTTTTTTCATCAAATTTTTTGATCGATGAACAAATGATACCTTATTTCGGTAGACATTCGTGCAAAATGTTTCTGAAAGTAAAACCCATTCGTTTCGGGTATAAAGTTTGGCGTTTGTGTTCTTCTAAAGGGTGCTTATATCATTTTGATATATACTCAGGTAAATATGCAGATAAAACGACGGATCCTGGTTAACTGGAAACGTTTTTTTAAGTGTAGTCGAAGTTTCTTCAAACCCCTATGTATACTTTTACAACTTGTTACATCACATATGTTGTTGTCGAAATTGAAAAAGTCGTGGTTTCATGCTACTGGAATGATCAGTGACAACAGATTAGGAAAATGTCCTGTTACACCTGTAATCAAAATGAAAAAAGAACAACGTGGAACATATGACTTCGTCTTTGGAAAGGAGCATCGTATCGCAATAGTTCGTTGGAACGAAAATTCCGTTGTTATTCTATGGCCACCAATTTTGATACAATCAATTCATCTTGAATGGCCAAGAGATGCTCAAGAAAATAAAGAAATCCGCATCTGTAAAGCAACCTAAACTCATCGGGGATTACAACAAACATATGGGTGGGGTAGATATGCTTGATAATTTCGTTGCAATGTATAGAGTGCAAGTAAAGGGAAAGAAATAGTAGTGGCCTAGCATCCCACAAGTCATATTATCAAGAAATATCCAGCAAACAAAAGAAAATGAAAACTGTAGTAGCCAAACAATAACTGTATGTAAAAAACGTAATGTGCCGTTACATAGCAAGTGCTTCAAAAATTTTCATATTTCCCAAAAGTAGTCGGTTTTGACTGACGTTGCGTTTTCGCAACATTTGTATCTTTTATACAAATAAATGTTTTTTTTTTCAGGTTACATTTTTTTTGTTTTAATTAGACTCTGATACGTCTAAAAAAAGATTTTTGTTCACTCAAGCGAAAAGTAGTGCGGTTGTTAATGGGTTAAGAGACTGATTCCGAACCGTCGTCCATAGCCCGGTTTGTTGCTCTAGTATGACGTTAACTAAAGTTACCATTACCATTACACATAACACTATAAATTCAATTGAGGCGCCAGGCTCCGTGGTAAACAAGAGATCATACAGTGTTGCCAAAACACGACAAAAAATAACGTCTCTTTTGCGTGCCACTTAAGAGAATTATATATATAGATCTTTCATTTTTAAAGTTGTTACAAGATACGTTGTGATAAACAAATTATTCCTTAAAGGTATTTTATGACATCTTTTATAATTAAGTTAAATTTAAAAAATGTATATTTATTTAAAGTAAAATAAAGTTTAAATTAAGACTATCATTTAATGATATATACATTTGACACATACTTTCGAACATTTCTTGGGTTTCACATATAAATCAGAATCGATTCATTGCAAATATAAATTTAGGCAAACTTATTTTCCTGAATCTGTTGACTTAAAATTATTGATTAAATATATTAAATATTTCGTTTTTAGTGATAAACACAAATTTAAAATTTAAAGACCTTTTTGTTAAAATAAATTTGTGGTTGTTATTTTTTCATTCATAAATAACTGAAGAGATTTAGCTCTATAGCTTTTACAAATATTTAACCTATAAATTAATTCCATACATATTTCCAATGTGTCGACATCCCTCTATTTCTTACAAACCATTATGAAAATGAACTAACAGATCTCTTGCATTTTCCATCTCCTACTACTCATTAGAAGCTTGAAATTCTATTCTTTGTAAAGTTAATTGTTATAATAAATTATATTAGATTTATCCTCAATCGGGATATGTTGATATTAGTGTCTTTCTTCCAATCAGTAAATAATAATTACAAAAAATGATTGACTTTTAGCTCAGAATTTTTTAATTTCAAGAGTTGTATGAAAGATAATTGAAAATATTTGAATATATATCTTGTAAAGTAAGGAGTATGGTAATTGTTCAGATTAGGTAGCCCGAAATACAGATAATTTCTAGAAAAAAAGATGTTTTAAATGCATTTTGTACAAAAACGTTTGTTTATTTGTACTCTCAACAAGATACATTGGAATTTAATAAAATATAAATATTACCCAAAATTATCTTGTTCTGTAATTTGTTAATTTAAGGCGGTCCAGGACGCATTGAAAAAAAATTTATCAATAATTTTGAATTTTTTTCACTGATTACCCATTTAACTAATAAGCGAAATCACAACACAAAACTTTTCCAAAAAATCTTTTGAAAAAAAGAGAGTTCATTTTAAATTGCTAAAACTCAAAATATTCTGGATCAATTTTCAAAATCCTTGCAGTAAATTATTCACAAATTTATAAACTTTAATTTTGATTCAGCAATTTAAAAATTATTAATTTAATAAAAAATAAAAAATATTTGAATGAAAACTTTGAAAATTTTAAGGTACTTTTTTTTAAGTCATACTTTTAAAAGTAAATATTTGTTTCAAATTTACTGAATCAAAATTAAAGTATAATGTTTGAAAAAGATATATTCCAAATTTCAACCCTTAAACTTTATCGGTTTTCGACTCATAGCAATTTGAATACAGGAAATCTTGAAAAAATGTATCATGGAGAAAATCGCATTTAAAGTTTTAAAGACAGATGTTGTTGCCATGACAACAACTGTCAAGAGTGTTAGATTTTCAGAACAACGCACCACAAAAATTATTATTATATCTCTAGTTCTAATTAAGATAGAGGGGGTCATACAATTTTGTATATTTGCTTCCGTGTTATATGAAAACCGTGCTATAGAGTAGATCGTGTTGTATCGAAACCGTGTTAAGCGTTACTTAGAAATTATATAAAAGTAAAGATTGCGTTCCGTGCAATAAGGAAACTAAAACCGTGTTACACGGAATACTAAAAACATAGAAAAAGTTAACATATTTATTGGTATTTTAAATAAAGTTACATAAGGGATCATTAAATAATGTAATTAAATTCATATAAGTTTTTAAAACATTTTAACTGTTATATAAAAATAATTGTTTCATATGAGTTTTTAATTTTCATCACTGTTATTTAGTTAAATGGCAGGTTCTTTCCTTTTTCTTCTTCTAATTAGAGGCAGGTCTTCGTCGTTGGATATATCCTCATCGGTATTCAATTTTACCATTGAAGGAGATGTGCTGGATCTGGATGGTCTCGGTTGGTTTTGTAGATCTCTTAGGACTTCTTGGTATGTAGCAAGACAATTCTGAAGATCTCGTTGGAACTTTACACTGCGCAGCACAGAAGGATCTTTTTCCTTAAAATATGATTCCAATGAGTGTGCAAAATCGATTCCTTCTTTTATTTCGTCCAAGGTACAATTTGCATAAATTTCATCATAATCGCTGTAATTACTATTATTGAGGGCTTTTGGATAAATATTTATTAGTTCCATCAAGTCCTTTTCGTTCAGTGTAGATTCTGCAAATAATTCCTCCACATCTTGGACGTTCATATCATCAAAAACTTCGCCGCCAGTTCGTTGAGCTGCAATAATATTTCTGTTGTACTCTGCGTCGGTGGAGTGGTCGTTCACGGTAAGACGCTTGTCGCCAACTAATTTTTGTCGCCAAATCAAGATGGCGGCCTAATTCCGTAACAGCATATAGGGTTGCCATAACAAAATCGGCAGATGTGAAGAAAATCCGCAAAAGGTGAAGGTTACCATATTTGGCGACAAATCGCCTTCTCACCTCTGCGTCTATTGCTGGTACGGAATTACCTCGTTTGACCATATGTGATAGAATTTCTTTCAAATTTACATTCATTGTTGAAGGCTTAATTTCTTTCAAAGCTGAATTTACAATCTTTACACAATCTAATACGATAAATTCTTCCCAGGCTTGTGTAAGATTCAGGATCCCATTTACATTTTGTTTATTTGATATCCTTTCAAAAATTGTTTGAAATGATTGGCGGATGTAATAGTACTTGAAAGTCGAACTGACACAGTGGTGTAATGCAGGCCTCGAAATATATTTTTTAATACAGGTGCACAAGGTGCACCTAAGTTTTTAAATTAGGTGCACAGGTGCGCCTAGCGGGAAAAAAATAGGTGCACAATTTTATTTTCATGTGCACAGTGCACCTGTGCACCCGGGTATTTCGAGCCCTGGTGTAATGACTGCAGAAGAAATGTTGTGTTTGGAGGAAAAAATTAAATCCGTATATTTGGATGATGCAAAGTCTTTGTATTCGAAGGTGCATTATCTATAAGCAACAACACTTTAGAATCCTGGTTTTTGCTTTTTATATGTTTTTCCACATCCAGCACAGTGCAATTAATTTTCGAACCAGTCTTTAAAAATGTATACAGTCATCCAAACCTTTCGATTTGCTGGCCAATTCACTGGAAGCTGAAACTTTCCCCATTTTTTTAAGGCTCGCGGATTGTATGATCGATTTATGAACAAGGGTGTTAACATCAAATCGCCAGATACATTGCTACACATAAGAAGAATCACCCTATATTTGGCAGATTTGAAGCCTGGCAACGACTTCTTGTTCATTGAAATAAAGGTACAGGATAGCATTTTTTCCAGTACAAACCAGTTTCATCCGCATTGAATATTTGATCAGCTGAATACTTCCCTTCTTCTATAACCTATGTTAGCTTCATTGGGTATTCATCAGCTGAAACCGCATCTGCTGAAGCGCTTTCACCTTGAACTTTCACATTATGCAAATTTCACCTGTTTTTAAGCTTTAAAAACAGCCTTTACTCACAGAACAAGTGCTTGGTGTAATTTCAATGGAAAAGTTATGTCCGATCCTCTTCAAATGATTGTACATTGCAAGTGCTTTCTGCTTTATGATATTAGCATCTAATGGTATTATTTTATCGATGCAATTTTCTATTCATATTAATAGTGCCTTTTTCCATTTGGACCATATCAATATCTCGGGTGCGTGCAACACTTTTCCCATTAATCAATGTTATTTGTGCAATATTTTTTTCTGATATTTGCTTCATTTTTTTAATCGTACGAACTGTAGCGTCGTTCAAGCTGAATGATTTTGCAAATGATGAAAATAACTCACCCGATTCGATTTGATTCAAAATGACGTTTTTTTTTGCAGGGGAATATATTTTCGATTTAATTTGATTTTGTTGTTTTCAGTTGCCATTCTCTTATTCATTGGTTAAGGGTTATGTCTAGATTGTTATAGATTTTAACTATGAAGATTATTATCAATCATTCCTTTGGACTCAATCCACCTGCTTCTCACTGGTTGTAAAATATGTATTACACATTGTAATTCGAACATGTAAGTCTTTTAAAGCAATCGAACGAATTAAAATTAAATTAAATCTTACATGTTAAACTGTTTAAGCAATACACAGATTTGTGATGATGTGACTCTCATTCATATCGTTGTGTTGTGAATTATAAATACACATTTATTTTACATACACAATGCTTAAAAGCAATACCGATGCAATAGCAAAGTAACGATTTTGTGTTTTGGGTATTATTCTACCATAAGAATCTTTATTTGATTGTTTTAATGTATTAATGTATATATTTAATCAATCATTGTTTATTGTTTCATCAAATATGAAACGTAAACAAGTAAAATTATATAAAAGAATTTTAGTCCAATAGATAATTAGAGAAGAACGATAAGAAACATTATACTGAAAATAACTATAATAATAACAATAAATATAATATAACTACAATAAACACGGGTTAGAGGTTGAACAGCCCATATGTAAGCGTAATAGAATACTTTCTAAGCACTGGGAGCATCTCCTCAATATCACACCAGTGATGAGGATAGAATGTGAATTATAAAACTGTTAATCAAAAATTGCACATGTATTGTGTTGGCAAAAAAAAATCTAACAGGTCTCTATTTAACCGTCCAACTGACCAACAATAGGTAAAAATTAAACCGTGTTATACAGAAACTATTATCTTGTTAAACGAGGATCGTAGCAAATTTAGTAACGTGTTGTAGGGAATCCGTGTTTTAAGAGGGTCACCTGTTCATACACACACACACAAATATATATTTATATATATATATATATATATATATATATATATATATATATATATATATATATATATATATATATATATATATATATATATATATATATATATATATATATATATATATTTATATATATATATATATATATATATATATATATATATATATATATATATATATATATATATAACGAGACAGATAAAACAATTCCAAAAATAGTCGAAATCATTGCCCAATGACAGACTTGGTAAAGTTTTGAACAATTTTTAAGAATTGTAAGAATGGTTACAACATTACCACAGCTGGGAACAATGTTTCTTGAAAAATCAATGTGTAATCTACATATACGTATTTTATTCCCTACCTTTTATTAATGATCTTTGATAATTACTAATGACTTTTGAGTGTCCCCCATGTAATTTTAAATTTACATTCTCTCAAAACTTTATCATACTTTAAACATTGAATAATTCTAAGGTACAATTAATGATGTGCCACATTTCATTAATGATCTAAGCTCCCGTAATCTGTTTACAATGTTAAATATAAATTTTCTCAACACTTTAACGATAAAACGTTTTTATATTTCTTCCGAAAATATATTCTTTTTCTAAACATTTGGTTTGATTTCACCCAGAGAAGTTGTTACCAATAATTAATATTCGATACAATTTAACTCCATCTATGATTTATAATAAAAACATATCCTTTGAACATATCCTTTTTCTAAACATTGGGTTGGCTTTTACACTGATCAGTTGGGACAAACAATTAATATCCTATACAATCACGAACGCCCCATTTATGATTTTTAATAAAAATTCTCTGTAAACGTCAAAAATGTAGTTTTACAATAGAATCGTACAAGTATTTCTTTCAATATTGAATTCCTCTGCGGCATTTGTCTTTATTTAAATTTATCCTTTTTCTAAACATCGCAAGACGGAAAGAATTATTTATCGGAGATACCTTCGGGTATCTTTTTGAGCTCCCTCAAACAATCAAAAAACGCGCAATGGAAGGGAAAATTTAAAGCAGAATTTTTCTTCTCCAAGTATGGATTTACATAAAATATGCACACGCAAAATAATATTTTTAAAGCGGACGCCAAATCACTTCTTCGAAACTTGGATTCGAAAATTGCTTTATGTAGCCGAGCGAAAGAAGCATCTGTTTCAGCTGGCGCTGGTCTGAAGAAGCGGATGAAAACGCATAAAACTAAAAGATACTTTATGCATCGACAATCGGGCCTTCTCAATAATAAATCACGGCTACGAGCTCCCGTTTTTCCTTTCCCGAAACAGCTCCAGCGAACAGGAGCGATAGCTAGCAACAACTAGTTTAAAAGCACATTACAAATAATAAAATGGCGACGGGCGATTCTCCTCTGCGCGAGAACCGGTTCTAACCGCATCGACTGAAATGAAGAAAGGAAAAAGCCAAAAAGCACAGACGCACAACAAAAATGCTCGACTTGATGTATCCTCGAAACAGTTTCCCGATTATGGGATGGGGATATCGCGAAATTTTCTCAATGCACCTCAAGAACAAATGCCAGCGTCGGTTCAAAGAAGGAGGAAGATTCTTAAACAAAAAAGAACAAATGAAACAGATGCCACCGAAGTGATCTTTAATTAACGTTTCTGGGGGGAAATTTGTTTTAAAAGTTTATTGGTGATTATGTCGAGTAAGTCATCTGTGAGCATTGCATTTGACAGGAAGATTATACCTCACTTGAGAGCTTTAATTTTGCAAATAAATAAGGCTTGAATCGCTCCTCTAGGAAATTTATCTTGCTCCTTTAAACACTAGGGTAAAGAAAACAATCCACTCCTCCTTAAGCTTTGAGTATTATTTAATTTTAAATAAATCTTAAGTGTGGAGTCACAAGATGATAAGTTTTACGAAAGTTGTTGATGGAAAATATTTTTAATATTATTACGCACTAAGCATTTAAGAAGATATATTTGTGATTAAAATGCGTTTTAATTTCCTTCGATTCGTTGTTTTTAAATGATCGTAAACATATATAAAATTACATCCGGCTTTAATATTTAATTTATTGGTGAATTAAGTGATGCTTTCATCATCAAATGTTCTAACATAACGTGTTTGTAGATTTTTAAGGAAACCAAATGACGAAACTCATTTTAATGTTGAGATAACTCTATCTCTGCATAAAAATATTAAATTAAAAGTTCAGCCCCAACTTATGCTGCATATAATTTATTCTTTTACAAAACAGGTGGTTTCGACGATACATCTCGTTCATCAGGAATTTTGCTAACAACGAGATATATCATCATCAAGGTAATGTCGAATTTTATAATGACGAGATCAAGAATAAGTCAGTTTTTACAGTGAAGAGGTGTCCCGTCTATAAAGATGAGCTGATGGTTTATGTAAGGGCTAGTTATCTCGTAAAGACAATCACCAGGATGGTTAATTAATAATGACTTTAACAATCTTATTTTTGTAAAACATAGAGATAATTTTCTTACAAGAGATAAGTTATAAATAATGTGTAGAATATGTTCTTTTACATACAAGCTTAAAGAAAATTGCTATAAGAAGGTGATATTATCTAGCTATGTGTATAACGCTTGTCATTGCAAAGTAAATTCAAAGAAAAGAAAAATAATCGGAATATTTGTTTAGGTATTTAATTTAGTATTGAAAAATTTCAGCAACTGTATAGTTAGTTAATTGTTCACACATATTCAATAGAATAGCGTAGAGATTTGTATGTGATAATACTTATTCAAGGATTTTACACTTTTTATACGTTTCTTTAATTAAAAAACACATACATTTGAATGCGTTCTGTAGTCCGTAAGTATTTTCTCAGAAACGATGAAGTTAGACTGAGACTGAATATCGAGATATATTTTTAAGTTGCTTCATTACATTTAAATGCATTGGACTGTAGTAAAAATATTTCATCTATAATAAAGAGAGTAAATTAAAACATTATTAGGGTACATTGAACATTTTCCCATCCAGGTAAAGAGTAAAAATCTTAAATATTCACCATCAAACAATTCGAGCTTCTTTATTATGCATTTAATCTACTGAATTTTTATGTATTTTCATTGATAAGTGTTTGGGGCAAATCTTATGAATTAAATAAATTGGCTACAAACTTTAGGTTATGTTCGAAAAAAAGTTTGAGAAAAAAATAGGTGATTAAAATTATATCTTTTTAAATCAACGCATTTGTAGATTCATAATTAAATTCGTGGTATTTTACTTCAATTGCGAGTAAAAAAGCTACAAAAACTCACAGAATGCACAGACTTTAATTAGCATATGATGTGATAATTTTTTATAATCTGTAAAATATTTTAGCTATTTTTTTAATGTTGATTGTGCAATTAATTTCCTTAATATCCACGGTTTCGCTATACGAAAAATGATTGTAATTAGATGCTTCGAAGATTCGTAATGGAAATATTAGAAACAATATAGAATAATGTGTACATTTAAAACACCTTTTAATTAGTGTAAGAATGCTTTATTTTTAGATTTATCGACGAGTTCATGTAATCAAAAGAACTTTCAGCAAAACACACAGATAATTAATCATTCTAACTCACGAGATTAAAAATTAATATTTTTATATAACTTTTTGTCCAATTCTCGTATGGAACATATACACAATTACTCATAAGCAACAAAAATATTTTCAACAACTGTATTAAAAAACTTCTTTTATGCCTTAAGCAATTAATTGTATATCTAGGCGTTCAAATGTGCAATGCAATTAGAAACAAATTGTACTTGTAATAACTAGTAATATCGAAATCCCCATTCGTACAATATTTTCTATTTAGATGTCTGCGAATTCAATTAAAATAAATCGATTCAATCTGCAGAAAAATAGTTTTCTCCATTTCGAAGAAATATTAACCTTCACAAATGTGAATTCAGTATTTTCCTTCAAACAATGTTTTTAAAACAACAAATATTGTACACAATAATTGAAGTACCTAGATGGTTTATATAAGAAATATATTTTTGACAAATGTAATTGGGCTTATTAGTTTATACAAGATCAGAATATCGAAGTATTTGTTAACTTTTACTTAAATCGTGGGTATTAGAAAGCTAAACAAAGCATAAGAAATAATTATCAGAATATTTCAAATATTCGTAGTGAAATGATTCGCGCAACAATGAGCAATGTTCTGAAATTAAGTCAGAGATCAGGTATTTGTCAGGGCTTGTTGAAGGTTTGATGATGGCAAAGTAAACTAATGTACATTCATCAATAATAAAGACTAAAGACTGCCAATTTTGTAGGTACGGAATTTTTAAAGGTACAACCATCTGATTATAATTAGTTCAGAGATATCAAAACACAGGCAGAATCAATAATCAAAGCAGATCGAAGATCGTTTTACCCAACAAAAATCTACATCCTGTAACATATCGTTGACATTGATTATTTTGTTTTTCTTACCTTCCCTTAACATTGACAACCTTAACATTTGAGCGTCACGAGATTTTCGAGTAGTGCAGTATGATTTTACTCCACAACATTTATGTTGAATAAATGAGCCCATTTATTGATTGAAATAGTGCTAGGAAAGATTTTATCAATCAAGAAGATCAAGACTGGTTATAGGTCAAGCAAGAAAAATTAAAATAAAAACAGAACGATTAAAGGCACGTGAACCTCTGAGAAGGTCAAACTTTTTATTTTTTTGAGGCAGTGGGTAATTAAAAATGTATCGATTTTGATTCGTTGCCGGAATTACCCAAATAGGTACCTAATAGGTTAACTAAATTATTTAAACCTTCATTAAACATAGTATTGGCTTATGCTATTCAAACATTAACGCTTTTTTTCTCAGAATAATCTCATTTTGTAAATTCTTCTTCTTTTTTTTTGCTTTGTGCTGACGATATATTCGACTCTAATATCAATACATTTAACTTTAGACCTCGGAGAGACTTACACGCATATATTCATTAATTAATCAGAATTCTTGCCAGACTGACACCTAAACACACAATAAAAACATAATTAACAGATACTTCAACCAATAGATGTAGTTGCACTCGTGTGCAAAATTAAGTGAATTTGCACATTCGCTGTATTTCTCGCAAGAGATGGGTAAATTTTATAAGTTATCAGGTAAAATGAGTAACCACTAACGTATGAATGACGGAATTAGATGGAGAATCGTCGATAGACTGGAGTCAGGGCAATCACAAGTGCAGGTGGTTATAGAGTTCAATATAACGTCCAGTGTCATCTGCAATGTGTGGAAACAAGTTCAAGGCACTGGATCCATATTGAGAAGACCTGGACAATGTCGTCGAAAAGTCACGACGACTTATGAGCATCGTTATTTGGAACTTGCAGTGCGGTGCCACATAACTACTACAGCTTCACAGCTCTCTCGTGAATTGTATGCTGTCACTGTTTACTGTCGTCCGAAGGCTTCATGGGGGAGGCATTATGCCATAATACCCACTGTTTGCTTACCGCTTCCTGTAGTACACAAGAGAGCGTGTTTAGCATGGTGCAGACAACAGCATCCTAGGACCAGACTTCAGTGGAGCGTCCTGTTCTTCACAGACGAGTCGAAATTCAGCATGGACATTTATTATCGACGTTCCCTCATCTGGAGTGAGCCTGGGATCCGACACCATTCCTCCCACATCAGGGAAATGGACCACTATGGTGATGGAGGTGTCATGGTCTGTGCAGGCATCATGTTGGACGGCCTTACACCCCTAAAAGAGTTTAACAAAGGGTCCCTGACTGCTATGAAGTACCCAAAGAAGATCTTGGCACCCTATGTTTGACTTTTCTGGGGCGCAGTTGGCCCTTGGTTCCTGTTCATGAACGACAATAGCTCTACCACATTGGGATCACCTCGCTGACGTTGATCTGGAAAGTAAGAATATTCGGCGTATGAATTGGCCAGTTAGATCTCCCGACCTAAACCCTATAGAACATATCTGGAACGCTCTTTGTAGGGTAATTGCATCTCGCCATTTCCCTCCGAGAACAATCTCGGTGATGAAAAGTGCATTGCTGCAGGTGTGGGACCGACTGCCACAGGGACTCCTCAACTGCCTCGTGTCCAGTAAGCCGTCGCACTGCGCGTCCTGTGACTGTGAGAGGGGACCATACCTCATATAAAACTCATTTTCGGTTCGATCTCGCAACGTGGATTACGGATATTCCTGCACTGATGAGCTATATTGACAATCCTGCATGAGTACCATCACTTTTGTATGGTACATCTCTTTCTCTGCTGTAATATCTGTTAATTAGTAATATTTAACAGAACTGTTTCTCCACTGAATTCCACTCTCATAATAATATGTTGTATTAGCACCAAATTTCATTAAAATATGTCCATTAGTTATTCAAAAATTCGACAAAATGTGCAAATTCTCTTAAATTTGCACACGAGTGTATGTAATCATGCTATGTGTTATGAGAGAAAACAATGCTACATTTATCGAAAATATGACGCTCAGATTGTCAAACTTAAGAAAGGGCACTATAATAAAAACATTTTTTATCTGAAGAAAATTTGTTTATGAAGACACATCCCCCTATCTGAATATATTTCACGCATAACATAACTTAACATATTTTACTTTTAGTTAGCGGGTTTTGACTTATTTTTTGTCTACGCCCACCTAGAAAACTCTTCGCCAATCAAAATGTGAAATGAGAGCATATTTTCATAACTTAATGTATCTAGAATTTTTAATTCAAGGAGTCAGGACTCCAGACGTCCCAGCGTCCCTTAAGAGTAATAACTAGTGTGAATTCAATGAAAAAGTATAAAATTTACTATTCATATATATATTATTTAAAACAAAAGTTATGATTCACATTTAGGTTTTATTCAAAATAAATTATTCATATGTTCTAAGAGACAGTATTTTACTAGAAATGTACGTGATTAAAATATATTTTATTTACACAATATAAGATTCATATATATTTTTATAAAAATATGTAAGATTCATGTATTCATATTTTATTATAAAATCCATAGGTAAAAGATGTTATGAAAGTGATCTAATTCATTTTTCAGTGCTGGATATCCGTAGTTTTGCGTTGGATAAACTAATAACAGTTTTATTTACAATGAAGTATTTCAGAAAATATATGTTATAATGACGTATAAAATGTAATGTTTTGTTAATAACGGTTTTGGTACATGCAATACAAATCATAACATAAACTAAATAATTTAAAGTTAAAGTTTGATTTAGATCACTTTCATAATTTTACTTATGATTCATATATAGTTTACTTAAAATTCATATTATTAATTCAAAATCAAAGTATACATCAGAGTCATTGAGTAGAATATATTTAAATCGAACTGTTGCTATGCTTCCCAATTACTAAGATATTCAAGGAGATTTAAAATAATCACTAGGCCATTTTCATAAGGTCAAACTGTTGCTTCTTTTTCCATCACGTCTTCCTCTTCGCACACATTTTGCTTAAGCATTCTCCCCCACGGCTCTTTGCAAAAATAAAAGGAACAAGGTTTGCCCATTACCTCCAAAAGCGAACCTGACATTACCCAGGCAGACAACGACCAAACGGCACAATGGGAGGAACGGACACATCAGGAATGACTTCTCTCTCGTGTGTGCCCCATTCTACCCCACCCTCTTCCGATGACCCACACCCGCTAATGAGGAGGACAATTCCTTCGCGTCCTCTTTTTTTGTGTCCTCAACCCCTCCCTCGTCTTTCCTCTCCTTGCTTGCTGTGTTTAGTGTTAAGGCGTCCTTCCACCCAGCGGTGGTATAACAATGTATCAGTGTCTCGTTTGCAAGTGGATCACGTTTTTATTGCATTCTATTTGGAATAAGGGTGGTGTTCTCCATCCACCGCCTCCCATCTGGTGGCAGGCTAGCAAGGTGGCGGTGGCGGCGAAGGGATGGTATTATGTAGGAGTTTCTCTTTTCACTTTCGGGGATATCCTTTTCACTTTGCTTCGCCGATGTTTGGACTCGTTTGTCACTTTGCAGAATTCGGAGTTTTGGGAGGATGGCACGTGCCGTGGAAATGCCCTCGGGGCTCCCCCTGTAGCCGGAGGGTGTGATTTTTCAAAGAGGACGGATGGAATGTTAACTTTGGCCAGATTTAGAGAAATGGATGGGATGCGATGGTTGGAATAGCACTGAGATCATCAGCATGAAACAAGACTTCCGTGTTTGATTTGATTTGGTTTTTACACCACTGATCTCCAGCCCACTGTAGTGTGGGAGGAATCGGAAGGGTGAACCTCTTTGCAAAGAAAGGAGCTGCAAGGTACTGATGTCGTTCAAACACGCAATTTAATGAACCAACAAGTGGTTTTTACGAGATATCTAATCCATCAAGATCCGATTCAATTTGCTAATTAGCAATCTCGCATTAATGCGAGATATTTCTCCATCAAGATATTGCCAGTACTTTTAATTGAACGAGATAAAGATGTGGTAAGTTTTCTTCTAATGACGAGTGACGACATGATATTGATAGACGAGATTGATTGTCCACTAAGACCTGCTCAGTTTTGCTGATGACGAGATACCTCGTCGAGACCAAGATCGTTAATGATCTTTCATTTTGTTAAGCTTCTAATTAAGTTAGTATTTGGGAAATATAAATTTGGCCTGTTAAATGAAGCCAGAGGAGATTACTAGTAAAGCTTTTCTGATTAAAAGTCTCCATTTGCAAGTTTTTCTCGTTCTTCAAACGTTGCTTCATTAAGCCTTAATACTGGACACTGCGTTTATTAATACTGGACACTGCACTATTGCTTCACTGCTTATTTATTTTAAATTTTTCGTAGGAACTCATCTATTCGTATAGTCACCGTAATTCTGGGCGACCAATAAATTGAGAACCTTTGTACGGGTGTATTGCACTTAATAGTTTTAATTGTGTTGTTCAGAAAGTATTCTGAAGCAAGAAGGCTAATGGCTTTATTGGCAGAAGGCTGTTATATATTTATTCCAATCGTTAGGTAAAGGTTTAAAAATTAATAAATTAATAAACTGGTAAAAAATAAGCTAAATAGTGAATAGGCCTGTTTTTAGAGGGGATATTTCAAATCCAAACTTATCTACCTAAAAATTCCTCATTTTTAACTATTTCTGATAGTAAAAGCAATATTGAACTTTTTAACTATATAACTTTTTCACAGTTAACGTCATACTTCTGGTGATGATCTTCAAGAAAGTTTATCTTACAAACTTTTACTGTACTTGGCATCAATTCAGTTTCATGTCACATTAATGTATAAATGGATAGCCCCATATGTGTGAAATCATATGAAATTCTATGGAAGAAAAGACGTGATTGAGTGTATTCGGATAGCTTTTATTTGTAACTTAAGGGGGTCCGGGACACATCAGAAATTTTTTTTTATTAATTAATATAGAATTTTGAATTTTTTTGTACCGATTACCCATCTAACTAATAAGCAAAATCAAAACACAAAATTTTTCCAAAAGTTTTTTAAAAATTTTAAATTAAAATTTTTTGAAAAAAAGAGGGGTCATTTTAAATTGCTAAGGCTCAAAATATTCTTGGTCGATTTTCAAAATTCTTATAGTAAATTATTCACAAATTTATAAACTTTAATTTTGATTCAGTAATTTAAAAAATATTAATTTAATAAAAAATAAAAAATATTTGAATGAAAATTTTTGAAAATTTTAAGGTACTTGATTTTTAAAAGGTTATATTTTTAAAAGTAAATATTTGTTTCAAATTTGCTGAATCAAAATTAAAGTATAATGTTTGAAAAAGATATATTCCAAATTTCAACCCTTAAACTTTATCGGTTTTTGACTTATAGCAATTTGAATACAGGAAATCTTGAAAAACGTTTCATGGAGAAAAACGCATTTAAAGTTTTAAAGACAGATGTTGTTGCCATGACAACAATTGTCAAGAGTGTTAGATTTTCAAAACAACGCACCACAAAAATTATTACATCTCTAGTTCTAATTAAGATAGAAACAGGATTTAAACGTCATTTTAAGCAGAAAAACGCAGAGAATTTCTTAAAATAATAAAAAAAATTCGAAAATTTGACGATTTTTGTGTCCTGGACCCCCTTAACGGGGAAATAATATTTGTTCATATTCTTCTAGATACCATTTTTTTCCCATCTTGAATTTAACATCAATGAATGATTTTAAGTATTCATTTAAAAATTATCTTAGAAAAGCTTGACCTAGTTTAGCATTAAATTTTTCAATCTTCACTAAGTATGATGATGATTTTGAACGGATTGTAGAACAAAAATCCATTTTCGAAATGATGAACATATTTAACAGTTTTCTTCAAAATTTCATAAAACGACATCACGGATGGTAGAATAAAAATACCTTTTTTGAAATACTTAACATTACAAATATTTTTTTTAAACTTTCATGAAATGACATTTTTACATAAATTATGAATCCCGAAAGCGGGAAGTATAAATACTCATATATTTAAATGAAATAGTTTGAGAAAGACGTATCCTGAACTTACGTCCTACAGTTTTTCATGCTCTCTCTCTCAGACTTTCTATGCGTTAATATATTCGTAAGTGAGTGTATATGAGTGCAATGAGTGCGTGAATATACGAGGGTGTGTATGTTATCTTCGTATGTTCGTAGTTAGTTGTAGACACTAACACGAATGTTGTTGAATATTTGTGTTCAAAATGTATAAGGTGAGCAAATATGTTTATTTCAGTATGTATCAATACTTAAAAATATGTCTGTGTATACATAAGTAGATTATGTATTAAGGTTTATGTTTAGATGTAAAAATGTTTGTAGAAATGATTTATATCCGTCTCTTATAAATGTATTTACTCGACATTTTAAGAGATCAGTTCATATTCATATTGAATCGCATTCTCGGATTATTTGCTTTAAGTTCTCATTTCGTTGAATACGTAGACATATTAAACTGAAATATCGGAATGTCATCTATCCAATTGTAAAATGACGTTTTCTAGACTCACGTCCTACAGTTTTTCATTCTCTCTCTCAGACTTTCTATGCGTTAATATATTCGTAAGTGAGTGTATATGAGTGCATGAATATGGGAGGGTGTGTATGTTATCTTCGTATGTCCGTGGTTAGTTGTATACACTAACACGAATGTTGTTGAATATTTGTGTTCAAAATGTATAAGGTGAGCAAATATGTTTATTTCAGTATGTATCAATACTTAAAAATATGTCTGTGTACATAGGTAGATTATGTATTAAGGTTTATGTTTAGATGTAAAAATGTTTGTAGAAATGATTTATATCTGTCTCTTATAAATGTATTTACTCGACATTTTAAGAGATCAGTTCATATTCATATTGAATCGCATTCTCGGATTATTTGCTTTAAGTTCTCATTTCGTTGAATACGTAGACATATTAAACTGAAATATCGGAATGTCATCTATCCAATTGTAAAATGACGTTTTCTAGACTCACGTCCTACAGTTTTTCATTCTCTCTCTCAGACTTTCTATGCGTTAATATATTCGTAAGTGAGTGTATATGAGTGCATGAATATGGGAGGGTGTGTATGTTATCTTCGTATGTTCGTGGTTAGTTGTATACACTAACACGAATGTTGTTGAATATTTGTGTTCAAAATGTATAAGGTGAGCAAATATGTTTATTTCAGTATGTATCAATACTTAAAAATATGTCTATGTGCATAGGTGGATTATGTATTAAGGTTTATGTTAAAATGTAAAAATGTTTGTAGAAATGTGTTATATTTGTCTCTTATAAATGTATTTATTCAACATTTCAAGAGATCAGTTCCTATTCATATTGAATCGCATTCTCGGATTATTTGCTTCAAGTTCTCATTTCGTTGAATACGTAGACATATAAAACTGAAATATCGGAATGTCATATATCCAATAACTAAGATTCGTAAATGTAGCAAGAAATTTTCTGCAGCAATAGGATGTTTAATGTATTTTTCAAGGTGTTAAAATACTTCATCATTTCAAAAAGATACTTTTTATACTTGCTCATAACAATATTTGCTAAGGTTCAAGAACACCCACGTTTTTCAAATTCTCCGTTCATCAAAAAAGTACGGAGGTAAGTCCATTTATCAAAGATTTACATTTTAACTAACATTGCAAGATTTGATGAATTTAATAAATGAAAGTAAAAGCAGATTCCATCCAAAAAAATATCCGCTAAATTGGCGGATAAATATTTCCTCGAGAAAGGGCTATTTGGATTCTACTACGATTGTTAACCATATTCCAAAATCAACTCTAATGATGATGGTATCGTAAACTTGAATCTAACTTAATATTTCAATGTTTTTAACCAACACTTAAAGCTGAAAAGCAGAGGGGTGCATACATATCAATAATTGTACACCTACCTTCTTTTCTAAGGTACAATTAATTGTAAGCAAATGCGTTCATATGTTCAATTTGATGTTGTATAGGTATATTTAAAATTTAATTATTAGAATATATCTTCCTATTTTATAAAAGGACTTTTAGAATTCAAGTAAGCACATACTATAATTTGCGAAACAACTTTAAGATTTAAGTATACCCAAACGAAAGTAAACATTTATTATAGACGATTTGGGAATAATTTACTATGCATATATTTTATTACAATTCTAAAATAATTGAAACATTGGAAAACGGAATTATTGATGATAAATCGTCATCCATAACATAATATTGATTTTAACAAGAGAAAATAAACCTTTTCCTAAAAGTAATGCAAGCCATACATTTTTCTTTGTAGATGTTAAGCACAAACCTAATATGAAACAAAAACAAAAGAACTGTAAAATTAAAAGTAAAAGCGTTATTTATAATTAAAGAGAGATAATAAAAATTTTTCATAAATACATCAATGTTTAGTATTTTCACATGTTGATTAGAGCATATTTCAGAAATATTCTTTTTTTCCCCTTGTTTCAGAAAACTGAATTATCTTATAAGAAAGCTGAAAATCTACTCTACATAGAATGTAACGTTTTTACAATACTTGATTGTGAACTTTCAAGGAAAAAAGTTTTAGTAACGTCTTTAAGTATTCTAAATGTTTAAGATAATAAAACAAACATTTTTTACTTCGATTGTAGACATAAAATAATAATAAAACATTCAATTTAATACAGCATAAAACAATTTTGCTCAAAGAAAATAAATTTATTTCTCAGCGATACTTTGAATATATCTTCCATTTACGTTTCTATGACTTAAAAAAGAACCAACATTTAAAGTATGTTTTTTTTTTCATATTTACAGAGACAATGGGAGAGAGATGTAATTTTCTTTCTATATAACTCTAATATTCCAAATACGGCCTGAAATAACGAAATAAAAATATATGAATGTGGTTGGAAAGATTACCCGCCTAAGAAAGTAAAATTTGTTGTCAAGACATTTAATAAATCAAGAAGTTAATAATATGCAATCTTTGCATTCTATTAGATCAAAGAAGAATTTCGTTTCATCAAAATTACTCGTGAAAATGGAGAAGATTTTCTTATAAGTTCGAGGGAATTCACTTCTTAGATACCAATAAAGCTTGTTTTAAAACATAATTTTTCGGGGCTGGTTTTTTAAACTATACTCAATATGTAACGTCTGGTAATTTGTATTTTCTAGTGACAATTATGTATTCATTATCTTTAGTATTTGCAGACATGTGTTATAGAAAATATTGAAAATATAGAAAGTAATTAATAATGATAAGTAATTAATAATAATAAGTAATTAATAATAATAAGTAATTAATAATGATAAGTAATTGATAATAATAGCAAGTAATTAATACTAATAAGTAATTGATAATAATAGTAAGTAATTAATAATAATAAGTAATTGATAATAATAAATAATTGATAATAATAAGTAATTTATAATAATAAGTAATTGATAATAATAAGTAATTAATAATAATAAGTAAGTAATAATAATAAGTAATTAATAATAATAAGTAAGTAATAATAATAAGTAATTAATAATAATAAGTAAGTAATAATAATAAGTATTTAATAGTACAAAGTACTTAATAATAATATAGTAAGTCTGCATTGAATCGAATATAAACGTCTGAAGATCATTTTCATACCGCATTATACGAGTAGTTATATTCGAATTTTCATCGTTTACATATACAGTGAAACCTCGATTTAACATAACCCGCATTTAACGTTTTTTCAGCTTGGAGAACTCAAAGCGATTTTCTTAAAATAGTAAGCATATAAAATAACTGACAGTTCTTTTCGTGTCCTTACTGATGCTAAAAACATTAAAAGAAAATCAATAATTTGAAGAATTTCCCACCTCTACCCGACTTAACACAGGCATGTCACGAATTCGCATACAATTCGGACTAACTGAGGTAATTAGGTATTAGAACTGGTGTAAGATTTTCGGCAGATTTCAAATCTGTTGAAATTTTCAATATCATGAAATATCTCGAAGATAGAAAATCTCAAATAGTCATTTATATGTTAGTAATGAATATCTTCGTCAAATGCGACAATTGCAAATTAGAAAAACTAAAAAAACGCATACAAAAAATCATATTTGTGGCAAATGGTGTTAGATTTAGCTAGTAAAAGCAATACGCAAACCAAAATAATAGATTTCTGTAAGTAATGGAGTATTGTAAAGGAAGAAATAATAGACACGTTACTTAAATTAGTCTTTATTTCATGCTCTATGTTTTGTTTTTTTCCGCATGTAACGTTATTTCATTCCGATCCCTTGAAATAAGTAAAATCGGGGTTTCACTGTATATATTTATATTTCTAAATGACATGTTTACTTTCCAAATAAATGCTTTCAATTTAAAATTTGGATCTAAGTTCAAAACCCTGATTTTACTTATAACAGTATCAGATAGCTTGTATGGGTTCCAAACACCAAAATAATTCACAGAATGAGTTTTCTTTTCATAAAATCAAACATGTATTCAGAATTGAAACTTCTTTACCCACTTTAGCAAAACGAATTAGGTAGCGTTATTTTACGAAAATTGACACATATTAGTTTTTTTCACCCTTACTTACGAAAGGAGTGAAACTGTACGATGCCCATCATGTAACTATAGTCTACAAAAAAAATTCAGGTAAAGCGAATTACTTACACGCTTATAAAAAAATTATTTACACATTCAGTTCCCTTTTCGTTAATTTTCTATAGAATTTTTTTTTTAGTTTATAAAGGATGGAAAGATCTTATGATATACGGAAAAAGAGCAATATTTTTACGAAATCAAAACAGATTTAATTTGTCCTGTATGTTATTCAAATCTCACATTTCTTCTCATTATGTATACAATACATTAAAGGGTAGTAAAAATCAGGTGGATTTATTTGCATATTAAAACATATATAAGCTCGTTACGATTAATTACAATTTTTATATAATTGAATAGTACACAAAGCTTACGTTTGATTAATACTAATCCACTTAGTTTTTTACAGTGTTTGCGTTTTCCTTTTTGTTTCATTATCTTCAAATACGTATTTGAACAGTATTTTGAATATACGTGAATTGATTAAGTCTGGAATTTATCTATTTTCATGCTTAGGATAATTTTTTTCCTTTGACAAGCTTTTTATAGTTATTACTTTAGCTTTCATTTAACCCCATGGGCATTTTCTTTAATATATTCTATATACAGTTTTCTCAAAATATTTAAATGCCGACACATAATGAGTACAATTTCTTTATTTCATTTGTTTTCCCACGACTGTACATATTCTTGAAATAGCAAGTACACGTGAACTATATATAATCAGCAATTTGAAAAATAGTTTGGTTCACAGGCTTCCGAAGGAGGAATGCTATCGGATGGGGGTGTGAGTATGTACACTACCCTAATGGAGCGGACAGCAAGATGTGATGGTATGACAGAAATAATACATTCTTTAATAGGGGAATGATCCCCACGCGCTACAATTACATTAGCAACCCTTCTGTGCATACTTTCAACAAGGCTTTGATATACAGCTATAGGTATTTGTGTCCATTCCTGCTGCAAGAATGTCGCCAGCTCAGATGTAGATTTCGGACGTGGTTCACTGTCCGTAAGCGTCGCTCTAAGTAGTCCCACAAATGTGCAGGTCAGGGAAGACGTTTTACATCGAGATCTTGATACCACCATGATATATCCATGCTTGACAGAAGCTGCAACATGACATGGAGCATAGTCGTTCTGGATGTAACATTCGTCCATTCCATAACATTGCCAGAACGTAGGAAGAACCTTATTGTCTAAAATGTTCATGTAGGTGTCGGCGTTCAATTGACAAGGAACAACTTGCAAAAGGTCTCAGGCCATACCAAGAAAAACACCTCAAACAAGTACACCACTACCAATCTTGACATTTGGAATGATGCACAAGGGTAACAGACGTTCGACTGGCATTCGCCAAACCCAAATACGCCCATCCGTCTGGAAGAGCATGTAGCGTGACTCGTTGATCCATAAAACAGTTTTCCAGTGCCCACAGTCCAGTTGCAACGTTACAAGCACCAGGCGAGTCTACCGGCTTTATTGAATGGTGTGAATTTTAGTTTGTGTGCGGCAACACATCTGTCGATATTGACGGCGTTCGGTTCTTTCCGCGAAGTATTGGGGTGCACCGTAACCCTTGTTATCTGTTGAAACTCACTATTGATGATTTAGAGTACTTTCTTGCGGTTCTAACGAACTGCACGCTTCAGTACACACCGATCCCGTTCGGTCAGTTTACAGGGACGACCAACGTGTGCAGTTCGTGTCCCAAATCCCATTGTCTTCCACTTTTTCATGACATCACCAACTGTTGATCGTGGCTGTAATAATTCTACCGCGATTGCGCGAATAGATTTGCCACTTGTGACAACCAACTATAAGACTTCTTTCAAAGTCACTTAGTTCCTTTCTTTCGACATATTGTCGCAGTTTCATATAAGTATGTTTTTCTGCAATAAATGAACATGAACAAGAAACACGTTCTACACGGTTTGTGTATTTGGGTTAACACAGGGAAATATCGCGGTCATATTTCAGTTGTCGTGGTCATATTTGAAACCCGAGCAACCCCGGGTTAATCAACTAGTTGAATGTAAATGAAGAGCTATAGTTACTTTAGTGATAAGCCACAAAAATATGACTGAAAAATTAAAATCAAGGTATCCGAATGTAGCGAAATAATTTTAGAATGTCTGAATGAGTAAGCAATGCTTGAAAGCTTAAGAAGGTAACATGACCTCTTAAATAGTGGATAAACCCTTATAATTTTGGAGTTTTTTAAGGTGTAAAAACTACTAACCTGAAAAAAGATTAAAAAATTGCTTATCATTATGTTGTTCTAAGTGCCGACCAACCGGTCTAGTGGTCAAGGTGTTGGCCTCTGGATCGGAAGGTTCCTGGTTCGAATCCGGGGTTAGGGCATGGATGTAAATTGTGCTGTCCTTTGTTAGGGACAATGATGGTCCACCCACTGGGTGCCCCTTTACAAGTGACCATCACTTCTGGCCTTGTATAAGTCTAAAATGACCTCGGTCAACTCTGTACTTTGTATTGTATTGTATTTGTATTTGTCTTCTCAATTGTACTGCCTTGCCATTGGAAAAAAAAATGTTGTTCTAAGTAATTCAAATAAAGAATGGAAAATAAAAGTGCTTTGGGATTTAAATGTATGTAGAATATTAAACATACAAACATATACTATACTGTACTCTGCAGAAATTGTAAATGGCAAAATTCAAATACCATTTTCTTTGATACTCTATTTAAGAGATTTCGAGAAACATAGTCACTTTTCAATTTTTATGCATATACCACTTTAGATGACGATTTTAAGAGAATGCATTTTTTCTTAATAATCCAATCAATCTTACCACACTTTACCTCACATATTTATAAGAATATAAAACGCTGCCTGTCTAAAGTCATAATTCAGGGGCAGAATAAAGAAAACTACCCCTCAAAATGCCATTAGTGACACCGGCGATACAGAAAATAGTTGAAAATATTAGGAAATATGGCCTCGTGAATAATAAATTCACCTGTCACATTTATTCAGGTTGATCCGGGAGATTTAGAAATAATTTCGAGTCCGACCAACCGTACCCTGTCAACACCACCATGGATCTGGGAAACAAATCGAGTTTGGTGGAGGACCTTCTGAAGGAAGACTCTTTCCCCCTATTGGCTGTTCTCAGCTTTCTGCAAAGTATTCAAGACGGATAGTGTCAGATATCTTACTATTTCTGACAGTTATGGATGACAGTCATCTTTATTCAGACACTCTCGGTCTATGGTTGGTAATGAATAAATAGATATCCTGGAGACGGATATAAACGATCCATATAGAACCCTCCTGCAGCGATTGACTTGGTTTTAATTCCGATAATTATGCTTTGTTTTTATGCATTTTCTGCTTTCTATCTCAGCTGCTTCTGGTTATCTCTCTGCTTTGGTCCAGTCTCGATGTGGATAGTTGAGTCCTCATTGTTGTATTTTCTTCTTTTTCTTATGGGGATGCTTTAATGTACGTATGATATTGCAAAGTATATGAGACAAACAAGTTTATTCACGTTTTGAGGCTTTATTGTTGTGATTTTTTTTCTTTCCTTATGATGCAGAATTGCTTGGCGTATATATAGTATTGCACAGTGCAGGAAATAAACAAGTTTGTATTTACGCTATTCCTAAAAGAAAAAAAAATTATGGTACACAATACGTCTTTGTAATTACAGTGTATGTTTTAAATACTGTACATATGCAGGTCTACTTTGCAATTATATTTTACAACCTTAAATCCTCTTGCCTTAGTTCTTTTAACCGTCGTTTACAATATGTAATAAGGCACTATATATGTTTATGACAGGGATATAAACGATGCAGAGCTCTCAGAGAATGACTGTTTTAATTCCGATAATTATGCTTGGTTTTTCTGCATTTTCTGCTTTCTATCTCAGCTGCTTCGGGTTATCTCTCTGCTTTACTCCAGTCTCGATGCGGATAGTTGAGTCTTTATTGTTGTATTTTCTTCTTTTTTTTATGGTGATGCTTTGATGTACGTATGGGATTGCACAGTATACGAGACAAACAAGTTTATTCACGTTTTGAGGCCTTATTGTTGCCATTTTTTTTATTTCCTTATGATACTGAATTGCTTGGCGTATATATAGTATTGCACAGTGCAGGTAATAAACAATTTTGTATTTACGCTATTCCTAAAAGAAAAAAAATTATGGTACGCAATACGTCTTTGTACTTACAGTATGTGTTTAAAAATAGTGTACATTTGCAGGTCTACTTTGCAATTATATTTTACATTCTTCAATCCCCATGCCTTAGTTCTTTTAACCGTCGTTTATACTATATGTAATAAGGCAAGGCACTATATCTGCTTATGACAGGGTAATAAACGATCTACAGAGTTCTCAGAAAATGCCTGTTTTAATTCCGATAATTATGCTTGGTTTTTATGCCTTCAGCTGCTTCTGGTTATTACTTTTTCTGCTTTGGTTCAGCCTCATGATGCGTATAAACGGAATTAAGTCGGCTGTCTTATTGTTGTCTTCTTTCCCTTATGGTGCTGAGTTGCTTGACGTATAGTATTGTGCAGTATATTAGACAAAAAAGTTTATTTACCCTATGCCTTAGCAGAATTTGTGTTGAGCAATACATATTTTATATTCAGCACATGTATAGAGATATTGTATATTTTCAGGTCTGTACTTGTCTATTCGTGTTCACAAATTTCAATTCCATGCGTTAATTGCCTTTAACTGTGGATTACAATATGTAATGAGGCATCTTATTCATATGAGTTATCATTTGGGAATCTTATTCATTCAGATAAAAAAGACAGTATGTGTAAATATTACTTTGTGAATTCAATAAGTACTGAGTATGCAAATGGTTGGTAGTTACTATATATATGGGTCGCAATCCTGATACAAAATATCAATAGAAGTCTCAGTAAATAACTTAGTATTCATTTCGATACTTATACTGCGTTTTCATATCTTTCTACTTTCTACCAACGCTGTCTCTGGTTATCGTTCATATTCTTATTTGTTCCATTCTTTTAATAAACTTTGAGTTGCTGCTTTTATTTTGTCGTTTCTTTTAATTATGATTTTGCGTTGTTCGACACAAAGTATATCAACATATGCGACCAACTTTACATGTTTACACTATGAATGGGAAAAAATTCAATTCATATTAAGTATTACTTTTTTGTTGTAATAACATATGCAAGGTATTTCACTTTATATCTTCACATCTCTGTTTATTTATCTTACTTCATGTAATTCAAGCAATTTTAATTTCAAGCCTCAATTGCTTATTTTCATCATGTTCTATGGCATAAAATACTTTATTCATTTAAATTGTTCGTAAATTTGTAAATTGAATAAATAATATGTGGCACGTAAACTCTGTTGTGGGTTTTACAGCTATCGTTTCTCCAGTTTCTATTAGTTTCAGTTAACAATTTTAGTCATTTAAATCTATATCTTACCTGCAGTTCTCAAGTTTTCTACCTCTTTTTTTCGAGGTATTCTGGTATGTTAAAATTTGCCGTAGGCTCAAAAGTCATCCGTTTGGGATGCCAGCACAAGTACCTATCTATATCTCTTTTATAGACATAACATTTAATTGTACGTATTTTATGGTCAATAGGTTTTTTTTGCGAGTTTTTGTAAATTGAAATCAGTTTCTCAATAAATTTAATAAAATGTCTTGGAAATCCTCTACTTTTCATTCATTCTTCGCTTGGTTAAATATATTTTCCTATAGCTACTTTACTTGAAAAAGTAACTCCTGTTCTCTTTTCATGATTTGGATTCCTTGTTATTTTTTTTAAATTCATAATGTTAATTTTTTTCTATCGTCTTTAAGTCTGCTTTTTCACTTTTGCCATCATTCTCTAAAAATATATATTTAGTAACCAAAGAACCACCCTTTTGTACCATTATTTCGATTTTACTTTGTTTAATAAAGTGAAATCATAATACAGCTGCCAATAAATTCTCTCCTCGAAATATAATACGAAAAGACGTATTTACGAAACAATAATAATAAATCTGTCTGGGTATTGATATCAATTGAGACAAAAGTTACTTCCATAAACCAACAAAGTACAAAAACATCTTTACGATCAAAGTCATTTCAGATTTGACTAAATACATTCAGCTGGAACAAAACAGCCCTTTTTCGAAGCAGAAACTTTCGACTTCTGTGTTTTAAAAAATAGGTCCTTAAACAACTGTACTTTGAGCAATTTGTTTCTTGTTTGTACTTTAGTAACAAAGAAAACGCCCTTCTATAACATAATACAGGTTTTCTTTTGTTCAAGTTAGTGAAATATTAATACAGCTGCAGATATTTCTCTTTTGAAGGCCGTGGAAGCCCGTTTGGAAGAGTAAGGGATGAACAACCTGAGGATTGCAAGTTCGAATTCAACTAAATACCACTGTGTACAAAGGGGACTGGTGGACTTTAAATCCGTCGTGGCCTCAAATGTCCTCAGCTTGGCGTGGTGGGTAAATTTGGAGTGTGGAGTGCAAGCTCAGGTGTTGCCTCTTCCCTTGATCGTAGTTCAAGATTATGTGATGTTGTACTTGGATCTTTCTCTTGGAGATTGTTCCCGGAAAATCGCCAGTAGCCCGTTGTATTGCTTTAGGACAGTGTTAATTAACCTTCCAGCGGTCACGCGTATGCGAAAGATACTCTGAAGTTGATTTTAGTTACATATTTTTAGACCAGATAGCCCTACGAATACTCGTTCTTGGCTTGTCTTCTCACTCACTTAGCACTAATTTCAGTCATAATTTGAATTTTGTGGTGTTAATAGGTCTCTGCAGATCCATCATTTGTATTTAACAGATAATCTCCACCGTTAAGGTAAGCTTTTATTATATATGTTTTTTTCGTTACAATAAATCTTTATTTTGTTAATCTTACTACAGTCTGTCAAAATGACAAGCGTACAAGAATATCAAGATTGAAATTTGAAATTCGCAGTCTTAAAAATGTCTGGAGCAATCCAAGCACATTATCTCAGATTGTAACGCTGCAATTCAATGACTATGAAGACTGGTCTATTTCTTTTTATAGCTAAAGTTCAGATCAAAGTTTATTTCTTTTTTATATTTTATTGATAATATTTAAAGCACAAATTCAATAAATAAACCTTTTGCATTTAATTTTACATTTTAAAATACTGTATCTAAGAAATACCCGCGACCTTTCACGTTGGTGTGGAGGGGTTAAAAATACCATACCATACCTTTTTTTAATGGAATAGTAGTTGGTAATTTTTAATTAACGTCGTACTATAGCAACACTATTGATGACGGCCCGGGATTAATATTCTAAGGGATACCCCCTAGGACAACACCACGTAATTTTGAACCACGGTCAGATGACGAGGCAGCACCTCAGCTAGCACACCACTCTCCAAACTTCCACACCATTTTGGCCTCGACAGATTTAAGGTGCACCAGCCGCCTCTACACCATACGCTTACAAACATCCTTGCACTGACCCTTATTTGAACCAGGAACCTTCCGATCCAGAAGCTAACACCTTAACCACTAAACTGGTTATTCGGCTTGAAATGTAATGTAAATAGAAAGTATTAATACGAAGAAATAATAATAAAGCACTCTCAGGATAGATTAGGACAAAACCTGCTTCCATAAACTTACAATGTGCAAACCTAGATGGCTAGGGCCGCTTCAGATTTGAATAAATACGTGAACCAGGTACAAAAAAGCCCCCATTCGAAATACAAACTTTCGATTTCTGTTTCAACTAAACAGGACCATATCTATCCAGATACAATTCATTCCGCATAAGAATTACGTTCCGAATTTCACTTCGGAGTAAAAGGTAGTAAGTAGAATAAGATCATAAAAATGGCAATAAAATTCCCTGCAACAGTCATTACGTAGTATTTTTATCCATCCCCGATCCCCCCATCATACGTGGGATAATTGAATATTTCACCTGGGCTTTCCCCCGCTTCTTCAAGTTGCATTAATTCTACTTTAACATTTCCGAAATACCTAAGGAGATTTTTTTTTCCCGTTTTTATTGTGACCTCAATAATTTTTATAGTCTCCGTTTACGAGTGTAGCCAAGGCACACAAAAATGAGTTATAAGCTTTTTTTATGTGCAATCGTATTGTGTGTAAGCCGCGACTTGATTTAAGTGTGTTCTTTCAATCCGTCTCTTTAATTGAAAACGTATTCTTTTTGGCGTGCTAGTTCCGGCCATTTTACTTACAGTACTCGGAAAAAAAATTAAAGTTTAAATTTTAATTCTCTTTTTTTAAAAAAATGCCATCCGAATCTCCATAATGGTAACGATTATACGTGTTCACGTAATAACTATTTTTAGTTAAATCAGCTTAAGAAAAACAATACGACGTGAATAGATTTTTCTAATTATGTTCTTTATTCGAGTAATGTACTTTTAATCCTTAATCGCTGTAAGATCTGAATTTATGTGTTTTTATTGGCTTTTTCTTCCATACATTATGTCTTTTTTCATGAATAATGACTCTTCCTCCATTTATCTGAAGCTAAAAATAGAATTTAACTGCAATTAGTATTGTACTCAAAAATATAACCCCGTTTTCATCTCAAACTTGTTATTCTAGAACACAATGCAGATAAAAGAATTATCATTAATTGTTGTTAAATGCATGAAACATTTTAACCGATTGATATAGCATGTATGCTTTTTTAAGTAAAAATGTCAATATGTTCGAAAAATATATTTTTTCATAATTTATAACAACTATCCAAAAGGATTCATAACTCTTGTCATATTTACATAAATTTATTAAATGTTTATCTAATATTCCGGTATCTAGTCAAGTTTTCAAAAAATTAAAATGTCACTGACTTCGTTCTATTGAAAACCGATTTAATAAAAGCTAGAATCCGTCACAATCTCGAATGATAATGCATTTCACTTTTCAAGTCTGGTATGAAAATGAGCATTCAGTAACGCCGAAAACGGAGATATAATTAACCTTTTAAACGCCGCAATTCATTTTTCAAATATTTTATTATTTTTTTTCGCTCAAATGGCTTATTTTACTGCTAGTATAACTGTTCCAGACCTTTTTTGGCGGAAAAAAAATCCTAAGTATGATTTTGAGGATGTTCCCATTTGGGAACATTGGCGTTTGGGATGAAGTAAATAAGGACATTTTTCCCGAAAGGTAATTTATTTGCAATAGATTCAAAAGGAGAACTAATTTCGGTTTAAGTTACAAACTTTTATACATTTCTCTTCGGAAAGAAGTACATTTTTCTCTTATTGCCAGTGGTACGGGGTAAGCAAGATGAATACATCTGCTTTTTGCATGCAAGACACTCTGCTTTCTAATATTTTTCTTGCACAATGCGAAACGTCCTTCGGTGCAAGCGATTAGATAGTGTTCGTCCGTCTTTCTAAGGTGAACTGGTAGTTGAGATCGTGGCACTGGTCTTGCTGAGACGACCCTTGATCCTAGTGGAGCATCTGCTTTGGCACTATCCTGTATCCCTGAGTGAATTTCTATTCTATATAGGTACCCATTAGATGAGCATATCATCCAAATTTTGTACCCAAATCTGATGGGGTTTCCGCGAATAAGCATCACACAAGAATGATGTCCGTAATACGGCACCATTGATCTGTCAATGCTGAGTTTATCATGAAAAACTCCAAACTTAATCGTTTCTACACAATTAATCGTATATTGGCAAAATCATTTCTAGTTTACCACCCGGTTGAACATCTTTATTGTGTTGTCAACAAGATAAAATTACTTTTTAAGCTGACAAAAGCGTGCCCTAGCCATTATCTTAAAAAATTTTGTAAAACATGTGTCTTCAGAATTACCCCAATAAAATTCCTCTGTAGGCACCTTGTGGTAACCGCTCAAAAGAAGTAGACCTAGGAACTGAAGAATATCTTCACAGCTAACTGTTATTATCTGCCCCTTTTGCAGCGTATAGAACGCTGTCATCTCAATTAGAAGTTGTACATCATAGGGAGTATTTTGTGAAATAACTCCAGAGGATCCATTGTCTCAAGCTCGGGACATTTTTCAGCCAGCTTTTCGAGGCTTTTTCCTGAAAAATCATTATCAAACGTTGTATCCCTTTTCCATCTGGGATTGGGTTCTTATCTACGCTTCTTTGCATTTGGAGCTGAACATGAGGGTGTGCTTCTCCTTTGATCTTCGCCCGAATCGGGAATTCGGTCATCTGAAATAGTCGAATCACCATCTTCATTGTTAATCATCAGGTCAATCTTGCCACAAAAATCTTGAGGACGAACCTCACACAAAGCTCAATCGTTGATGTGTTCTTCATCACTCAAATTCACGTCTTTATCATATGGCAATATGCAAAGATCGGTATCGTCTACGTCCTCCAACTCGTCATCGGACAGGCTGTTGAAAAATTCTAGCAAGGCTAGCGGGAACTTGCGAGGTATCTTGGAAAGATGTAGTTGATATGATGTAGCGATACCTGAGAAGCACTTGAATAGTCAATTCCTATTAGAAATGGCGTATTACGTAACAAAAAAATATTAAAACTACAGCATTCAGCGTATACTATACAGTAGTACTCTCTGAGATAGGCGAGAAATAAAATCTTTGGTGAGAATGAAACTCATTGGTTGGAACCATAAAGACAGGTCACTCCTTCGTTGAGTCTTGAAAAAGGAATGGTAACTATTCTTGTAAGGTGAATAGCAAAGGAAATCCCAATCGTAAACATTTATAACTGTAACAATGCGATTACCTTACAATAGAGTGTCACGGTGTGCAGAGAAAACGGGTGTTATGCACATGCTAATACAACAGTGCCATCTGGAAGTATGAAAGAATCAGCTGCCACATTTATTAAGTCACCCATAGCAGAAGAATTGTGATAATTTAAAAAAAAGGAGAGTGTTGACTCACATTTTTTGCGAGTTCGAAAAATCCCCTCAAACACTATACCCCAAACGCCAATGTTCCCATTTGGGAACATCAAAATTGTTGTAAGAATTACTTCCTACAAATGACACTTAGAAATATTTTGTCAATTTGTGAGAGAATATATGTACCTTGACTACCAAATCACGCCCGTAAAAAATTTTTAAATTTATTTTAAAAATTGCAGAAACTAAAATTTGCATGGCACTTTGAAGTTCACAAATTCAGTAAATTTGACCTAAATTCTATAAAAAAGCTGAATTTATTTTTTTGAAAAACATTGGCACCTAAAATAAATTCATATTATTAAGTGGCATTTCGGCAAGTATGAATATTCTAAACAGAGAATTAGGTTATTAAAAAAATCCACAAAAAAATGTTCCCATTTGGGAACATTGGCAGGTAAAAGGTTAATTACAGTTAATATTAAATTTGTTATTGCTAGGACTATTATCAGAGAGCCTGTTTTTGTAAAAATTGAATTGATAGATGTTTTCTTATACTCTTGAATTTTACACTCAAAGCAAATTTTTTGACTTACAATTGAGTTTTAAAACTATTTATTTAAAATGTGTTCAATTTATTTATATATTGGATGTTAATAAATTTTATGTCCCAGGTAATATATGTACTTTAACCCTCCCAACTCCATAAAGAACATTTTAAAGTCAAAATATCGAATAAATACTACTCATTTAATTATTTGAACACGACATATTAAAACGTGTCGTTTTTTATGTAACAGCGTAATTTAACTAGCAGTAATAATTTTTGATTTATATCAGTGCATACATAAAAGTGCGTTACATTGTGGTGTTATCTACAGTTGATAATATTCTAAAACTTCACACGCATTTTATTACGGAAAGCTTTATCAAAATTAGGAAAACTTTTAGATTAAAATAAAAGTTACACATTTAAATAAATTTAATTAATTAGTTTGTATTGAGGATAGTTTCCATGCATGAAAATTAAAATGATTACATTTTTGGATACTGTGATAACCTTGCTTAATTTCTATTTGAGAAATGCTGCAAATCAGTAGAAACCTAATGTTTTTTCACAGCATTATAAATGCTAAAGTAAATTTTTTGCAATCAACTCTTAAATTTACCTCATCAGTAAATTACGTGAGGTAAATCAGTAGACACAATGTTATGTAACGGTAGTATAATTTTCGAAAATCCTTTTAAAATAAAATGTTTTCTAAATTTCTAAGCCCCAATATTTAACCATTTAACAATGTTTCTATTTAAATAATAATATATTCCTTCACCCACTTGAGATTATTTTTTACTAATGCAAAGTTAGACAAGTAGAGTACTTCACGTAAATCAGTTGAAACCCTATAATGTTGTACATCATTGTCTAAGCCACAATAAAATATTCGACCAGTTTAGCTAAATTCCTGAGCGCTTACCAATGCTTTAATATATAGCTGCATCTAATTCCTTCGCTCACTTATACATAAAAATTATGTAGTGAGTGCAGAGTTTAGGACAAGCTTACATCAATGAGAACTTGGCGTAAATCAGTAGAAACCCAATGCTGTTGATCAGCATTGTCTAAGCTGTCTGTTAAGTTTTCGTGAAACTCTTAATTTTAGCTCTACTATAATACTTTTATCTGTTGTTTTGTCTAAATAGTAAATGTCTTCTTTCGTACACTAAAATAATATTATTTAGTGCGTTCAGAGTTGAACAAGCTTACACCGTCATATATTCGACAATTCGTCATCCCACGAACAACCGTGGGAAATAATAACAACTTGTAGTGACGCACAAAAACTGAACACAGCAGAAAAGAAATAGGATGGAAAAAGATATTCTGCAAGAGAAAAGTTGAACCAGAGAAGATGAGAGGTGTAAAAATAATGAACTAAAGTATACCGTGTTCCCCGCACATAAAACTAGGGTCTGTCACGACCTAATCTTGCCGTAATGGATGACGAGAGTTTTCTTGGACACCAGAAAAGAACAAGTGGGTGACATCGGCAACCTCTCATTTGCAGCGAAGAAACTATCTCCGAAAACAATGGCGATAATCAATTATGATGTGTCGGCGAGACCTGGGCCGTGATGTATCGCGATTATGATACATCGGTCCCTCAGATATTCGTAATTTACGGTCCTGCAGCGTTACCCAACAGATGCAGTAGTGGTTCACCTTGTAAGGGAGATAGGTTCCACCACTCTGTGCCATCAAGCATTTTGCAGCAGGTGGTGTTCTTAACCTTGGGGTTCGTGATGGTTTTTCTAAGGGTTCCCAAGAATTGCAAGATGATAATAGTGTGCGAAAATTGGAACGTAGAGGTATGGATTAAAAACAAGATTGATTCACATTTTTAGTTTATTACATTCATTTTACCGTCCCCAGGTACAGGGTGTTTCAGAAAGGACTTCCTAACTTTGAATGAAAGAACTATGAAACAGTGATAGATAGATAGATGAAACAAGTGGTATGCTTTATGACCCGGCCTGGAATTTCAAATAGACCGGTTTACAAAATTAGTTACAACTTTGGATAATAGATGGCAATGCAATCCTGGTTTTTCCCTTTCAAATAGTCCCTAAATTGCCGTTCGTAGAAAGGTGTCAAATCACATTACAGTGGATTTGAAATGTCAACCTCGAACATCAATCACTTGACGTGAGCGAAAGGATAAGTTTGAAGCAAACTGTGTATTGAAATAGATACACATGCTTCTTAGTTGAACTGTTCAAGCATTTAAGGATTGTTATTTATGTCCTTCAAATAACCCCAGAGAAAGAAGTCGAATGGATTTAAATCCGGGGAGTATGGAGGCCAATTTATACCGATGCCGGTCTATTTGCAATAATATAGAGCAATGATTCTGTTACTGAAGTGCTCATCAAGGAAGGTGGAACACTGCGGAAGAACGGTGCAGGCACCATCTTGCACAAACTCCGAAGAGTGGTGCATCCTCCAATCCTTGAAGTTTGGCAACAAACTGTTACAAAATAACAATCTAATGGGATGTGGTCACAGTTTCTCATGAAAAACGGTGTATAATTCCTTTACCAGAGACTGCAGCGCCATTTATTTGCCAAAGTTACAACAAATTTTTAAACAGGTCTATTTAAAATTCCAGACCTGCCCATAAAATACCACTTGTTTCATATCCCTATCTATAACTGTTTCGTAGTTATGTCATTTCAAAGTTAGGGAGTCATTTCTGAAACACCCTGTATATAAACAGAAAGTGTAAATTATTTATTGATAAAACGGGGCCAGCGGTATCTCGGTTAACAGAGTAACGGAATAGCAACCCCATGAGGTTGCAAGTTTTAATCCAACCAAAGACCGTCGTGTCTATAGAAAGCTGGTGCAAGTTAAATTCGTTGTGACTTCAAATGTCTTCATGTTGGTGTGGTATGGAACTTTGGACTGTGGGGGTCCAGCTCAGGTGTGACCTCATCGTCTGACCGTGGCTCAAAATTCAGCGGTGTTGAAATTGGTTCTTTCCCTTCTGGATTGATCCCGGACCGGCACAAATATCCCACTCTAGTGCGACGTTTATTATCTACCAATAAATAATGTAAGAGTTTTGTTACATCTATTCCGACCGTCATCGATTGCCCGTTGTGTTGCTCTAGTACTTCGTTAATTAAAATTACCTTACCTTAACTTTTTGCAGAAAAAAGTTTATAAGGTTAAGGTAAGCCATTGGAAAGTTGTATGTTGTAGAGCTATGCCTTTCCACAACAAAATACATAATGACTAAATAACAACATCCATTTGTTGAAAACATTCTTGGAAAGTTTCTATTGGTCTGAAAAAGTCAAATGTTAATAGATTTCTTGCAGTGAAGCCTGCAAATAGTAGACATGGTATTCGTGTATGTACCATTTAGAGGATTAAATTGTAAAATTTTAACTTTTGCATTTTCCTGGTTGCATTAAAGAACCACACATGGTAATATAAAGCAGAGTGAAATCATTTTCAAGGGGAAAAAATTATGCATGCTTCCAATTCTGGAAAGTAACATTGTCATATTTCCAGGAAAACTCACCAAAAAAAGTATGAAACAGCGAATCTTGGAATAGCATTTAAAAATCTTCAAAAACACGCATCCTATATAGAAGTAGAACCTTCCAGACAATGTCCTAATCTAAAACGAACAAAAGAAAATTACCCGGGTAATTTTCTTTCGGATGCATCCCAGTTTTCCTGAACTGGCATTCGTGGTTAAAGTGACTGGCGAAGAGGGGAAAATCACTTCCCCCCCCCCCAACCACAATAATGCTATGTGATTTCCATCTAGTGCCCTAATCGATTTAACATTACTCCATCACTTGATTTTTTTACTGCTCTCACGTCACGGAAAAGGGAGAAAAGCGCGTTAAAAAATCCCTAAGAGAGAGGATGATGTATATAGGATCCCTTATCACTCATTTTTAATATTTTTTCCTACTCTCATTTTTTAAGTCCAAAGCAGGTTGGGGATTATAGATCTACGTCGACCTTTTGACTCAAGAAGACATTTATGATATAATATCACTTGGTAGTCTTTTGTTCTTCGTTTAATATCGATTATGAAGGAATGAAAAACCATCGAACTTGAAAATCGGATGCTACCATTTTTTTTCCTTTACGCCCCACAAGAGAGATTTTTTCTTCCAGAAGTTCCAGCATTTCCCTCATCTTTTCCGAGTAGAATCAGGACCAGTTTTTGCGTAATTACTGTTATTCAGATGCCCAGGCGTGTTTTTTTTTATATTTCTGTCTTCGTTCTTCAACTATCTTCTCGAAAAATGAATTCGGTGAATGAGAGTTTAATTTAGGTCCCATTTGAAGAACTTCGCCTTTTAAAGCTCTCGAAAATTATTTTCTGAAGGGTCCTTGTGTGGGATTCGAGACTTAACATTCTTTGTTAATTTCATCGTGTACTTCAGGCTTCGAAATTTTATTAACTTCGAGTCTCGCCTAGTGTTGCTGTGGACAAGCTTGGGAAGTAGTGCGATGAATCTATTTTTTTTAAAGAAAAATCTGTATTTATACTGCGATGTTGCAATGCTTGGTGCTAATTTAGTTTGAAATTCGAACTTCTCTTTACCTTAAAAACCCGTACTACTTCGGTACGTGTTGCTTTGGATATGTTTTTGAATTTGTTTTTAGAGATCAATTTCATTTTTGGAACAACAGGAAAGACAAAGGTTTCGGATACTTTTTGGATTTAATTAGTGCTGTTATTAGAAAAAATAATTTTTTGAAAATTTTCGAATTTTTGTTAATTTTAGGTCATTCTCCCATGTTGCTTTGTACAAGTTTTGGGACGAGATTTGAAAGATCGATTTTAATAATGGAAGGAAATGCTGCATGCACTGCAATTGTTCAGAACTTGGTGCTAAATAAGTTTGAAATTCGAATTCTTCAAAGTCGAACTATGTACTACTTCAAATTCGTACATCTGCTTCGCCTCGTGTTGTTTTGCGCAAGTTTCGGTATGGATTGGTTTTATTTCTGGGTGAAAAGGCTGCATGTAATGCGATTGTGCAGTACTTTGAGTTAAAACAGTTTGAAATCCATGCTTCTTCAAGGTCGTACATCTACTTCGCCTCGATTTGGTTTGGATTAGTTTTCGATGTGATTGTGTAGTAGTAAAGTAGTATATTTTAAAATTTGTATCGAAAATTATCACCAGATAAAATAAGATCGACATTAAATCAATTGTTAAGAAAATGTAATCGATCTATGAGTGAAGAACTTGAAATACACTCAGAATTCAATTCCATCTTAAGTGCAAAGTGTAGGAAGTGAATACATTCATTATTTTCTCCGAAGACATTTATATTTATCTAAAGCTGTTTAATTAGCTTATAAAACCGTACATTGAAGAATAATCCTTTGTCTCTGCCTACTCTTAATGCAGTAAAGCTATTATTTTATATGGCTTGTGGTACTTCATATATGTTTGATTGGCATAAAAAGTAATGGGTGAATTATGTAGCACCACGGAATAGAGAGGACATTAAAACCATCTTACAATTTACATAATTCACGTCTTGGAAATTAAGACAAAGTTCTCTGATAAAAACATAAACATGTAAAGCAATTCAAATGAGTTTATAAATGGATTACTTTAAGTTTCATTTATACAAGACAAACGAAAACATATGAAATGTAGCGTATAATATGTGTGAGTTCTTTTATTAACACTTAAGTGGAAAACAGCTACAAAACAAGAACCATTTTAAATCTTTCTAATGATTACGATTTATGTAATAGTATGTTGCCTCATGTATTAAATCTATGTTTACATTAAGATCTTTGGGATATTTTGATGACTCAACGATAAATTCAGATTTTTAAACACACATAAGAATGGTATATTTAATTGAATGGTAAAACAGTTACACAGGAGGTTTCGGAACGTCTTCTCTCACTTGTAAAAGGTGGTTGGGAATATAAAAGAAATCCATATTCTATTTTCATAAGACCTTTACAAGTGCCATCTGGCTCTGCTAGAAGCCCAGAAATAAAAGATAGCAAGCATGTAAACAACATTTTTGTAAGCAATTTGAAAAGCAATTTTTGTTAGCAAACAACGTTTCATAGTTTGACCAAGGTCCAGAAATGAAAGATAGCAAGCATGTAAAACATTTTTATTAGCTCTAATTTTTAAAAGCTTGACATTTTGGCCTGCACATTAACAGTTTAATAGTAAGTTGTTAAATGTTTGATCAACAATAATGCACGCCTGACAGTGTCGACGAATGGTACATGTTGAAAATTTCAGACTTATTACGAACACTTGCAGTCACAAAGCTATTCTTGCGATGAGGTCAGCATCGGAGTGAATGACGATCACGTACACAATGCCATTGATGTATTCCCAGATAAAAGCGTTATAAATAGGGTTGATCTCGGAAGCCAGGACCCTTGTTCACCCTAGCCAGTCCATTGTGCTACAAAAGTACCTTTGTTAAGCTCTTGTGGGCATTCTTTTCTATATAAACATGTCTTTATTTTGTGTGTTCCCAACCCACCTTTAAATTCACATCAGAAGTTTTTAAAATTCCTGTAATCTGTGAATAAGTCAAGAGTACTATCTTCTTTATAATTCTGCTTCAAAAGAAATTTTACAAACTATTTTCTGAGAAATTGAATTAAGTACTTGTTCATTTCGCCATGTAAACTACAACAGGATATCCTGAAATACAAATTAGCTTAGGAACTCCAGACAGTGTGCTTCACAAAATAGAAAATATGAAGCTTATCTTCAAATACCCAGACTTCCGTTATGTCAAATTTAACAACGTCTTTTTTCTTCTTTTAGTAACTAGACAATATACTGTCCCATATAAACAATTCAGGTACTTTAGTAATGCAGTCGGCGAAGTTACTGAAGAGAAACTCAGTGGATCTTTTAAAATATGCAGTTGTATTCAATTGCAAAACTTTAAGCTATAGAAGACACACACCCGTTATCAGTCTGCAATCATAACATAATTTCTCACTAGCTATTTACATATGTTTATGAGCATGAAATTTATTTTAAGTAAAAGTGACTTTTTTTATGACAGCAAATATTTTCAACTAATGTGGAACTCTGATAGAACATTTCTTACATTAAAAATATAACTCTGTAAACATTGTAAAAAATAATATAAATCAAACATAATGTATGACCTCAAGGTATTTATTAGCTTAAATGTCTGGAGATATCTTTGTTTTTCTAATAAAAACTGCTTGGATATATTTGAAATAATTTTTATTACCATATTATTTTTTACTACTCCGAGCATATTCTGTTAATAAAAATATCAATTAAGTCACTGAGGTTTTTACGTGAGGCTTTTTAATGTTCACACATCTGATTTAAAAAAATATGCAACTGGTATTAATCTATTACTATTGCATGTTCACTTTAATTGTGTATACACATATACAGCGTTTGAAAAGAAATATAAAAGTGACTGGTCCCAAGGACCAGTGGATATGAAAATATGTGGTCCGCTGCCATCATAGCTGCTCCGCTCATCAAATAATAAATTAATTTAGGTAATAAGCGTGTTAATTAAAGGCATGAAATTTTCACTCGACATTGGTGAAATTTTCACTTTCCCTCATAAAAATTCTGTCAAATTGTAGATATATTTTTCAAGTCTCTTAGGAATTCTAATTGATCCATTCCCAGACATAGGACACGCAGTCCATAGCGAAAGATCAGTGATAAACCAAGTGGTCAAGTAAGCGTGCACCCTCCCGCCGATAGCAATAACGAGATCGGAAATGCTTTGCAGCGGACTACATTTAGGGACCTGCGGATCGTCAAAGGCCGAAGATTCAACAGGCGCCGATTATTGTGTTTGCTATTGAGAGGCCAGAAACAACTCCAGTATACGCTGATACGAACTTCCAAATTCTCGATCACATGACCGAAATAAATTTTTACAGCTTGCCAAAAGTTAGGTTTGGTAGATTGAGACTTATTTTAAAAGAAAACATGAGCACTTGCGATTTCTCATAGCTAATGGTCTCGCGGACCACCTAGATTTTTAATCTCCTGATGCGATCGTACTTTCAGTACGTAATAATCGTGTGTTTATATATATATATATATATATATATATATATATATATATATTGTTCTCTCTTATCACATGATAAGAGAGGGTGCTATCTATTACTACCTGATTATTATGTTTATTTCCAGCGTAAAATTCATTGAAATACTTAAGCATCAAATAAGAATGCAGGATGCAGATTAGAGAACACGTGATAAAAGAGGATAATAGGTATCCCAAATCCTGATTGTTTTAAGTTTATTTCCAGAGTGAAGACACTGAAAGACTTACAAATTCCTATAAGAGTGCAAATTAGAATAAATAAACCCTAACCAAACCCTAGAATAAACCTTTCATTCTCACAACGGGTACGGCTTCAATATTCCTCGGCCATACCAAGGTTCCATCCTGCTACATGATAAGATACGATACTAAGTATCAATATCTGATTATTGTAACTTTATTTTTGGCGTTCAATACGCACGAATGAAAATAAGGTTGAAGATCAGTGTAAACCCTATCAATACTCACATCCCATACAAGTATATGTACATCAGGTAGGGATTAATTTTTCATCCACCACTCTTGAAGTTCCCTCCTACCACATAAGAGAAGATCCTGTCTATTACAGCATTTTTATGTTTCTTTCCAGCGTTAAATGCATTGAAATACTTAATTAATAATGTAAGAATGCAGATCAGAGTAAACAACCTATTCTCACACCCCATACAAGCATATTTATATTGGATTGGCTCCATTGTTCCCCCACTATTCTAAAGTTCCATCCTTCCACATGATAAGGGATGATACTTAATTTCCCACCTACGCCTGATTGTTTATACCTAAGTTTATTTACAGTGCTAAAATACTTACGAATTAAGATAAGGGTTCAGATCAGAGAGTTCTCTATCCATTCTCACACTTCATACAAGTATATCTATATAGGGTATCCCTTCATTGTTTCCACACCGTTCTAAAAGGTGCATAATACATCACCGTATCTCGATGCTTATCGCGTCAAAAATCTATTTTCATTTTGGAGACCCGCTGAAAAGCTGTCGGAAACAGCTCTTTTGATAGAAAATATCTTCATATACCGTATCAAAAGCAGAGGGGAAATGCCTTCACTCCAGAAAGAAGGAAATAAAAAAAAACAAGCATCAGCCCACTTGAGAGGGCGTTCCCATTTCTTTTTAATACCACGGATGAAATTGATAGTGCGCGGTTCTCCACAGCTTCCTTTTCGGAGGCTTTTCTAAGGGCTCAGAAGTTTCTTTCGTGAAAAATGGAATTAGAGTTCATTTACAAAAAATATAATGATCTATTGAAAGGGGTGTACACAGTATTTTATCTATATAGTACTTATAATTTAAAAAAATGAAATAAATGATTAAATAACATCTCCACAGACAATTCACATGTTTTTCATTTATATTTCGTAGACGTAGTAATTTAAAGTGAGGACATTTTTGTCTATAAAAATATAGAAGGGTATATTTCAGGTTATAACGCAATGATGATTAATTACGATAAATACAAGGCACTGCAAAAAATTATTTATATCTTTTATAGTACCCTTACCTCATGTGTAGTACTTAATACATCCTTTTTTTCTATATAACTTGAGCAGTTATATAAGCAATTTAATAAAAGTCCTTCAGAACCACTTCCACGTTTTTTTTAATAATTTAGGTATTTTAAAAGTAGTAATTTCAAGTGGATAAAATTTTCGCACATTAGAGTTTAAAATTTGTTTATTTTCGAAAAAAACAAATCTGCGTCAAATGTAAAGTTTTGTATGTATTACTATAGACAATGTCAGCAATGTAATGGCAGAACTGAAAGCAATCGTAGAGAACGTGCATGTTTGCGTTGATGAACTTTCATTTCATTTGAGGAATATGAAGACTGTAGAAATACTGTAATTTATGGAATATCATATTTGGTAAACAATTCCTTCTGCTAGGACGCATGTCTTCATTGATGCGAGCAGAGCAAGTAAGGTTCGCGCTGCCAGCCAATGAGGATTGCAAAACAATTCTACGGAGGTTGGTGAGTGCTAGTGAGCATGGGGCGGGGTCCCTAGTATATATATGAAAGCCAAATATCACTCACTCATTGAACACGGTATCTCAAGAACAACAAGACCAAGGAAACTGAAATTTTTTATGGTGAATCTACTTAATCTGTAGAGGTGCAGGAGGCCTAAAATTGACCTAAGGCTTAAGTCCAAACAATTCTAAATCGCCATAAAAGTAACATTAAATATAAAACGATTGCAGTACGCAGCTCAGATTGTTTTGCCAGTGTTGATCGAAAACCTTATTTTTTTAACGAATTAAATTACAATATTTACGTTCGAACTGACTTTTTGTTTCTTCCATTGATATAAATAATTTATAAATATTTGAAGAAGGATATTGATTAAGAAGGAATATTTAAAACATTTAATTTTACGCAACGTACATTTTCTGATGGAACAAGAAAAGACCAAAAGAAAAACTTATTGATCAAAAAAGCGTAATTTTGCTACTCAGTATCTGGCAACGTCAGATTGAATGTTTAAGTTTTTTATTTCATTTAGAATTTTGTGTTTGGGTATTTGAGTCGACAGCGAGATGTTGCGGTCATATTTGAGGATTATTTTTGCTTATAAATCATTATTGTTTTTTCACTATTGTTCTTCTTTTTTCGAATTCTTTTATTTCAGAATATATTCAGGAAGCTCAAATTCAACACGTTTCAACTTATATTTTTTCAGACATCTGCTTTTTTACCAAAAATTGGAATTTGATTTCTGTTTGCATTATGTGTTCCGGTATATTACCTATTGCAGAAATATTAATTAGAAGTTCGATTTTAATGATTCATTTATTTCCTGCAAAATATCTCTAGACATGGGTAATTTCTTAGAGGTATATGTATATTTCGACCAACTTTCCTTACATATTTGATTGAATACGTAATGATTGGTAGAATTATGTTTCATAAAAATAAATAAAACATACAAATCACAACATTTTGAATTAGGGTGTGTAATTTCTCATTTTATAGTGACCGGTTAAGTTTAAAAAATTACTTTAAACGATGGCTTAGGTTAAATTAAAAAGGGTAGTCACACGTTGTAGTTCAAATATATTTCAAATTTTGATACAACTTTAATAGAAAGCCGGTTAAAATGAATTAAATTTTCATTTGTTTTTCGTGTTTCACATGATTATTATTGAAAGCTATACTCCATAGTCAAGTTACTACATCAATAATTCTAAATTGTTGCGTGGTTTCCATAGAAACCGAATATCTAAATTTATAGAAGTATCATACGGGTTCTCGATTTAAAACTGAATGTCTGTTGGCGAAAAGGGAATTTATAACAAGACTTTATTGATATAGGAATAATGCCATATTTAGTAATTTAAAAAAATTGAATTTGTTACAGAAAGTCGAGGTTGCTTATTTTACGTACTTAATATCTTCTTACCCAACTAAGTGACTTAATATCTTCTTACCCAACATGTGAATCGATCGTTGAAAGCAGTGATTTTTTTTTTGTAAAAGCGCAGTAAAATCTACCTTTTGTTAAGAAGTTGTAATCAATTAAGTTTAATTTGTCTATACTGATATGACATTTATTTCTAGCACAAACTCTCCGCTGTTCCACATGCCGCTGAATGGAATTTCCAAGAAAAAGTGCGTTTGATATACGTGTACTAACTAAAACTACTACTATAACTAAATTACTAACTACTCTCGTAAAAACATTTCTCAATTCACAGTTCACACATAAAAATAAAATCGAATACGATGCTGATTGATACCGATCGATAAAAAATATGTCTTAGTAAGAAAACAAATTCTGAAAATCCAACAAACCCACACCATATGTTTAATAAACCATTTATTAGTTTTGATTAAACTTATACAACCAGAAACATCTATTTTAATAAAATGAGGATTTAAGGGGGGCCGGGACACAATTTTCTATTTTTTTTACTAATAAAGATATTGCTTTGGAATTTTTAATGAAGACAAAGCACATAATTTACAAATAGAAAATTATAAAAAATTAACTTAATATATCAGTTCAAAAAATTTTAAAATTTTAAATTTTTCAAAAAAGTGACTGCTCTTACTTTTGATATAACTTGAGAAACTATTTAGAAAGATACATAATATTTATATTTTCTAGAAGCAGATATTATATTTAAAAATTTGTCTTCACAGTTTCTTAATACATGCATATAAAAAATATTAAAAAACTTTTAATTAAAAATGAGCATATTTTTATTCATAATTTATAAAAACACTTATATTTTATAACATATCAATAATTTTTAAAATTGCTTAAGACAAATCACTTAAATGTGTATGAAGAATACACATACCAAATTTCATGCAATTATCTTGAATAGATTTTGAGTTATATCATTTTAAAGTTGGGAAAAGTGTGAAAATTCCTTCATGGAGAAAAATCACCTTAAAGTTTCATTAATGAAAATCAGTTACAAAAGGTGAAATTTTAGTACCTGATGGATCTTTCCCTCCGAGTACGTAAGTAAATCCGTTAATGTCTTCAGACCTTTGATTAAGGGTTATTTTGTCTAATAGTACCTTTCTACGGTACAATTTGTATGCAATTGTACTTTTGTTACCAGTTTTTTGGATAAGTCGACATCTTTTTCGGTTTAAAACTTTGACAGCTGTCAAAACGTTCTTTTGTTTATTACTTCGGTTCTACTCAAGATATCATCATAAAATTGGTGTCAAACAAAAGAGAATTAAATTTCAAATTTTTTGAGAATATAAAACAAAAAAGGACTTTGTGAAGGTTTTTTGTGTCCCAGCCCCCCTTAATATTGAAATAGTAAACCCTTTTACTTTATCTTTAAAGTAAAAGCTGTTTCCAATTCACTAGAATTTATTAATTATGTTATTCTGAGAAGATATAAATAATGTGACAACACGAACAGAACATAACATGAGGTAGGAAATATATTCTCATATAGAGAAGATTGAATTTAGTGACAAATAAAATATTACTCAAATAAAAAGCAGCATCCCGAAACGAATTTTTAAGCAAACAAATCGAATATGGAAAGGTCACAAAATCTTTTAAGACAAAGCTTAGAATTTATGTAACACAATAACTATTCTAGAGCTTTCAATCTGTTTAAAATCACATCGCTTAATCCAGTGAGTTCATTCCTTGCACAAAACTTCATGTTTGGGGAAGCGGAACAGTGACATCTTGGAACCGCTCTCATAATTTCCTTTGCAATTTGTGATACAGCAACTATGATGCACTCTTTATTGTATTGATATAATAAAATATCAATAATAATAAGCAAGCAGAACAGATTTTTCCTTGCTTCGAAGCGCTCTCAACAACGTAGTCTAAGGTCTAACGAAATTAGAATATAACAAATGCAAAATGAATGGAATGTGCAAACTGTACAGGTTTAGAAGCTATCTGCGCAGATTACTTCTTGTGGCGTCAGACTACATCGCTGAAGTGGTGTGAAGGCTTTAATCTCTAGAAGGTGCTGATTGGTGTTGAATAATCAACTGTCATACATCAATTAGGAATTCATTCATTGGAATTTGCATTGGCGAGGTGCTGAAATTCTATTCCAAAAGCAAGTCAACAATTGCCACTTTCAAAATAGGTACAGGAAACACTTATCGAGAGAGTAACATTATCGTTACCTACAGTTTTAAATGGATAAAATGTGCCTCTTGCATTCAGTATGGGTCTCCCCTAAATTCTAATAATGATAAAATGCCTCGTTACACAAATTTCATTATATGCATTACTGACATCGTGAATTTAACGTTTGGAGTCAAATTAGTATTCCATTCAACACTCAATGGGCTATTTGGTGTTGCCCCTTTTTTATGCAAATGAGAGCTTTTGTTTCAAACACTTTTCCACAACAACCAGTTTAAAAAACATCTCGCATCATTTCTCACTGAAAACATCAGAACTCTCTCGCAATTAAAAATTCCATTAGGAATTCCAATCTAAGAACACCTCAAAAATGGCAACCCTTAAATCATGCAGGCAACCAGAAAAAGAAGAAAAAATCACAATGAAATGCTTCAGTTGCTACATCACGTGTTAATTCCAGTTTTGTTTGTTCTGTAACTGGAGGTAATTTAGAAGCCGAGTGAAAGAAAAAAAATTGCGGAAAGCGTTCCAGGTTATGGCAAATTTCGGCGCTTCATTACAGGAACCAGAGAACGTGGAACGTGCTGTGAATTTCTTTGAATAAATTAGACGTTTGCGTGTGAAAGAAAAGAGTAATATTCCCAGGAAGTCTAATTCATTAAGCAGTAGGCGAGCGATCATATATCAAAAATTATTTTCCATCTCCATTTTTTTGGAGCCGTTAACAGCGCTTTGTCAGCGATAGGGTGAGAAATGTAAGCTGAACTAATAAGTATCTCGTTTCGTGGAGGGCTTCAGAGTAAATTAAATAATTAATTTTCCAATGGTAGAAAGCCGCTGTTTTCTGTTTCTTGTGATGATTCGGTAGTGATTCTAAATTAAGTTTTGCGTTTGGAATGTTTAATAACATTTTCATCGTCATCAAGAATTCTTCTTTTCGTTTGATTACAAATCCAATCGCTTATTATTATGCCTGGGCCATGGTAGCCTGGTTCGAAGAGTAGAGGATTAGCAACCACAAAGGGTTACGGGTTTGAAATTGGATCCAAACAGATATAGTCATATACGTGTGGCCTGGTGCACACTAAATATGTCAAGGTGTCAAGTGTCCTCACTTTTGCGTGGTAGGAAAGTTTGGAGAGTTTGGTACCAGTTCAGGTGATGTATTTCCCTTCAGGATTGTTCCTAAAACGTTACCAATAGCACATACTATTTATACTACCTATCTACTAATTAGATTGGTATTATTAGAGAGTATTTTAGAGAAATTTTCTCTCAAGCAGTAAATATAGTTGGTGATAGTGTTTCTGTTACAATTCATATTCCCTGTTCATATCCTGAATTTTACTTCCTATGGATTGTTTTTGGAATACGAATTCAGAACTTAATCAAGAAAAATTTCAAAGAAAAGGTTTCGAAAATAATAATATGTGGTAGATGATTGGTGAATAGCAATTCGAATAAACGCCCAACTTTTCAAAACTGCAATAATCTGCATTTTAAGATAACCTTAATATGTATCTTGTGAGAGGATTTGGGCAACAGAAGTAAAATCTTTGCATGCTCTCTGGTTTGTTTGTTTACACTGAAATTTCCTATCATAAGTAACTCCATTCATACTAGTTGTCATCATACATCGTATATAATAGACAGAGCATGTGGGCGGAGTCCTTGTCGTACGATCTGAGAAGTGTAGGTTCTAGCGCTTGCATACATTCTAGCGTTTACATACATAGCGTTCAAATTTTTCTAGCGTTTACATACGTCAATATGATACAAACAAATATGGAATGCAATTGTAATTTTTGTTTTAGCGTTCTTTACAATTATCCCTACGCATCATCTTACAAAATTAAAACTGATCTCATTTAAGAAATTGTGGTGTTTAAAACATATCTTGCTGTGGAAGACTTTTTTTTAAACTATATGTAGGTGACACTAATATTTTTGAGGTAGAACATGTTTCTATTCCGTATATCGGTAACCGATAGTAAAATCATTCAAAGGTTTGTTCACACTGAAAATCCATCTCATAAGTAAATGTATCTATGTGAAAAAAAATTGAATTGTTGCCACACTCTTTACCTTACAATCTTTAAAAATAGTTAAAATTATAGTTTAAAAATTTATAATTCAAACATTATGAGGTGGAAGTGTATCGTATTTTCTTAACCCGATGTTATGTTTCTACGGTGATTGATTTTTCTAGTTTATTATCATAGCAAAAAAAATGTTATATATAAAGTAAATTCTGTCCATAATGTAAAACCAAATGCTTAGGTTTTATCAAAGTTTATTCGATATCTTTTTGTCCAACTAAGTTCAAGTGACTGTAATGTTCATGCGGCTCGATGTGTATTTCCTGTACTTATTCTGAACATAATTTTTCTGAACACTTACTCTTATTCTGAACACGTATTTTGACTTGTTTTTGAATAGGATTTCACTATTTCGCCGGCACATTTCCTGAAAATTGAATTTGGAATTATGTGTCAATGTTTGGTGTTACATTTTCCAATACAATTGGAAACTGTCTACGTCCTTGGGCAACTGCTATAAATAACACGTGAAAATTGTTGAAAACGGATAGGGCATATACATGCTCTACTCATTTATGTTTTTGATGTTTCACCTGTGGGATAAACATTTTTGGTGTTGCTTACTCAATTGTATAATAGTTGATTTGTTAACGCCAGCTAGATCGAACGCCGAAACAACATGACTCTAAACAACATTTTACGACAATCCTGATATGTATCATGCAAAAGTATTTGGACAAAAAAGTAAATTCTTCGCAGACGTCTGGGTTTTTTTTATCCTGTAAATATCTCTCGTAGAAACTACCTAAAATTTTCAAGCATACAAAGTACGTAAAAATATCTGCGAAGCTTTTTTTGTACATTTTGCTACCTGTAAGATATTTAATATCATACTTCGGAACACAGTTGGGAAATAAACCAAACAAAGCTGTAGCAATTTGACTATTTATTCTCCTGTTGTTTTCTTATTATCGATTACTCTACCTTACTCTTACATCTCAACGAATTTAAAAATCAAGAACATAGTGATCAACTTCAGTCTGACCTAATAGATCCGATTTGCAACTTTGTGTACAATAGTTTTGCTTATTCGTCTCATTATTTTGCTTGAATCTATTTTAAGTCGCACGTAATTGGTCCCAGTGTGAGAGTTCATAAGATTTTATTAAATCTAAAAAGAGTTTTCCAGCTAAAAACGCTGAAGCTCTGTAAAACAAGTACTGAATTTTAATTTCTTTTTGCCTGTATTGTGGAATTTTAGTTTAATGTAGCCCATTTTCATAGAAATTTAGCACATAGGATAGTTTAGCAAAATAAGTACTCTTTGTAGTACCTCGTTATACCCCGCATCGATAAATTATGGGTTTAGGTACATCATTCTTTTATTTATTAAAGTTTGCAAACAGGTAAGGGGAAATCTCAAGTGGTTTCTTTAGAATTGTGTGTAAAGGTCGCGTGTTTAAGTCAGTTATTAGCTATATGGTTGGCCAGTTAGCTGTTGTTCTCGTCATGATGATGAGATTTAAACATCACGTCACACACGAACACGAAAATCGAACGCGTAATAAAAAACCGTACGCTTAAATCAGCAGTAGTGAAGGAATTGTATTCCGGCAGTATGACCAGGTGCGTCCCTCAAAATATTTTCTAAGACCCACAGATCAAAGATTGCTTTCAAGATACGTTTAACTAGTTTTAGGTCAAATAAAATCATACAAAAACATTTTCCAGGTCCAGTCCGCCTACAACAAGCGGCCCTCCAGGCAGGCTCAATTGGCCAGCAGACAAGTTTAACCGGCTTGCAGTGCATACACAACCCTGTGGACCGACCTTCAGACCGTATTTTGTTTTCAGGGCAGGCTTAACTGGTCTGTTGACCAGATTGGGTCTTCTGGGCATGTTTAACTGGCCTGTAGACCACATTGGATCTTCCAGAGCGGTTTACCCGGCCTGCAGACCAGATTGAGTCTTCCAGACTGTTTCACCCGCCTACAGACCAGATTGGGTCTTCCGGACAGTTTTAACTGGCCTGCAGATTAGAATTAGCATGTTTATATGCGAATAGATGGACAGTTGTATTATCAAAGAAATATTTCTTGATAAGTCTGCTGAGTTAGGCAGCAGCGTTCTATCGTTCTGATTCATTTTAGATAAAAACTGGTACTGTGTAAGTTTATACAATTCCGATCAACGTATTCATATCGGGTAAGGAATTTCGGTGAATTGTGAACAGTTCGGTTACCAATTTACTCTGTCTCAAAAATCTTTGGTCCAACAGATTTCTCTCAAGGAGGTAATTCGTACAATGCAGAAAAATATTCGTTTTGATACCACCATGTGAACACGTATGGAGATTTATTGAAACATTTAAGAAATTTGAATTAATACAAATAGAATTTCCCATTATAGGTCAAAATTTTAGTTGTTGTTAATGGGATGAAACAATTCTGTACTCAGATGGCAAAATGTTATAAGTCACTTTTATTAATTTTTCGTGACAGTAATTTTAAGATTCAAGATTCAACATGTGGTTCTGTGGTTTTTGATTTATTACAATTTTGCCATCTTTGTTTTCTCATAAACTGAAATAAAAAGACTTACGACATTTTGCCATCTTCTAAACATAAGCAATAAAGACTCCAGGATGGACAATTTTTGGGGAAAGTGACGTAAAATTTTACCATAGGGAAAACATGCTCGATGAATTTTCATTTAGGCAGAAAATATACAATTACAATAACATTAACGAGAACTAACTATTAATATCAAGAGATGCCTAACCTCCTATAACGCAATTGCTTCTCTATAGTACGAGCATTAAATTTCACCCACTCAAATATTCGCATTCATCCTTGCAAACACTCCAGACACGAGTTCAAAGACGAAGAACGCCTTTCCTTTCCATACGAGTGGTATGAAAAGGAGCTTGCAGATGAAGGTTCCGGTGCACACAAACCTTAGCTTATTCCCTTAAACTTTGTAATTAAGCATTCAGGATAGCATCCGGATGTCGACGAAATACATCCACTATCCTCCCCTCCACTCTTGTGTCTTATGAATAACATTGGTTTCTGTGGAGAGCTCTGAACCATGCGCTAGAATGGAAGCGGAGAACGAGACTGGGTAAGCGGAAAAGAACCAGAAGTGCCATCGAATGAAATTTCATCTGCCTCAGCTGTATGCAGGCTGTATGAATGCAGTCGGGCAGATGTTTCACCGAAGAGGAACACCGGTCGCTTGAGTAGCACACTGCAGTAGGAAAATAGATTTAGTTTTATGGAATGAGCGTCTGGTGATATTGTTATTTGATCTCAAGAGGAATCGGAGTGACTTTGTTTTTTCTGAAGCAGTTTTCTCTGAAAAAATAGGGGTAACAGATTTCCTGGTACGGGTTTGATGGATTCCTCTGTGTGGGAATATAAATACAGATTTAAAGCTCATATTTAATTGAAGACAAACGTCATACACAGAATATATAGAATTACTGTTTTCAAAGAAAATGGCAAGTTCCACGAATAGAATTGGGCAATAAGAAACTATTCAGTAAGAATTTAAAGAAGCGTAGACGTTCATCCCGCTATATTTTGAAGCCTATTGCAATCAATATATTATTTGATGATAATATAATATTTTATGTAATAAAATGAGTCACTCAATAGCTTGAGTTACAAATTGAATATTGAATTATAAGAGCATTATATTCAATTGAAAAACATTTTTCTAACGTTATATTGCTTTCTAGATAGAATTTTAAAAAATGTTTTGAATGCATTCAAAATAAGATTGTTATATATTTTTCTGACCCTAGTTGTGTTCTAGGTAGTGCGATGTCTGCGTATTAAATGTGGTGTAGAGAGAAAAAAATATGTTTTGTAAATTCCGAATAAAATGTCGGATCAGGTAGTGTTTATAGCGATTGCATGGTTAGTTTTAGCTTCCATTTTGACTTTCGTTTTCAGAATGTGGTTACCCCCTGCTTATTTAGTTCTTTACTTTCTTTCCTTTTATTGATCTTTGCTTTTTAGTTGTTTTGCGTGTTTGAATGCAATAATTGTTTACCTGTTAGAGATATTTGCAGCTTTAGTGCACACCTTTGTCAGTATGTATGTTTGTATTGTTCCACAGTTATTTTAACTCTTAACTTCATAAATTATATATATTATCTCTGACATCATATGTCCTATGACCTTTCACCTAATTTATCTTTCTATTTTGTTCTTTATGGTGTTTTGGGGAGTATATGAGTTAATTTTTAGCCTACTACTGCACATATGCAGAAACACCATTTTATGTTGTCTGGCTCAGGCTCCTCCCGACCAACCAAGACTTCTTCATTGTTTACAACTTTAGTTTTTGTAAATATTATATATATCCTCTGGTCTTAAAAATAAAGTGCTTACCATGCTATAATGCTTATCATGCTATGTCAGACAAAATATTATAAAAAGATTAAGAAGAAATCGAAGTCAAACCTGCAACAGTAGCCGGGAGACCGGCGAAACCAAGGCCGAAGATCGCCAATAAATGCTAATATTGGCTTCAAAGGTGGAAATCAAAAGAAAATTTTTGGAAATGTTTGAAAATGAAAGTTTGTGGATGATCAGGGAGGCATATAATAATAGGGTTTTGAATTATATAGATAGCTATATTAGTAATGGATATTCAAACCTATGATTTTAAAGACATATTTACCAGCATACCACTGGGCAAATTGAGAGATGGTTTAAATTGTTTTTATGATTTTAAAAACTTAATTGATGTTGATTTTGATGAATATAAGTGTGTATAATTATAGTATTTTTATAATTTTACTTTTAATGGTGAACATATATATACTCACATAAATGTATACCCCTAGGTTCTAATTTTTCTTCCATTCTTGCTTTTACAATATTTTGAAAAAACCTTTTTTCCAGAAATGAATTCTGCATGTAGATACATTGATTTTTTATCTGTTTTTAATAACTGTAATTTTTCTAATATTTTGAAATCAATCTATACAGATGACTTATATTTAATTAAAACCAATTCAGTTAATACTAAATCTGACTCTCTCGACTTTTCTGTTTCGAAATTTCGACGAAAATATATGTTTCGTGCACAAAAAGCTGACATTCAAATTATTTTAAATTTCCAGTAATTAATTTAACATTTTGGAATAATATTTCTAAACATATTACTAGAATACGATTGCTGGTCATCTGGTGAGTTTCAAAAAGATTTGTAACTATTTGTATATATATATATATATATATATATATAATTTTATGATCGTTTAAAATAATTTATATAGTTGTTTATATTTCTTAGAACTTTTGTCCTAGTGCGTTTCACTTGTACGTCGACGATCAAAAGTTTAACTGTTTCATATCATGCGCTGTGAATTAAAAATATATATAATTTGGTTCGTAAATTATAATTCTTAAAACGTATATTGAATATAAAAATAATTTAATACCCATACGGTGCCCTACTATTATAATTTGTGACGGTTCAATAAAATTATAACCTATTCAGGATTAAAACATTTTTATAGACTAAATCCGTCGTCATCAAACCATTAGTATATTGTATCCTCAAATCTGATAATTAGTGGGCATGAAGAAAATAATCCAGGGTTCGAAATAAACTTTTGAAACCAGCAGCAAATTTTGTTGTGAGCTTTTATAAGATGGAAGCAAAACCTATTCACCTCATGGCAAAGCCTAAAATTTCCATAAAAACGCTAAATTGCAGCTGCAAATTTTTCTCTAAACTTTAAAACAGTTGAAAGAATACTGCAATGAGAAAAAAAAATACTTCACTTTTCTTGTAAGCTTTCTGCAATTTCATATAATACCCTAAAATACATCTGAGATAAAAATAAAAAAAACCACTTGTATAATATATTGTAGACACTCGTTTATTTCATTATTATGAAGTTTACGAAGGCATCAGTCAATAATTAGGTTAAATAAAATTGCAGTTGTTTCATTACTACATAGCTAAAAGCAAGGTTGGTGAACACATTCACGAAACCACATCTGAACTGCTCGATCAGCCTTAAAATCTGAAAGCGAAGGACCATCCGCACTTATTCTCATTAGGCGCATATTTTTTTCTGACAAATGTTTTTTTCAATGGCTGGTATTTGAAAGAGAAATATTGAAACATTCGGTTTCAAATACTTGCAGCAAAACTTGCCATGTGAACCGCTGATCGTAACTATGATTTAAGCTAAGCTCACGGCATTTGCCGTGGTTGCCGCGACTTATTTCAAGCCTTGCAATAATTAACATCTTCAATGTTTCTAGATGTCCAGGACTAACTCAATCCATCTGCAATTTCCCATCTGTACTGTACTAAACAACGATAAAACAAAAAGTTAACATAAATCATTGGATCATTCCAAATAATGTCAACCATTACAAATATTTATGGTTGAGGCAACATAAATGTTTGCAATGGAATTCAAAAATGACATTCGTTGTCTTCGATGCATTTAAACATTGCCATTAAAAGCGTGCTTCAAAACAAAGACATTTAAGGGTTTGAATATTCAGATAGGCTGGTTACAGATTCTTTCTTATCACATATTAGTAGATTTATTTGCTTTCAATGTGAGATATGTAAGCATCAACTGTAAATATCACAACATTATACTTTTTTAAATTGTGTGTGTCAAAAATTTGTTAACAAGTGAAACATAATCTTGTAATTTATGAAAATTCAATATTGTTTTCATCTTTATATTTAATTCTTTGTATTGCGTCATACATAAACCTATTTGCTACTTTCCTGCCTTATTTCGTGTCAATCAAAGTTGTATATGTCGTTTATTTTGCATTTTACCTTTCGTGCTTAACTTTTGGTAATGAGTGTATTAGCCTTCTTGAAACAACCACAAAAGTCTCAATGGATTATTTTAACCAATAGGCGATATTTGGTTTGTTGGTCAACCATCATTTGTTAGCTATACGAAGGTTAATTAGACTAACCAATCGGAGTGGTTTGCTGATCTACCTTTGACTAACCGATAGGCGTGGTTTGGTTTGATCTTCTATCACCCTTTGCTCATAGAGGGTTCATTAAGACTAACCAATTGAGGTGCTTTTGTTCCTTGGTTAAGCATTATTTCTTTTTGCTACACGGGAATAATAAGTCAAACCAATTAGGGTGTTTTAATTATTTCCCGTCATCTTTTTCAAAACGAGGGTTGATTATACTAACCAATTCGTGCGGTTTGGCTAGTTGTTTTGCTGGTATTTTTTCTGCACGGTGTTAATTATACTAACTAATAGGGTCCAACTGTCTGTAGCGTTCAGTACTATGGTGCAGCGTAATGTTGTGCAGACGTGACTAATGCGATGTGGGACAAACAAAAGCAATCTTGTAAACTTTCTAACTCTCAGAGGAATTGAACACCAGACTTCACTGTCAATAATTTTCACGAAAGAATCACTGCGATAACGATATTGACTGTTAAATAAATTAAGATGAGCCAGTTTCAAGTACGGTGTAGTTTCCATTTCGCTAAACTCTGGAGCCTAAATTGGTGAATGCCTCTGCTTTTACGGCATCTGTGCGAGAGTGGTTCTCTTACGAATAACGTCGTCTCCTTCCCTCTCTCAAAAGGCTCAGCGAGTCGAGCGAGACGACGACAAATTGCATAACTCGCATTGTTGCAGGCAAATTTTACGGCAGATATCTTTTCCCGATTTTAATCCCCCGCAACGGACAAATAGATTATTCCAAGTGTAAAGTGTTAGTCCCAGTTTCAAGGATTCCTTCTCCTATCCCTGCTTCAAGTGACAGTTACAGGTGAATGTAGCCAGTTTGAAATTCAAATTGACAATGGAGACGCGTTCTGATCTTCAAATAAATTATTCACCTCTGTCTAAAATCCTAGCGTGTTTACATTATGGTCGTTGGGACTTGTGTAGGTGAATTTTGAACGGAACCACGTTTATCAATTCAATAGACCACGACAGAGAATATTACGAGTGGAAACAATCGAAGTTCGCTTGGAACAGTGCTAACAGTTTCCTAGTGTGCAATTTTAATTCAAGTCTTGAGTATTAAGCAGCAACTTACGTTGACTTGCACTGATAAAGTTCCCGAACAAATGACCAGATTCAGTAGCGTTTAGCATATTTTCATGTAAATTACTAAGGTATGTTTTAAATTTCTTTGCTTTCAGAAAATACTGAAATAAATAACTATTAGAACATTATTTTCGTGTACATAAAATATGAAATTAATTCATCTTATTAATTCCTCAATTTCACTTGCTTCAACTGTGTGATAAATCATCGACCTTTTAATGAAATAAACAAAGCATATTTGCAGAGTCATTGTCGAAAGATCTAACAAGAGTTGGTCACGTGATGTTGGGAATCGACTTGGAACAATTGTCTATCGAATAGTGAACTAGTATTTCAATTCTTATCGACAATCACATTAGCCAGTCCTCAATAGTCCCTCATTAGGATTCGTATTACTTTCAATAGCAAGCGACCTTAACCTGGAAATCTTCAACCTGAGGGATCTACAAAAACAGCGAGAAGCTGTGGACACAAGCCCCGTTCATATCATTCAGGAGGGCACGATTCACGATAAATGTAGTTAAACAGTTTTTAGACAGAACATATGTTACGAGGGCTTATATATACCAATATTGTTTTAAATAAACCCTTTGATGAAAAAGTGATGAATATATCTAAATCATCAACTTTTTTAGTTCCCTAATCTCCAATCGGTTTGATTTGACTCGTAGCACCAAGATCATATATTTTCTTCTAAATTTGTTAATTGACCTAAAAGTTTCCGATCGGATGATAAGAAATCTCTTAAAGTGGCGAATATTGGGCTTAACCTTCAAACACAAAGTACCGTTATAAGAGAGATTTCTTATTAAAATATTATGGACTTCAATATGTAATACTACAATTGAAAGAACAGAAAATGTGGAAGTTCTCACATCATAATGCCAAAACACATACAGCGAAAGTTGCACACAATTTTATTAGCACTTAAGAATGGGAACAATTGCCTCGTCTACACTATTCATCTGACATTTCCACACGTTATTATTCTTTTTTTTTATTCTGAATAATATAATACAATAGAAACTCCTTTGAACTGCAGCAGCGATAAAGTTATAAGTGGAGAGGCTTTCTGTAATTTTCTAAAGACATTTTTTACAGAAACGATAAAAGTGAGCCCATTCCTATCTAGGAAATTTTTCTCGAATGTGATGTGCTATTTTGGCGAGTAAAATAGATTATTGAAATATATCTTCTACATTTAAATTTACATATGAAAGGCGTAAGAACGATTTTGGTTACTTGATCGTTCCTATACGCGCTACACGTTCTCTATATTCATTCGTATAAAGTATGGCTACATGAATGTTAATTCCCGTAGTCATACGAATATATCGACTACTTCAATGACTAACGAAGAAGTAACTTTAATAAATATTCATCATAAATTTAATGAACATAATAGTTTGAGTAGTCTACCAGCATACCGTCTTTACTCAAATTCAAAAAGACTTAGCATTTATTCTAATATCACGATTATCTTTTATCGTTGCATTTGAAAGATATTGTAATACGCAGCCAACACATCATCAAGACGAAAGATAAAGATAAATTAGTTTGGTCCAGGCAGAGCCACGCAACTATTTTTCATGCGTGGACTGATGCCGCCACATGTATATTCTTACCATGGTTGTCAAATTAGCAAGATCCATAAGTCCGCCTTTACACGAAGGAGATCGATCTCTCATACCGGTATGAAGTCGAAGGAACTTACATTGAAACAATAGGGGCACTTTACACGAGAAGACTCGCAGGAGACTGTTATGAGAGACGAAAAGATAGTCACCGAGGAAATTCAGTCGCCGGAGACTTTTTTTTCATGGTTCATTTTATTGGAGAAACAAAACATAAGGGCTTTTGTATTCTCCAGTACAAGTTTATATATTCGCGTTCATTGAAGGTAGAGTAAAAATTTCAACGAATTTGAAATCTGTAGAAACTTTTACACCAGATCTATACCTTAAATGTGATTTTCTTTAAATAATTAAATAAATTTTCTATTGTAACTTTAATGTTTCCGCAATACGAATTTAGCCACATTTGACGAAGATATAATCTACGAACACAAAAAGAGCTATTTATCTCGATTTGTAGAAAAAATATAACTTGAATTATTGCCTTAATTTACTGCTTTATATAAATAGCAACTAAAACTAAGATGACAATTTAATATGATGTTTCGAATGTTTTGAAGAGTTTACAACAAAAGGCATAGTAGGTAAGTTTATTTCTGAAATAACATATATCGACAACGATCCTTTAAAGTTTTTGTGCGTGGCAAATGTCTTTAAAATAAAGCTACATTTAACATTCATTTTAAACTTATTTTTAAGGTCTTGTTTTTCTTGGGTCTTGTTTTAAAGGTCTTGTTTTTAAGGTCTTACTTTTAAGTCAAATGTTTTGAAGAGTTTACAATAAAGGTCTTGTTTTTAAGGTCTTACTTTTAAGTCAAATATTTTGAAGAGTTTACAATAAAGGTCTTGTTTTTAAGGTCTTACTTTTAAGTCAAATGTTTTGAAGAGTTTACAATAAAGGTCTTGTTTTTAAGGTCTTACTTTTAAGTCAAATGTTTTGAAGAGTTTACAATAAAAGGCATAGTAGGTAAGTTTATTTCTGAGATAACATATATCGACAACGATCCTTTAAAGTTTTTGTGCGTGGCAAATGTCTTTAAAATAAAGCTACATTTAACATTCATTTTAAACTTATTTTTAAGGTCTTTATTTTATAGACATTTGCCCTGCCTGAAAACTTTAGCGGACCGTTGTCGCTATACGTTATCTCAGAAGTAAAATTACCTACCATCTCCTTTGTTATAAACTGTTAAAAACATGGAATGCAATTAAATATTCATCCTATTTTTAGTTGCTATTTATATAAAGCAATAAATTAAGGCGATTAAGTACTCCATTCAAGTTATATCTTTTTTTATAAATCGAGATATATAGCCCTTTATGCGTTCGTAAACAATATATTCGTCAAATGCAACTCAAATCGTATTGCGAAAATATAAAATTTACAATGGAGAACCTATTTATTTAAAGAAAATCACATTTAAGGTATCAATCTGGTGTAAAATTTTCTCATATTTCAAATTCGTTGATGCTTTCAATCTATATTTAACGGTGACGATTTTACAAAGAGAACTATACAATGCCAGTCAAAAATTTTGTCTTGCTTCTCTTCCCTCGAATCTTTTGGGCGCAGGAAATGAATCTGTAAACATTATCTGGCGACAATATCAGGCGACCGGTAAAAGAGATCGATCTCCTTCGTGTGAAGGCGCCCTAATCGTGCATCACTTAATTTGCTTACCTAATTATGTATTTTGAGTAAGATATTGTTTTTCATATTAGTTTTAATATGTACTGTCAGAATTATCCGTGTGTCTTTACTCAGGTTGAATTGCTTAGCTGTAGATTGAAAAAAGTCAGTCAACAAAATTAGTTATATCTCTATTGGCGAGATTTTTTGTCATTAGCAAAATTTGTCAGATCTTGATGGGCGAGATATCGCGTCATCAGCAATGTTGATCGCATCTTTATGGTAGAGATATCACTCCATTAGCAAAATTTGTCGGATCTCGATGGACGAGAAGTCTCGTCTTGGGCAAAATTAGTCAGATCTTTATGAACGAGATTTTTTGTCATTAGCAAAATTGGTCAGATCTTGCTGGACATGATATCTCTTCAAACCACCTGGTGGATTAGCAAAGTAGAAAAATCCTCATTTATTAGACGAGAGAGCATTAAATTAGTAGATCATAAGATGAATGTGATGTAATGAACGAAATTACTTAGACTGACGGATGAGATATATCAATGAAATCACTTGCAGGATTAGCTATAAGTCAAAACCCTTATCTAGTAGACGAGGAAGCATTTTTTACTGACTATTTAATTTTTGTGATGCATCATTCATATTCTTTTTTTAAAAATATAGCAAATGATAAATTCCATTGTAACAAAAAATATTCTAGATTTAGATCAGGAACTTAAAGAGGTTATGAAAATTTTGAATTATTCAAATCAGCGGGCTTTCCCACATTTAAACCCCTCTTTATTAAATATACCGAAAGAATTCTCTCATAAAACTCTCTGGTCATTAGGATTCAGAGAAACAGTGTAGCACACTCGATGAATTATGGTCGCAATACATTTACTTTTGAAATCTCTAATAAGTTCAACTTACAGAGCGACATTTAATCTTCAATACCCACATTGTCAGGAATGCCTTTTCGGGGAAGCACACAATTTTAAATATCCGTACTGAATGGATGCAGCCACGTGATCGGAACCCTTTAATGCATTCTCGTGCATAATAAATAAGTGGTTCTTAAAATTGATTTCGGGAGAGATTTTGATAGATAAGAAACCATTAATCATCCCAGACGTTGGCAATTTTCCCGCCAAGCGGAAACAAATTTAATCTCGAGTACATCATGATATGGGGGAAGGTCGACTCTATATTTGCAGGATACTTGACTTTATGAATAAATATAGATGACATTCCAATGTAATTAGCTATGGGTTGTCTAGACAATTCATCATTCCAGTTAAAAAGTGAATGGTTTTATAATGGTACTCTGGAGTACCTTAACATGTAACTGCATGTTTCCAACGCCGGTAGGTGAATATTTTATGTGTCGTAAGTATCTAATTTTCGTGTAACTAAAAAATTGCGTTTGCCAAAAGTTGTGATGAAAGCTGGATTGGGACTTTGAAATTGTTATATCTGTTCATTATTACAAATGAGTAATTGTTTCAAATTTTAGTTTTTAAGGCAAATTATAATCGTCATTCAATTAGTTGCTTGCAGAGATTTATTGTTGTTATAGCATATTCTTTTGAATACTGCATACAAATAATAAGAAATAAAATATACTTGAAACATACTGTACGATATTTAAGTTTTGCTTTACTCATTCGAGTATTTGTATATAAACAAAACGAGTTGTCCGACAAAATCATATCACATTAGAAAAACAGATCAGGTGTGTAGGCAATTGAATTAACGTCACACTAGATTAAACAACAGACTATTGACTACGATGATCTAGGATACGGGACAACATATTGCAATTGGAATTTACGGTTAGATGACGAGGATGTCAGACGTCACTTGATTTAAATAAACTAAAACCTTAGTCAAATTGGTAAAAAAATTTTAATTGTAGAATAATTAAAAATAAAGTTTAAAAACTTTAAAAAAAATTAGTAGTAAAAATTTTAAAAAATTCAAATTAATGCCTTATAACTAGGGCAACTTTTTTGTTGCAGTAAAAATGGGAAAAGTTGCATTTATCATTCCCTAAAGTTGCATTTATGGAAATTATGTTGCATTTATTTTTCATACACTAAATTTTAAAATAAATTCTTCGTAAAAAATGAAATAAATACAAAATGTATTGACAATTTTAGTCGTGTACAACAGTATTGTAATACATACTGAAACACAGAAGAACGTTAAATAGCCGATCCTTGGCCAGTAATTTCTTTAACATTGAAAAACTGCGCCTGCCGCAGGCATATAATGTGCTGTATTGGATATCAGAAGCGCAAAATCCTTTCGCTCAACATTTAGAGATTTTAAAACGTCATCTAGAAGGCGAACAACATATTGATGATCTACACTCGCCTCGTAAACTCTGCAGTCGATTACGCAAGTTTCCTCTGGATTATCAAGAGTGCCAACCAATGTGTTAAAAGTTCTTCTTGCCATTTATTTCATTTTCGTCTGTTAGGACGAACATCTTCTTACCATGAAGTTCTTGTTTGATCCACAATACTTCGGAATTCGCTAGATCAGATACACGTAATCGAAGGGTTGGTTCAGAGGGCCAAAAATGAAATTGTAATTTCATATTAATTAATTTTAAGCTTTATTTTAAAAAGTTGCAGGTGGGTTGAATTCATGCAAAAAGTTGCATTTATGCAGAAAATTGCGTTTATGTCGCGGTTATAACTCAATTACAATACCCCACATGTAGGAGGAATTTTGGTTTTAGTACTTTACATGCAGTGTATAAAGTGTGAAAAAAAGTTGCATTTGTTGCAAAAAGTTGCCCTACTTATGACGATTTGAAAAGATCGTCAATAGCAGCTGCTGTGCAGAAGGACTTCTACAACTGTCAGGACAAGGTCAGATTATTAGGATAAAGATTCACAAGAGGAAACACTTATTTGATATGTTGTTCTAGAAAATGGGTGAAATACCTCACTTTTTAATTAAGCTTTTCCGGGTCTCGTGTAAATGCGAGGAAGCACTAGTATCATTCACTAGTGTCTAACAAACTATAAAGCTACTCTGATGTTCTACTTTAGATGAGATCTCTGAGATTGTAAAACTTTCAAGTGATTTTAACAATCCCAAATCTCGATCCACCTAAATGACTGTTGACTTTATTTTCTGATTTTTCACTTTTTTATCAGTCATCGTTTTAAAATTTTGCATTTTTATCTACTCATAATAAATTGCTAATTACAGTTCAGTTTTGTTGAAATTGAAGATTGGCTGGAAACATATAAATAAAACATAAATTAAGAAATATTTAGATCTGAAAGAAGAGTAAGCATATCAACGATACGAAAAAATTATAGAGAGGGGAAACGTCAAAGGATCAAATAAAGACAAAAGCAAGATAAGCATGTGAAGGGTAGGTATTTCAATTAAAGTCGCACTAGAGAGGGTTATTGGTAACAGGATCAACCCCTCGAAGTAAAGATCCAAGGACAACAACAAGTAGTTTTCAACCACGGTCAGATGACCAGTTAACACCTAAGATGGCACCCTACTCACCAAACTTCCACATCATGCCAGCTTGAGGATACTAAAGACCACGACAAATTTAACCTGCACCGTCACCCTTTGCAGAAGCATGTGGACACTCCCAACAATGGATGGGAAAATTGTAAATTTATTCTAGTTTTATTGATACCAATGACATGAAAGATGAACAGAGAAAGAGCGAAAAAGTAATCTAAATTTCTGACAAAAAGAAGCATAGAAATAGAATCGGAATAAAGCTTTCATTGAGTGTAATGCAAAAAAAAAAAAAAAAAAAAAAACATGATGGCGATCAAACGGTATGACACTTAACGTAAAAGTTGACAGGGATATTAAAGATTTTTGACAACAGTAGTGAGTTATAACTTGTAAGTAAAAATCGACAAAGAACCGAACAAGAGAAACACCGAAAAATATAAGTCTTGAGTGAAAATCTAACAAGAATTTCGCATATCAATCCATAATAAACTTTTACTCAAGTATTAAACTTCTATCTCCGAATGCAATGTAAAAGAAATTTTCAGAACCCTAAACTATTACTTTAAAAGTTTGACATAAGTTAAATATCAAGCAATAGTTAAGAGAAAATTATTTATTTCCCCTTATAAAAGTCAAAACCAGAAGCGTTCTACTTAAATTTGATTTCTGGGATGTTGGAAACAAAATTGTTTTTGATGAAGATACATAGAACAGCATAGAAGATTAGAGACAACCTGACATCGATCAAAGAATTTTATTCTTGACACGATTGTCCAAGTTTTCTGAAGAAGTTAAGGGGACCGGGAAAGCAAAATTCGACTAAAAAATCAATTTCTATTTTATTGCTCCTTTATATAGTTCAAAATCTCCTCTTTCCAATGATATATCACACTAGGTAATAGAATAAGAGGAAGTTTGAAAATTATGCACGTTTCCAATAAGCACTTCACATCTGACACGGCCTTTCAAATGTAAACAAACCGTTTGTGGACATTTCTAATCTTTGTTGCTCAACAATGTATATTATATTTTTTACTTTACTTTACTCAAATTATTTTCGATAATCTGGTAACAGTAGAGTTAACTGTAATCATTTAGTTTTTTTCTAACTATTTTTATTAATTTTACCATGCGATATAAGTTAGCACTTTCTGAGACATGACATTTGATCTATTATGGACTAGCAATAAGGATAAATGTTGGTTTTCTGCATAATATGCAACAATCTGTGTCTGGGCATAATATTTTTATTTACTGTCAAGTAACTTAAATCCAAATCACGGTCTTTGTCCAGTTGGGAATGAAAGCTGGTGGAAATTTCAACTTGCTGTAGCTAAAAGAGTGATGTGTATTACCATGATAAACACACACATATTGCCTTGCCTTATACTGCCTACATTTTGAAGACAATTAAATCAAATTTCAGAGACTTGGCGAATCCAGAATTGTTGAAAAAATGTGTTCACGGAAAGACTCAAAACCCAAATGAATCGGTGAACAATGTGATTTGGACTCGCGTTCCAAAAAATGTGTTTGTAACCATCCAAACTTTAAAACTGGGAGTGTTTGATGCTGTTTCCTGCTGCAACAGTGGAAATATTATAAAGTGCTATACATTATCTAGAGTTAAAATCAATCCAGGCTGCCATTTTATACAAATTTTTGAGAAAACTGGACTAAGACCGTGTTATCGATGGAGAGCGAAAACTCTCCGAATACAGTAAAAAGGCCCGCCATAGAAAGAAAAGCATAAAAAAAAATTGAAGATACATGTATTAAAAATGAAAGAGATCACCCTTTATATAAATCAGGATTTCATTAAGGTTAGACGTAAAATTATTTATAAAAATTCATTTGAAATGTTTAAATCCATTTTTCTCAAAACTTAGATTTTTAAGTTTCATGCCCCATTTTCTCAGAGTCTACTGAACATAATGACTTAATATTTTTATGACATATTTGTGTTATATCTCTAAAGATTTTAACATGGGCATTTTTTGATTTTTTGAAAATTGAATTTTTTAGAAATTTAAATGTGTTGAAAAATGCTATCTAAAAAGTGATATTCAGTTAAAAATTTCTATAAAATTAAAATTTTTAAGTAAAAAAAAAGTGAGCCGTTAAAGTTTGTATAACATATCAGTCTAACCACCATAAAAAATTTGTTTTGATTACTATTATAGTTATTGAGAAAAAGGGTCTTGAATTTCGTGAATTTAACATGGAGGAGATAGAGTCTTCCCGGTCCCCTTAAAGAAATCTCCAAAAACATGGTCATCAAGGACATGATTTTCATTTTTCACAAGGATATCAGGAACCTGTCCTTGGATGTCAGTAAAATGGAAAATTTTTCTTAGCAATTGCTATCAAAATATCAAAACACTTAAAAATACCCATCTCAATTAATGACGTCTCAGTACAAATGAAAGCAATCCAACCGAAACCTGTTTAATCACTTTAATTATCTTCTATATTCTTTCCTAGTCAAAATAATCAAAGAAGTTTGAGTGATGCAGTTAAGTTTACTTGAACGTTGCTTAATAATGTGACAACTTCAGAATAGCATTATTACCGCGACAATAATATACTCGGTTAATTTTAAATAGGTGCATTAAGGACACTAGTTTCCAAATCCTATCATACTCTGTTGCCGTGTCAGCTTAATTGGAAGAGCAACAGATTAGCACCAAGAGGGTTACGAGCTCGAATCACGGTCCAAAGAAGAACCGTCGTGTCAGTGGGGGCTGCTGCACGTTAAATCTGTCGTGTACTCAAATTTCCTTTTGACGAAGTGCAATAGAAGTTTGGAGATTAGGGTGCGCCAGATCAAATGTGACCTCGTCATCTGTCTGTGGCTCAAAATTAATTGCTGTCCTCGGATCTTTCCTTCCCGGATTAATCCCGAATCTACTACAATATCCCGTTGTGTTGCTCCAGTGTGTGTCGTTAATCCATATATCTACCTACCAAATCCTCTTTGGTTTTACGTAACAGCAAGAAGCTAATATAATCGACCATAACATGGAATATTAATTCAATCTACAAAATTATGTCTACAGTGAAGAACTGGCATGTTTTATTAAGAAATAAAAGCTCGTATTCTATCCCCTTGGTTTATTTTCTTATCGGGGATTATCATAATCTGACCCTCATAAGAAGGCATTAGGTTCACGTAGTTTTGAATGAGTCCATTAGACTGGTGTTCACAGTTAAGAGAATTTGCATATTTGTGTCGAATATCTCAAAAAGTGCCGAAAGAAAAAAAAGACATGCTTCCAAATAATGATGCACATTTTTAGTGTCGAATGAGCAAGCGTACACATGCTTGTGGGTGGGTCATTTAAAGCAGTGCTCCCCAACCTTTTTATCGCCGCGGACCGGATCAACGTTTGATAATTTTAACGCGGCCCGCTGGGGGGGGGAGGGGGGGGGCGATAGGTTGATTGTTTATATTTTAGATTGATTTTTTTAATTTAATTGGATTTAAACATGCCTTCAAAATAAAATACAGTTACAAGCTGAATCAATAAAATAGTTTCCCAACCACTAAAAACCCACGAAGCGCTCGAACTCTTTTAAAAGCAAAGACAGGTGATCGTGCACCAACTAGGAGAATGAATGTTTAAGCTCAGTCTCGCCTAAAATCCCCGCTAATGTCTGAAACATGTCCAAAATGCCTCTTTTCACACGCCGTCCCCACTACTTCAGTTTGAATTTAAATGCAGCTACTTTGTCTGGCAACTGATTTACCGCCTCCTAATTTGAGTGGACATTTCATAGATAAGAACCGCACCAACCCGAGATAAATACACCTAAGTAAATAAAATGGAAATAATTTAATATTTCTTGGACGGCCCGGTACCATTTGATCCACGGACCGGTACAGGACGGCCCGGGGGTTGGGGACCACTGATTTAAAGTAACAAACTTTCGAAGCGCACGTGGCAATTTCCGCGCTTCAATCGATCACAAACCTCGGTGTTTTTTTTTATGCAATATTTGGGTAAATTCTAGAGCAAACAGTTAAACTGTATAACCACCGATTTTTGGATGATGGAATGAGGTGGCGATTCGTCGGGAGATTGGATGCAAGACAGTCTCAAGTTTAGATGGCTAGAGACTTGAATGTAAAGTCCAACGTCTTGTTTAACTGATGGAAACAGTTTAATGATACCGGTTCCAGGAAAAGCTTGAGCAATGTCGTCCAAGAGTCATGACGGCCAATGAAGATCAATTTTTATCCATTACAGTGTGTCGTAACAGGAGTGCAATAGCTTCCCAGCTCTCTCGTGACCATGCAGTCACAGGAGTTACTGATTTATAAAGGTTACATGAGAGGCTACATCAGTGAGTGACCGTTCTATTGCGATATATGAAAGATCTAACCACTATTGAGTCTTGGTTCAGCCTAAACACTGATTCTTGACGTGTGTTCATCTGAAGAGAAACAGTGACCGTTTACCTGTACTCCGACATTCGAGAAAGAAACCACTATGGCAGTTTAGGTTTGATGGTCTGGGCAGGCGTCATGTCTTTGAAAGAGACTCTGTGACTATTGTGATGTATAGGTATTACATAAGAGCATAATTGGGACGATCTTGGGAGGGCAATTGTAAATTAGCTTACCCCTTTCAAGGCCTGAAATAACGTTGCTGGAGGAATGCAACCAACTTCAAAAGTTAATAATAAACTGTCTCATTTCCAGCATGAATTCACATTGCGAGATCTGTATAACTAACTGTAAAATTAAACTATATCCTACTAACCCATTTTTGTTACGATATTGTAACCTCTATTTTGGACCTTCCTGCGCTAATGAGTCGTGTATTATTTCAATCTGTGTACTTAGTAATTTTTTTGTTATTATTTCAACCTATGTACTTAACTAATATTATTAAAATATGTTCAGTAATTATGGATAATCAACCAATAGTGAAAATTCTCCAACGTTTGAATACCAGTGTAGTTAAAGGACTTTTGTAAAGATTAACGAATTCCTTCTTCAATTGGCGTTTTTAGCGCTGATTCTGTAGCCGAGTTCTTCATGGAATTCCAAATTGGCGATGGATATTGGAGATCAATTGGATATCATCTATGAATATCACCACACATGCTTCTTTGACTTTTGTATATGGCAACCTTTATCTGAGACTACCTTTCGCACTTATTTAGAAATCAACTGACTCAAGGTCAACCGCCTTCTTACAGGTGCCACACTGTACCTAAAAATTCATTTCCATCGTATTGGAGTAGCGAGTTTATTTATCTGTCCTCTGCGAACTCAACGATGTAATTGAACGTCCAAAATCCTTGCAATGCAACTGCAAATGTTATAGATAGTTTTTAAAACATATTTATCACTTCAGACATCTAATGGGCTGTTTGATCTTCGACGGACGAAGGATAAAAAAAGGTTCTGAACACCGAAACTGGGTAGATTGCATCACATCCGATGTTTTCACATGCTGACCTCATACCACGTATTGAGCAGGGAACTCTTATTTGAGACTAAACCTTAAACTATAAAAAAAGCGGTGACTTTCAATATCCCAATTATTTCTCTCTCTCCACTCCCTCTCTCTCCCTCCCTCCCTCTCTCTTCACTCTCTTAATATTATTTTAGCCAAATCTCATAATCACACCACCCGTCCGAAATAATTACCAGTGCATACATAATATGCTTCTATTATTTTTTTCTCCCAAAATTCCTTAATCTCCACCGGCTCAACGCGTTGCGACTCGCCCCTAGTCCACAAAGCCCATAATGGGTTCGATACATCAGTATCAGCCGAAACACCAATCCAATCTCAAGTCGGAAGTATGAGAGTTTCAATTACACTGGATTAATGCAGATGGTACACGCCACAACGCGTGTGAGAGGGGAGTAAGAAAGAGTGAGCTGCTTTCTTTCCCTCAATGGGGATGCCTGTAATACCTCAGAATATTAATCACACTACTTCGGGTAGAAAGCACATGCTTTCCCTCGGTGGCCCCACAAACAATGTGTGGTATTTATTCAGCATCAGTTACGAACTTGAAATGCAATGTTCCCAAAATGAAAGGGCTAAATGGGATTCCATTGATTATTAAATGAGATGCTACAAGACATCTACTATGAGAAGATTTTTAAGGTAAAGGTAGCAGTGGTTTTATGGTGGAACCTGCTGTCAGTACGCATCCCGGATATGGTGGTATTTGATTTGTTTTCGAATACGATTGCAGCACGTCGCTACTCGAAATTCTTAAGAATGAATTCAGTATTGGAAAGAAAAATGGATTAGTCTAAGCCAATTGCATTAACCATCCAAGTGATTTCGACTAGATATTACGTCCATTAAGATCTGGTCAATTTTGTTCAAGACGAGAAATCGCTTCTTACAGATACTGCCTTTTTAATGATCATCACAATTTACGTCCGTCACGTTTGGGACCTTTTTTATAATGACGAGCCTCCTCGTTAACACAGTCAACCACCAGGAGGTTTAAGAGCCAAACGTCACCAAACTGGCGATAAACTCTTATTTTAGGTAAATCCATCTAGCATGTAAGAATGTTTATTCCAGCACACAGGTTGTGCCGATATGTAAAGTTGTTAACTTTGTTTACATTGTTAAAAAAATACTTTACTTTTAAAAATGCTTGAGAAAGTTTAGTGAAGTAAAATGGCATTTTGGTAACTTTAATACCAGACTGGCTATAACAGAAATAATTAAGGAATGGAGCACTTCAATGAACAAATCTAATCACAAAAATAATGAAACACATGCGATCAAATTAAACAATAGAATGTGACACACACATAGCTTAATAATTTAAATAACAAAAGGATTCAAGATGTGGACACATATGAATTAGACTCAGCATGCTTTCTTTCAGATACTTGCCAACAACTTGTCCTGTTCGTCCTGAATCTTGATTTCTAGCGATCAAACAGTTCGTTGTTATCTTTCGTGAGACTGTATAATGCATAATCACGAATTACCGACTTTATCAAGGATAACCGAAAGATTTCTAAACTGGATCACGTGTATAAAACACACGGGTATTAGAAATACACAACTAGAACACGGAAACATGAAGAGTGGTATACGAAAAATAAATCCTCCGGACACTAATTAAGCTTAAGTTTTCAAAAAACACATAGTATGGATAATGTTTTGAAAGATAACTATTATATTTAGTTAATCAAATCAAATTATAGCCATCAGTGTGTTCTTTTAGGTAATTATTTACTCGTACTCCTATTCTTCCCAAAACGTGATTCCTAGTCGGCACGTAAACCCTGTATACAAGTCCGTTGTTATCTTCCCTGAGACTGCTCAAACAAGAACAATCGACAGAATCGAGGATAACCGAAATAATTTAAAAGTGGAACGAATGAACAAAACACATGGGTATATGAAGTTCAAAACTGGAACTCATAAGCATGATAAATCCTCCAAAAATAAACAACTCTTCAATTTAAAGCTTAAGTAGGATAACTTGAATACTTGTTTTATAAATCCAAATTGTGGTCATGATTAATTACAATGCATTCGTGCGCTCCTTAAGACAGTTGTTAACAACTTGTCCAATTCTTTTCAGAACTTAGATTCCCAGTCGCCATATAAACCTTGTACACGGACCGTTGTTATCTTCCCCGAGACTGCACGCACAACTCCCCAGCGCAGTGGCAAGCACACCGCAAGAATTATGATGCAGGCCCTCCGACTAATACTACAAGGTTTTACAACAGATTAACCGCAAGATCTATTCGAGGCAAACGACCGGAAACCGGAATCATTTTCCGAAACAGAAGAAAGCCCAGTCTTTGGGTTTTTAGCCGAGATTATACCAGTGCACAGAGCCCAGAATGTGTCCTCCCTAAGCAGGATGAATGTCCTCTTTTCACGCCAAAGAGTGCGAGAGGCTCTAAATTCTAATTAAGCCCTTTCGGCTTAAGGGCCAGGAAGAGGACATTTTTGTAATCCGTTCCTTTTCGTTTTAGGCGACGATTTTGGCCTCTGCTTTGAAAAGGAGCTTGGAAATTAAGAGCTATGATTTCGAGAGCTTGTTGCGTGTGTTAGCGAAGGGATATTTCCAGAGAGGTATTTCAGTTAAAGCGAAAGGTTAATGGAGTCTGACTCAATGTATTAAGCAGATTCTACAACCCTCTAGAAAAATGGCTGCTTTGAATAACGTCTTCCTGATTGTTTTTCCCAGCTTAAATGAAACTTCTTTTAAAAAGAGGGTTTACTTATAGTGGTATTGTTATTGTGTTCATTTCTCAGCCAGATGCCGCCATGTGAATTATGTAAATATTTGTCTATGTCGATTATTTTGCGCAATAAAGCTGTTCTTGAGGATTGTTGTCGTTGTTTTGAAGACCAGCTGCTATTAGGGATGCGACATCGACAAACAAACATCGATGTTCAATATTAAAACATCGATGTTGATAATACATCGCCCCAAAACAATCGATGTTTTCAAACATTAGTGTATTTAAACTTTTTTCCCCAAATTTTTTAAAACTGGTTTTGTAACCATTAACATTAATGTTCGTCCGGGAGGGTCAGATTGAATTTATAAGTGACCGTGTTTACTAATTTATAGCTAAAATTATTTTTAACTGTCTAAACAAAGTAAAAAAAATTAATAAAAACAATTAACAAATCTTTTATTTTCAAATTGAATGATACAAAACAAATATTTACAGCAATTTTAGTTGATAATAGCTATAAATATCAGAAGGTAGGTACGTAACAATGAGTATTGTTAGTTTTTTAGTTATTTATAAATTTATATATATATGAGGGAAACACAAAAAAAAACTTATTTTTTATTAACTGTAAATAAAAAATATTGGGGCATATAACTATTATGTGCCCTAATATTTGTTGTTTACAGTTTGTAAAAAAAGAAGTTTGTAAACTTTCTCCCCTTAGGCCTACTTCTTTTATCACTAACTATACCACCAGTTAGGGAAAAACTCTTTGTTTCGGTGTTTTGAAAACATTGTTGTTAAACAAACATTGGCTCTAATAAATCGATGGTTCCTTAAAACATTGATGCTAATGGGATTGGTGGTATTGTAAACAAAACGCTCTCGCAAATAGCGTCTTTAACACAGAATATGGATCTTAGTTTAACTTACAGTGCCGAAAACTAGTACAGAAAGTAAGCTGTTTGAAAACCGTTCATGAAGATCCCGATGCACAGTTCTACGACTGACCCAAGGTTAACTGCCTTCTCGTCGGTAGGTAAATACTTTATTAGAACCGCACTGGAATAACACAAAGGGCTATTTGTGACCGTCCGGTATCAATCCCGATGAAAAAGAATCGAGGACAACACTCCTCGATTTTGAACCACTTTCAAAAGACAAGGCAACACCTGATATGGCACCCCACTCTCCAAACTTCCATACCACCTCAACGTGAGGACTTTCGAGGAGGTAACAGTTGGAACGTCCTCCAGCCTCCGTGAACATGATCGTATCTGATTGAATCAAGTGTCGAAACGTAAACCTCCTTTTGCTAATCCGTAGTTCTTCCAACTGGGCAATCTTGGCCCCGCCTTCTCGTTGGAGCCACTCTATAATATTTATATTTCTCCAGAATGCACACATGGTTAAATAAACAGATACATTGGTTAAAGGAATCGTAGTAAATATTGCAATAATCAAGAAGGCTAAAACTGGTTACTAGTCATGCATGGAAGACTACAGGATGCAGACTGGATCTATGCATATGAACCTTTCAGAGGGTTAAACTTTCCCTTGATGCTATTTCAAAATACTTTTCAATCCTTTTTTTTTTATTCTACTTGTTCCACACGATGGAGTAAGTGTAAGAATGGACTGTTTTCTTGTTTTCAGAGGCATAGTATTGTGAGTGGAGCAAAATACGAGTGTAAGTCAAAATTTACTTACACTTTTTGTTCTACTACTTAATTAGACAAAGATAGGGGGCGGCCTCATGAGCATGCGTTGAGTTTGCGCGTCTGAGGTCGCGTGTAATGTACTGTAATCACGATCGCGTCAGTTGTCTTCTAGCTACAAGAGCGTAAGCATGTCAGCTACGCTATCCGATTGCATCAAAGATTAACAACGAGGAGTGATCATATTTTTGTGGTCAGAGGGTGTGAAAGGTGAAGAAATTCACCGGAGACTTTTGTCACAGTACGAATAAAAGTGCTTGATCTCGTAAAAACCGTTTTTTTTTTTTTTTTGTGGATCAAAATGTTTAAAAGTAGCCGAACGAGTGTAACACAAAAAGAGAGAGCTGGAAAAAATTCAAGACTTCGCCATCGGCTGGGAAGGTTAAGCCAGGCCTCGAAATAGATTTTTTAATACAGGTGCACAGGGTGCACCTAAGTTTTTAAATTAGGTGCACAGGTTATATTTTAGGTGCACATTTAAAAAAAAACGTAATGTAAGAGTATTAATGTAATGTAAACTACTTTATTAGTTGGGTATGTTTATATAGGTTAGTAGTAGATAGTAAATAAAAATATTTAAACATCTAAATTTCTCCCTTCTCTGGCGCACGGCTGTCGCGACAGTCGTTTCAACAGAGCCATCTGGAAAATGTTTCGATCATCGGAAAGTTCTGGTGGCAGAGGTACAAGTAAACCTTCCTCCTGTATAAATCCGTTACGGCCCAGCTATTTTGTTTTTGCATAGTGTGTATTTAGGAATTTTAATTACGTTTCTTTAGAGCTAGAGAGGTCGATACTAATATACTGTTCAAACATCAAACTAATATAAAATAAGTCCCCCCCCCCTTTTTTTTTTTTAAACTTTAGGTGCACCCAGCGAGAAAAACAAGGTGCACAATTTTATTTTCATGTGCACAGTGCACCCGGGTATTTCGAGCCCTGGGTTAAGCTAACCCTGTTTGGGGACGAAAAAGGCCCTATACTAGTCGACTACTTGAACACCGTAAATAGTGCGAGGTACAGGGATTTATTGACCAATAAGCTGAAACCAGCAATTTGAAACAAACGCAGTGGTCTACTCTCAAATAAAGTTTTATTGTTGCAAGACAACGCACGGCAGCACACGGCTCATAACACCATAGAAACAATCAACAGGTTGGGCTTTAAGACCATGGAACACCCTCCCTACAGCCGAGATCTAGCTCCCTCATATTTTAATCTCTTTGGGCCGCTTAAGGAAACTTTGAGAGGTCTTCATGGACGTTCGGGATGCGGTGCAAAAGTGGTTCACCATAAACCTTCTACCAGAAAGGCATACGGAAGCTTGTACCTCGCTGGACCAAGTGCATTGCTCAAGGTGGAGACTATATCGAAAAATAATGTATCTGTTGCATGCCTATCTTTGTTTAATAAAGTTGTTGAACAAAAAATGTAAGTAATTTTTGACTTACCCTCGTAATATAATTTGTATCTTGTCATTTATTTGGTTTGCGTATAATCTCTGCCAAAATTCGAGGGTTAAACTTAAATGTAATGCGATTTAAAAAATACTTTCCGATGCTTTTTTTTTGTTCCACTTGCTCCACATGATGGAGTAAGTATAAGAATGGACTATTTTCTTGTTTGCAATGTTATAGTAGTACTTTAAGTGGGGCAAAATAATATAAGATACTGTCCTGTCCTTTATTTAGTCTGCGCAGTTTCCCTGCCGAAATTCGATGGCCACGGTTACGGATTAGCAACCGGAGGAATTTGAGTAAAAATCCAACCACAGACCGTCACATACAAAGGGGGAGGGAGCAGTTTAAATCCGTCGAGGCCTCAAATGTCCTAGCGTGAAAGTTTGCAAAGTCGGGTGCCAGCTCAGATATAACCTCGTCAGCTGACCGTGATTCAAATTTAAGGATCTTTTCCCTCGGGATCTATCCCGAACCGTCGCCAATAGACAATTGTGTTGCTCCAGTGCGATTTTACTTCATATATCTACCAACCTGCCAAAATTCGAAGCTCTATAATGGTGAAACTAATCCATAAATTTTTAGTTTTTCAGCCATTCTCGACAAGTAGTTGGTTTATTTTTAACATTTACGATGCAACAGATTGTCTTTTGTTACCACTAAAATATTACACCAGCGGTATGGTAGCGGTGGGTTATCCACCTTTTAAGTGACCGCTGGAATCGATAACCATTTACGAGCTGTCAGCGACTGACCTTCTAGAGCATTCCTTCTTTTGTACGTTGGCCCATGCACTGCCGACCGTGTGGTGTGAACGCTTTGGGGGAAGCAGAAGGTCGTCAGATGATGTCTCTTCTCACGCCAAACAATACTATGAATGGAAAGCGTCAGTCGTAAATGCCATTCACGGCCCTATCGCTCAAGTTAGGTAATTAGGTATGAGGGCTCGGAGAATCAGGAGAAAAGCCGTTCTGTGATACGATTGAAAAATCTAAGCACCGCAGCGTAAAGGTTGATGTTTTATTTTCAATGGACACACTTTCACACATACTCGTCCCTCCTCATCCTAAAATATTATATCCTAAGAATTGACAGTCTATAATGAAGTAAAATTAACAGTACTTAAATTTCAGAAAAGTACTTTAATTAAACTGACACATTAATGCAAAAGTATTAAACAGATTTATAAATGCCCTACGAAAAGGGTATAAGAACTTTCTTTTAAGAAAGTTACTGACATTCTTAGCTTTAAAATATAAAGGCTATATTTATATTATACCTCAAAATTTTAATACTATAATATGCGTAATTTCAGATTTAAGAGCAATTTTCTATGCTATGTTTAACATTGTATAGATTTGTTCGATATATTTTAAAATATATTAAATTAAATGATTTTACTATTCTTATGTGCTGCCTCCACAATATTAAAAAGCATTGTTTGAGAGATAAATTCTTTAATAATCTTCCTTAGGCTACTTCCATATTGTGTTCCTACGCTTGTTATTACAAAAAAAGTTAGATGTATTGCTAAATATCTATCACTTTCCAAATTAAAACTAAGTGTATTTCAGGAATTTTTTACGTCATGGCATTTTTAAAATGCCAACATATGTTCGCTAAATCATTTTGTTTTCGACAAACAAAGAAAAAATTTGCATTTACTTGCAATTTTCAGTTATTGAGGACGTTATCCCTTAGCGAATATGATACAAAATGAAATGAAAACCGCTCATTACATTGTTTATTACAAGTAGAATTGAAAGTTTTACCAACAATGCACCTTTTAAAAATAACGTACTTAGTTGATAAACAGAAAAAATCCATCAAGTAGAAATTCAGTCCAAGCAAACAAAACAAAATTACCTATCATCATATTTTAAAAGTAAAAAGCAAGCTTTGAGATTATTTTAAAAAAATACTTCCTTTAGACACATTTCTTTGCGCAAAAACATTCTTCATAAAAACATTAATTCAACTGTAGAAGATTATCAATGTGTATCCTATTAGTATGAAAAATAACATCATTATGGAAACGTTTTTATAAAAATTGTTTATTAGAAGTATATAAACAAATTAATGATATTTTCAAAAAATATGTTTCGACTATCGTATTTATAGATATGTATAACTGAATTCTCCAAAGCAGTATTAAAATATTACACTTAAATAAATGGACAACATTAATCTTTTTATATCGGATGTCTTTTGTTTGGGAAAATCTTCGAGTAACAATAAATATATGAAGCTAGGACTTACAAAAGAAAGGTATTCTAAAGAACTCTTTTGGTAAACAAATGAATAAAATTCGTAATTATTATGTTTGGTTTTTCTTATGAAAAATGTAAACTTGTAAAATGTACAACTTGTAAAATGAACACTGCATGTAAAACTAAGGGGAAAGCGACGATTGATTTCGATACCATTGCAAAGTGTAGGACACCATTGCAAAGTGTAGGAATTGTCTAGAGGCCTTAACGGCTAAGGGGATTGAGGTTGTTCTACAGTGAATCCTATCCTAGAGTAGTATTTATGGAAATGAGATTGCTGACTAACTAGCTAAAATGGGGACACGTATCCTTCATACCTGTCAGCAAGATGCACCCCTGGGATTTTCACTTAGAATAATCAAGAATAAATTGAAGGGAAGGTGGACGTTTAAAACAAAATAATTTTGCAGAGTAATTTTATGATTGTTATAAATTTGCACGCACTGTTTTTTTTTTTTTTTTTTATTAAAACATCTATACAAAAAATCTTGGTCCAAAAGTTTCAAGTTGTTCGAAAGTTATTTCACGATACGTGATCAAAAAGTTTGAAAACTTTCTATTATAAAAAAGTTGATAAATTAGAAAAGATTAATAGGTCCCAAGCACATTAATTTTCCATGCATTTTCAATATTTTGGTTTCCTCCCTAATGGTTTATGCACACTAAAACCAAATTAACTTCTCGATTTGGTAAGTTATCAGTCAAATGTAAAGCAAAATATATTTATACTTAAGAACTCAGAATTTTGGGGGAAATATAGATTCGTCATAAAAGCATTAGTGCAGTATTACTTTCCACACAGCACACACAATAACTAAATAATCAATGTGTTAGTGAAAAATGCTAATTTCAAAACAACTAGTAAATATTAAGAACAGGAAATATCGTATATGACTGTTTCGATGGAGCAAGACTTTCACCATCATTAGGACAGAAATAACTCACAAAAGGAAAATACAAAGTTATCAACAAGGGTCGTTCGAAAACTAATACCCGATTTTATATAAAATACAGACAAATGTAAATTGTTCAACAATACTCTTGATTTTACATCTTCATACCTTATATTACTTTTTTACATAGTCCCTTGCAAATTTAAACATTTATCGTACCTTGTGATAAGCTTTTGAATACCAGAGTCATACTCTTCCGCCGCCAGTCCATTCAGATAAGCAATAAAGTCTTTAGGCTTAAGTGGTCGTCATTGAGCATGCGTAGCACCCACACTTCGTAAATGATAGTGCGAGACACGTGAAAATTTTTCATGAATTTCATCCAAAGTCACAAGGCGATCTTATCTGATAAATTTGTCGACAGACTTGACAAGCTTATCCAAGCTCACAAGTACTGACATCGCTCCTCATCATGGACGTTCTCTCTACCCTCATTGAAATTTCGGCACCGACGACGCACAAATGATTCATCCAGTGTCTTACAATCTCTATACAATGCTTTGATTTCACGATAAATTTCGCTTGGTTACACATTTTTTGCTTTTAAAAATCGGATCACAGATATCACTTCACATTTGGCGGCACGCTCGATTTTCTTGGACAGTTTGTTTGCTTACCAAAACAAAAATTACCATTATATTCCGATGTAATTAAGTAAACAGCTGGCAGACGAATCCCTAAAACTGACTGAACCAGACCGGTGCACCTGCCACTGTCATAGTGGTACACCTGCCACTGTCATAGTGGTACACCTGCCACAGTCACAGAGGTGCACCTGCCCCTGTCATAGTGGTGCGCATGCTCAAACGGGCATTACTTTCCGAACGACCTTCGTACATTGGTCTAGGATAGTATTGTGTCAGGCCCTATTTTTGAACTAAATATTTCTAGGCTCCACGTATAAAGGCGTAGAAGCACCATAGAGGAAGTATAAAAGTAGAGTAAACAATGGTAACCTTTTTCTAATCCCAGGATCGTGTCACGGAAACTAGTAGTACCGTGAAACAGACTGCTTGCGTCTTCTGGGTAGAACCTAACATGCATCATCTGATTGGTCCACATTAAGGGAGAATATGCCCATTCATTGATTCATTATTGAATTGTTCAGCTCGATTTAGTTGATTTTGGAGATTTCGCCACTTTTGTCACCACCCTAGAGAAATGCGGATTCATATACACCCTATTATTGTCCCCAAACGAGGCAATAAGATACCAAACCGGCCAACTAAGTCAATTTTTCCCTGAGCAGACATGTGACTGCTAGTCGACATGTCGATCACACTTTTCGATGCTCCTCGAAATAGCAATACTCAGTTTACTTATATTTCGCGTCTATGGGAAGCACTAGCGTTATTTACTAGTGTGTTCGATAACACTAAAATACATAGATGCGGCTTCTTTGATGTTCTACACACGAATAGATCCATGAATCTGAATAATTTTCGCTTGCTTGGAATCAGACTCGTGAGAAAAATCTCTGTAGTGTTAATGTATGGTAAATGTGTTTATTTTCTGATGTTTGACAAATCGTTTGTGTTCTTTCATTTTTAGGGTAGCAGAAGCCTGTTTGGAAGATTAAGGAATTTGCAATCGGAGGGTTGCGAGTTCGAATCCTACCAAATATAATAATGTACAAAGTGGTGCTGATGAACGCTAAATCTGCCTCACGTTTACGTTGTATTGAAGTTTGGAGGCAGGGGTGCCAGTTCAGGTGATACCACATTATCTGACCGTGGTTCAAAAATACGAGGTGTGTTAGTTTGGAGAGAGGAGAGCCGACCAACCGGTATAGTGGTTAAGGTGTTAGCCTCTAGATCGGAAGGTTCCTGGTTCGAATCCGGGCCCGGGCATGGATGTTTGTAAGCGTATGGTGTAGAGGCGGCTGGTGCACCTTAAATCTGTCGTGGCCGAAAGTCCTCACGTTGGGTTGGCGTGGAAGTTTGGAGAGTGGGGTGCCAGCTCAGGTGTTGCTTCGTCATCTGACCGTGGTTCAAAATTACGAGGTGTTGTCCTCGGATCTTTCCCTTAAGGGACTGATCCCGGACCGTCGTCAATAGCCCGTTGTGTTGCTCTAGTACGACGTTAACTAAAATTACCATTACCATTGGAGAGAGGAGCGTCAGCTCAGGAGTGACCTCGTCATCTGTCCGTCGTTCAGAATTATGTGGTGCGTAAGTTTGGAGAGAGGGATCATCTCAGGTGTGAACTCATAAATCTGACTATGGATCACAACTACGGTGTGTAAGTTTGCAGAGAGAAGTGCCAGCTCAGGAGTGACCTCGTCATCTGTCCGTCGTTCAGAATTTTGTGGTAATGGTAATGGTAATTTTAGTTAACGTCGTACTAGAGCAACACAACGGGCTATTGACGACGGTCCGGGATCAGTCCCTTTAGGGAAAGATCCGAGGACAACACCTCGTAATTTTGAACCACGGTCAGATGACGAAGCAACACCTGAGCTGGCACCCCACTCTCCAAACTTCCACGCCAACCCAACGTGAGGACTTTCGGCCACGACAGATTTAAGGTGCACCAGCCGCCTCTACACCATACGTTTACAAACATCCATGCCCGAACCCGGATTTGAACCAGGAACCTTCCGATCTAGAGGCTAACACCTTAACCACTATACCGGTTGGTCGGCCAGAATTTTGTGGTGCGTAAGTTTGGAGAGAGGGATCATCTCAGGTGTGAACTCATCATCTGACTATGGATCACAACTACGGCGTGTAAGTTTGAAGAGAGAAGTGCCTGCTCAGGAGTGACCTCGTCATCTGTCCGTCGTTCAGAATTTTGTGGTGCGTAAGTTTGGAGAGGGGGATCATTTCAGGTGTGAACTCATCATTTGACCATGGATTACAATTACGGTGTGTAAGTTTGGAGAGAGAAGTGCCAGCTCAGGAGTGACCTCGTCATCTGTCCGTCGTTCAGAATTTTGTGGTGCGTAAGTTTGGAGAGAGGGATCATCTCAGGTGTGAACTCATCATCTGACTATGGATCACAACTACAGTGTGTAAGTTTGGAGAGAGAAGTGCCAGCTCAGGTGTGACCTTCTCATCTGAAAGTGGCTCAAAATTACGTGTTGCTGTCCTAGGATCTTTAACTGCGTTGATGGATCCCGGATCGTCGCCAATAGCCTGTTGTGTTTCCCCAGTGATAGTAAAATTAAATACATACCTACCTACCTGGAGCGAATACATTTCCCGTAATATATCAACAATCTTCTGCACCCTACAGTTCGGCAATCGTAGCTTCCCGAATATTGAGCCTAACTTGGTTTTTTGGGTCATAAAACCCAAATAACTCAATTGACAGTTATAGATTCCACGCAGTAATTTTATATCTTGTTATAAAAGTACTGTCGATTACTTGCTAATTATATTTCCAGCTGTCATTTTACTATATTCTATACTTTTCACAAGGTCACCCTATTGGGTATCGACATATTGCGTTATTGTCGATACATATTGCAGCGAGTAGTTATATTTGCCGCACTATATATCGGCAATGTTCTGCACCGTAAATTTCGACAATCGTAGCTCCCCGAATATTGTTTCCCGATCACGTTTGGAAAGCGGAACTCCGATATTAAAAGAACCTAATTCCCCGCCCACTAAGGGATCAAAACAAACCGCAAGCCCCCGAAATTAATTAGATCCGCCCCTTCCCGTCCGGGAACCGCTGAGCATCCCCGAGCCACTTTCTTGAGCCTCCATTGTGCTAGACTCGTGCGGCGTCGGGAGATTAGGCCACCGCCCTCAGATGGAATTGATCCCCCACCCACTCTTGGGATCTCTCGACAGGTGGACACTGCGAGATAACCACAGAGTTACAGCGGCCACGCGGGGATCAACGGGAAAGGCGTCGTTAGGGGCTTTCCATATATTGCAGGCGAATCCGCTTCAAGGGGTGACACAGTTGTTTAATAACCCACTAATATGTTCCATTGAAGTATCTTGTTCATCTGACCAATGTAAATGGCGAAATAAATTCATTTTTGAATAGTGAATTTGCAAATGACAAGATCAAGGCTTGGTCTTGACTTTTGTCAAGATTTGGACGACCTACCGGTATAGTGGTCAAGGTGTTGGCGTATGGATCTGAAGGTTCCTGATTCGAATCCGTGGTCAGGACATGGATGTAAATTGTGCTGTCCTTTGTTAGGGGCAATGATGGTCCAACCACTGGATTTCCTCTCACATGTGACCATCTCTTCCGGCCTTGTAGTGGCCAAGGAGAAGTCCTTGGTGCCCGCCATTGGAAGTAGTAACCATCGCTTCCCGTCTTGTAGTGCCCAAGAAAAAAATTCCAGTGCCCGCCATTAGAAAAAAAATGTGGTTAATTTTTAATTTTAAAAAAATTAATTTTTTCGGTCAGTTTTTTTTTCAATAACGAGATATCTTGTCCATCAAGATAGGATCGTATTATCATATAATGACGAGATATCTCGTCTATCAGACTGAGTATGTTATTCCAAAGAGTAGATGGTTTCATAGTCGAGACAATCTCCCAAGGGGGGATAAATGCAGGTTTGTAAGGTCAAAACTCGATCCAGTCATGCACGTGAAGGCTTATGCACGTTAATAAATCTACAGTGGCTTCAAATAACCTCACGTTGATGAGGTGTGTAAGTTTGGAGAGAAGGTGCCAGCACATATATTTACATCGTCCACTGACCTTGTTTGAAAATTACTTGTAATTCTCGGATATTTCCCTTTGGTACTGATTCCGGATGGTCACCAATAGCCCTTTACGTTGCTCCAGTGAGCCGTAAATGCATCTAACCACCTACCTATCCTGTTACATGTGGTGGATTCAATCCCTTTTCATTGACTTTAATTGTCAGGGGGAAATTAATTTTATAAAAGTTGGTGACAGCTGCAGTCTCACTGTACCCGCACAGGGTACGTGAAAGGAATTTCATAATCAACTTAAAGTTGAAAATATATCCTTTTTTACGGTCTGATTTTTTTAGTATTTTACCTAAACTAATGCATAATTTAAGATACACTCATCCTTCAGTTCAAGCAAAAATGTTTACACAACTGTTAGTTTTAAATACTGCTCGTATTTTTTTCTATTTCACATGTCGGAAATTCAAAACAGAACTGCCAACAGAAAAATTAAAAATATATATATACTTAATACTGCTAAAATATAACCCATAAACCATTTCGTGCCCCTGTACCAGTGCGTTTCCCACAACAAACTAGCGAATGAATATCTGTTTAAAATTTTTTACAGGGTTTTGGCTAAAGCTAATACCAGCATCTACTTCAAATTTTGCCAACGTTAGTTTGTTTAAAAATTTTCGTTCAACTCTACTCGACGAGTTATCTCGTTATTAGCAAAGTTGACTTGATGACGAGATATTGCGTCAGGAACAAAGAAAATTGGTCAGATCTTGATGGATGAGATATCTAATCAAAACTTGTGTGTGTGAGGGGGTGTTAATGAAAATATCTATTCTTTTGGTTTACCTACCCCATTCACAATTAACAAATTTATCATTATTATCAAAAATTATAGAATGCAATTGTTGCTGCAACGGCTCAATTCAGCGCTGTTTTCTATGTCCGGTCATATTAACTCAAGAAACAAGATTGGAATTCAAAATACATCGTAATGTACTCAAGCGGAATATATTATTTGGTAGGTGCAGAAATCAAGTGAATCAAAAATTTCAGGAAACGGACTGCATTGTATAAATTGTTATGTCTAGGGTCTGCAGGTAATGCGAGAAGAAATCACTTAAATTGACTTCTGATAGTAAATATAGACCATGAAAAAATGTGTTCGGTGCACAAACCATTTAGATTGACTGACGTTTGTGGTTTCTGTTTTCATTTTTCTTAAGGTGTATGTGTGTACACACTAAAAATCCTGAAAATTCAACAGAAGGTCTAACTTTTTTTTATTGCTTCAAAATATTCTTCAATTCCTTAGCTTTTAAACGATGCCAAGGTCTTCAAAATATTCTAAATAGTTTTCTAGTTACAAGGGTTTTTGTTAGGTACTGTCACCACAAACAGACGTGTTTCCAAAACTTTAAACTCAATTTCTGAAGAAACAAGTTTTTGCTATAGGATGCTTTGTTCAAACAGTGATAACTCAACAATATATGAATCTATTATAATTATTTTTGTATCATTATAATCTACATAATACAGCGGATGTTTTGACCCTCAATCAGAGTTATTAGTTAATAAATAAATTTTTAATGGATTTTTAAATCCTCAATTTCCTGAAAAAATCATGATTTTTTATGCATTCTTGGCGAAAAAAGTTGTAACAGAAAACCTTTTCTCTCAATAAACTTGATTGAGGGTCAAAACATGAAAAATAATATTGGAAATGATTTCCAACTATAATTGTATTTCTAGACAAATTAGAATTTGTGATATCACTGTTCAAAATACATGCTAATTAGCTCATTATATCTTAATTAGTTGATTAATAGTTAGTTTAAAATGATTTTTTTTTCACTGAAATCATTTTAAGCATAAACCAATGACCTACTGTGAAAAAACTGGATTTTTAAAGTCGAAATTAAAAAAATAAACTTCTAGTGTGTACGTACACCTTAAATTTGTAAAATGTGACTTATGTGGTTTATGTTTACACTTCTTTTAAAATTTAAATTGTGACTTATGTGGTCTATGTTTACATTTCTTTTAAAATTTTAAATGTGACTTATGTGGCTTCTGTTACCACTTATCTTAAATTATTAACTATTATACGCATGCGGAATCTTTTCCTACACCTCATAAAATTTTAAAATGTGTGTAAAAGCACAATATGATCAATATGGTTGCTAAATAGACTCACGTGCACAAATATAATGATTAAGAAAAGAGAGTGTAAACGTTGTATAAAATAGTTAAGTAACAGAAAATAACGAAAAGTAGTGGAATAGATTGTAAAAGTATAGATTTTAAAATAAATATTGAGATAATTTAAAAATCCGTAACAAATTAAAGGAATGTAATGAAAATAGTTCCTAATAGTGGAAATGAAGCAGTCAGAGAAATAGATATTAAATAAGGAAGATTAAAAAGAGAGAAATGAAAGGTTTTGAAGTGATGAGACGGAATCGGAGGAAGAAAACCAGTCTTACCTGAGAGAGCAGTTTTGATGTCGTATTCAGAAGGCTCACCTAAAAATTTGAGAAAGTAACTCGTGAAAAATCTTAAGGAAAATAACTTTACAATTAAAAAAATTAAATTACTTAAGAATTATTTTATTTATATGCGTTACAAAAATCTGTATTGATAGATTTAGAAAGTAAATTGTTTCGTTAAAAATGAACTGAATTTGTTAACAGGATTTGTTTGTTTTAAGTAAGTTGTTTTAAGTATATTTATATCTATATAGTGTGTTACGTTCCGTATTCCTGAACAGTCGAGAGCTCTCCGCAGTGGGCGCTCTCCCCCCGTCTGACTGTGCACATGACGTCAGAGATGTTGACGTCTGGATTGAGGTTGACTAGCGAGCGAACTGCTCGAGATGACGTGGTTCTAATCACAGACAATTGCTGCTGCTTTCAGGTTTTAACTTGTGTATTGTATCAGTCATGGATCTTGTATGTAAAGCTTTAAAATATAGCTCGTAAATACGAAAATTTTCTGATAATATATAAGAATTTTAATTTCGAAACTGATTTTTTATCATCGATATGTTACAATAGGTACTGAAAACGCTTGCCATCTCACAAACAGTGATTTAGTATTGTTTTACACCATAGTTTCGCAAACATTTTTGACTTAATGCCTTTTCAAGAACAAATATTTTCGGCACCCCTTCAGGAAAACTACTTCAGGGAATAATAAATTGCCAATGCAGCTGTATCCGAGTTTTTTTTAATTTCACCAAAATATTTTTATAGCTGTATGTAATTTTCGAATATCAAAAATCTAGTTAGGAAATGAGATAACTTGTTACTGAAAGTATAAAAAACTATTTACTAAAAAAAATAACAAAAACTGGATTGCTCATCAGCACATTTGATAGATCACAGTAAAAGTTAAATAATCAGTGGAGTTAAAAGTAATCACATGTAAAACATGAGTCCCCCTGGTGTTACTTTACTAATTTAATATCTTTATTGAGGCTCTATTTCCATCAGTAGCTTTCTTGAATCTCCAGTCAACTAATTCCAGTCGGTGCGACTATTAATTCGAAATGATCTATAATAATGCAGCACAGCAGTGTGTATGTATAGTCAAGCTAAGCAGAACAGTATTTTTCTTCTATCATTCCCAATCGGAACGATGAACTGTTTTCAAAACTGATATTGGTGCTTTCTTCTACGCATGTGCCCGGTTGAAAATTCTAGCATCTGTTTCTGTTCAGTTTGAAAGCGAGAGCCACGTTAACCTTTTGACTGCGGCTAGATAAAACAAGCGCGATTCAAGCGCCTTCAAATAACAACTGCTGTTATGGCCATAATCTAAATTCTTATAATAAAAATAATCTTATAATTCTTATAATAGATGCGGTTCTTGTAATTTTCAAGGTACAATTGATGTACCGGCCGTTGTCTAAATTCCTTATTGGAGTGTTCATGGCACAACTGCTGTACCGGTCGCAGTCTAAAGGTTGATGTTTAGAAGCGAGAGTTGGCAATCATTATACAAATACAAATACAAATACAAATATTGACGACCAGCTACAGGCTCAAGCCCAACAAGGCTGGTCCTTTGTTTATGAATTCTCCAATTCCCACTGACTATCCAATTGTGTCTTAAATTCGTACACTCCCTTTGAATTAACTATATTTTCTGGCAACGCGTTCCAACTGTCTATTACCCTATTAAAGTAGTAGTTTTTCCTTAAATCCCGATTAAAATGTGTCTTATTCAATTTATACCCACGGCCCCTTGTTCTGTTATCCCTATTGAAATTTAAGCCCTCTGTGTCCCCTTGTTTTACAAACTTGAAAAGCTGAATCAAATCCCCCCTCCTTCTTCTTCTTTCCAGTGTATACATGTTTAGCTTACTTAAACGTTCATTATAGTCGAAATTTGCTAGCCCCTTTATTATTTTTGTAGCTCTGTGCTGAACCCTTTCAATTGATTCTATGTCCTTTCTCATATATGGAGCCCAGAATTGTACAGCATATTCTAGATGTGGTCTTACTAAACCCTTATATAATGGCAAGATTATATTCTTATCCCTTGAAGTTACAGTTATGTTGTCCGTTTGGATATATATACCGTTTTCGTTCATTATCTGTAAATAAGTGTGTCTCATTTTATTTTAGATTTGAGTGATTTTTATTCTATATTTATGGTCTTACAATTTGTTATAAAGAGTATAAATGTTTGCTGAATGCATTTTTAAACGACAATTATTTTTAGCACCTTCTCATTTCCTACTCTAGCACCTCAATTCCTCTTTTTTCAAATGTCCAACACTGCCCCACCCCCCAAAGATTCCTACAATGTGGCCGCGTGTGAAAATCCAAGTTTACAGGTAGGTATATGAAAAGTGTTGATACTAGAAGGGACCCATCAAGTACACTACCATCAATACACAGCGTTACTTGTGGGACAAGTAACATTTCGAATTACCAAGTAAAGAGACAATGCGGTCGTCAGGAAAAACTTGCAGATTCGAAATATAAAGCTCAAATCATGCATTCAACCGCACGGTTTTCGATTATGTAAAACATGTTAGCACAAAATTGTTCTAAAAGCTTTTGATATGAAATTAGGTAAGGTTATAAAGCATTTTGGTAGTATATTTGTCCCGTTCACATCAAATAGCGAAAACATTATTATAGAGAGACAAATGAAAAAAAGATAAATCGACTCGTTCACACATTTGAGGCGCCCACAGTTTTGTTACAATTCATTGGAATAGCGATTTTCAATCTGTGTGAAGAGACACACAGGTATACATCACGGATGAGTGAAACTGGCTGAATTGTACAGAATTCATTTCATTTAAACTGTTTTTGAACTTTTGACAGGTGAGATCGCAAATAGTATCAAGCAGTACTCGTGTAAATAATTTTCGAGAAATTTTTTAATGCAAATTATTAATGTTGTTTCAAAAATATGTGTCAGGCTTCAAGTATTTTTTTCCTTACACATTTTATCGTAAATAAGCTGTTTCAGTAAGATAATTAAAAACCACTTGGGAGCAAAAGGAGTTATGTAACTGCAATCAGTAAATAAATTAAAATTATGCTTTTTTTTTTGTCAGATCCACAAAAAATTGGATTTTGTGTATCGCAGAAATTTAGTTATTAGTTTAAACGTGAAATCAGATTTAAAAAAATTGTAAATCACTGGTTTCTTAAGCATGTTGACCTTCAGATCCCAATTCTAAAGACATACATTGCGTTCGCATATAACGAAAATTCCTTAAGGAACAAATATAAAACAACGATGTAAGCAAATGGAGTGATGTAACAAGACATAATTTAACAAGGTGTTGTTGAACAATTAAGGTGGCAGGCTAAATTCATAAATGTTTTAACGCTTCTATAATCTGAATAGCACTGAGGAGCATGTATGAGAAGTTAAGTGTTACAGTAAAAATCTACTACTGTTTTGCTCATGATTTCAGAAGTAGAAAATGTATCGAGAAGGTAAATAAAGAGTCGTGAAGAAAAGGATGTCAGATCCTGACATGACCTTCGGATCGAGATCGAGAGCGCAGGTACACTCAGCGCAGGTACACTCAGCGCAGGGAGGGTATCCGCAATAGGTCGAAATTCTACGGTGCTGTGCAAACATTGGGTCAGTGCTCTGTGTTAAGTGGTGTCATTCGAAAGCTACTAAACTATGCTACAACTACATGTCTTCAATCATTAAAATTACCCATCAATATTTCTGTAGGTTAATTGTTGAATACTCACAATAAACAAATCTACCCTATAAAGGTATAACCTTAATGGTGGTTGTTTCGATGAGATATCTCGTCATTAGCAAATTTGATATGATCTTGACAGATGAGATACCTCGTCACTGTCAAATTTGACAAGATCTTGACCGATGAGATACCTCGTCATTACCAAATTTGTCAAAATCTTGATCGATGTCATACCCCGTCATTAGCAAATTTGACATGATCTTGATGGATGAGATTTCTCACATTAGAAAATTTGACAAGATCTTGATTGATAAGTTACCTCGTCATTAGCAAATTTGACAAGATATTGATCGATGAGATATCTCGTCTCGTCGTTAACAACTTTGACAAAATCGTGATCGATGCGATATCTCGTTACTATCAAATTTGACAAGATCTTTACCGATGAGATACCTCGTCATTAGCAAATTTGACAAAATCTTTATGAATGAGATACCCCGTCATTAGAAAATTTGACATGATCTTGATGGATGAGATATCTCATCTTTAGAAAATTTGACAAGATCTTGATCGATAAGGTACCTCGTCATTAGCAAATTTGACAAAATCTTGATCTATGAGATATCTTGTGATTAGGAAATTTGACAAGATATTGATCGATGAGATATCTCGTCTCGTCGTTAACAAATGTGACAAAATCGTGATCGATGCGATATCTCGTTACTATCAAATTTGACAAGATCTTTACCGATGAGATACCTCGTCATTAGCAAATTTGACAAAATCTTGATCAATGAGATTCCCCGTCATTAGAAAATTTGACATGATCTTGATGGATGAGATATCTCATCATTAGAAAATTTGACAAGATCTTGATCGATAAGGTACCTCGCCATTAGCAAATTTGACAAAATCTTGATCTATGAGATATCTCGTGATTAGCAAATTTGACAAGATATTGATCGATGAGATATCTCGTCTCGTCGTTAACAACTTTGACAAAATCGTGATCGATGAGATACCTCGTCACTGTCAAATTTTACAAGATCTTGACCGATGAGATACCTCGTCATTACCAAATTTGTCAAAATCTTGATCGATGTCATACCCCGTCATTAGCAAATTTGACATGATCTTGATGGATGAGATTTCTCACATTAGAAAATTTGACAAGATCTTGATCGATAAGTTACCTCATCACTATCAAATTTGACAAGATCTTGACCGATGAAATACCTCGTCATTAGCAAATTTGACAACATTTTGATCGATGAGATACCCCGTTATTAGCAAATTTGACATGATCTTGATGGATGAGATATCTCATCATTAGAAAATTTGACAAGATCTTGATCGATAAGGTACCTTGTCATTAGCAAATTTGACAAAATCTTGATCTATGAGATATCTCGTCTCGTCGTTAACAACTTTGACAAAATCGTGATCGATGCGATATCTCGTTACTATCAAATTTGACAAGATCTTGACCGATGAGATACCTCGTCATTAGAAAATTTGACAAAATCTTGATCAATGAGATACCCGTCATTAGAAAATTTAACATGATCTTGATGGATGAGATATCTCGTCATTAGAAAATTTGACAAGATCTTGATCGATAAGGTACCTTGTCATTAGCAAATTTGACAAAATCTTGATCTATGAGGTATCCCGTGATAAGCAAATTTGACAAGATATTGATGGATGAGATATCTCGTCTCGTCGTTAACAACTTTGACAAAATCGTGATCGATGCGATATCTCGTTACTATCAAATTTGACAAGATCTTGATCAATGAGATATCTTGTCATTAAAAAATGTGAAATGATCTTGATAGATGACATATCTTGTCACTAGCAAATTTGACAAGATTTTGATCGATGAGATATCTTGTACATCTCATCATTCTAAGAAAAGTGACCAGATTTTTATCCCGTCATCATCAAAAAGCAGGAAACATTTTAATGACGAGATATCTTGTAATTAGCACAATTTGCTGAGATATTTGGCGAACTAGATGTATTGTCGAAACCACTTGCAGGGTAATTAAAGTTTTGAAATGTAATACCAGAAATATTATCACAATAGAAACAAAGGTTTTGACTAAACAATTCTGAAGAACAATTTTCAAGAATTCGCATCTTTCAAATAAACGGACAAAACCCACGCATAAAAAAAGAAAGCAAACCAACACCGCGTTAGAATAGCCATGTATAATAGGAAAAAGGTTTTGGGAAATGTTATCTGCCCAGATGGGATTCTACGTCTTCCAGTGAGGACTATTTTCCCATCACGTTGTGAGAAGGGCAAAAGTTGAATTCCAGGAAGATGGCAATATTACATTGAAACCTCACACATATTTTCAAAGCCGTAGTATTTTTTGTTTATGCTGCTAGCTCTCCTGGCACGGCGAGATTTCATTTTTGAATCTGAGTTTCCATCTTCTCCAGAAAGTTGATATTAAAAAGGAAAAATGATGAAATGCATATGTGTATGGGATTTCGAGCTGTTAAAGTCACTTTGGATATCGTATGAATTTTTATCTGAGAAATATGAATGTGGCGTGGATATTTTTGTGTTATTTAGAACTCGAGAACTCTTCGATGGTGGGATGGATGTTTAAGTAGGCGCCGACAACTTATGAAAAATCGGAAGAAACTTTTAGATTTTCTGAGTCGGTCGATATATAGTAAGAAGTTAAAGGCTGTTTATTCTTTTCAAGATCGAGTTGATATGGTGGCTTTAATGTATTTCATCTTGAATATATTGTATATCTTGCATTTATCTATCCATCTATCTTGCATATCTACCTTAAAATTTGATTTTTAACGAATTTATACCATAGGGGATTCACTAAAGATTGATTTAATCCTCTAAGGAGTACTCGTCCGCATTTCCACCTTGCAATCTGCAGTCTTTCCTGCATGGCTTCTAAGTAATCTTAACCCTACAGTGCAATAGTGTAGCCATTTGGCTACACATATTCTTTCTCCAATACCAGCTCCAATAAATGTTTCCAAACGGCAACACTATGCAGCAAATATGATAAAAATCTCGATTCGTGTCATCAGCTCTTAAAATTGACAATAGATTTAGGTGGAAGTTCTAGTTTTGAGAAGTGTGTCTGTTGCTTCCGAAATATAAGTTAGAAACAGAAAACGTGTTACTAAAATAACAAAATTCATCGAAATAATAATTTTTTTCCACGTTAAAAAAATTGATACTATAAGACCAATTGTTTGTTTACATTTTTTGGTGCATTAAAATGTTAACCAAATGTCAGTTGAAGTGTGTTCCTGCATGGTGTAGCCAATTGGCACAGTTTGGTTTTTTTTGTCAAAAAAACATAGTAAAACGTAGGGTTTATTTTTTTATATATATTTTTTATATATTAACTTACACTGTTATAGAAATCAAATATATTTTTTTCAGATGAAATTTAAAAAATCATGCATTGTAGGGTTAATCTTTTCAACCTCGTGATTATATTAATTTGATATTTCCAAAAGATTATACTCAAAGGAAACTACCAACAGAATTATTCCAAATAATTCTATTCAAAGAAAATGATAAATAGAATATTTCCAAAAGATACCTTTCAAAGGAAAGGTCCAATTGGATATTTCCAAAGCATACTATTCTGGTTCTATTCGAAGTAAAAGAGCAAATAAAGATTTTCAACGGATTCTGTTTTAAGGACCAAAGGTATCTTTCCATTGGATTAACTTCCAAGGAAATGAACCATATAATATTTCCAAGGGATTCTGTTCTAGAGATCAATGAAACCTTTTCATAGCCTTCTTTACGCTTCCAAGTAAAAGATAATCATATTCTTTTCAAAGGATTTTATTTCAAGGAAGGAACCAATAGAATCTAGTTATAGGGGATTCTATTCTGAAAGGATACTGGGAAATATCTCATGACGCTCAGAGTGTTAATATTTACTTTTTATACTTCGTAAGCATAGATAATGTTAAATTTAATTCCATCAAAATTTGATAGTCTCAAAGTTTTAAATTCCCCAGATTTGAAAATATTTTCACCCATTTTTTTTACCGACTTAGTCTTTATTAGACTATTTTTCTATACCAACAAATGGTGTGTTTGACTGTTGTTAAAATTAACTTTCTTCCATCTTAGGAAAATGTGCCAAATGTTTTAGTTCCTGTTTTCCCTTCAGTTTTGTTTCCCTTGCTAATGTAACACACTGCCATCAACTAAATATTGTTTAATAGCTGCAAAATTATCTGCGACGTTCACTCAACAGACTAAACATAAATTTGAAACTTTTGAAATACTGAACAGCATCAGTATTATCTAATGTTTAGATATAAGGACTAAGTATGTTGCACTCTAAAAATATTTTGTACCTCCTCTATCAAAAAGGAACTGACATATTTAATGTTTTAATTTTTTGAAAGAAAAATAATTAAATCGTAAATTAAAATGTTCATGTTTCTAGAATAATTAAACATTACATCTCTCTTTCTTCACGCAATGTTTGGCTCTTATTTTTATTTATTTTTACTTGAAAGGCGATTTTGCATCTCAGTTTTCTTGAACTATTTTATGGTGTTACTTCCAAATCATTAATCTTTCTTGTAATGTAAAAAGAAAATGTTTCCAACAGATACAATTTGGGAACGTACCATTCTTTAACGTATCTTAAAAAATGTTTCCAGCCTTTATTTATAATAAGACGATCGATTGACATTCTTAGAATGCCTTACACAGTTACCAATTGTTGTTCTCCTTGGTGCACTTCACTTCAAAAAATTGAAGAAAACTATTTGCATTCGAAACAAAAATGTGCAAATGTGACACTTTTTCAGCAAAATTAGTTTTATGTATAATTTTATTTCCTCTTCAAAAAAGAGTAACTCTTATGCAAACAATTAAATAAAACTTAATCATATTTGAATATTTTAATGCCAAATATTTTGTGCAGGAAAACTGGAAAATGGATGGAACCACATCCAGGTTTACAACTTTTTTAAAAGTGTACAGACCATTAACCGCAATGTACCGTTTTTCATTATATATTTATGAATTCTGCCCGGTCCCGGCAAGAATTTTAGTGATAAAAAATGGCCAAATTTGTAGCCCTTATATCTCGGAAACTATTAATGATAAATTAATGATTTAAATTATGTTGGATAGAAGGTTTATGATGGTTGTATCTAAAATGGTGGGTAGTGGGGTTGTGACCGTGAAGAGTAATACTTGCACTGAAACACTAAAAATGGTGACGCGATGCGAAGTTTGGGCTTTTTAACTATGGAATGCAAAGAAATAGTATGATGTATTTGGAGATCACCAGGATCTACAATTTTGTTTGGCAATAATTGCTGAAAATAGCGACGCCATGAGGAGTTTGGATTTTGTAACTTTGTAATGGGTGCAAAAATTGAGGGAACGTTGAAATTGGTGTCTTTCCAGAAAGAACATTATCTAAAATTTTGTTTGGTAACAATTACTGAAAATTGCAACGCCATATATGGGCCTTGTAACTTAGTAATACAAAGAGATAAGACATTTAAATTCATGTCTATTTGAAAAGAACAGTATCTACAATTTCGTCTGGCAACAATTGCTGAAAAATGCGACCCCATGTTGAATATGGGTTTTGTAACATTCCAATGCGAAGAGATAAGACGTTGAAATTGGTGTCTATCTGGAGAGAACAAGAGGGTCTACAATTTTGTTTGACAGCAATAAACGAAAAAATGTAGTTTCTAAAGTTAAAAGCCAATACACATGTGCTGAATTGAAGAAAAATGGAGTCGAAAATATCTAATAAAATTTGAATAGGAATGTAACAAACAGAATTCACCCGGAAAAAATTCAAAAGGAGAAGGGAAAAATTAAATTAACTCATGCCGAACAATGAAGATTTTCTAAAGAGTGTAAAAAGCCTAACAGGTCAACGATGACCAATGCACTTTTACATTTTCAACGATTCTGATCCTATTTTGGTCTATGAAACCTGTGAAGTCAGTTAATTTAAACCATTTCACTTTATTTAAAGAGTTTTCAGGAAAAGATATATCATCGGTGCAAATGTAAACTTATCGCCAATCACAAGATGCTAAAATATACCGGCTTTTTCAAAGTCAAATACATTTTCTTATCCTCACAAGCCCGTAGTATAGGCACCATTGCATCCTATAAAAAGATCCTATGAGATTGAAATTGATTTGATTTGTTGCAGCATTATAAAAAAAAGAGATAGTTGGTCAAGTAATAAAAACGCATACCCAATATTATTTCACATATCAATGTACCAGCAGAAATACCCGGCTTTGCTCGGGTTGAATTAATATGTTGATTGAAAAGTCATCTTCAATTATCTTTCATATTGAAATGTTAGCATCATTTAAGTGTTTGGGAAAAAAATTTAATATCCAATTTACCTTCTAAATTGCTTTTAGAATTTACTTCGGACGCAAATATATATACATGTTCTATCCATCCATATAATCCATTTCACATTCGTCGCACTTCTGCTGAAAGTTTTTGTTTCCTGATGTGACTACTACAGAAGTTGATTTTGAGTTTTCGAGTGACTACGAATATTCCGGTGCATTCCTTTTCAGTAAAAATAGCGAATATTTGGCGCACTTAGTTTACCGACGAATATATTTTACTTGTGCCATTCTTGCACCTATCATGTGAAATTTTATATTTCATCATCAATATGAGAGGATAGTAAGTTAAATTCTTACGGCATTCGTGACAAATTTAGTTTGAAGCAGACAGAATTTTTCTTGAAAATTCCATTCAGCGTAGGTGGAGTAAAGGAACTTCTGTAAGACATATAAAGCAGTGTTGACGCGTCTGTTCTCAAAACAAATCCACCTTTTGAACAGTCTACACCATTATGTGGTACACTTATATTTTAAAACCCTATGGGTATGATAAGCTACATATTAACTCGCGTTCAATTTGTCCAACGGGCTGAAAATTTACGGCTTTCGTCACTGATTTAGTTTGAAGCAAACGCACTTTTTTCTGAGAATTCCATGTGGAATAACGGTGCTTGTGATAGAAACAAATGCCATCTGTTTAGACGCATTAAACTCAATCGATAACAATATTTTAATAAACAGAAGGAAGATTTTACAGCTCGTTTACAAAAAGAAAAGCACTGCATTCAACAAATGATTCACATGCATCTAAGTTGGGTAAGAACAGCTTCACTAAGTAGAGTAAGCAACTTCGACTTTCTGTCACTTAAGATAAAAAATTTCAATACTTCAAAATTACTAACTGTGATATTATTCCACTATCAACAACGTGTTAAAAATTCCATTTGCCAACAGACATACAGTTTTAAATTGAACCTTTATGTTCCTTTTTTAAATTCAGAAATTTGGTTTCTATATGGAAAGCACATACTTATTTAGAATGATAGATGTATTTACTTGTACAGCTTTCAATAACACCCAAAAAAAACCAAATAAAATTTAATTGATTTTAATAGAATTTCAATGAAAAGCTATATCAAAATTTTGAAATATATTTGAACTACAACGTATGACTACCCGTTTCAATTTACTGTAACCCATCTTATTTTAAAGTTTTTTTTTTTAATTTACTCATTTTAAAATAACAAATTAACGCTTTAAAAATATTTTGATGTGTATATTTTATTTTTTATATGATACTGCATTCTACTCAATATTACGTATTAAACCAGAGATTTAAATAAAGTTGGTTGAAATATACATATACCACCAAGGAATACCCATGTCTAGTGATATTTTGCAGGAAATCAATAAATAATTAAAATCTAACTACTGAATAATATTTCTGCAACAGGTAATATACCGGAATACATAAATGCAAACAGAAACGATTCTAATCCTTGTAACAAATGCAGAATTCTGAAAAAAACTATTATAACGAGTTAAATTTCAACTTCCTAAATAAATTCTGAAATAGAACAATTCGACAAAAGACTTGAACAATATTGATAAAGACAATTATGATTTATAAGCAAAAATAACACATATTTATAATACTTGGGAATCCTCAAATATGACCACAACCATATCGTTTTCAAATCAAATACCCCCCAAAATAAAATAATAAATAAAAAAATTAAACATTAATTTTGAGGTTGCCAGATACCGAGTAGCAAAATTACGCTTTTACAATCAATGAGTTTATCGTTTGGGCTTTTCGTGCTCCATTATAAAATTTAAGTAAATATAAAATTAAATGTTCTAAATATTATTTCTTCATCAGTCAAATATTTATAAATATTATAAGAAGAAGTAAAAATTCAGTTCAAACATGAACATTATAATTTAATTTGTTTTAAGAAAATCGTTTTTTGATCAACACTGGTAAAGCAATCTAAGATGCGTACAGCAATAGTTTTACACTCAATACTATTTCTAGGACGATTTCAAATTGCTTTTGGTTTAAGCCTTAAGTCAATTTTAGGCCTCTTAGGATTCGAATTTTTCAAAATCCTTTCTTAGTGCACCCTTACGGTATAAGAAGAATCACACTGCAAAATTTCAGCTTCCTAGGACTTGTAGTTCTTGAGATACAGTGATGAGTTAGTCAGTCAGTCAGTGAGTCAGTCAGTGAGTGAGTGGTATTTGAATTTTATAAATATAGATACATGGTTCTTACAGGTGATTTCAATGCCGATGTCACTCAAAATAAATAGCTTATATTCTATATTGAAATGAGTTCAACTTGAAGTCAATTTCTACATTGCCCACTAATAATTTGTATATGAGTTTAACTTTTGTAAGAAACATCTATTTAAATACTCTGCTATGTGAGCCTTATTTCTCCTATCATCAGCGTTTGATAAATATAATTATACTTCACTTATGAACACTACAACATTATACATTTCCATCTTACTAATTCTGTAATAACACAAATAACAATTCACAGCTTAATCCTCAAGGTTTACGACAGGATATCTCGTCCATCAAGATTAGATCAATTTTTCTAACGAAATACTTCAACGATCAAGGTCTGGCAAATATTTCTAATGAAGATATATCTTGTCTATCAGGATCTGATCAATTTTTCTAATAACACGATATCTCGCCCATCGATATCAGACCAATTTTTCCGAATGAAGAGATATCTCGTCCATCAAGATCTGGTGAAGTTGTTCCTAATGACAAAATATCACGCCCATTAAGATTTGACCAATTTTTCTTATGACGAGAAACCTCCTTCATCAAGATCGGACCAAATTTTCTAACGAAGAGACATTTCATTCATCAAGATCTGACCAATTTTTCCACTGACGAAATTTATTTCATCCATCAAGATATTACCAATATTTTCTTATGGTGAAAATATCAAGATCTGGTCAATTTGCCTCTCTGTACGAGATATGTCCATTGATCACACACATACCCCTAGAGACTCGATGAAAAGTAAAGAACAGAAAATACTCTGCTCCAAAAAAAAGGTCTCCATCACTAGACATCTTCAAAGTCTCAAAACCCACAAAACCCTCGAAAATTTACGAACTCCTCCCCACACTGACCGGGTCGATTTCGGGAAAACTCCGGGAAAAAGGGACCTAACAAAAGATCGTACTTCCCCTCCATCCTCCGAGGAACATAAATTCTCGGTTTATCCCGTTTCGTATTTCAGAGGCTGAATCGCAATTCGCCCGAAATGCGAAACCCTTCGCTTCGATATCCATATAAATATGCACACCCTCACTGAAAAGCTGCAGGAATTATCTACAGCAGCACAGAAGGCCGCCTTTTAAGAGGCATTCCCACAATTTCGAGGTATCTTTAATCTTAACTAATTACTCCCACGAGCTCTATTATTCATTTCGACCTGCAGGCGTTTACGCACTAAGCTTGCTACTTTACAAGTATACAACGCGCGGGTTAGTATGTTGGTCCTGTAAGGAAAGTGGGGGGGTTTTAGGGCGAATTTTTGATTGGAGTTAAGCATTACGCTTCAAATACGCGATCGTGGAAGCATAACCACTTTGGTTGCTGCATGCATCGTTGCAAAAGCTTTGTATTTATCGGAACGAATAGTCTCCCTCCTTGCCATTATCTCATACAAAGTAGGCCTTGAGGATAAAGTCCGAAATACTTTAACATTTGTATTGGTCCATCTTGTTATTCCTAATGAGGATTCGGTGGTAACGAATTGCCTTAAGTCCGGAGTCGGATTTGTGTTCACGAACCGGAACTGTGTTTAGGTTTGCGGCAGATCTTTGGATTTAGTTGATGTCTGTTAGTTTGGGACAGAAACGAGTTATTAATACTTCTGTCTGGAAGTTCATAAATGGAGATCCGAGGATTTTAGGGTTACGTGATGCAGCAACGCAATGGGCGATTTTGAAACTGTACGGCGAACACATCCTACTTGATTGTAGGGGAATTAATTGAAAGAGTTTTAGGGAGTCAATTCAGAAAAATGTATTTTATTATAGGCGTGGCATCTATGGAAGCCCAAGGGGGCCGACGTGGCTCAGTGGGTTAGCCAACACAGGATCCTACCCTAGAAGGCAACAGAAGTATATATATATATATATATATATATATATATATATATATATATATATATATATATATATATATATATATATATATATATATATATATATACAATTTCCACTGTGCCCACGATCTGGTGCAAAACAGTGGACATTTACTGCGGTTTAGTATGCATGCAAATTCACACTGTGTCGTCATCCTTTATGTATCAGATAGAAACCGCACGAGCTGGTGTTCTTACTTCATACAGTACGCTGTGAGGAAATGGAGACTTTCACTAATAGTCAGTATTGTGAGATGGTGCTTCTTTATGGCGAATGGCAACGCTATGGAGTCCAGGCTGCATGGACTTATGCCTTTCGGTTTCCAAATGGTCCACATCCAACTTAGGCAATCATTGGAAACGTTGTTCGACGTCTCAAAGACACAAGCAGCACTGGAAGTCGACTTCGTTCGAGCAGACCACGTACCTATGTCTAGTAGAATACCAGCAGAAGACATACTGGCGTATGCTTTAGCCCATCCCTACAGCAGTAGGGACGAATCAGGAATCATCAACCAGACTGGCTTAGTACAAAGCCAAGTGTGGCAAATACTGCACGACAACAGTACACACTGCACATCCCTGTCATGCAATTAAGCAACAAGTATTGCTACCGGGAGACTACAAGCGACGCTTTCACTGGTGCAATTGGGCATTGAACTAATTAGAGGTTAGCCCAGAATTTTTTTTCTGACATATTATGGTTGGACGAAACTAAATTTCACCGAAACGGGATGCTGAACAGACGCAACACCCATTTCTGGGCAATTGAAAATCCCTCATGGGGAGTTTCCGTCAGACAGCAGCTGCAGTGATCCACGAATGTGTTGTGCGGAATAAGGATCGTCTAATAGGGCTCGTGTTCTATGACGGTTCACTAAATGGACCCAAATACCTACAGCTGTTACAGGATGTGTTACCTGACTTGATAGATCATATTCGTCTGGCGTTTTTGTCTTCCTTTCGGTTCCAACATGATGGCACCCCACCGCACAAACTCCACGCAATGCGACAGTATATTAAGAACAGATTTGGATAACATGTAATCGGCTACGGTGGTTGTGTTGAATGGTTTCCACGATCACCAGATCTTTCTCCATTCGATTTCTTCCTATGGGTTACATCAAATATCGGATGTATGAAACTCAGTTAACGAGTTTGCTGGATCTGCTGCAGCGTATCATCGATAGCTGTGCTACTGTCACATCACAAATGAAAAGGAATGTGCATGCTGGCGTGCTTGATCGAATACAAATGTGTACTGTAGCCGATGGTGACCTTTTTGAACAAACTCGCCATGTTTTTAATTAGCAGTAAATTTCTTGCTGTTGCTCATCTGTATATCTTTTACTTTTCCAATGTGCCACACTAAAGAATGCTCATTTTTTTCCGACATATTCGCATCTCACTCAAAGTTTATCAGGATAAATTATTAAGTAGTAAATTTTCGTTGTTGGTTGTATAGCCGAGAGGTTTTTAATCGTGTATTTTAGTTGTTGCGCGAAAATTGTGATTTCGGATGGTTAGTTTTTTTTATTTTCCGGCGTACGTTTTCAACGTTTTTTATTTTTTATTTTATTATTATTTTTTTTTTACTTTTTTTGTTGTTTGAATTTAAATTTCTCGTTGCTTAACTCAGAAAAACTGAATGATGACACCGGAGAACACGTTTTCAATTTCAGGACGGCCCCTTTTTTCAAGCCATAGAAAAGTTCAAATTTCAATCGCGAATATATCCGCCAATTAAGCAGATAACTCAATGAAAAAAAAATTTCAGTGGCTTTATTATTATAGTGTGTACATTTTTCTAGTTTAACTTTTTGGCCAATCTTCTTTAGTTTTCGAGATATATATTTTTTTAACTTCTTTATTTCACGGTGTAAGCTGTAACAATAAATTCAGCATGTTCGCTTAACTGTAGGTGTTGTTGTTGTTGTTGCCAATCCCCAAAGTCCAGCGGGGCTAGACTAGGTCCATGAATCCATACACCCTGAGGAAGTCCAGGACCAGCAATGGACTTCCAAGGAGATCTTGATGGTTAAGTCCCAGGCACTCCAGGATTAATTGTAGGTACATGTTTCTACCTTGATTCTACGAGACGCGGTTTATATATGTATATATATATATATATATATATATATATATATATATATATACATATATATACACACATATATATATATATATATATATATATATATATATATATATATATATATATATATATATATATATATACGCAAACGAGAGAGTATCTGAGACTGTTTCACATTTGTTGTCCAAGCGCTCTCGCATGGTACTATAAGGTTACCATATAATGTAGTGTTTGGCGTCTAATCTGATTGGTGTTTATCAATTACACTGGGGAACTTATTTTTGACTAACCTTTGGCCTCCGGATCCAAAAATAACAGCAGTTTTTGTCTATCACGTCATTTTTTAAGCTACAGGATACCCTCTCTTTATCTCAAAGGTCATACAAAATTTGCATACATAGGAAAATAAAGGGAAACTTACCAAATATACTGTTTATAAAGAACAGTTTTATTCATACAAAGGCTACATATAGTTACTACAAGTTAAATTGTGTTCATATATGCAAATAGTAAAGTTATTTTACCAAACGGTAAATATACATGTTAAGGAAAAATGTTTCGCTTATAGCTTTTTCTGGAGTGTTTAATCTGTGGACATTCTCGCTTGAAGCTACAACAACAGTCAGCCATCATATGTACATCCCATCTATCTTGATATCGTGCTCCATGACCTTCAAATCTTGTTGGAATCGCTCACCCTGCTTATCACTGATTGCACCTAGATTTTTCAGGAAGTTAGAAAGATGGCTATGTAAAAAATGCAATTTGATGCTCATGTTATAACCAAGCATTTAAAATCTCCACAATAGTTGCTGGACAATTTCAGTGTAATTAGGTGCTCGTGTATTTCCAAGAAAGTCTTTGACAATGGCTTTGTATGCCAGCCAAGCATTCTTTTGAAGTTGTGTCATTGTTCCGATGAAATCGTTAATGAGCTGCCGAATCTGTGGTCCATCAAACACACCGGCCTTTGTCTTTTCAAATTACAGGCTATGAAATACCGAAATGAGATACTTGAAAGACTCCTGCAATAGACAAAGCTTTAACAAATTGCTTCATGAGACCCAGTTTTATATGCAGAGGTGGAAATATAATGTTCTTTCTGTCGAGAAGTGGCTGATGCAGAATGTTTGAATCACCAGGTTTCAGGTCAGATCTTGGCGGCTAATTCGACTGCACCCAATACTTCTCACGAGCTCTGCTGTCACAGGGATACTTGGCATATCCTCGTTGACGGCCAAGGAGGAAGCAGATCATTTTAAGGTCAACACAGATGATCCATGGTGCATATGAAATCAAAGACTCTCTTTATAACTTCATATTCTTTACGCAAGCAAACTGAATGGCATATTGGGACTCAACGAAATAAATTTCCACTGTGGAGGAGGACATACTTCAAGCTCCGCTTTGAGCTATCGATGAACAATCGCCATTTAGTAGCGTTATAGGCTGAAATTCCCAACTCTTCCATTAAACCATGTACGTTAAGGCAATACACAAATCCCTCATCACTTCAAAAGTATTCCAGAAACGCACTTTCTCTTGATTGAAAGTATCATACCCTATCCCCTTTTCAAGGAACTTTTTCTAGTGCAGTCTTGATGCTAATAGCTCTGCAGCTTTTTTAGATTGTCCCAAATCTCGAGCTGCTCAAATCCCTTACGAATAGAAACAAGATCAATTTAAAAAAATATATATATATATATATATATATATATATATATATATATTCATATACCAGCGACATGTATATATATATATATATACATGTCGCTGGTCTCTTATAGCGTCATTCACCCTGCACCAGTCGGAAAAGGTTTATGTCAGCCAATAGGAAAGCAATAGTACTTCTTAGGATCCACGCTCGAACTCGCGGAGAGAGGTTACATGAAAAAATGGTGTAGTGGTATAGAGAAAAAACTTGACGTGGTAGAAGAAAACTAACTGCAGTTTTGAAATCAGCATGCCTATTTAACTCTAAAACAGTTGAAAAATTGAAGACAACAAAAAATATGTTCAACAACAAAAAATCAACCTACCTATCATGTATCAAATCGAAAACCATTCTTTACAATTTTTATAGTCGAAGTGCTGAAATTGTATTCGAAAAATAAGCCGAGTGTCGTCACGTTCGAAAGACGAACAAGAAACACCGTATCGCTGCTGAAACACTTCTGTCAGCAATATTTAGCTTGATAATAAATGCCTCTTATCCATATTTTAACCATCAATTTTAGAGGAATCAAATCCTGAACCATCTATAACTTACTAACTCACGGCCTTGTTTGGCAATATAGAAGTGGTAATTAAATCTGACAAAAGTATTTTAAATATAAGTAGTGAAACTGAGAGTGGGAGTTAAAGTCAAAAATAAAATTTAAATGTAATGCGCTAAATTAAAAGAGAGATTTAAAAACACTTTCATTTGATATTAAATTTCATTTTAAATATTTGTGTTATCCGCTAATAGCAACATATATGAAACATAAAACGCATTAAAATTCCGTCTGGTATTCATTAAACGTGATATCTATTTCAATTAACGTAATGCACTTTACTTTCATCTTTCTGTGATTCTATCTTTAAAAGAGTATCAACTATTAGCGTCCACTAAATATTGACATGATATTTTCTCCATAAACATTTAAATTAATTAATTTCCCATTTTAGCATAGATATTCTACAAGCTTTTAAACATGGAATATGAAACCATATTCATTAGTTTTCTTTGGATATAATTACCCAGTAAACAAAATTCTGTCTTCATTAATTAATTTCTATGTCTACAGATTGTTACGCGTGTACTATGTATAAAATTACAAAACTAATCATAGTACACTTTTGTGATAAGGTTCAAAGTCGATATGTCTAGACTAATATCTTAAGCCTATCGTATTAATACGTAGATAAATTTCATAATGCTCCCCCACACCAATTTCCTCAGTCCTATTTGCATGGTATCCTTTTAATTAAGCGTAAGTGTTCATAGAGAAAACGAAATAGGAATTTAATTATGTTGGGATTGCTGGACGAGGAATTATGAAAAAACAGTAATTACTTTATAATGATTCATTAGGATAAGGCTGTTTTCTAAAAGTATCCGCCAGCCATTCATCTAACAAAATATTATAAGAAACAAACATTTGAAATTTTTTAAAAATTGATAGGTGTGTGTTTTAACTTTTAATTATTTTATTTACCCCCAAATTACTTTGATGAGCTAAAATTTTGTGCAAAAAAAATTATTGCTTTGCTCTTCAAAGAAAATGGGGTTAATTAACAATAGGAATATTTCCTCATTCAATTAAATAGACTGCCTGAATAAATTTTTACGCTCGTCCGGAGAATATACTTTCTGTGTCTGAAATTAATTTATCTTACGACAGGAGCAATAGTTTGAGTATCGATTAAAAGGTAAACAGGATAAATTCGACTTATGTTATGAAAAAGTTAAATTACGAAAATTAAAAACCAAATTTTCTTTCAATAGGATACATTTTCAACTCACAATTCTGGTTCAAAAATTTGAATGTGTTTTGCTCACTCGCGGAAGAAATTTCGCTTCTTCAATTTTGACACTTAATAAACCCTAAACTAATAGCCGCATCGGAAAAAATCTTAATAATTGTCTAGGGAATACGATGAAGAACAAACAATGTTAATTTTGTTTTTTTCCGATCAGTACTTTCTCTGGAAACCGTCTAAGAATCGAGCTAAACAACACAGTTTTCAATTCTGCGGCGGCGGCGGTTACATTTTTTTAATATAGAGAGATAGGCTGAGGGAAAGTAGCTAAAAAAGATATTACTCCAAATTATCGAACAAACCGTTTATTTTAGCATTAGAAAATAAAATTTATTAATAATTATCCAATGGTAGGAAATCAATCACCAACAATAAATTATAGTAACTACTAGTAGTAAGGATTAAACGATTGATGATGATCAGTTTTACTAGTTTCCACATTAGAAAACATCAGTTTGCTTTATACGTAGTATTTTTCTATTTATCTAAAATTTAGTAGTCTCTATCTCTAATATCGTTGAGGAAATGACATTTAAATTGTACCTAACCTTGTCTCATGCTAACATAAAAATCTATTCTTTGGCAGTTTTTGGTCAACGTAACAAACAAAGGAACTCTTAATTCTTCTCAATTGCTTAAATCGAAGTTATATAGTAATGAAATTCACTTTTGAGTTTGAAAGAACGATCTAAGGAAACAAATCGTATTAATTGTGTCATCCCCCAACCAATTTCTCAATGAACTGCAAATATATCCAGCGGACGAGAAGGCCCTCTCAGCTTCGACACTAGTTGGTTTATCCGTCATTGAATAGTCGTACATAAGAGACAAATATTTTCCTTTGACTCCATTTCATATGAAGTAATTTCTTTCTTCGGTATTTTGTCGAAATCTGTTTCTTTTCTAAAGTTTGTCTTTTCGCAAATCTTCATTTTTTGCAGAATTTGCTTTTCTAATCCCTCTTTATAAAAAAATATTATTGATAATTTAATTTATTACTAGGGGGCCTTCCCCTGCTCGCTAAAGCTCGCCAACCCCCGGACGATTGCTTTGCAATCCTCATTGGTTCGCTGAGCGAACCTATGCTCGCTTCGCTCGCATCAATGAAGTCATTTGTCCTAGCAGAAAAGGTTGTTTTCAAAATATGATACTCCAAAAAAATATTTTTCAAATCTAAATTTGCTGTATTACAGAAAATATAAACAGTACCCTGGAATCAGAATTCAAATGAAAACTTTGAGCAAATTTTGAGTCGAAATGTGAGCGCTGCTTTGGAAATTGAATACCCAGTATGTTGTTTGTGTACATTTCCAGCACTCTCGAGTAACTCACACTCTTTTTCATTGAGTTTGTTACCGAAAGTTGTAGTGCAAGCGTCTTGTTGAACTATAATTGTTGGCCCTGAAAAGGACCGTTTTTTAAATGACCCTGAAAAGATCCTCCGCTTTCTTTAATTTTCTATTATAAACTGCAACAGCTCGACTAAAAGTCTTTTTTTTTTCAATAAAATTTCATCCGATAACGCTATAAATTCAATTCGTGGTAAACAAACAATCGTACAATGTTGCCAAAACGCGATAACAAATAACGTCTTTTTTGCGTGCCACGTAAAAAATTATATATATAGATTTTTGCTAGAATTCTCCAAACTGATGAATGAAAAATATAAAATCGATTCATTTACAATCGATTGCTTAATATACGATTTTGCGATTTTAAAGTTGGGTTTGAATAATCGATTATTTAATTATTTTTTTTAAATTCAAGTTTATCAGATCCGGCCGGATTCGATAGATGTTGCTGGATCCGGTAGGTATTTTCCAAATGATACCAGATCCGCCGGATCGGATTGCAGTCCCTAGTGTCAACAGCGGCTATAAACGATATAAAATCGACCGATGCGAGATTCATTCACCAATTTCTGTCCTCAGTTTAAAACTGCTTGATTTGAGCTACGGAGCTTGATGAAATAATGGAATTCTTGATATAATGAAATTCTTCAGCGGTCTGATTTCAGGAGACAGTGAGTTATCTTGAAATTAGAGCAGAGAAAATAAATGCGATCGAAAATAGATTTAGCGTCGAAAAATGAATTGCTGAATTGAATTGCTGAATGACTGCTTGAATTGAGCTACGGAGCTTGATGAAATAATGGAATTCTTGATATAATGAAATTCTTCAGCGGTCTGATTTCAGGAGACAGCGAGTTATCTTGAAATTAGAGCAGAGAAAATAAATGCGATCGAAAATAGATTTAGCGTCGAAAAATGAATTGCTGAATTGAATTGCTGAATGACTGCTTGAATTGAGCTACGGAGCTTGATGAAAAAATGGAATTCTTGATATAATGAAATTCTTCAGCGGTCTGATTTCAGCAGACAGCGAGTTATCTTGAAATTAGAGCAGAGAAAATAAATGCGATCGAAAATAAATGCGATCGAAAATAGATTTAGCGTCGAAAAATGAATTGCTGAATTGAATTGCTGAATGACTGCTTGAATTGAGCTACGGAGCTTGATGAAATAATGGAATTCTTGATATAATGAAATTCTTCAGCGGTCTGATTTCAGGAGACAGCGAGTTATCTTGAAATTAGAGCAGAGAAAATAAATGCGATCGAAAATAAATGCGATCGAAAATAGATTTAGCGTCGAAAAATGAATTGCTGAATTGAATTGCTGAATGACTGCTTGAATTGAGCTACGGAGCTTGATGAAATAATGGAATTCTTGATATAATGAAATTCTTCAGCGGTCTGATTTCAGGAGACAGCGAGTTATCTTGAAATTAGAGCAGAGAAAATAAATGCGATCGAAAATAAATACGATCAAAAATAGATTTAGCGTCGAAAAATGAATTGCTGAATTTAATTGCTGAATGACTGCTTGAATTGAGCTGCGGAGCTTGATGAAATAATGGAATTCTTGATATAATGAAATTCTTCAGCGGTCTGATTTCAGAAGACAGCGAGTTATCTTGAAATTAGAGCAGAGAAAATAAATGCGATCGAAAATAAAAGCGATCGAAAATAGATTTAGCGTCGAAAAATGCGGGATAGCCTTTGTTTAAGGGGAATTGAATGAAATGGAAGCATACGTTCAGAATCTTGATAGAGGTGTGCTTTTTTTAAATTGAAAATGGAAATTGACACCAGTAAAAGTAACAGAAATACTGTTAGATATTTTGGATAATTTATTTCATTTAAAGGTATAAAATCCTATGTATAATAATATGTAGGATTTTATAAAATGGAAGAATACGTAAAGAATCTAATCTTAAAAGAGGTGTGCTTTTTATTGGAAACAAGCCACTGCGTGGCCAACACGGCTTTGCCCGCGACATTTTTTTTCTTCGGGTTAGGTGGGACCACTGCTCGCTAACCCCCGGTGATTGCTACCATTTATAGCCTATTGGATTGTGCTCCCATTTGTAGCCTATTGGATAACAGCCATCACGGCGTTGTCGTATGGGCAATATATAGGTCGTATTTTTAATTCGCATGGGGAACCCTCAGTTTTCAAATCCTTTTAAATTTTTACTCATCTTTAAAGTTCTAGGAGATAGAAAAAATGACTACATAACTCCATTAAAAATTTTATTCCCTTATTTTGGCGGCTGAAATGATTTCTACGCAAAATCAAACGTAAACGTAAAAAATAATTCAGACTCTGTCATATCTTTATGCTGTTGCCATTCTACAGAAAACAATAATTATTTTAATGACATTAAATTAATTTTAAAATGTTCTAGATTGAATTTTAAAATTCGAGCTGGAACAAAAATTTAAAAAAATTCGAACTACCTGTGAGCCAATTTTGATTGCTGTAAGTGCTATAGATTCGTCAGGACAATGAGTACACGCATACAAACAAACACTTCCTTTATAATAGTAGATATAAGAATTGACACCAGTAAATGTAAAAGAAATGCTAATATATATATTTTTCCGATTCCGTAACTTAATTTAAAGGAATAAAAACCTAATATGTAGGATTTCTTAAATGAAAACGGCTTAATTTTTGTTGATATATCCCGTTTTTCGTACATCAAAAATTGTTATAGTACGCAATACGTTACCCTAGAATAGGTTTGCTTTAAAAAAAAAAAAAAACGAATTTCCACGGGGTTTAAGATAAATAGAAGTAGGACAGGAAAATAATTCAAAAACAAACACACACTAAGAAATTCCCACTAGTAAAGCACACTCAAGTACTGAATCCATCTGCATGCAGTATATGAACAAAGTTAGCTATTCTTCTGGGTAGTGCTGCCATCTATGCTCTATTCTCTGAAATAACCTTAATGCGAGTTTTGATTAAAGAAATTTTACTTATATTTACAACAGTAGGGAAAACTTCTAAAATAGTTTTAACATGACATTTTTACATGTAATAAAATTTTCAAATATTCACTCACATAAATATATTAATTTAATTTAGAGATTTCTCATCATATCTGTTAGAATTGTTTCAAAAGATGTTAGATACAAAACTATTTAACAGTATTGAATTTAAAAAGCTGATTTGCAACTTAATTTAATCTGTAATTTTTTAACGGAGGAATTCAGAAAATATTTGGAGTAAATTGTGCTCGTCTCTCATTATGATAAAAATTTTCAAATATTCACTCACAAAAATATATTAAGTTAATTTAGAAATTTCTCATCATGTCTCTTAGAATTATTTCAAAAGATGTTAGATACAAAACTATTTATCAGTATTGAATTTAAAAAGTTGATTTGCAACTTAATTTTATTTGTAATTTTTTAACGGAGGAATTCAGAAAATATTTGAAGTAAATTGTGCTCGTCTCTCATTATGATAAAATTTTCAAATATTCACTCACAAAAATAAACTAAGTTAATTTAGAGATTTCTCATCATATCTCTTAGAATTATTTCAAAAGATATTAGATACAGAACTATTTAACAGTATTGAATTTAAAAAGCTGATTTGCAACTTAATTTTATTTGTAATTTTTTAACGGAGGAATTCAGAAAATATTTGAAGTCAATTGTGCTCATCTGTCATTTCCATGTGCTCTTGTAAACACTTAACCGATTTATTCCTCCAATGTTTGAACTATGTTTCTTTGCTAAATTACATTTTGCCCGGATGTGAAAAATGTTTTAAAAAGCAATTTAATTATTGGGTTGTGATCTCTGTTATTAATTAGTGATGCAAACTGTCTGTTGCATCATCCATTCAGATTGATTAAAATGCTATTTTCTTTTGTCAATACAATTTGCATGAACTACTTAAAATGCCATATTGTTTTTGCCATGACTTTTATGTGCTCCATTCAGAATGGAACAACTCTCAATCTAAAAAAAGGTATAAATCTCTTTAAATTCACTGAAAATTCCAAATATATTAAAATTATTGCTCCTCAAAATATTACCCAACCATCCCTAAAAACTAACTCCTTGGCTCCATTATTAAATTTCCTGTTCAAAAGTATTCCATATTTGTAGCAAATTGAAACTCTCCTATTTAAACTGACCACTTTTCCATTTTATTGTAACCAAGTTTCTTTATTTTCCTTGGTTATTTGTTATTTGTGTAACAGTCACTCTTTCAAAAATAACTACCCTTGCGTGGCTAACACGGGGTTGCCCATGACAATTATTTTCGTAAGGTCAGGTGTGACCACTGCTCGCTAACCCCCGGTGATTGCTACGAATTCCCATTTGGTTTGGGAAATAAACCTAATGGGAATTCGTAGCCTGTTGTGTAACAGCCATCACGGCGTTGTAAAATGCGACCAAATTCGAATTGCGAAGAGATCCGCCCAATCGACGTGACGTCCCAATCAAAAGATCATGATTTTTTTTCAGGTTTATTCGCTTTTGTGATTGGTAGATAGCGAGTCACGTGATACCGAGTCTTGTGGTTCAACGAGCTAATGAATTTGGAGCACGCTCAGACGATAAACACAGTTATATATTTTTTAATTAATTCATTCATAAAATTTGAGAGTACGCACTAGAAAGTTTGCAATGTTTTCAGGAGAACCGGTAAATTCGGTCGCAGTTTCCATAGCAACAGTCGTATATGAAAATCCTAAAAAAAGTGCTATTACAACACGGATCAGCTAAAACATTTAAAATTATGATGAGATTTCCTCTGAATTTAACAATGTTATTTACTTAACCATTTCCTTTTTTATGTGGAAATAAGGTGTCTTGTTCTTGACATTTTTGAAAACACTTTGTAAGTAAGTACACAATTTAAAGTATATTTTCGTGTATAAGACAAGAATTTTTGGAACGTTTTCTAAAGCTAAAGTACGGGGGTTAGCTATTATACGGATCCGCTAATCTTGCAAAAAAAGTAGGCAACTATCCGGCGCATGCTCGGCATAACTCGGGCGCATGCAATAAATATCGCAATGGAAAAAAAATGTAAAATTTTGTAAAAGTATGTAAAATTTTCCGCAGATTTCAAATTTGTTTAAATTTTCAATGTATCTTTAACGAATCCGATATTACAAAGAATGAACTAAAAAATGCCATCAAAAATATTTTTATGTGTTTTGCTTCTCTTCGCTGGAATCATGTAAAAGTCTTGGCGTCATTGCATAATGCACCCATATTCGTATTGCAAAAATAAAAAAATTACAATTTAAAAAGCAGGAAACGGAGTCTGATTTCTCGACCGCGAAGTGTAAAAGTTACAATTTACAAATTATTTATTTAAAGAATATCCTATTTTTAGGTATTGGTCTGCTGTAAAATTGTCTGCATATTTCAAATCCCTTGAAATTTTTACTCTATCTTTAACGATCTAGGAGAATGAAAAAAGAACTACAGAACTGCACTTAAAACTTTATTTGTTTTGTTTGTCGGCTGAAAATCGTTCCTTGATAAATCAAACTTTAATGGAAAAATTAAATTTAGAAACTGGAATCCTATACTGTTGCCATTCCAAGGAAACAACAATAACTAAATATGTCAACACATTAATTTTAAAATGTTCTACATTAAATTTTGAAATTATAGCACGATAGAAAAATCACAAAAAAGTCGGATTACCTCTATGCCAAATCTCATTTTTGTAAGTGCCATAGATTTGTCAGAACAGTCCAGACACATACACACAAATATTTCCATTTATAATATTAGAGATGCCTATAGCATGCCTAAAATCTTCATTTTATTTCATAATTCACTCTGCATTAGTATTATTTTGGCTTTTGTATCAGATATCCCTCTCATTTAACCCTAATGGTAGTTGGTTGACTTCAAGATGTTTCTTCCATTAACAAAACTAACCAGATCTTGATGGCAATTTTGGTACATTTTTTAATTTACGTCCTACTAGAGCAACACAACGGGCTATTTACGACGGTCTGGGATCAATCCAATGAGGGAAAATCAATGGACAACACCACGTCAGTTTGAAAAAAAAAAAGTTCAGATGAAGTGGCTACACCTGAGCTGCCATCCCACTCTCCAAACTTCCACACCAACCCAACGTGAGGACTTACGGTCATGACAGATTTTAAGATGCACCAACTGTCTCTGCACCATACGCTTACAAACATCCATGCACTGAACCGGATTCGAACCTTCCGATCTACTGGCTAAAATCTTAACTACCAGATCGGTTGTTCGGCCCAGAATTCGATGGATAAGATATCTCGTCGAAATCACTTGGAGGGTAAAATACTGTTGTCACAGCGCTAATTGAAAATACCTCCACAGGCTCCACTTAATTACCTCCTCAGCCTAATAGCCGACCAACCGGTATAGTGGTTAAGGTGTTAGCCTCTAGATCGGAAGCTTCCTGGTTTGAATCCGGGTCCGGGCATGGATGTTTGTAAACGTATGGTGTAGAGGCGGCTGGTGCACCTTAAATCTGTCGTGGCTGAAAGTCCTCACGTTGGGTTGGCGTGGAAGTTTGGAGAGTGGGGTGCCAGCTCAGGTGATGCTTCGTCATCTGACCGTGGTTCAAAATTACGAAGTGTTGTCCTCGGATCTTTCCCTTAAGGGACTGATCCCGGACCGTCGTCAATAGCCCGTTGTGTTGCTCTAGTACGACGTTAACTAAAATTACCATTACCTCAGCCTAATAGGTTAGCATTGCAGATGACATAATCAGAATATTTTTATTTTACGAACATCACAGCACATACACGTTACAATGATAAAGACACAAAGCACACACTACTAGCATACAAATAAGTAAGCGTTATATACAAATGCTAACTGAAACTATAAGTAACCAATAGGAACTCTTTAAGAAGTGAGAAGTGAAACTAAAGGGAATGAGAACTAAAGCTGTAGTTCACGGTTTCGTACCAGCAGGTAGTAATGGGGAAAATGACACTTTTCAGGGATCGGATCGGAACCGCTCATTAAAAAGAGCTAGCTCTTTTTCATGACTCGCCGGTCCTTTCTCTACTATTATAAAATTAAGTGTTTGTCTGTTTGCGGCCACAAAATCCTGACGATTCTATGGCACTTACAGCAATGAGATTTGGCACTCAGGTAGTCCGAATGTTTTGCAATTTTTGGTTCGCGGCGAAAAGAGCGGTAGCTCCCAAAAGAGTCACTAAGCTGGTGAGAGCATGCGGAAATGACTCTTCGAGAGTGGAAGCGCTGATTCGTTAAAAAAGAGCTACCGCTTTTTTTAACAAATCTGTATTCACTCACTCCGTCAAGGGAATTAACTCTTTGAGTCAACTCTTGAGCGGATCTTCCATCTCTACCAGCAAGCCAGTTACAAATGGCTGCGCTTTTCAAGGCACTGCACCGTAAACATATGTATTTCAGATCATGACCATTATAATGTAAAGAGCTCAAAGCAGATCTACCTACTGTAACGGGTCGTGGCCCCACAATTCGATTCACGAATGCTAATTAATCCCTTTTTGTAAAATAATCTATTTTAAATTAATCGTGTCTTCTTTTTCACCCATTAAGTGATTTCGTCGAGATACCTCGTCCATCAATAGCTGGTCAATTGCTGGAAAATAGCTGTAAATAGCTCAATAGCTGGAATATTGATCAATAGCTGGAAAATGACGAGATATCTCGTCTATAAATGTCTGCTCAATTGTGATAATGACGAGCTGTATTGTCCATCAATGTCTGAATAATGTTCCTAATGACGATCGATATTATCCATCAATATACAGACAATTTTCATAATGACGAAACACATAGTCCATCAATAGTGTCTTCTTTTTCACCCATTAAGTGATTTCGTCGAGAAATCTCGTCCATCAATAGCTGGTCAATTGCTGGAAAATAGCTCAATAGCTGGAATATTGATCAATAGCTAGAAAATGACGAGATATCTCGTCTATAAATGTCTGGTCAACTGTGATAATGACGAGCTATATTGTCCATATGTCTGAATGATGTTCCTAATGACGATCGATATTGTCCATCAATATACAGACAATTTTCTAATGACGAGACACATAGTCCATCAATATTTTGTCAATTTAGATAATAACGAGATACCTTGTCCGTTAATGTCTGGTAAATTTTGTTAAAGACGAGCTATATTGTCCATCCATACCTGGGCAGTTTTGATATTAACGAGATACAATGTCAATCAATATTTGGTCAATTTTGATAATGACTAGATACATCATTTATCAAGATCTGGTCAATTTTGATAATGATGAGATATATCGACCATCAAGATCTGGTCAATTTTACTCATTTGTCGAGGACGTTATTCGCTATTGAATGATACCTTCGAATTTGCTCTGGTATGAATAGTGATCGAGGATATGATTCTTTTTTTCCAGTAACTATACTATATCGTTCGTTTTATACCGTAACTATACGAGGGGAGAGATTAAACCTCATAGCAATGAGAACAACAGCTACTTCTCAGAAGCTACTGAAAAAAGAAAACGCTTGTGGAGATTTTGATCGAAACTAACTTCGAGACATCAACCTGATAAAGTTCCAGCTTGTTCCATAGAAAACCTCGTTCCGCATTAGCTTTGATGATTTATTCACGAACATAATGCAAGCTTTAAATTATATCAAAAGGTGCTTCCGCATTTAATATTCCCTCAGTTCTTTTAATGATAAAACGCAACAGCGAGTTTCCGCATTTTCAGCTGGATACATTCATATTAATAACACCCCGAATTATTTATGTTTTACTTTTACCCATCCCTGACTGTGTTTACGTTGCACTCGTTTTCTTTTCAAAGTCGGAGAAGAGTTGAGGTGCAGGCGTGCTCCATCCGTTAAACTAGTTTTTCAGAAGCTGTATATTGTTCGTTTTTCTTTCAGCTTATTCTCGCTTGTAAATCGGATAATTATTTGCGCTCGTTCGTGTGTTCGGAGAATATTGTCTTTTTTGCGTGTTTCCATTGAAATTGTAATCCCTTCTTATTTATACGGGTCCACGATTTGCTTTGGAGAGTTGATTAGGAGCCTCCTACTCTTAACTTGAAAGACAATATTTGTTTCAACGTGCATTTGTTTTTAATAAGACTGACTCCTAATTTCGGTTGCTAATTTTTTTTGGAAATAATCCCATAGAAACGTGTAGATAAGCGGGTTGATTTGTATGCATTTTTATTGGAGATATGAGTACTAATATTATTCGTTTGAGATGCGTTTCTTTATGGAAAGAGTGAACATATATTCATGATTAGTTTAGTTTAGTTTCGAAACTAGTAACTTCTCCATGAGTAAAATAGTCATTTGTAATCTATATAAATAAGAATGGAGTGTTTGTTTGTACATTCAATATTTTCGACGCATTTCAAGTTTTCTATCCGTTTTGGACCCTTCTGATGCCGAATCCGCCTTTTTCTCGTTTGGTGTCTGTCTGTCTGTCTGTCTGTATGTTGTGCCCTATACACGTCCACGCTGTTTAAGATATTTTCATGGAAATTTGCATACAGAGAGTACTTATCTTGATTTAGTGAGTGGAATTGGTTTCGAAAGTCTGTCTGTCCGTCTTTCTGTTCTATGCTCGATTTTGTGTTTGTGTGTTTGTGTAGACATCACATGAATTATATTCCAGATATTTGATTGCATTGTATTTTATTTTATACATTATCTAATAATTTAGTGAATGCAATATTTAACATTTCTTTATTGTTATATTTAGACGAGTTTCATGCTAAAACACCTGAGTAAGTATACTTAAATCAACCATAATTTGGTAGTTTTGGAAAAATTGAATGTCTATTGAATATTACGATTAATTCGATTGCTTTACCAGTACTGCTGAAAAAGTAATTATACTTCAAAAAATTATTTTTTTTATGGAATTTCATTTCTGATACGTCATTTATTTCGAGTCTTATTTTTATTCTTTGCGCAATGAAAACGATTTCCGAATATTTGGGACAGACGATATTTTTCAATGAAACGAGAATGAACACGATCGCGCGAGCAGTGATATTTTTCTGGTTCTTTCGCTCTGAATTAATTTCACATTTCTAAATTTTGTACACTTTTAGTTGTAAGTTGTGGCAACTGTGCGAGATCAAGAGATAAAATTGAATCACAAATTAATATCTTTGGAACAATTTTTTAAGACATCTTTTATTTTGTTTTACTTCGCTGTTTCCTGTTTTAAATATTTATTATTTTAATAAATGTGTTTTCCTTCTCATCACACCCAACAGCACCACAAAGTATTAGACTTGAAAATGTTAGGTAAGTCAGTATAAATTTTCAGTAAATTTGAAGTGTAGTTATTCCGTTATTTAAAGAATAATGCCGTTATTTAAAGAATAATGCCGTTATTTAAAGAATAATGTCGTTATTGAAATAATAATAACGTTTAAAAATCCAAACTAGAACTTTTTCCAACATTAAAAAATTCGTTGTAGTAATGACAGGAGAAGATTGCAAAATTTCACAATGTCGCATACCGGAGGCAAGAGTGCCACAGGTAAAAAAATGTTGTTTTGTTGACTATGAGTGCGAGAGCACTCGCCGTAAATCGTAATTTTAATTAATTGAGTTGCACATGAAAACAACTTAAGAAAGGGAATTCCAAATCTTCCTATAAATCGTCTTTTATAGTAGTAACCTTAGTATCACCTTTCGTCTTTTTGAGCTTTGTCATACAGCAATTGTGCGATGTATGTGAAATGTATTACATGAATGGATATGCATGTGTAGGATTTGTGTCCAAAGTAAGTTGTAGAAAATATAAAGATGGCGAAAGGTGTTAAAATAAATTTTTACTCTACAAAAAACGTAAGTCATTATGTATTTTGATTATCTCTTCAATCTAGAGTAAACGAATTCAAACCGAGTAAGGTCGGGTATTTTGCTAGTATATCTATATAAATAAGAATGGAGTGTTTGTTTGTACATTCAATATTTTCGACCCATTTCAAGTTTTCTATCCGTTTTGGACCCTTCTGATGCCGAATCCGCCTTTTTCTCGTTTGGTGTCTGTCTGTCTGTCTGTCTGTCCGTCTGTCTGTCTGTCTGTCTGTTTGTCTGTCTGTCTGTCTGTCTGTCTGTATGTTGTGCCCTATACACGTCCACGCGGTTTGAGATATTTTCATGAAAATTTGCATACAGTGAGTACTTATCTTGATTTAGTGAGTGGCATTGGTTGCGAAAGTCTGTCTGTCCGTCTTTCTGTTCTATGCTCGATTTTGTGTTTGTGTACACATCACATGAATTGTATTTCAGATATTTGATTGCATTGTATTTTATTTTATACATTATCTATTAGTTTAGTGAATGCAATATTAAACATTTCTTTATTGTTATATTTAGTTGAGTTTCATGCTAAAACACCTGAGTAAGTATACTTAAATCAACCATAATTTGCTAGTTTTGGAAAAATTGGAATGTCTATTGAATATTACGATTACTTCAATTGCTTTACCAGTACTGCTGAAAAAGTAATTATTCTTCAAAAAAATTTTTTTTTTTTTTTTATGGAATTTCATCTCTGATACTTCATTTATTTAGAGTCTTATTTTTATTCTTTGCGCAATGAAAACGATTTCCGAATATTTGGGACAGACGATATTTTTCAATGAAACGAGAATGAACAAGATCGCGCGAGCAGTGATATTTTTTCTGGTTCTTTCGCTCTGAATTAATTTCATATATCTAAATTTTATACACTTTTAGTTGTAAGTTGTGGCAACTGTGCGAGATCAAGAGATAAAATTGAATCACAAATTAATATATTTAGAACAATTTTTTGCGACATCTTTTATTTTGTTTTACTTCGCTGTTTCCTGTTTTAAATATTTATTATTTTAATAAATGTGTTTTCCTTCTCATCACACGCAACAGCACCACAAAGTATTAGACTTAAAAATGTTAGGTAAGTCAGTATAAATTTTCAGTAAATTTTAAGTGTAGTTATGCCATTATTGAAAGAATAATGCCGTTATTGAAAGAATAATGCCGTTATTGAAAGAATAATGCCGTTATTGAAAGAATAATGCCGTTATTGAAAGAATAATGCCGTTATTGAAAGAATAATGCCGTTATTGAAAGAATAATGTCGTTATTGAAAGAATAATAATGTTTAAAAATCCAAACTATAACTTTTTCCTACATTAAAAAATTCGTTGTAGTAATGACAGGAGAAGATTGCAAAATTTTACAATGTCGCATACCGGAGGCAAGAGTGCCACAAGTAAAAAAATATTGTTTTGTTGACTATGAGTGCGAGAGCACTCACCGTAAATCGTAATTTTAATTAATTGAGTTGCACATGAAAAGAACTTAAGAAAGGGAATTCCAAATCTTCCTATAAATCGTATTTTATAGTAGTAACCTTAGTATCACCTTTCGTCTTTTTGTAGCTTTGTCATACAGCAATTGTGCGATGTATGTGAAATGTATTACATGAATGGATATGCATGTGTAGGATTTGTGTCCAAAGTAAGTTGTGGAAAATATAAAGATGGCGAAAGGTGTTAAAATAAATTTTTATTCTACAAAAAACGTAAGTCATTATATATTTTGGTTATCTCTTCAATCTAGAGTAAACGAATTCAAACCGAGTAAGGTCGGGTATTTTGCTAGTAGTATATATATAATTAGTGTGAGTGTAATTATCCCCATGGTTACACGCACTACGAAAATATTATCAAAAAATAACATTTTTCATGGGGTAGGATTTGATTCCACTGAAAAAAAAATAGTGTTACGTTTCGATAGAAATGAAACTTGTTGAATATTTAAAAGTTTACCAATGTTCCCATACCAATGTTCCGATAGTATTACTATCATTGTTCGTATGGCGATGTTTCTACCATATATACTCCTATAATATATCTACCAATGTTCTTAGTGTTTCTAAAAATGTGTTCTTAAAGAGAAATTCCAACAAATGCTGTTGTAGCGAGGTTCTAAAACTTTAAATTGCTAATGGTGTTGAGCCTTCTGTGTTCTTTAACAATGCCTAATGTGCTCTTTAACAATGCCTAATGTGCTCTTTAACAATGCCTAATGTGTGCTCTTTAACAATGCCTAATGTGCTCTTTAACAATGCCTAACCTGCTCTTTAACAATGCCTAATATGCTCTTTAACACAGTTTTGGGTCTGCTTACATTGTTAGTAAATTTATGACATTTTAAAAACAATATTTTTTTTCTCTTTCAAAGATGACACTGTAACCAACTCAGTAGAAATTTAATTCTGTGCAATGATCAGTTCTGTAAAGTCTGTTAAGCACCATCAAAACCGTAGACTCTTTTGTACTCCAGAAAGATTGTGAGTTGCTCCAATTCTGCATCTTATTTTACTCATCATTTCTATATTGTGTGTTGCAAACTGCATATATTAGATTGAAGGGAAATAAACTTATCAAATGCTGAACTTTTTTTTGCTTGACATTTTTTGCTATGACAAAACCATTACGATTCCATTGAATGTGCGTCTTTGCTCATTTCTTTTTAAAATAAGTCAATAACAAAGTAACAAAATTGATCGTAGTCAAGTGAAATGATTTCGCAATTGAGAAGAATGTACATCTACAGAATGGTAATTCTTAAAATAAATAACTCTCAAAAATGCATTCTGTATTCCTTCAATTTCCATGACATGGCAGTCCTAATAAGGATTACAAATGTTATTAGAAAATATTTAGCCAAATAAAATTAATATCAAAATTTAGAAATGCGAAAAAAAGTTATATCGGGAAGTGATTTAATACCATATATTTTAATTTAATTTATTTATGACACACAATTTATAATTGAGTGTAGAAAAACAAATTTAAAAAGTTCTATTAATTTAAAGGGGTTTGTGATACCAGTTTGTTCACAACATAAATTTATTTCCCTATTTAAAAAAAAATTATCCAATGGTTTAAAACAGCTTTATTTATTTTTTATCAACAACAAATTTTCGTTTAAATGTTAAATTAATATTGGATTAAAACATCATTTAATTATTTTTTATTGCTACTAGAAATAATATTAGTTTTTTGACTAAAGAATATTGTTCGTGTAAATCTCAAAACTGCATTTTTTCTGCAATCATTTTTTTTTCCGGGTGTGGGTGTTACTAGTCTCATTTTCTTTTTAATAAATATTTACAAATGTGGATTTCTATTTTGAAAGCAAAATAGAACTTCGTCTCCAGAAGTTATTATATTTAAAACGATTTTGCATATTTAATTGATGTATTAAAAATATTTTATTTATTGTTATCGAGAGATGACTAACATTTCAACTATCGAACATTCTATAACATTTCAAATTGAAAAGAAGTCTCAATCTGTAAACACCCCATCTCCACCCTCGACAAACCCTCGTAAATCCTACTCTCTCATAGTTTTCTCTATTTATGTCTAATTAAAAAAGTATCGTGGTGGAAACTAAGCAGAGGTCAACCCTCAATGGTTCAACATCAATTTGTATCATGTGGCGCCATCTATGATTACATCTCAGAATCATTCGTTCAAGTGCTTCAAGAGAATGAGACACAGAGCATTTCCAAAGTTAAGAAAACGGGAATAAAATTCAAGCATTACACACATCAGAATGAAACTTGATTTTACATAATATTTTAATGTAGAAGAGAAACATAATTTTGGAGCTCAAAAGACTTTACTGTGTTAATTTCAAAGATATTTCTAGGATCGTTATGACGTGTAATTTCGATGGTAGAAAAAATATTAAAATATTCAAGGTAGTAGCTTTACACTGTATGATGGCAAAAATATTTTAGAAACGATTGTACAAAATGTGGATGCAAAGTGACTGAATAATGAATGAAAACGACTTAGTTTACAGACTATTATTAGGAATTATTAATTGATGTTAATGGAAATAACAAAAATTAGAGACTTACACAAATCAATTGCTTCATACTAATAAATGTAACTATTGGTTGATCCCTTTTGATCTATTTAATCCCTCTACATAAAAGGCAAACTTGGGATGACGTAGGTATATTATTTTATCATTTGTCATGATTAAAGTCAAATTAAATATTTAAATAGTTTCAAGAGAGATTAATCGTACACAGTAAATAAATATTTAATCATGGCATAGATATAAAGAAACGATTAATGCAAGCGATAATATTTTGAATAGAATACTAGAGAGCGCAAGCGATATTTAAACAGGAGTTTTATGAACTCGTATGAGATAATATAATTAAATAATTGATAGGTAATTTCCTGAAAATTTGTAAATAATTTCGAATTTGGAAGAATACTTAATTTTTAAGTTTCATTCAGAATTAAAAATTGCTAGATAGTTTTGAACTGTGACTTCATTAAATTTTATATTTTCGAGTTATTGTCAGATTGTTACAGAGACTGATGTACTTTAGAGTTGAGAGATTTAAATATTCACTTAATATTATAAGTATTTTCAGTTCATGAACAATGAAGCATATCGAGAGTTAATTTAATGCTAGATTGTACTTAAGTTATTAGATGCTACGTTATTTTCTGGGTAAGGCAAAGCCAGTAATATGCTCAATTCAGAATTATTATTTGATTCGCAGTTTTAATCTGTGAGTTTAATTGAGTTATTCTGTATTACTGCGTTTTTCACTCGCCAATCCCTCAATATTTATCGCATGCGCCTACTTTTTTGTGAAACTTTCTACTGAAAATTGCCTACTTTTTTTGCGAGATAAGCGGATCCGTATATAAGCCGATCCCAGTTCTTTAGCATTCAAAAAAGTTCTACAAATTCTCGGCTGATACATGGGAAAATAGTGTAAATAAAAATAAAATCTCTCTATATTAAAAAAAAGTTACCGCCGCCGCCGCCGAAGAATTGAAATTTTTGTTGTTTAGCTCCATTCTTAGACGGTTTCCCGAGAAAGTACTGATCGGAAAAATATGAAATTAACATGCTTTGTTCTTCATCGTATTCCCTGGATAATTATTAAGATTTTTTTCCGATGCGGCTATTAGTTTAGGTTTTATTAAGTGTTAAAGTTGAAGAAGTGAAATTTCTTCCGCGAGTGAGCAAAACACATTCAAAATTTCAGTCTTTAGTCGTGAGTTTTTTTTTAAGAGTACCTCTCAACGTAAATTTTTGCAGCTCGTCGAGTTTTTTTTGAAATTTAAATGTGGTTCTTGATAATATTTTTTTGAAATTCGGGAAAAATCGGGACATTTTTGTTACTTTTTTTTAAAACTGCCGTATCTATATCTAATTACTATTAGTTTTTAATTTTTAAAATATCGCAGTATACCTCAGAATATACTCTTTCTTATGGTACTATTATTTTTTAAATCGGTTAATAATTAAATTGGATGCGATCAAAAGTTCGTGATACAAAATTCGGAATCTTCGGATATTTTCGCTACGTTTTGTTAAAACCGTTATGTCTACGGCAAAAACCATTATTTTTTAAATTTGAGAACATCACTGAATACACTACATTACACTCTTTCTTATGGTACAATTATTTTTCAAATTGATTAATAAACAAAATCGATGCAATTAAAAGTAGGTCATACAATTTTCGGAACTTTCAGATCGTAACTTCCGATACAAAACTAAAATGGTCATATCTATATAGTATTACTGTTAGTTTTTAATTTTAAAAATATTGCAGTATACCTCACAATGTACTCTTTCTTACGGTACAATTATTTTTAAAATTGGTTCATAAATAAATTCGATGCAATCAAAAGTTGGTGACACAAATTTCGTATTTTTCAGTTCGCATAGCTGGTTCGGCAAACAGCAGTGGGTTGCATTTTCTACTATCGGGTTTGCCAGATATCAAATTTATCGTAGCAACAATTGCCATAAAAACGATTTATTTTTATTTGGCGAGGAAAAAGGCTCGCTTTTTTCCCTCTGTTCTCAAGACAGTTTACCGACAAAGTACAATGTATTGATATTAACACTGTTTACTTAAAATTGTACAGGGAACAAGATACAGAAGATTTTTTACTGATGCGGCTATTAGTTTAGGGTGCATTAAGTGTTAAAGCAAAAAAAAGTGAAATCAATTGCGAAAGAAGTATTGGTTTGAGAAAGCAAACCAAACGGGATTGCGTAGCAATCCCCGGGGTCGGCGAGCGTAAGCAAGCAGGGCGCGAAGCCCTCGCTGTGACGTCATGTACCGGAAAGTGAAATCAGCATAATACGAATTATTCAGATAGTTTCACTCTGTGAAAGGAATGTTGGTTTGCGAAGCAAACCAAATGACATCTGTGAAAGGAGTGTTGGTTTGCGAAGCAAACCAAATGGGATTGCGCAGCAATCCCCGGGGGTTGGCGAGCGTAAGCGAGCAGGGGGCGGAGCCCCCTAGTGTTTTAAAAAATGTCAAGAACTAAACATCTTATTTCCACATAAAAAAGGAAATATTTGAGCACAACATACTGTTAAAATTTAGAGGAAATCTCATCATAATTTTAAGTGTTTTAGCAATCCGTGTTTGTTGTAATAATACTTCTTAATATTTTCATATTCGACTGTTGCTATGGGAACGGCGACCGAATTTGCCGGTACTTCCGAACATATTGCAAACTCTCTAGCGTAGGGCTTGAAATACCCGTGTGCACAGGCGCACTGCGCACATAAAAATAAAATTGTGCACCTAATTTTTTTCCCGACGGGTGCACGCAGTGAACCTAACGTTAAAAAAACGGAGGGGAACGTATTTTATGTTATTTGGATGCTTGAACCAAATAGTATTAGTATCAACCTCTCTCGCTCTTAGGGAACGTAATTAAAATTTCTGAATACACACTATTCAAAACCAAAATCACTGGGCCGGAACGGGTTTATACAGGAGGAAGGTTTACTTGTACCATTGCCACCAAAACTTTCCGATGATCGAAACTTTTTCCAGATGGCTCTGTTGAAGCGACTGTCGCGACAGCCGGAGAAAAGAGAATTTATATCACTTGACCACCCGCGAAAGATAGGCATCCCACATTTTTGTAAGCACCTCGTGTTTCAATAAAGCGTGAAGCCGTAGGAATAGGATTATTATTTATCTTTAAATTCGGATTTTATCTACTTAAAATATAGTGTACTCGTTTATTTATTGTGTTTTTTGCCCAACAACGTCTAATGACTGAATATTTGTAATAAATTATAATAATTAGGCAGATAAATAAAATTGTTTAAATATTTTTATTTACGATCTACTACTAACCTATCTAAACATACTCCACTAATAAAGTAGTTTACATTACATTAATGCTCTTATATTACATTTTTTGAAACGTGCACCTAAAATATAATCTATGCACCTAATTTAAAACTTAGGTGCACCTTGTGCACCTGCATTAAAAAATCCATTTCTAGACCTGCTCTAGCGCGTGCTTTCAAATTTTATGAATTAATTAATTTTCAAAATATAACTGTGTTTATCGTCTGCGCGCTCCAAATTCGTTAGCCCGTTGAACCACAAGACTCGCTGTCACGTGACTCGCTATTACCTATCACAAAACGAATAAACCTGAAAAAGATTGCAAATTTTTTTTCCTCCATAATAGAAAGAAAGAAACAATTCTACAAATCATTTAGTATTCAATCAAATATTTTAGGTAAGTTGGTCGAAATATACGTATACCACTACGAAATTACCTATGTCTAGTGATATTTTGCAGGAAATAGACAAATCATTAAAATCTAACTGCTAAATAATATATTTCTGCAAAAGGTAATATACCGGAACACCATAATGCAAACAAAAACAAAATTCCAATCCATGAAAAAATGCAGAATTCTGAAAAAATATATATGTATGTATTCAAACGTGTTGAATTTCGACTTCCTGAATATATTGTGAAATAGAATAATTCAACAAAAGACTTTTCAACGATATTGATAGAGACAATAATAATTTATTCACAAAAATAACACATATTTATAACACTTGGGAACTCTCAAATATCAAACATCTTACAAGTAACTCAAATACGGAAGAACCTGATTTTCCAAAATGTTCAATTGACCTGGAACGACATGCAAAGGTTCCAGGCCACACCACGAAAAACACCCCCAAACAAGTAGTCGAATTTTATGCAAATCCGATGGCGTCCAGTCCATTATTGTAGGCCCACATTTTTGTATTGCCTTGAGGAAACTAGGAAATTTCAAGCAGCCATACCTTCCAAGTAGTTTCGACGAGATATCTCGTTCATGAAGGTTTGAACAACTTTGCTAATGACAAGATACCTCGTAGAGTCAAACACCCAGAATGTCAAGTGCGACTTTTCTGGCTAATGGCCTATAAGATAGAGTGTGTTTGAGAATAAATTCCAACTCGCTAACCTTTTAGACACTAAAATCTGTTTACCATTTCAGTCAAGGACAACTGCTTGAAACAAGTGCTCTTCCAACTCCCAATTGTAAAGAAATAGATCGACGCACTTCCTCATCTCTTTCCTTCGCTTTTTCTCAATTCATTGGGGGACAAAAGGTGATGTGCCGAATTTTGTAATCCAAACATTTTTGGACGTATAAATTTAACATTTATTGAAACACTGATATTACAACACATGTGTTAAATAATTATGAAAGCTAGGAAATCATTATAAATGCTGAATTCTCAAGATTATCCGCTACAGGTAGGTATTTAATGAACGTCGTACTGGAGCAACACAAGGAGCTATTGACGACGGTCCGGGATCAATCCCCAAGGGAAAGATACTAGGGCAACACTACGTAATTTTGAACCACTCCAGTAGTTACAGAGACGCCTCAACAGGGCGGAGTCCGAAAGCTAACTAACTTGTACACGCGTGTTTGCTACACTTGAGCATCAAGGGGACTTGAGAGGTAGGAGCTTTGAGAGCCACTTAATCCGGACACATGGTACAAAGATGTTACAGTGAAAAAACAGAGTTTTGCGATATATATTGGTACGATACTGTGTTAATGTGCTACTGTGTTACTGTTTTACTGTGTTACTGTTCTATTGTGTTACTGTGGTACAGTGTTACTGTGTGCTGGGTTATGAAACTGGGTTACTGTAGACTTGCCGCCCCTATGTAGTCCCTTTATTAATCTGTTATTTCAGATTGATAGAGGGTTCTAGATTTTTATCCATGGTTTATCATAAGCGTACAGGGCCTTGAAATGCATATTTACCGTTGCATAAAATTAGCGCTTTGAAAGGCAACTGAACTATTAACGTGTTAACAGCTAACTACCCCATAAACGTTTAACCCTTTTTTGGCACGTTGCCAAATGCGTTATCGAACTGATAACTTATTTTTTCTTTGTAAAAAGATGTGTTACGTCGTTTTCTTCCAGGTTCGCGACTGTTCCCTCTATTACTAGCGTCGACCAACAGGTCTGGTGGTTAAGGTGTTAGCCTCTAGATCGGAAGGTTCCAGGTTCGAATCCGGGTACTGGCATGGATGTTTGTAAGCGTATGGTGTAGAGGCGGCTGGTGCGCCTTAAATCTGTCGTGGCCGAAAGTCCTCACGTTGAGTTGACGTGAAAGTTTGGAGAGTGGGGTGCCAGCTCAGGTGTCGCTTCGTCATCTGACCTTGGTTCAAAATTACGAGGTGTTGTCCTCGGATCTTTCCCTTAAAGGATTGATCCCGCACCGTCGTCAATAGCCCGTTGTGTTGCTCTAGTACGACGTTAATTTAAAAAATTACCAATTACCCTGTATTACTAAAGTCGGGTTTACACCGGAGTTGCAAACTTCTCCCCCTCTGAAGTTCGAAGCTATTCCGGGAAACGGCACTCATTTTATCGTCAAGATCTCGTGTCGGGGTGGCGATTTGGTGAGTTTGCAACTCCAATCTTGTTTTCCATCAGGAGTCGGTAAAGATCAAATGACTGGAACTTATGGGAGACATTTCTCCGCTACGAAATTTGGATTAAAAATGCTCCCTTATTTCGTCCCATTTCCATATTGCAGACAATCACCGCTCCCCTCTGTCCTTCGGCAACCCGTGGTCGTTCACGCAGCCTTTGGTTCGTTCTGCGGCATTTTGCTATTGCTTACATTGACCACCTCCCGCCAAACTCTTAATGTGTGACCTATTCGATTCAAAAATCGTGTACGAGAGAGCTGGTGATAATTTTAATGTAACTATTTAGAGAGAAGCCTGTCCCATTTGTGTTGCCGATAAAAGACGACAAAGCGTTTATACGAGTGGGTCGAAAAAAGGTTCGAAAAGGTGACGTGTTCGTCACAAAAAAGGGGAGAAAAAATATTTGCAACTCCAACGTTACTCTTTGATTGGCGTAACTTTCCACGTAGTTAGCGAGAGCCAAGAATTTTGTCAACTTCCCAGCTTGTGCCTGCTTTCTTGATAGGTCGATACCCCAAGGGTTGCGTTCCAGGAAGCATTATTGGTGTGTTTAGGATAGCAATATGATTCACTGTGTGTGTAAATAAATATAGTTACACAGTGCACTTAAGTATGTATTTTTGTGTAATCTCCGACAGGAATCAAAAAGTGGCTTGCTTGGACATAGTTGCAAGTGGAACCTTTACGCATTCTATTCACTTAGTCCGTTTGTGAAAAAAGAAATGGTCACCTTTATGCAAAGAAAATGACAATAGATTCGCCAGTATAAGGATCGGTACAAACTCGTCTAGAAAAGATGAATCATCATATTTCAAAATTTGTAGAGTTCACTGCACTTTCAGTAGACATGTTCATATTCGAAAAAAGTTTACCATTGTGTTGCTCCCCCCCCCCTACTCCGCTTACAATCCATATATATATAAATATCAAAAGAACCTTTATAATCAGAAACAGTTGTTTTCAAAATGCCATAAGCAATCTTTTTACTTCCTATAACGAAGGAGGTACTGCACGCCTAGCTCACCAAAATGAGGATGGATTCCTCCCACTATGGAGTCGAGTTTCGTACCCGAAGTTTCCGCGATACTTAAAGAGATCCTTTTCCTCATCAATTTTAATACAAGAAATTTGATTATTGATCATTCTTTAGAAAGATATTGGATGCCACTGGCTCACCCCGAAATTCATTAACAATGAACGACACACACCAAGAGATTCCTCTCTCTTAGCCATTAATTACTCCACCCTTGGTCGAGGGAAATGCCTTCGGAATAATCTGCTTTTACACGAGAAGATTTTGGAATTTTCAAAGGAATTGTTTATTGAACATATATATATATATATATATATATATATATATATATATATATATATATATATATAGTGTGGGTTTATTTTTAATCTTAAAAGTGTATTATAGCAGTAAAGCATTTGTAATGCCTGCTCTAGCATATTAGTTAAGGTTTAATCTGAATGAACTGTTTACTGTCAATTCTTATTTCATCGTCATTTATAACTAGCTGAATAACCCGGCGTTGCTCGGGTTTAAAATATGACCGCGACAGCTAAAATATGACCGCGACATCTCCCCGTGTTAACTTAAATACACAAACTCTGTAGAATGGGGTTTCCTACCGCGACAGATAAAATATGACCGCGACATTTCTCTGTGTTAACTCAAACACAAACCCTGTAGAACGTGTTTCCTTATCCATGTCCGTTGATTGCAGAAAAACAAACTTTAGATATTAAAATTGGGGATTCGAGGGGCACTTTTAGGGCTACTTATATGCCAATTTTCATGACCCAGTTGGTCAGAAGACAGGAAAGAAATTGACTGTGTTTTCCGCAGTGTTCTAAAGTACAGTCATTATCGGTTTTATGGTCAGCTTAGCTGTAAAGAAAAATCAGACCATATAAGCAGTGTGACCATATATGCGGAACATTACTACACTATTTAAATATGGCAGGATTATATTCACATATAAGAATTTAGTGCTCATAAACAAATACTGACCTTGGTTCAAAATTACGAGGTGTTGTCCTCGGATCTTTCCCTTAAGGGATTGATCCCGGACCGTCGTCAATAGCATGTTGTGTTGCTCTAGTATGACGTTAACTAAAAATTACCAATTACCCATAAACAAATAATTAAACTTTTAAGAACTTTTTAAAAATTAGTTCGCGAAATACAAACTACAGTAAGAAATATGCAATATTTTTTTAGTGAAATTCATTTGCTTACCTTAGAAATCTAAGTACAGTACGCATATGTACGTGCATCCATATTCAATGCACTTATTTAAAATATTCAGATATGCAAGATTGCCTCCTTTTCTTGGTTGTTAACACAACTTTTTCTAAGTCACTAATAGCTTTTAAATGTTCATCTTCTTCTTCGGAATTAGTAAAAAACACCCGTGGTGATCTATCTGACTTTAAGAGCATTTGATGTTGATACTGATTTCTTTTCACATTCACTGTCACCCTCATCATCACTTTTCTTTCTGCATTGAAATTTAACACATATAAACAATATCTTGTATTGAATCCTCCCTGTGAGTAGTGAGATCTTCATCAATTTTTGCATACAGATTTTGGTTTTGAATTGCATAACCGCGCTTCCGCAGATTTTCTGCTAGTTCAGTTAAGGGGAGATCTTCATCAGCGTCTTCCGATATTTCTTCATATTCTGGAGAACTGTGAAATCCAGCATGCCGGAAGCAATTTTCTATAGTTTTCTGTGACACCACATTCCAATTCTTTCGAGAATGTCTCGCAACAGTACATCTTTCCATTCTTTTAAGGAACTACCATCAATATCAGCAGCTTCTCCGCACAATTTTTTAAAGTACAGGTTATGACTTGAATTACATCGCAGTAGCTAGCCATTGCTAGCAACGAAACTTGACTCGACTTCATTAGTAAATTCCATGGACATTTGTTTCAAAACATTCCAGGATATAGGAGCATTTTGCGATCGTGAAAATTTAATCTATGACAGAAGAGCCTAATCTACATCCTCATAAGGTGACAAGCGCTGACGTGTTCTTTCTTTATCAAAGATTTGAACACTTGAGGAGTAAAGTTGGACTGCTAAAATGTAGTTTAATGTCGTCCGGGGTATAGAATTTGCTTTTGGCGAAAGGAGCTTTTGGGGAGGAAGGTGGGTGGGACGACGATTCAACCCAAAAGAGAAATGGGGAGAAGGGGAGAGAAGTTAAGTCGTGAATTTCAGGTCCTCTACGGGGTCGCACGGACTTTTTTTTTCTTTTGGTCATTCCCTGTGTTGCTTCCCGCCTTAAGAAATGTTACAACAATTACAATTTTTCAAGAAAATAATTATAACAGCATCAAGATCTGACCAATTTTGCTACTGACGAGAGATGAAGATCCTGCCGATATTTCTTATTATTACGAGATAAAGTTCTGGTCAGTTTTCTTCTAATGACGTGATATCTCGTCCGTCAGGATGTGGTCAAATTTCTTTCACTGACGAGATGTCTCGTCCATCAATATCTGGTTGTTTTGGTAATGACAAAGACTTCGTCAAGGCAACCACTAGTATTGTTAAAGCATATTAAGGAAATTTCGAGTGTTCTGAAACTCACATCATCATAGAAATTATAAATAATAAAAGTAACGAACGACTTTATTAACTTACATAAGGTTAAAATTATTACACTGTACAATACCAATATCTTTAGGTATAATTAGTTCGAAACGTATCAATTACATTCAAGAAAAATTAAATAAATATACCTCATTTAGAATCCATTTTGATAAACAGTTTCATAGTCATTAACTTGAGAGCATCGATATCATTATTTTAATTAAGTATAAACACAGTCGAGAGATAAACATAGTTAATGTCTTCTTCATCAGAGGGCAGCACAAGCGTGTTATCTAAGTTTGATTTATTAACTCATTTGCTGTAATGGATATCCAACGATTAGTGTTTTATGCCTTCAGTGTATCGTATCAAATCACCTACGCCATACTGATCAACCAAATACTTTTGACAAAGACGAAAATTTATAAATTGTTTTTTCATATGGAGAGTTAAATGTCTTGCTTTTAGAAATTTCATTGACATTCATAAAATTCTGATTTTTGTATTCACATTACACACATGTTCATATTATTCCTATACATAATAATCATTTTCCTGAATCCGTATCATTTAGTTGACCGTGTAGCAAAAAACAATCACGGTACGACAAATGACTACATTTTCTTTTTGTTGTGTCTAAAGAAAGGTTTTATGTATGGCGATAAATTACACGCAGAATGTTAACACAATGTAAAATTCTTTGACTAACCTTACTGTTTATTGTCTGTGTGACTTATCTGTTCGTTAACAAAACTGACCAGATTTTAATGAACGAGATGAAAATTGACCAAAAGACTATATATTAATGACGATATACCAACCAAGACCAAGATCTCTTCATTGCAAAGTATGCTGAAAATCTTACTATTCATTAAAGGACCATTGTTAGCAGAGTCGAGAATTACCAAACATAGAGTTACACGAGTTTAAAACTGATCCAAACCAAATTCCGTCGTGTATACGGGGGCTGTGCACGTTAAATATGCCGTGGTCACAAATGGTGACGCGTTGTAGAATTTGGAGAATGAAGTGCCAGCTCATACGTTGAATTTGTCGTCAGACCGCGGTTCAAAGTTATGAAGTATACTCAGGAAATATAAGTAGACTTAGCATGGAGAAGGAGCTTCAAGAAGCATGACCAAAATCTCGACTCACTGTCACGTTATTGATCTACGGAAAAAATACTTGATTCACGATTTCGGCATTTTATGGCCTCATTTAGCAATATATCTTAAGGCAGAGCACATCTGTGAATGCGTATTTCTATAGAGACAAAAAAAATGGTGAAATTGAGAAACTCTACTGCGTCGTGTTAACCAATCAGATGATCAATCAATATAAGCGGGTGGTTTCTACCGTCCTGTTGACCAATCAGATAATGAATATCCCTTTTAAAATTTCGAAAGTAGTCTAAGGGAGACGTTACTTCTAGTTTTGGTCACATGAACATGGGCTCACAAAATGTTACCATTACTCACTCGACTTTTATATTTCCTCTAGGCTCGGAGCTTTACCTTTGGCCTGACTTTTCCTGACCTTCACCAATAACCCCTTGTTTTGCACCAGCGGTATATAATTTCAACTACCTAAAAAGTATCATTCCTTTCGATTTGTACGCCACTGTACTTTGCGAAAAAACTTTGTCTAATCGATCTTTTCCTTGTGCATTAAAAACCAACAAGCGGATCGTATATACCACCATTATGTGTCTAAATTAAGCCAATTTTCTGCTCACCGGCGTTCACTTTAGTCAAGAAACCATTAAACTTTTATTCCTCGGCTCTGAGGTGAATTAAAATAGTTACTCTTCACCAACTTTCAGTCGCGTGAGTCATTAAATAACATTGACATTTAGAGCTTTTTCCTTGCGAACTGTCTTGCATTCACTCGATAAAATAAAAATCAGCGACTTTTCAGATAAATGTAGTTTGGATCCATTAGTATAATTTCCCCTCCTGCAAAATCAGTTAATGAGATTCCTGCCACCAGTGAAACGGAGTTAAAAGACGGAGATTGAAATGTTTTCACTTAACTATCATATAAGAATTGATGAGCGCGATTAATGGAAAGTCACGGTGATATAGGGATACTGAGGAAGGTTGTTGATTTTTCTGAGTTATACGAGGGAATCAGATGGTGAGAGGAAATGATCTTCCTGGTTTATCAGATGATGTGGCTATTTCCGAAAAAACGAAAGACATATTTTGCGGATTTCATCAATTGGAAGGGCAGAGGTAAACCGGTTGGAAGCAATGGAGGATTTAGAAAGTGGCTATAAAGCCCAGGGTGGCGACATTTTTTGGAAATATACCAAAGGCACAAGTCACAACAACAAAACTAAACGTACAAATAAATAAAAATGTCAACCATTCTCTACTAATATAAAAGGAAGTGTTTGTCTGTGTCTCTGCGATTATTGTCCTGACGAATCTATTGCACTTGCAATAATGAAATTTAGCACACAGGAAGTCCTAATTTTTTGCGATTTTTGTGTAGCACCTTAGTTTTAAAACTTAAACGAGAACATTTTTTAATTAGTTTATTGGCATTTAACTATTATAGTTTTCTTTGGAATGGCAACAGTATAAAGATATCACAGACTCTAAATTAATTTTTTCGCTTCGCTTTCCATGCAACGATTTCAGCGGACGAACAAAACAAATAAACAGTTTTAACTGGAGTTCTGTTTTCCATCTCCTGGATCGTTAACTATAGAATAAAAATTTCAGCGGATTTGAAATCTGTGGAAATTGTGCTATTGATAAACCTATGAAGAGCAAGCATAAAATTGAGCGAGCGAGGAAGGAGTTGGCTCTCTAAGGGGAGGTGAGGTGTATCATTGCTGACTGCTTAGGGTAGGGAATGTGAATTGAATGGGGTTGTGATGGCAAGTTAGCTGGTAGCCCCGAGGTAGCTTTTGTATAAATCTGCCCCTGTTTGAAAGAGCAACGGACTAGAAATCGGATGGGTTTCGAGTTCGAATCCAACCAAAGGCCAATTGAATCCAACCAGTCGTTTAGAAAGGTGGGATGGTGAACGTTAACTCTGTCGTTGCTTCAAATGTCCTCTCGTTAGTGTATTTGGAGAGTGGAGTGCTAGCAGAAGTGTGACTTCGTCATTTGAACCGTGGCGGTGTCCTTAGATCATTCTTTCGGGGATTGACCTTGGAACCTCGCCAATAGCCCTCGGTGTTGCTCCAGTGTGATGTTAATTAAATACCTACATCATCAATTGGAAAGAAGAAGTGGCTATTTGAGACACAGCTCTTGGTTCTGCTTTGTTATCTTTTAAATATTTATTTTTATGAATGAGTATCTTGTTTATAGGAATATATGGACTGCGTGCCTGGAAACCTAGTCGGAGCACAATATCTGGCGAGGGAAAATATTTTCGGAGGTACATATCAGACTACGTTTTGCAGAAAACTTTTCGTACGGCCGTATCTGGCCGATGGTTCGGGGAACCAATCTAGTGAGCCGTACCTCATCTACGGACCTGCTTCAACTGTGCAAAGCGTCGCATCTGGCCTGCAGACAGGTTAAACCTGTTTGTAGGGCCGTATCTGGTCAGCGTACCGGTGAGATAAGTTCATTTAAAACAATATCACCGTATATTCTTGTATACTTACCTTGTTTAAAATCATGTGGTGTTGTTCTTAGATATTTCCCTTCGGGCTTGATCCCAATTGCGCTGCTCTTGTGCGACGTTAGTTAAATTACCTACCTACTATCATGCACTGCCCTCCAATAACGGACCGGACGCCAGCGGATTTGCATAAAGTCCGACTACTTGTTTGGTGGTGTTTTTCATGGTATGGCCTGGGAACTTTCCATATTGTTCCTGGTCAATTCAACCCCTATATGATCATTTTGGACAATCAGGTTCTTCCTACGTTCTGGCAATTTTATGGAATGGACGAAAGTTACTTCCATAACGGCAAAGCTAAATGTCACGTTGCAGCCTCTGTCAAGCAGTGGTATCGAGATATGGATGTAAAACTTCCCTGGCCTGCTCAGAGCCCCGATCTTAACCCCATATAACATTTGTGGGAGACGAGTTAGAGCGACGCTTACGGACGAGGGAACCACGTCCAAAATCTACAGCTGAGCTGGCGATACTTTTACAGCAGAAATGGACACAAATACCAATAGCTGTGTATCAAAACCTTGTTGAAAGTATGCTCATAAGGTAGGGCTCGATATACCCGAGTGCACATGAAAATAAAATTGTGCACCTAATTTTTTCTCGCTAGCTTCACACAGTGCACCTAACATTAAAAAAAAGGGGGGGAGGGACGTGTTTTATGTTATTTTGATGTTTGAACAAAATATTAGTATCGGCATCTCTTGCTCAAAAGGAACGTAATTAAAATTCCTAAATACACACTAAGCGAAAACAAAATCGCTGGGACGTAATGGGTTTATGCAGGTGGAAGGTTTACTTGTGTCACTGCCACTAGAACTTTCCGATGATCGCTACATCTTCCATATGGATCTTGTTGAAGCGACTGACGCGACAGCAGTGCCCCGTAGAATTTCGATATGTTCAAATATATATATATATATATATATATATATATATATATATATATATATATATATATATATATATATACAGGGTGTTTCAGTGAACCGTTTCAGAACTTCTAAGAGGGGTAGGGTACATCCTGACGAACCAAAATCATATACCAATGGGCAGTCAGAAATGCTTTCCTGACGCGGTAGATGGCGTTGTGCGAAAATTCCGAGCTTTCGTGTTGGGAATCTTCATTTCGCACAAGAACGCCAAGTTAGAAGGATGGATGATTACACAATCGCAGAGTTAGCCGATATGCATTTGGCGTACGGGGCTGCAAATTGTAGTGGGCCAGCCTCACAGCGTTTGTACGCGGAACGATATCCGACGTACGCGGAACGATATCAGTCATCATTTCTTTGCAAGACTGCACCAGAGGTTAGCTGAGACAGGTTCATTAGAAAGAGCTGACAGGGACAGGGTAAGAACAGCACGGACTGCAGACGTCGAACAGAATGTGCTGCAGCATGTACAGGGGAATCCAAGAACGAGTACACGAAGTGTAGCAAACGCAGTCGGGGTTTCCCATTACAGCGTCTGGAGGATTCTCCGAGAAGAAGACATGCATCCGTTTCACGTGCAGCGTGTCCAGACACAGCAACCGGAGGATTATGCACCTCGTATTGCTTTCGCACAGTGGTACCTTGGAAAATGCGTCGGAGATATGAGGCGTGCATTGTAGCCCTTGGAAGAAACTTCGAACACTTACTTTAATCCATGTACCTTTTCCTTCTTTTCATGTATTATTAAAACGATTTCTCACTTACGGTCTCTTTTCTTTACGGTGCTTCTGTGTACAACACCGCTTCAGGAAAGCATTTCCGACCCCACATTGCTATATGATTTCGAGTTGTCAGGATGTACCCTACCCCTCTTAGAAGTTTACAGCACTTGGGGGACCATCCCCCTATTAAAGCTTGTATTCTTTCCTTCATACCATCACATCTTGCTGTCCGGTCCATTATTGGAGGGTAGTGTATATTCAACTGCCCTTCAATAGTAGCTGCTCTTCAAACCATCGATTACTATTGAACAGTTATACAGCGGGAGTATAATAGACATCGCCAAAGCGGCGCAAATCTCACATGACGTTATCTGGCTCAGAAATGGACACGACAGCAACATCTTTTATGCTTACCATCCTATATATTTACCCGGTTAGCAATAGCCCGGTGGGAAGGTTAGGGGTTATTAAGCACAGGGTTGCCAGATGCATTGGTTATAACCCCTGCAACCTGTGCAACCAGATACCGTAGCGTACGTGGGTGCACGTTAAAACTGTCGTGATCTCAACCGTCCAATGTTGGCTTGGTGTGGTAGTTTGGAGAGTGGGTTTCAGTTCAGGTGTTGACCTGTCATATGACCCCGATTCAAAATGACGAGGTGTTGTCCTCTTATCTTCCCTTTAAGATAAATCCTGTACCCTCTCCTATAATCTGTAGTGTTTCAACAGTGTGATGTTAATTCGAATACGTACGTGCCCATGTCTTCAAGAGTCTCCTGGTTTTGATTGTTGCCACTTGACCATGTGAGGGTATAACTTATTCTCAAATAAGAAGTAGTAGGTAATTTAATTAAGGTCTAACTGGAGCAACACAACGAGCTATTGGTGACGGTCCGGGACCAAACACGAAGAGAAAGATCCCAGGACAGTAACATGTAATTTTTAACCATGGTCAGATAACGAGGTCACACCTCATCTGGCATCCCACAATCTTCCACACCACGACAACGTAAGCACATTTGAAGGCACGACATTTAAAATGCAAAATCCCCCTACTCTACGGTCTGTGGTTGGATATAAACTCACTACCCTCTGGTAGCTAATCTGTTACTTTTCCAACCAAGTTACCGCCGACCTAAGAAATAAACCAAATATGGAAGGGAATATATGAATATATGTTTCATTTTTATGATTGAAGAATCTGATGCGCTGATAGGGGAAAATATATAGAACATATCGAAACCTCTCTAGCATGTGATTCATAATGTTTATTTCCTTAGAAAAACACCTGAATATTTTATTTTACTTACTCTTCGAACCTTTCAATTATGCTGACGCTCTCGAATTACTATTCAATATTAAATTGTGTACTATTATTTGTACTTAAAATGCAAAGATGTTTTAAAATTCCTTTTTATCGATACAATATAATCATCTGTTAAAAAATTATAGTTTATATAATAGGTGATAGCATAATTTTTATCTACTTGCTAGTTCACTACCGTTTGTTCAAAACAATGTTTGATTGTTTTATAATGATAAGATTTATTAATACGCATTGTTCTGCTTTCTGTTCATTAGTGGTACTGTAATTGAATTATTCTTGTAGTACAAATGAACAAATGAATAATAATAACTGTCACCATGACGTCCCTTGACCCAATACAAAATAGAAGAACTTAGTGACAGTTATAGTTATTCATTTATTTATTCTTTTACACAGCAAATAGAATTCAAATACAGTACTACTGATGAACAAAACGTTTGACCATTCCCACTTTCTTATAGGCGCAATAATGTATGTCCTCATTTGACCCAGTACAAAATAGAAGGACTTGTATTGCACATATAAGAAATTGGAAAGGGTCAAACTATAATAATTGACTGCGAGATTTATAGATTTGTTGGCACTGGTTAGAGCATTGATGATAAAACAGGATTTTATTGGTGGTAGCGCCTAGAAGAGGAGATACATGAGGATATATCTTAAAAGATCACGGGAATACATCAATGCTCCAAAAGTTACAGCAGCATCTCCCCAGACCCATAACATCGTCCCTGGTACATAGTCGCCGGTCAACTACACCCTAGCTCAAATACCAGAGATCGAACGTGGTGAGTACCACACTCTTAGGAACTCATTAACTCATCTTTGACCAGTCATTTGCTCATCGCGGTGAGTACCACAGTCATCAACCCATCTTTGACCACAACACATATATTCACTTCTGTCATATTCCTACAGAAAATTTATGATACGCAATATGGACTGTTGTTGGACTAAATGCTTAAATTATCAATCACGCTGTAGAAAAGTTCTACTAAACATCAATTGGTACGTAATTTTCTTTAATGGTATTAAGAATTTTAGTAATGCTTATATTATTTTGCAATGAATAAATACAAACTAACCTTTTACCCTCAAAGTGGTTTAAACGACATATATCATCATCAAAATCTCAACAATTTTGCTGATGACGAGATACCTCGTCACCAAAATATAACCGATTTTTTTTATGATGACAAGATCGATAATTGATTAGTTTTCTTCAAGTGACGAGATATCGCGTTCTTCAAAATCTGATAATGGATTTTCTAATGACGAGATACCTCGTCATTGTAAACACCAGATAAGTTAACTCTTAACAACGTCTGTAGACCTCTACGGCGATATCTAAATTATATATTGATTATCTTTGGGTACAGGTAAACAATTCAAACACTTTCGAATTCGACACTTAAGTTTTCAAGATTTCCCATGGGAAATGTGTGTGTGTGTGTGTGTGTGTGTGTGTGTGTGTGCATTTTCTAAAAATTTCCTCCTCGCGTAAGAACCGGAAAAGTACAATCTACGATATATCTATATATCCATTCCTAAACAAAATGCTGGGAAGCTATTTTAAAAAGAAGACAAACAGTAAAAAGGGGACGTAAAAGATTTTGTTACGTTTCAGTTCACGTGCATTGTTTCTTTATTATTTATTTGTGCCGTCTTTTTCTTCCTTCACGGTTGACATCCCCCGCTACTTTTATTTTCTGCCTATCAAGAACTGTATCAAGGTAAGAGTGGAAGATTGGTTTTTAAGCTTCAACCTGTGTGACTCGCCTTTCAAAAACGTCGCGCTTGGCCGGAGGTTGCTGCGTTTGCTCTCCTTCCACCAAGACCGAGTTTGTTCACCGAAGTTCTCGATTTTCTGAAAGATCCGAGCGATTTGCTGTTACAAATGGACGCGTTGTACTAATTTTGTCCCAGACAGCGTCTCGCATTCGGGGGGGGCCAGGGTCTGTCGGAGGAACCGTGGGTCCCAATACGATCCATCCCTGGGCCGTCAATGCGTTAAAAAATAAGTAACAATTTTGCCAATGACGATCATCAAGAAAATGCTTATATTTTTGTGATGACGAGATCTGGATATCTTCACTTTTTCTAATGGGACGAGATGCTTAGTCCATCAAGATCTGGTCAGTCATCATTTACGATCTGGTCACCGCCGATGCAAGCAACAGGGGGAATGACGGTACTTGGATCATCGTCATATAGTAAAATGGAATTTTTGGTTCCAATCTCATTAATTTAGGGTCCGATTCGATCAATCCCTAAGAAGATCCCATAAGATGCCTCGTTAAAAATATTGATTGTATGCGTTAAAAATATTTTAACGTGTTTTTGAGTTTTTAATCTCTGTCTTATAGGTTTTATAGATGGATTGTATTTTGGGCTCCTGTCATAGGAATTGGAGAGTCCGTTTTAAACAATTCCTAAGGAATTCTTCTAAAATATTCAATACGTTCAAAAATCGCTTAACAAGTTTTTGATATATGTCTCACGGTAGGATTGGAATATGGGTGAGTCTTTGGAATTGCAGGTCAAGATTCAATCAAACCCTACGGTGTCAATGGGTTCATAGCTTAACGTGTTCTTGATCAGTTATGTAGTAGAAGTGAATATTGAGTTCTTATCTTAGGAATTGTCGGGCCCAATTCGGTCAACCCTTTAGGGGTCCACTACGATGTCAATGCTATCAGAAATCGCTTAGACCTCTTCGAGTTATGTAGAAGTGGTATCTCGTCGTTAGCAAAATTGACCAGATCTTCAAGGATGAATTTTATAATCATTGGAAGAAAATTGACCATATCGATCTCGGTATCATAAAAATATCAGCAGTATCCTGATGAAGATATATCTAGTCATTAGCAAAATTAGACAGATCGTCATGGACAACATATATCGTTAAAACAAATTAGAGGTTTAATGTAACATAGTTGTATTTCCGAATTTTGATGTTGTAAGAAGAGAGGGGATTATTAAGATCAATGGTACTACTATACGTCAAATCTGGTTGGAATGACATTCATGCATTACATCAAATTAGAAAACAAAACTATAAGATTTAAATTGAACTGGAAATTAAAAATGGAGTTTTATCAGTAAGAAATATAAGGCTACAATAAATGAAAATAAATGGTGGTAAACACTTTAATGTTTATTTCTAAATGTTTAAACTGTGATGAAATTCATCTAAAATACTTAAAATCACAGTAAAGTGATACATTAAGTAAAACGTTCATGTTAACTCACTTTTGTTCACATTCCAGTTAGTTTATTCCTAGCTTTCCTTTCTTTAGTGAAGTTTAGTAAGTACTAAAAATAATATATATGAAAAACAAAACAAAAAATAAATGTTTTTAAGCCAATTAGATAATTATGCAATACCCTACAAATATTTACACATAACAGCTATTATCTTTGAATAAATATTGCACTTTTATTTGTAAAATCTTGAATGCTTTCGAAATTTAGGAGTGCGTTTGATTTTTCAAAATTCATTTTCCTCCATTAAATGGGCATGAATATACGTATATATATAGTTACATAAATAAAATTACTCGCTTATTAGAAATTGTTATGTATTCTAAAAAGCAATTTTCAAACATATAGTTAAAACTATACCAAAGAAAATTTAACGTAGTATGAAATGAAATAGAAAACAAATGTTTTAAACCATTTTTCTTAAAAGTGATTAAAAGTATTTTGAAGAAAATTATGTGTTAAATTAAGGCACGAAAAATTATGTATCATTAAAAGTCTAGACAGTATTTTTCTTACACAAAACGTTTATTGTTTGTTCATATATTTAAGACAAAATTTATAGACAATGCACATAATTCCGTGTTTCATTTAAGTTTCTAAACATATACGATCATGTAACAAATCAATTCCATAGATTACGTCACAAAATGCACTTATATTATGTACTCCTATACTTTGAAGATATTCCAAGTTGATAGATCATGAATAAATATATGCATATAATAAACAAGATTTCAAAAGTTCAAGGTCTAATTGAAATATTACTTTTCACATTTGATGATATGCAGAGACAAGACATTACATCTTGCGTAAGCCTTCATTTATAATTTGATGGAACTCAAAAAAATACAGTAATATTATTTAATGATCCGTAAGTAAAAAGACAGTAGACTAAAAAACAATCAATATAGTAGTATTAGAAAAAGTCAAGCGATAGATAATTAGCAATGTAGTCTTCGTAAACGTAGGTATAGTCACTCATAAACTCCATTACTGGCGAATATTCAAAGTAGACCAGGTCCAAAAAAGTTACTGCGAACACCAAGCTGAAGAACTTTGTCAGAGATACCATGGCTGAAATATTGTTGGAATGGTTGTTACGGTAGATTCTTTAGCAGCTCAGGTTGTGATAAATGACAGCTTTGCACCCAGAAACAAGTCTTCCGTAAAGAGGAAGAAATTAGGAGCACACACACATGGAAGCGTAGACAAGCGAATGGAGCAATTAACTCGATTGGTGAATTTTTGATTATAAACCTGCTTTTCGAAAGTGGTGTTTAAAGCTATGATCGTCACAAGATTTCTGAGTACTCTAGTAAAACACACTCAATAACTAAATAACTGTTTTTATTGACTGAAAGCAAACTAGGAAATTGCATATCAATTGGTCGAAAAGGTCAAAACAGGTAACAAGTAGGGTTACAACTTGCAGAACGGATAACAGTGTGTGAACCTCTTATAGGGTTAAGTTTCTTTAATGGCGAAACAAGCATGTGTTGATGCACGGGCAAATGTTTCCGATCTGGGGGAAAACTACAGCGTACGAGAGTCGCAAAAACTTAATGCCATGATGGATTTGTAGAAAATTAAAATTTATGGTCAGGTATCAGGAATAAATTCAACAACGGAGAAGCTTCGCCAGATAAAATTACAATGATTTCGGTTTGCTTTTCAAAGGACAAAACAAATTGACAACGACGAGACTTCAACAGAAAGTGACTATCAACACACACCGCACGCAAAAATCACAGATAATGAGTAAATTCCCGAACCTCTTGAAAATGAAGGCACACACAGTCGACGTCTTATGAATTCTCCTGCAGAAGTTTGACAATCAATCCTGCCGCTAAAATTTCAGCCAGTCCACCACCTCCTCCTTGACTGCCGTGGAACAGGTGGAATGCCGCGGACTCCTGGATAAACATCAGTCCGAAAATGGCCATGACAAGAACAGCGACAATTTGCTGAGTATTCATTGTGAAAGAACCCGAGTCACAAATGCAACAATTGAGAAAGATCTTGTCCCTTTAACCACGGTCAATCTCTTATATAATTAATCGCAAATTATTCTGTAGTGCACGAATTAATCGAAACACATATGTGTAATCCCCTTTTTTGTTTCGTTACAGTTCAACATTACATAATTAATCCCCAAAATTTGCAAAGACTTCCGGATTCTTCCAACAAAACATCTTCGGAAGTGTCACCGGAACTGAAGTAGCAAAAGAGAAGAACTAAAGTAACGACAAGGAAAAATAAAACATTAAACAAATCGAAAGAAGGAAGAACATGTTTTTTTTTCTCTACGATTAGAGCCTTTCTTTTTTTTTTGCCCGAGGATTGCGGTATTTGGGGTATTTTCCACCAGTCAAGCGCGACTAAATTCTTCCCCTTATAGTAAACACTCAGTAACCTACATGTTCACTTTCCTCTATTCTCCATTCACAAGTACCGTTTTCGCATCGCTCCGTCGCATTCGTTGAAGCACTTGAGGACAAAACTGATAGCAAAAGTCTCTCAACTCTTGCACGAGATTCGACATGCATTTCTTGCAGTAGCCTTTTGTCCCACGCTGAACGTTCGCTATTATTCATGAATCCAGCCATGCATATTCATTCGTTTATGTTCTGAAATCCATTTGTGCATCCGCGTACACATGTAAATAGAAAAGCTGCATATTCCAGCTTTTATTTATAAATGAATAATTTATTGTGCACTTTTAAGATACTAGGGGGCTCCGCCCCCTGCTCGCTTACGCTCGCCAACCCCCGGGGATTGCTGCGCAATCCCATTTGGTTTGCTTCGCAAACCAACACTCCTTTCACAGATGTCATTTGGTTTGCTTCGCAAACCAACATTCCTTTCACAGAGTGAAACTATCTGAATAATTCGTATTATGCTGATTTCACTTTCCGGTACATGACGTCACAGCGAGGGCTTCGCGCCCTGCTCGCTTACGCTCGCCGACCCCGGGGATTGCTACGCAATCCCGTTTGGTTTGCTTTCTCAAACCAATACTTCTTTCGCAATTGATTTCACTTTTTTTTGCTTTAACACTTAATGCACCCTAAACTAATAGCCGCATCAGTAAAAAATCTTCTGTATCTTGTTCCCTGTACAATTTTAAGTAAACAGTGTTAATATCAATACATTGTACTTTGTCGGTAAACTGTCTTGAGAACAGAGGGAAAAAAGCGAGCCTTTTTCCTCGCCAAATAAAAAGAAATCGTTTTTATGGCAATTGTTGCTACGATAAATTTGATATCTGGCAAACCCGATAGTAGAAAATGCAACCCACTGCTGTTTGCCGAACCAGCTATGCGAACTGAAAAATACGAAATTTGTGTCACCAACTTTTGATTGCATCGAATTTATTTATGAACCAATTTTAAAAATAATTGTACCGTATGAAAGAGTACATTGTGAGGTATACTGCAATATTTTTAAAATTAAAAACTAACAGTAATACTATATAGATATGACCATTTTAGTTTTGTATCGGAAGTTACGATCTGAAAGTTCCGAAAATTGTATGACCTACTTTTAATTGCATCGATTTTGTTTATTAACCAATTTGAAAAATAATTGTACCATAAGAAAGAGTGTAATGTAGTGTATTCAGTGATGTTCTCAAATTTAAAAAATAATGGTTTTTGCCGTAGACATAACGGTTTTAACAAAACGTAGCGAAAATATCCGAAGATTCCGAATTTTGTATCACGAACTTTTGATCGCATCCAATTTAATTATTAACCGATTTCAAAAATAATAGTACCGTAAGAAAGAGTATATTCTGAGGTATACTGCGATATTTTAAAAATTAAAAACTAATAGTAATTAGATATAGATACGGCAGTTTTAAAAAAAAGTAACAAAAATGTCCCGATTTTTCCCGAATTTCAAAAAAATATTATCAAGAACCACATTTAAATTTCAAAAAAAACTCGACGAGCTGCAAAAATTTACGTTGAGAGGTACTCTTAAAAAAAACTCACGACTAAAGACTGAAATTTTGAATGTGTTTTGCTCACTCGCGGAAGAAATTTCACTTCTTCAACTTTAACACTTAATAAAACCCAAACTAATAGCCGCATCGGAAAAAAATCTTAATAATTATCCAGGGAATACGATGAAGAACAAAGCATGTTAATTTCATATTTTTCCGATCAGTACTTTCTCGGGAAACCGTCTAAGAATGGAGCTAAACAACAAAAATTTCAATTCTTCGGCGGCGGCGGCGGCGGTAACTTTTTTTTAATATAGAGAGATATGAACAAAAAAATGAAGCAAAACTTTTTTTATAACTTGGTCTCATGTTTCGGTTGAAAAACGTTATATGGATGGTTCTTATATAAAAACCAATATAATATCTAAATACTTTTACAAAGGGGGTAAGGTAAAATTAGTTTAATTAACCATAACTGGTGAACTGGTGCAACACAACAGGTTATTGGCGATGGTCCGGAATCAACTCGGAAAATAAAGATGCGAGATCTAAATGTCGTAATTTGAACCACATGTTTTTATGGAAAGAGCTCACGAATTGCTTAGAGATAATAGCACTTCGCGTCCTTACATCAGTGCTCCTTGCTAAAGAACTATGTTTGGCACAATTCAGTACCAATTTATAGTTATTAGATTAAGTTAGATGATGGGTCCCTTAAGAAATACAAGTGATCCAAATACTCGGTGTTTTTTGAGGAAACTGCAAAATTATCCTGTCTTTTACATTTGTACATTACACCCCGTTACAATACAGACATATTTTTCACATACCATGCGATCCCTGCACTTTGTCCTAAATATACCGATACCATGATATATTTTGGACCAAGATATACCGATACGATTATATATCTGGTACCAAGACACCGATAACATGTTGTATTTGGTAAATATTATCTGATATACCATAGAAAATTGTACATATCCATAATGAAACCATTCTGTTTAGAAGCGGTTCTACTTCCTTTCCAAACACTTCCAAAATTACTTAAAAAAATTTTTAAAACTTATTGAACTTCTTTAAATTTTATTAGAAGAATAATGAAGAACCCACATCATAGGATCCATTGTTCAATACTGCTGTTTTTATAGCATGACTCACCATCATCAATATATTTTCATAGTACTGATATTTTCCGAAAAAATAAGTTAAACGTTTAGGTTATAACAATATTTCTTAAAATTAATTAATTGAGCATTTTAACATGATTTGTAACAATAAACAACATATTAAACACAGTTAATTAATTAATTTTATTTTAAAAACGCGTTTCAGACCAAATTAACACAATAAGTCTAAACTAAAGTCTTCTACTAAACAGTTCGAAGTTGCACCAATGATGGACAAAAATTTACAATATTGATAATCCAAAAACCCCTTTAGATGTAGGAACCAGCTACATATCTACCCCCACCGTTTAATTTTAAGTCAAAATTTTCAATGGGTTTCCTAAGGAACTGAGGAAATTTTATTAACTCAGAAAACGCCCAAAACGTTTATGCTGCTTTTAGTTGTAGTTTTAAGTTCCAGTTAATATAAAGAGAAGTTGTTCAAAGCTTTTGTGTGATTTATTTTAGAGCGATCTAGTTTCCAAGATTAAACTTTCCAAGTAGTTTCGCTGAGATAGATTGTCCATTAAGATCTGACCAATTTTGGTAATGACGAGATATCTCGTTATTTAGATGTAGATTTCTAATATTTTAATGATGAAAAAATCAAGTTATGGTCAGTTTTTTTCTAATGACGAGATACATAGGTATCTAGATGTATATTTCTAATATTTTAATGATGAAAAGATCAAGTTCTGGTCAGTTTTTTTCTAATGACGAGATACATAGGTATCTAGATGTATATTTCTAACATTTTAATGATGAAAATATCTAGTTCTGGTAAGTTTTTTTCTAATGGCCAGACATATCGTTATCTAGATGTATACTTCGAAAAAAAAATGACGAAAAGATCAAGTTCTGGTAAGATTTTTCTAATGACGAGATATCTCGTCATAAAAATTGGCGTTTTTTTCCTGATAACATGATACCTCTTCGAAGCAATCAACAGGAGTGTGAAGTAATTTTCAAATATAATACCCTGAATTTACATTCATTATGGGCAAGAATTTATAATGTTCAAGAACGATTTATTGTGCAAGAAGCCTATGATGTTTAGTAATGATTTATGATGCAAAAAATAAGGGATGCTCAAACTGAGCAACATAATGCATTTCTCCACCTTAAGCGAAGCGAGTTAGTTGCGCAAATTGGTTCGATATTCGACGTCTTTGCCAAATTTTATTCCAAGAAGCGCTAATTCTAGTTGGTCGTGTTTGGTAAAACGTAAAAGTTTAGCTGGCCTGGCACCGTTGTTCTTCGTTTGAGTTTCCTCTTAAGAAAATAGCTTAAAGAAATATCGATCATCCACAGCAGAAGCAGAAAATGGAATGAAGTAAAGAAGATCAAGAATTTTATCGAATAAAAGAAGAGTAATAGTCAGGGACGGGAGAAAATGTTTCTCAAAGCTCCAATTGTAATGCAATGACAGAACTTGGATTGAATTTCGAGCGTTTGGAACAACCTAATATTCCATTGTTTCCCTACTTTCGGTCACATTACCTTAACACTGTAACTTTTTACTTTTCAGTTTTTTTTTCTCGTTTTACCCTTATTGCTTTTTTATGTCTTGTCGCTTCTTTTGAAGAATTTCTAAGAAATGCGAAAAAGAACGCTTGACGCAGGATGGTGTCATAAACAAGATTTAAGCGTGGTTTTCCAAAGTAAAACAGAACAATCAAATTGACCAGGCTTGATGCTGCAAATTCGTAATAGTGGATCATTAAAACTTTGTCGAAAACAATTAAAGCACTCATGATTTAGGTTCGTAATCTCGTAATCAAGATACATCCAATTTTTCTTATGATGACAAGATTAAGATCTGATCAGTTTGCTTCTAATGACAAGATATCTCATCCATCAAAATCCCATCAATTTTGCTAATGACGAGATACCTTGTGAAGACAACTACTTGTAGGGTTAAGTTTATTTCAGCGAATTTTTCACCAATTTAAAGATAATCTATCTTGCTTTGTTTCAAGATAGGAAACTGCTACAGGAAACCAACACGAAATCAACACTAATACTAGGGTACCAGGACCCAAGGGGTAAAATAGGGTCAATATGCATGTTAGGCAAACATTGTGTGTAATGTTTCTCTTTCAAGCATTGGCCAAGCACCAGTAGAGGGAAAATGCGGGTTCTAGACCAGATGTTCTAGACCGAGTACAGGAAAGGATGTCATAGGAAGTGACGTTACAACCAGAATAACAAACTTCCGGAACAACTCAACTCCACTCAATTCCTCCACCACTGGTCTAGAACCTTATTTTCACTCTACTGGTACCAATCATAAAAATATGGGGTTAGAACTCCCCTTGCCTCTGATAGTAATTTTATAAGTAAAATTCTTAACTTCGCAAACACTTCAAGTACTTTCAAGTTATTACATATACTTGTCCTTTACTCTTTACATGCTTGAATGAAACAGTGCAACTTTGTATCTTATATATATATATATATATATATATTGTAAGTTAATTTTTGTAGTAAAGGCTGAGCTCGCTAATCAATTTTCTGTTTTAGAACAGTTACAATTGCCATCAGAATACAGATAGTTATGTATGGACTCAAATTGCAAAAGCAAAAAGGATATGTGTGTGTTTTGTGTTGAAACTGTTAAATTATTCTTTCAAACTAATGTTCTTGTTCACCCTCGTGTTGGTTGTGTCGACGAGTTATCTTGCCATTAACAAAACTGATATGGGCTAGATATATCTCGTCATTGCAAAAAAAATGACCGGACTTTGTTCTAGTCATCATGGAAAACAAACAGTAATATGTCGATAACGAGGTTTCTAATTTGTCAGATCTTGATCGACAAGATATCTCGTCGAAAACACGATGAAAACAAAAGATACATGATAAATCAGTACACATAAGACAATTCTTTACACGATAAAATCGAAATTATGAGGAACTCAACTATAAATTCCTTAAGAAACACAAGGTTTTAATTGTGGATAGGATAAAACAAAAAATTCTAATAAGAGAAAAAAAAATATTTTTGTTCTTCACAAACTTAGAAGTTTCTAATAAATCCTTATGAAACAATCTATATTATTTATTCAATTTATTATCATTTCATGCCCATCAAAACCAGACATCATACAGACAGGATTTGCTTCGTCCCGTGCTTTATTATTTTACCTGAGCATTAATATTTTGTTCAGTTAATTTACATGCGTAATATTACGGGTCAAAATACACATAACGAGCTACTGCAAGCAAAGCGTTGTTATTACTCTGAAAATTCTTAATCTTTTAATGCCTTCCGGAGTACGTTTACGTACAGCGCTTCATAATGCAAAGTAAAAATATTTAATACGGATTCCTGCATACCTGATCTTTTCGCGTTAGCAACACTTTCTCAGTTCTAGTTAATTAAATTCTGTTTATTACGTTAGGTTGAGGTGAAAGGGGGTCTTATCTTTTTTTCTTTTTTTCGATGACTTTTTCGTTGTAATCTCGTAAACTTTTCCCTTTGAAAACGTAAAAGTTGTGTGGAATTTATTTCTCTAATGTTAAAGTACGAGAGAATGTTTGATGAAAAGATTGTGTATGGAAAAGTAAAATATATTAATTAATATATATATTGTGATTTTCATTGCTACATTAATTGGTTTGAAACTGTTTGATATTTTGATTTGGTATTTAGGAATTTTTAATTAACATCGCACCTGAGCAACACAACGTGCCAGTGACGACGATCCGGGATCAAGTCCGAAGGGAAAATACGAGGACAACAGCACTAAATTTTGAGCCAAGGTCAGATGATGAGGCAACACCTGAGCTGGCACCCAATTCACAAAATTTCCACACCACACCAACGTGAAATTAGACCTTTGGAACTAGTTACGATTTTCATAAGTCTGAATATTAAGCTTTTGAAGTGAAATCTCTCTATATTAAAAAAATGTTACCGACGCCGCCGCCGCCGCCGCAGGATTGAAAACTGTGTTGTTTAGCTCGATTCTTAGACGGTTTCCCGAGAAAGTACTGATCGAAAAAAAACAAAATTAACATGGTTTGTTCTTCATCGTATTCCCTAGACAATTATTAAGATTTTTTCCCGATGCGGCTATTAGTTTAGGGTTTATTAAGTGTTAAAACTGAAGAAGCGAAATTTCTTCCGCGAGTGAGCAAAACACATAAAAATTTTGAGTCTTCAGCCGTGAGTTTTTTTTAAAGAGTACCTCTCAACGTAAATTTTTGCAGCTCTTCGAGTTTTTTTTGAAATTTCAATTTGGTTCTTGATAATATTTTTTGAAATTTGGGAAAAATCAGGACATTTTTGTTACTTTTTTTTTAAAACTGCCGTATTTATATTTTATTACTATTATTTTTTAATTTTTTAAATATAAGAGTATATCTCAGAATGTACTCTTTCTTACGGTACTATTATTTTTGAAATCGGTTAATAATTAAATTGGATGCGATCAAAAGTTGGTCATACAAAATTCGGAATCTTTGGATATTTTCGCTACTTTTTGTTACAACCATAACTAAAACTGTCATATCTATATCGTATTACGATTAGTTTTTTATTTTGAAAATAGCGCAGTATACCTCAGACTGTACTCTTTCTTACGGTACCATTATTTTTAAAATTGGTTCATAAATAAATTCGATGCAATCAAAAGTTGGTGACACAAATTTCGTATTTTTTATTTCGCGGAGCAAATTCGCGGAGCATTGTATTCGCGGAGGGTTGTATTTTTGACTATCGTGTTTGCCAGATATCAAATTTATCGTAGCAACAATTGCCATAAATACGATTTCTTTTTATTTGGCGAGGAAAAAGGCTCGCTTTTTTCACTCAGACGTTTTACCGAGAAAGTACAAAGTACACATCGTAAAGTTTGGAGATTAACAGGGTTTACTTAAAATTGCACAGGGAACAAGATGCAGAAGATTTTTTACTCATGCGGCTATTAGTTTAGGGTGCATTAAGTGTTAAAGCAATAAAGAGTCCCGGGGGTCGGCGAGCGGAAGCGAGCAGGGGGAGAAGCCCTCGCTGTGACGTGATGGACCGTAAAGTGAAATCAGGATAATACAAATTATTCAGATAGTTTCACTCTGCGAAAGGAATGTTGGTTTGCGAAGCAAACCAAATGGCATACGTAAAAAGAGTGTTTGTTTGCGAAGCAAACCAAATGGGATTGCGTAGCAATCCCCGGTGGTTGGCGAGCGTAAGCGAGCAGGGGGCGGAGTCCCCTAGTATGGTAAAAAGGTTTAAACTTCTCACTGTATCACAGCAGTTACTCAATGAGCTGACTTTCTATTTGTTCTTGTATATTGCACTGCATACAACATGGGTATATTTTGCACCAGAAAATTTCTATTTTGCCATTTCTCCAAGTGGTTTCGTCTCTTCGAGATATTTCGTCCATCAAGACCTTATCAAATTTTGCCGTTTTTTGATGATGGCGTTATTAAGATCTTGTCATTTCCCTCTGATGAGATATAGCGTCCATCAAGATCTGCTAATGGTTTTGCTAATGACGTGGTACGTCGTCAAGACAACCATCAGGAGGGTTTATAGTTGAATAGGCAGAGAGGGACACCTCCTGACCCACCACTTAGAAAATTTTAGTCATGAGAGTAAATATTTAAACATGATCTAACATGATAATCAGTATTGAAGTCGTAAATAAATCAGAGGGTATACCATGAGGGCCCCTGCACTAGTATAGGCAGGGGGCCCATGGTATACCCTCTGATGGTACACTCTTTTTATGGTAAACTCTTTGTATGGTACACTCTGATACCCGCAGAATTTTTTCCATAGGGAGGAGAAACATATACTTACTACTTACACTTTCCACCGGGGGGGGGGCAAAAAACATGTACACACACGCACGCACACATACATGTGTATATATATATATATATAGGAAATCCTTTCTAAGGACAGGGTAGGTATTCATTAAACTAAACCCGCTATCATAAACGCCGTGAAACATGGTAATATTTCAATCGTTCTTAAAAGAGGCTTTAATTTTTCTGCAACAACTTTGGCGTTTTCATTGGTCCCTCAAACTCTGAATAGTGCACATTTCATCTATACCAAAACGTCAACAGATCCTTTTTACCTCCTTTTCTACATGGCGAATATCCCCTGTATTTATATTTCCTGGATCAAGCTTGGATATATCTTTCAAAAGTTGACAATTTTCTTCATTAACATCAGAACAAAGTCTGAATTTCATTATTTGGACAATACTTTGAATGAATTGCTTTTGAGTAATAGGTACGATTTGGAATTATGTACTGAGGTGATATCTTGAAACAGAATTCTTTTCTTCTTGAATTCTTTTCTTCTTGAATTCTTTTCTTCTTGAATTCTTTTCTTCTTGAATTCTTTTCTTCTTGAATTCTTTTCTTCTTGAATTCTTTTCTCCTTGAATTCTTTTCTTCTTGAATTCTTTTCTTCTTGAATTATTTTCTTCTTGAATTCTTTTATTCTTGAATTATTTTCTTCTTGAATTATTTTCTTCTTGAATTATTTTCTTCTTGAATTATTTTCTTCTTGAATTCTTTTCTTCTTGAATTCTTTTGCTTCTACAGCTATTTACGTTTCACGGGATGTTTTCTAGGAAAAACAAAGCAGTGTTCGTAGTTTTTAATAAAAAACAGAGGGTATTCGGAATTTGCTGGAAAAACCAGAGGGTATACAGCGTATACCGTAGTATACCCTCCACTACAGCCCTGATGATATCATACACCACGATTCCTTGTCTAAAACCCAACCCGTAAGACTTATTCGTTTTTCGATTGTATGTGGTATTCCGGAGATATTCGCGTCGAAAGTTTTATGACACTGTACACCCCTTGAACAGGGGTGAGTGACCTTGAAGTTTCTCCCTGTCTGCTAAGGTCATCGACTCGGGTAAAGCGAACCACCCCCTCTCGGTTCTACTGAAAACAACTAAAAGAAAAGATAGCATGCGGAGTCCGTTTAGACGAGACGTGTCCATTGTAAGTAGAAGATGTCTTTCAATTTAGCTATTTTCTTTGCTTTGCAAGCTTCCTATGTTCACACCGGGAGCTAATTTGAATTTGAAAACAGTCTGTGTGTAACATAAATGTTATCATTAATTAAAAAACAATTTGGAATACTTTATCATAACTAATTCCGGTCATTCGAAATTACAGCGCTTACACTCCGAACAAACGCTCGTTTTATGCCCCGTTCACATAAGGCGCCTAAAACGAGCGTTTGGCGCGGCTATCAGGGTCCCTCTCTTCCATGTCGGAAAGATAGTAACTTGCATTAGAGAAATAGGCCTCGAAATAGAATTTTTAATACAGGTGCACAAGGTGCACCTAAGTTTTAAGTTAGGTGCATAGATTATGTTTTAGGTGTATATTAAAAAAAAACGTAATAAAAGAGCATTAATGTAATGCAAATTACTTTATTAGTTGGATATGTTTAGATAGGTTAGTAGTAGATAGTAAATAAAAATATTTAAACAATTTTATTTATCTGCGAAATTATTACTTACAAATATTCAGTCATTAGACATTGGTGGGCAAAAAATAAACGAGTACACTATATTTTAAGTAGATAAAATCTAAATTTAAAGATAAATAATAAAAATATTTGTTTACGACACGCAGTGGCCAGACAATTCCCAGGAATTCCAACGGCTTTACACTTTATTGAAACATGACGTGTTTAGAAAAATGTGGGATGCATATTGTTCGCGGGTGGTCAAGTGATATAAATTCTCCCTTCTCTGCCAGTCGCTTCAACAGAGCTATCTGGCAAAAGTTTCGATCATTGGAAAGTTCTGGTGGCAGTGGCACACGTAAACCTTCCTCCCATATAAGCCCATTACAGCCCAATGATTTTGTTTTTGCATAGTGTGTATTTAGGAATTTTAATTACGTTCCTTTAGAGCGAGAGAAGTCGATACTAATATTTTGTTCAAACATCAAAATAACATAAAACACGTTCCCCTCCGGTTTGTTTAACGTTAGGTGCACTGCGTGCACCCGGCGGGAAAAAAATAGGTGCACAATTTTATTTTCTTGTGCACCTGTGCACCCGGGTATTTCGAGCCCTGAATGAGAGGAATAAATAAACATAATTTTATGACGGGACCTTGCTAGCCTCTCCATACTCTCGTTGAAACGCCTCATATGAACGTGGCCTTAGCGTCCTTGTGGTTGTCAGTACTTGATAGTAATTTGATACACAAAAGAAAACACCAGATGGATATGCAAATCAGACTGGGAGAGTTGAACTATCAGTCGTAAATATGTACTTACCTAATGTCATATTCAATCTAAAAATTGACATTTTATCGAGTTGGTTTTCGAGAAATATCGTAGTATGATTATTGTACGGTTGTGATTTCGACCACCTTCTGTGAGAGGGATTTTCAGCGTAAAAATAAAAACCTGATTTAACTTCAGCTTTCCAAGAATATGTATAGATAACCTTCTATTGTTTACCATGATACAGACCGAGGTACCCAAAATTAAACGTTTGTTACCGTTTTGATAACGTTTGACGTATGATATAATCCGTGATGATCAATGAACTATCATTTTTCATTTCGGAATTACACTTTGGGATTTTACTTATCAAAGTACTCAAATCGTATTCAAAGACCAACTGATGTCACGTTCAGAAAACGGGGCTTCATGTACAGGAAATACGCATCACCTCAGAAATACTACCTCCACATATATTTAGGTACATACTTGACAGAAAATGTCTCTCATGCATTCGAAGCCTCAACATACATATAATATTTATTTCCTTCGCCTTAATCATTTTAGGCCTGACGTAATCCTAAAAGGGTTGACCCGTATATTTATTAAGTCCCAGATCTTCCATATGCTAAGGGATGGAAACGTTAAAAGTTGATGGTGTAGGAGGATAATCATAATATTCCTTTAATTATGTTCTTGCAGATAGAACCTAAAAACTGCAACCACTGTTCTAGAATTTTATGTTGGAAAATTTTTACTGTGGGAAGATAAATCTTTGGTTACATAAAATCTTATGACAACAAAATGGACAGGGTTATTTGTCTCATTACAAACTGAGCAAAGTTAGAATGTTTCACAATATAGAATATGACACACATCAAAATACTACTTTAAAAGAAAAAAAGTTTTAACATTTTCAATTACAGCCCTCCACTTCGCAAGCAGTTTTTCCGCATGTTTATTATTTTGATAAATCATTTAATACAGAAAAGAAAACCTGTTCCCAGAATATGAAATTGAATATCAATAATTCATACTATAATCCATCTCATCGCTTCTCCGCATCTGCAAACTAGATAAGAACAGAAGAAAGCGCTCAAAATAAATCTCTTAAGAAGCACGCTAAGCTATTCCGGCTAGAAACATTAAGTATTTAGGCTGTTTGTGCGACGACGTCTGGAGACAATTTGTCATCCGCTTTGAAAGCGGATCACTTTATATTCAGGGCCAGAAATTCCGCGCTTTTAATCAATCATATTTCTTTCACCATTAAAAATTCCGGTTGAAACCAAAACACAGCAGTTTAAATTAATTGCTCCCACTGAAACAAATACATTCCTAACTCTGCTGGGAAACCGAGTCACAGTGCGATAAGGATTCCAACTACCATAAATCACGTTTTATGTTGAGTAATAAATAATTTACAAAGTATGTATTCCTTTCTCCTGTACAGCCCTCCATTTCCTTGGTCTCTTCAATTTAGAGCATCTGATTTAGAGAGTGAAGGCTGGACTTTCGCCTTTTACCTCATTAGCTTCTACCTAATTAGTAGACAGTTGTTATTGAGTACGGAGATTCCTATATATTTAAATGATTCTGCTCTTTTACCTAACCTTCCCGGGCTTAAAAAAACGCCGAAAATAAAAAAGCAAAAGCAACCCACGAATCCTCTCTGTTAGAATGCAAAAGGCAATCGATAAACAGCGATGGAAGTTAAACAAGACGACGGACTGGAAAGTTAAATAAAACGAACGAGCACTCATACTCCATTCCAAAGTGCCCTCTTTTTGCTGATGTTTAGCTTTTTTAAAAATTTGAAAGATGGCAGTTTCATTGATTAACTGACTTCATTTGCTGTTTTTAATCAATAAAGCCGCGTTTTGTTTTGCAGAATTTTTATGTCCGCGTCGTACACAGTAATTTAGTCCAACTGCCCATAATTGTATTTCGTGGAATAACAGTCATACTTCCTTCCAACACAATTGGAAAGAAGGGTGCTAAATTTAACATATTTAACAAAACATGTTAACAAATTTAACAATAGGTTAACCCTCGGGTGGTTGTATCGACGAGGTAGCTCGTCTTTAGCAAAACTGAACATAACTTTATCTCGTGACGATATAAAAGTCGGTTATCTTGATGACCATACATCTCATTAGTAAAATTGGTCAGATCTTGTTGGACGATATACTGTGAATAAAAAGTACCCAGACAGCTGTCGTAAAATAAAATGTATGAAATAATTAGTCAAAATTTATAACATTTCCTTCAAAGTAATCTCCTCCGACTTCAATGCACTTCAACTAACGTCTTTTCCAGTCCTCAAAACATGCCTTAAATTCGTTTTTGTGAAACCCCTTCAGGGATCGTATCGAATTTTCTTTCAATCAATGGATTCAAAACGGTGACCACGAAGAGGGAGCTTCATCCGTGGAAATTAGGGCTGCGACATCGATGTCGATGTTTTCAAAACATCGATGCTTTTGAAAAAACATCGATGTATTGGACTCGATGTTTTTGTAACATCGATGTTTATACTTGTCGATGTTTTATTTTTTAGTAAAAAAGTACCGTTATAAAAATTTTAAAAATAACCAAGTAGCATAGTTTTTATAATCAGCAACATACTTTTAGACCAAAGTGGCCAGGGGTGAAGGGTCTGAAATGTAGGGATGCGACATCGATGTCGATGTTTTCAAAACATTGTTGTATTATAAAAAACATTGATGTATTGGAACCGATATCGCATCACAAGTTGCTAAACCATTTTTAAGAAACGGGGAAAAAGTTTAAATACACTGAATTTTAAAAATATCGATAGTTTGGGGGCCATGTACTATCAACTTCTATGTTTTAATTTTGAACATCGATGTTTTGCTGTCGATGTCGTATCACTAGGTGCTAAACCAGTTTTAAGAAATGAGGAAAAAAGTTTTAATACACTGAATTTTAAAAACATCGATGTTTTTGGGGCGATGTATTATCAACATCGATGTTTTAATTTTGAACATCGATGTTTTGCTGTCGATGTCGCATCCCTAGTGGAAATAAGAAAAAAGTCACACGGTGCCAAATCAGGTAAATACGGAGCTTTTAGAGCCTTATTTGTTGAATACTTTGTCAAAAAATAACGAATAATGGCATTGTGAGAAGGCACATTATCGTGATGCAAAACCCAAGAATAATCTCGCAAAATTTAGGTCGTTTTTGGCTTGCCGTTTTGACGAATGATATAAGAACGTGTTCAATAATGTCTCTTATTGTTAAGATCACTAAGAAGCAAGCATCAATTCACTAAGCTGGTTGACATGTTGATCATTGGTCGAAGTGGATTGTATACCAGATCACGAATCATCTATACGACGTATTCTCTACTTTCTTTAAACTTTTAAACCAATCAAGTACTGTTGTTTTTGTTAAACAGTCGTCTGTAAAAGCTTTTTCCAGCATTTCAAGTGTTTTTGTAGCAGAAATTCCATTGCGGAAACAAAAAAATAATGCATGTTCTTTGCTCAATTACATTGACGTTTCGGAAAATCTACGAAGCGAAAATTCTTGTCTTATTAAGAACAAATTTATTTTTAGATAAAACTAAATACATTCCTGATGGTCGCTCCTTATGTATATAAGTCATAAAAATATTTGATAAAAGTTTGCAGACGGTATCTACTATATATGTATTTTAAAGGAAGCATTCAGGATACAATTTGATCACAGTAGCATTTCTTCGAAACCACTTGGAGATTTAACGACAGCTTCTGCCTTCTTAGTATAGAGTTCTTATTGATCAGGCAGATTCTGCAATAGTTAAATGAATCTACTCTATCGCCTAGGCTATCCTGGATACAAAAAGAACGGTGAAACTGAAAAGGCTAAAATAACCTGCGAATTCGCTTTGCTAGGATACTAAAGGCACTCGATAAACATCTATGGGACAACTAAACCCCAGACCCAAGAAATAAATAGAAGTTAAATGAAACGAACAATCGCTCTAACTCCATAGAAAAGAATATTTTTTCACTGAATTTTAGCATTAAAAAATCTGAATGCTGCCTTGGGAGTTTTGCGGATTAACTTACTTCATTTGCTGTTTTCATTAATGAAGACACTTTCTATTTTGCTGAATTTTTATGACGCTCAAGCAGTAATATATTCCAACTGCTTAGAGATCTTTATCTTGTGAAATAACCTAATTAAATTTCCTTCTAACACAATTGGAAATGAGGATGGCAATCTCAAATTATACTAACAACAAATTCTACATAATTAGCAGACAATTGTTATTGACCAGAGAAATTCCCTTCTCCCTATTTAAATGATTATGCTCTTTTACCTAACCAATTCCGGATTTTAAAAAAATGTGAAAAATGAAAAGGCAAAAATAACCTTCTAATAGCCTTTGTCATAATGCTAAAGGCTATCGATAAACAGCTATGTCAGTTAAACAAGACCGATGAGTAGTTAATTAACGTTACATTGGAGCAGCACACCGGGATATTGGTCTGGGAGCAATTTCGAAGGGAAAGATCCTACTAACTAACACTAACACTCCTATGCCTAGTGTCGTGAGACACTGTATCAGTTTAAATAAGTGTGGTTGGATGAACAGAGCATGCCACTGAGGTGACAAAGGGAAAGATCCAAGAACATCACTTAATTTTGAACCATGGTCAGATGACGAAGTCAACACCTGAGCTAGCACCAAGTTTCCACTATAGGCCAACCTGAGGACATATTTAATGTTCGCCAGCCCCGTGCACTTTCGGTACAGCTTTGGTCTACGTTTATAGCGGTGGCAACGGCTTTGGCGCTTTTTTTTTGACGAGCTTCTAAAATTGCAAAGGAAATAATTATTTTAAAAGATCCAATGAAATCAAGCGACAGTTTAACGGATTTTGTAAGAACCTTTGTAGAATATTCAAAATAAAAATTTAAAATTTCAACTTGCCGAGTTTGCCATAAAAACCACAATAACAGTAATGCAGGTGGGTCGCCTTAACCTGCCATAACTCGCTACTAGAAGAGCGCCAATGCCGTTGTCACTGCCACAAACGTAGACTCAGGCTGTACCGTGTTTTATTTCTATCTTCAGTTTCTTCCCCATGTTTCTTTCTCTCGTTCGTTCTTTGGTTGAGCCGAATTGTGAACTCGCAACCCACCTGTTGGTCATCCGCGACCAACAAGATTGAACAAGATCGGAACAATAAATAGAAGTTAAATAAAAGTTACGCACACTCTTACTTCTTTTCAAACTACCCACTTTAGACTATTTTTAGCTTATCATGATGGTCCTTGCCTTGACATTAGCAGAACTGATCTTATTATGATGAACGAGATATCTCGTCATTGGAAGAAAAGTGACTAGATTTTGATCTCGTAATCATCGAAACGGCAATATCTTGAGGGCGAGATACCTCATCGTTAGCAAATTGGTTTAGTAATTATGAAACTCGGTCTGATCTGGATTGACTAGATATATCGTTGAAACACAATTTGGTAATGGTAATGGTAATTTTAGTTAACGTCGTACTAGAGCAACACAACGGGCTATAAAACACAATTTGGAGTGGTCAGTAATCAATAAAGCCAAGTTCTACTTTTCGATTGGAAAGTAAGAACGAAAATTTAGTTCTACGAATGATTTATCTTTTATACTAACAGTTATATTTCCCTCTAGCTCGATTCAAAATGAGTGTAGATAATCTCTAAGATTAAGTTAATGACATAAAGAGCTAAGGGGTGGTAACTCTATGGTAAAATAATTTGTAGAACTCAACTTTAGGTAATCACTCGCTGCATTAACTTTTCGGACTAATTTTGAAGTAAAAATAGCTATAATGTTCTGTTTGCTGAAATTCCATATGGAACTGGAAATCGTATATGAGAATATCCGTGAAAAATGGATTACTTGGTATGTTTTAGCTCTAATGGATGATGCGGGGCTTTCGATTAGACCATGTTGAAATCTTTTGGTTCATGCATATTTAAATTTGTTAAAGTATCAGAGTGTAATTTGCAGACTTGCTGCAAAATGTACCACCGTGCATTATAAACTGATTTCGTTTTCAGACGTATTCTAAAATATTCACACGAAAAATCTTTTCGAAACAAATTCTATCGCTTAAAACGGTAACTTGTAGGATTCGATATTGGAATACTGAACTTGTGGTATGTCAATGGCAATTCGAAGTTTCGAATTCGAAGTTTTAATGGGGGTTTTGGAGCATTGAAAACAGGTTCAAATTTTAGAGGTATCGCATTTTAACCTACTTGATGGTTTTCACGAAGTACCTCGGTGTTAGCAAAACCACAGCAGATCTTGATGGACGAGATATCTCATCATGAGAAAATTGACCAGATTTTGATGGACGAGATATATCGTCATTATAAAAAAACTGACCAGATCTTGATCTTGTCACTAGAAGAAAACTGAACAGACTCGTCATCATAAAAAGATAAGCAATATCTTTTTCACGATTTATCTCGTCGTTAGCATAATTGTTCAGATCTTGATGGACGATATATCTCGTCGTAACCGCTTGAAGAGCAAAGAAAAGAAGTAACCAGTCAGGGCTGTACCAGTATTTACTGACCTATATAGGTTTTCGAAGAAGATGTGTACTGACATCAACTGGAATATGATTGGATAAATGTTTTGTTCTGGCGGAAGGACCATATTTGGCAAACTCCGCACAATTTCATTTTATCCGTATAAAGTGAAGAAACTGAAAACTTTTGGAATGGTGCACGTCTCTATTTGATTAGAAAAGAAACCAAAACCGTATAGTTAACTATCTTCAATTTTATAACTTTTTAAGATGGAAAAATAGAGGGTGTCCCAAAAGTTCCCGTACTGACAATTCGTGAATTTATTATACAAAAACAACAAACTTTAAAACAATTATTTTTATGTCAATGATGAAAAGCACTTTTAACCTAACGTAGGGAAAAAATGTAAAATTACGTTTATAATAAATGCTGAAATTCCCGCCCTTTTCTTAGAGGCAAAGCTGAAGTCGTTTGCGCATATTTTTAGAAACTTGTTTCAAGATTCTGGGAGTGACTTCTTGTATCCTTTGAGTTATAGCAATTTTCAAATCATCTATTGTTTGGCGATTATCTTCATTAACTTTGGTTGTTTAATATCCCCACAAAAAACAGGTATGCTCAGATCAGGGGAACGAGGCGGCCAAAGGTTTCTTGAGATGAGTCGATCGCATTAAACATAAATAAACAACAATCACAGTTACAGTTAAGTTACAGCTCGTAGAGAAGTAATAAATAAAACTAGGAGGCCCGCCCCCTGCTCGCCAACCCCCAGAGAATTGCTTCGCAATCCTCATTGGTTCCCTGCGCGAACCTATGCTCGCTTCGCTCGCATCAATGAAGACATGTGTCCTAGCAGAAGGAATTGTTTACAAAATATGATATTCCAAAAATATATTTTTCAAATCTAAATTTTATGCTGTTTTTCAGAAAAGATATTTACAGTACCTCTGGAATCAGAATTCAAATGGAAACTTTGAGCAAATTTTGACTCGAAATGTGAGCACTGATTTGAAAATTGAATACCCAGCATGTTGTTTGTGTGTACATTTACCCAGCACTCGAGGCACTCACACTTTTTCATTGAGTTTGTTGTCAAAAGTTGTAGTCAAAAGCGTCTTGTTGAAGTATAATTGTTGGCCTTGAAAAGGACCGTTTTTTAAATGGCACTGAAAAGATCCTCTGCTTTCTTTGATTTCTAATTATAAACAGCAACAGCTCGACTAAAATTCATTTTTTTTCAATAACATTTCATCCGATAACGCTATAAATTCAATCGAGGCGCGAGGCTTTGTGGTAAACAACAATCGTACAATATTGCCAAAACGTGATAACAAATAACGTCTTTTTTGCGTGCCACGTAAGAGAATTATATATATAGATAAATTGAGGCTTTGCAGTCAGAACTTAGAGCTGAAAGGCCAGTGTTTACGTTTTTATCTGTCAAAGTGGGCGTGGCACGATCAGCTGATGCTTTGTTTACATTTGTTATAGTTCATTTTAACTTATTTCTAATTTGAATTAAAGTAAAAGAGTTGCATCACTGGAAAGGTCTTGAATAGGAGATTTCAAACACAATAAAACATAAAAATCGATATTTTGAAGGTATGTAGGTTACCAACTCCCCTTAAAAAGATAACAATATCATCGGTAATAATAAAGCCGCTTCTCATTGTCCGGTGGCTTTAGCTCCTGTAACATTTTTACACGATAAGCACGGAAATGCAAAGCTCTTAAAGCCTTATGTATTGATCCCTGTGATGTGCCCCTTTGTTGCGACAAACGCCTCACGGATTGATTAGTGGATTGCAATATCCTACGTTGAGTTTCTTGCACAAAGTCTGATGTAACGACTTTCGGTCGTCCACTCCTGTGTTTTGTGTTCCACCGTACATGTCTCACGAAATCGTCGAACTAGTTGATATATCGTAAAATTACTCGGCATTGCATCATTTGGATATTTAGGTGTCCAAAATGTTTTACATATTTCATATAATTTATATTCAAAATTAGCCTCAAACAGCGGTATTCTCAGAATGCGTGATAAACTCATCTTGCACTGAGGAACAAAATGACGTGGAACTTAATTATCGAACAACTTGAGGGCGAAGAAAACCAATTTAAAGACTCGATAAAACTATAAGCAGACGAGAAAATTCCATAGTTAAAAAAACACACGGGCAATTTTTTAAAGTTGGAGTACGGGAACTTTTAGGACTCTCTGTACAACTCAGATCCAACGGATGAGGACTTTTGAGAGGGTTTACGTCACCATTTGACTCGAAAAATAAAATAAAAATCTCATAATTAATTATCTTCAAGAGAGAGTTTACGACTATCTAAGATAATAGCATACATCAATCAAAGATAATATTTTTTAACTATTACGCAGCTAAAAATGCGGAGTACAAAATCAATTTCCCTCCCAATTAATCACAGGTATTGGTTTCCGCCAAAAACTTTATCAATCAATCCACCCAACAATGAAATTCCTGTCATTTTAGAGTTATAACTTCCAACACCTGATCCATCGATCTCTCCTCATCTTATCCAATAAATTCAAATCAATTTCAAATTACTCTGTATAGACAAAGATGATCCTATCCCATACACAGGGAGTGCCATAATAGATCCAAGCTGGAGTTAGCGAAGGGCCACATCTGAAATCTATTAAAAGTTTCTATGAAAAGTTATTACAAGCGATCAGATCCCCCAAATCTTCGTCTTTCCTCACCTCCCGTGGCGTCGTTATCTGCGTGCTTCTCAGGGAGTGAAGTCCAGACGTTATCGGATATCCTAAGGCTCCTGCCTTTTCCCGATTATCGTATCCTGGAACCCGGGAAAAAATGAAATCGGATCTTGCTTATCATCAGTCTGCGAGTGCCCCGAAGAATCGGAGTTACTATTTCGAGCATTTTTTTACGTTCCTTTGGGGATTCGAAGGGGGGATATATATTTTTTTCTTCTTTTTTCTTATCGTTTGGCGATCTACTAGGGGTTTATACAGCTTCTCATTTTCGTCGTCTTGTACGCGTAAGCAACCGTCTCCCCTCAGTTCTTTCTTTCCCCGACAGGCCCTTCTCGAATGCAGACGATCAGTGGGTGGCAGGAAAAATTGGTTCTCACTCTCTGGAAGTGGCAATTCAAGGAGCCCAAAGAGAATTTTCTACCAGACTTTATCTTCATTTTGAGTCGCCGAAGAAAAGAGAACAATAGTAAGGTTACTTGAGGAGGGTCTACCTTTTAAAGATAGTTCACTTTCGTTTCTAATATTTGACATTTACTTATGAATTTGGATGTAAATCAAGCAATCTGTTCGGTAAACTCGAGTGTATAATTTTATATTAATTTAAAAAAATCAGATAAAGTTTATAAATTATTATTAATGCGAATATATTTATGTATAATTGCTGTTTTTCTCTACAGAAAAAGGTCCAATTACACTGAACAAAAGATGTAAGGATTTTTAAAGGGCTATGACAAGAAATAATTTACAGTTTCTGGTGAAATATATGGGGGTGCTTAAATCAACGCCAGAAAAGAAAAAACGCGTATTAATTTTGTTATGTGTTAGATTATAAAAAGGTTCATTAGGCTATGATTAGAGTATCTGTGTTCACTGCTAAAATACCACAAATAGATTGGTCCACGAATATATCAAACAATTCGAAGGAATTACATAAAACCTGGTAAAATTTTTGGATAAATTAGACCGCAATATCTCGTCTTGTAAGATTCGGGATATTTTGTTTATGACGAAATACCTGGTAGCGGTTTTATGTAACCAGGTTTTATGTAATTCGAAGGAATTACATAAAACCTGGTAAAACTTTTGGATAAATTAGACCGCAATATCTCGTATTGTAAGATTCGGGATATTTTGTTTATGACGAAATATACCTGGTAGCGAAAATACTACTATATTGCGCCAAGGAGAAAACTGATTCAAGTAGGAAAAACAAAATGGCCCTTGTATAAAACTGGTGGAGGTTTGGAATAGGGTTTTTCACTACAGGCTGGCCACTGCAGACCAGTTTTCGCCGTGAAAATAAAACACCAGGAGTATCTAGAATCAATTTTATTGTTTCTCCAATTCGAAAGAGTAAACTCTTACATAAAAACAGTACGATTTCTAGTCGGTATATGACATAACGACTAAAGTATAAATGCTCTGATGTAACTGAAATAAAATCTGAATTTACAGAACAGACGATGCAAAAAAAATCGAGACCTCAGACAAATAGTGAAGCGAAGTACTCCTACAATATTAATAAATAGATACATAGATGTGCCACTTTTTTTTCATAAATATGGCATAATTAATTCTCATTTGAATCTACCTAGTCTCAAAATAGGATAAATTTAGTTCTGTGTTCTGATAATATTGAATCGATATATCTGACTAAAACAATAATATTTTCACGTGATCAGAGTTAAAAGGGTGCTATTTAAAAAAATTAATTTTGGTAATACAAGTTGTCAACTTGTTTAGAATCGCATATTTTACTTTAAAAAAAAACAGTGTTTCCCCACCTGAGGGTGGTGTATGGCTAAGTGTTTCAGAATCGTTCGTGGGAACTAGTCCATCACGGATAGCTTCGATCATTGTAGCATTCTTTGTATAAACACCAAAGAAAGTTCTGACAAAAATCATTTCTATCTTAATATGTTACGATCTTTGATGACCCTCGCTTCATCTTGTGTAAGGGCGGAACTTGAGGATTTCCACTGGATTGGCGAGTGTCGAGAAGAAAAGGGATTTTTGTTCGAACGAAAAGGGGTGTTTTGCCCCCTTTCAGTCTTGCCAAAAAGGAGGGGAGACGAGGAGATACAACGAGCGGAGGATGATTATATTGGTCCTTAAATCCGGACTCTAACCACTGGAAATGCCTAGATCTTTCCACTTGTGAGATGACAGCAGGTTCCCAGCGAGTCCATCCCCTCTTCATCTGACGGGAGGCCTTGGTCTCTTGCCATGATCCAGCGGCTCCCCAGGTAAAACTGATATTGCCAAAGTAAAACTGGACACCAATCAAGAAGAGTTTTTCATGAATTACTAATTCCTTTTATTTATGAAGCTGAATCACAACGATACAATAAGGGTAACTACATTCCAGATCCAGCCGCGGTAGCTCAGGCAGTAGAGCGTCGGGCTCGCATCAGAAGGGTTGTGGGTTCTGTCCTCGGCGGAACCTGCAATTCTGATGATTGTGAGATCGGCGCTTCGACCTGGCTAAAGACCGTCGTGTTCACTAATGGTGACTGGGGCACGTTAAATAGGTCGTGGTCACAAAGTCCCCCATGTTCCCATACCAAATCAATACCTCTGGGGGTATCTGATCAGAGGGTTATCGGCCTCTGATTGGTATCTAAATTACGATATGTGTGAGTGAATGGATGTATGAAAGGGATCTTCCTGTAAAACGACTGTGTCATGTATGCCGAGCAAAGTCGGACTTCCTCCCAATGGGGCTCAATAACAAGGAAGGCGCACCCCCTCGCCTCTTGCCGTCTTCTATGGGCCTGGCACTCCTCTGGTCTGCCAGTGTAGGCATTAGAAACAACAACAACAACATTCCAGATCTAAAAGTTTTCGGAAAGATGACCACAATGAAAGATTCCACAAATCTGCATGTCTAACGCATGGATAAGTAAATAGGGATAAATATCCCACTTATCATTTATTATTTTTCCTAAAGACAATTCTGTGTCACAATTTGCAAACTTCAGTCCTTAACATCAATCAAAATATCCCGTGAAAAGTCGCGGTCAAACACGGGGGCAATTGCAATCCATCAGGCATCGACTACTTTTGTAGTCATTAAACACATGTAAAATAAACAAGTTCTATGAAAACCATAATTTTATATGGGGATCTAGATACATTCGAAATCTAAAAGGTTTCGGAAAGATGATCCCCTACGATGAAACATCTAAACCTCTAACGTACCGATTAATAAATAGGCATAAAAACCATACACTTTATATTTATTCTTTTCCCCAAAACAAATTTGAGTCACAACTTGTAATAATTCCCTTAGCAGTCTTTAACGTTAATACATCCGTAAAGAGTAGTCAGCCACGGGAACAGCTGCCATCCATCAGGCCTCGACCGTTATTGAAGTCATTGAAAAAAATATCAAATAAACAAGTTCTATTAAAAATGATCATTTTATATGGTTAGCTAAAGATGACCGCTACGATAAAACATCTAAACTCTAACGCAGTGCTCCCCAACCTTTTTATCGCCGCGGACCGGTTAACGTTTGATAATTTTACCACGGCCCGCTGAGGGGGAGGGGGGGGGAGCGTTGATTGTTTATATTTTAGATTGTTTTCATTCAATAATTTTAATTTAATTGTATTTAAACATGCCTTCAAAACAAAATACAGTTACACCAAAAAATGAATATAAAGTGATTTAGCATTTTAACTCATTAGAACGCTAAATCAATGAAAACCCTGAGCTTGTTTCTTTGCAACGAGATGGTTTCATCTGGGAGTAATAGGATACGACACCCGAAGTGTGTTGCTTATGTCCAGTTTATTCCGTTGTTTTGTTTTGCTTTTGATGTTACTGCAGAAAACCCCGCTTCACACAGATAGGTTGTCGGAAGTGACAGTAGGGATTTAAATGCTGTGGTGGCAATCTCAGGGTATTCCGCCATGACTTTAATCCAGAACACCGGCAGAGTTGTTGTCTCGAACGTAGTTGTAAGGCCGGCGTTATTTGTAATCTCCAGCAGTTGATCTTCTTGCACAGACATGCTAGATTCGCCTGATTTGTTGAAAAATGGGTCGTGGATCCATTCCTTACCAGTTCGTGGGTCTTTTGTGGTTGGTAAAGTAGGGTTCGAACTCTTTTAAAAGCAAAGACAGGTGATCGTGCACCAACTGGGAGAATGAATGTTCAGGCTCATTCTCGTCTAAAATCCCCGCTAACGTCTGAAAGATGTCCAAAATGCCTTTGTTCACGCGTCGTCCCCTTAACTCCAGTTTGACTTTAAATGCAGCTACTTTGTCTGCGAACTTGAAAACAGTTGTCATTTTCCCCTGAAGGCACATATTGAGTTCATTGAACAGGCTGAATATGTCGCACAGGTAAGACAGTTTTTGTGACCCATTCTTTTTCACTGAAATGTGATGCCAGCGGTGACTTCTTTTCTAGAGAAATCTTTACAATGGCTCTCGTAATTCAAATACTCTGATTAGCGATTTTCCTCTGGATAACCATCTTATTTCTGTGTGTAAGAGAAGGCATATGTACTCTGCGTCCATCTCCTCACAAAGCTGCTCAAACAGTCGCGAGTTAAAGGCGTGTGCTTTGATGTGGTTAATAACTTTAACGACATATCTCAATACGTTGTTAAATTCTGGTGACATTTTTCGGCTTGCCAGCATTTCCCTGTGAATGAGCCAATGCGTAGATTCACTCACAGGTGCAACCTCCTTTATCCGAGCTGTTAAACCAGACAATCGTCCGGTCATGGCAGCAGTTCCGTCTGTGCATATGCTGACATAAAAGGACCATTTTAGTTGTCCTAATATATAACCCTCTAGTGACTTGAACAGTTCTGCTCTTATGGTGTTGATTGGCAAAGATAGTGCACATAACAAATCCTCATGCACATCCTCCTGATATAGATATCGCACATAAAAAAATAAGTATTGCCTTGTTGTCAATATCTGTAGATTCGTCAACCTGTAGTGCGTACCACGATGATGTATTAATCCTCTCCAACAATTGTGTCTCAATCTCTTCGGCTATTTCCTCAATGCGTCTAGTCACAGTGCTAGCCGACAAAGGCATATGTGCTATCTTTTCCACAGCAGCCTCTCCTAGAAGTTCACTGCATATGTCTTTAGTGGAGAGCAAGATCAATTCTTCACCGACAGTCAATGGCTTTTTAGCCTTAGCAATACGGTTAGTCACCAAACATGATGGTCTCAGTGCATTCTCCTTAATTGATGTGGTAGCCCTCATAAATTTCTTCTGTCCTTCGTGTTCCCGTTTTTTGCTCTCAAAATACTCCAGGGGCTTGTCTTAATCCAGGGTGCTTGGCGTTCAAGTGGCGAAGCAGTTTTGAAGGTTTCATTGCCTCATTAAAGAGCTGGTCGCCGCAAACTATGCAGAGCGGTTTTGGTGTGTCGAATCATTTGTCCCGATATATCCATATTTCAATTAGGACTCATGGTACTGTCTGTTAAAAGTTACATGTTTCTTTGATGTTACAGGCTCTTCTTCTGTCTCTTCACTGGGCCTTTTCTTTTTCCCAAGAACACTTCCTAATGACGTCTATCGTTCTCATTTTTGCTAATTTGTGGGATAAATTTTAGCAAACACAATATACACGTACACCTAGCACTGTTAAAGATGCTAAAGTTCCTGTGAACAGAGAGAAAAGAGCGACACATCTTCTCTTTACCAAAGATACAACGCCACTGCCGCTTGCAGAAGTCACCAAAACCCGACCCGATATCACAATATTTTGAGCAGGCGCGGTATTGGTGCGGCTTTAGATGACGTCTCTCATCTCCCTGTTAACCTCTCCTCCATGCAAAGTCGCACAAACTCGAGAGAAATACACCACAGTAAATAAAATGGAAATAATTTAATTTTCTTTGGGCGGCCCGGTACCGGTCCGCGGACCGGGGGTTGGGGACCACTGCTCTAACGCACAGATTAATAAATAGGCATACAAACCACACACTTCATATTTATTATTTTCCCCAACAACAAATTTGAGCCACAAATTGTAATAATTCCCTTAATAGTCCTTGACATTAATACATCCGTGAAAAGTCGCGAAGTCAGCCACGGTACAGCTTATATCCATCAGACCTCGACCGTTATAATTGAAGAAATATCAACTAAACAATTTTTTTAAACCATTATTTTATATGGGTACATTGCAGATAGAAAAGATTTCGGAGAGTAGACTCTTACTATGTGTGTGTGTGTGTGTGTGTGTATATCTCCACAACGCATAACAAATAGGACAATAATACCATCTTTCATTTATTCTTTTCCCCCAAAACAAATCGTGAGGTCAACCATTGAGACAACTTCAATCGATAAGGCATCCCCTATTATTGCTGTCATTGAATAAATATAAAAGAAATTCCATCCTAAATCCTTATTATATAGGGAGCTATATTCCAGATATAAAAGTTTACGGAAAGCGGACCCACGATGAAACACCTAAATGTCTAACGCATAGAAGGATAAATAAGGATAAAAATCCCACCTCTCGTTTTTTTTTCCCCCAAATGAATTTGAGCCACAATTTGTAAGCTTCAGTCCTTAACATCAATCCATACATCCCGCGAAGAGTCGGGAAGCCAACCGCGGGGCCAAAAAATATTTCTGCAGGGACCAAAGAAGTGTTGGGCAAAACAAGAAAAAGTAATGAAATAAAAAGTCTCGATTTTTTTTCCTGTTCTGGAGTATCGTTTTTTCTTTCATTTCCGCTGACTAAAATTGCAATGTAGGGAATAGGGTAACGTACCATTCGATATTCCCTAAAGTGAGGGGAAGAGTCTCGGGGTAGGGAATCAATATCCCCCAAATGTCCTTACATTGAACGCCTAAAATGTGGTCTGAAGAATGTATATGGATCCCAGTCAAGCATTCAGAGCATTGATTTACGAAGGGCGACGAACTTTTTGCCAGAGAAAAAAAAATTTATTTTTATTTATGCCGGTTTTTTTTATTTTCTATTCTGATCGTACACATTTTTTCTTAACTGTTTTTCATATTAAAGGGTAGGGAAAAAGTAGAATAGGAAATGAAATATCTGGAGGTGAAAATGTGAACGAATGCACAAAAATGAAATTTCTCTTCACGTAACGTTCTCTGGAGTATTTCGGCTCTTGCAGCAGGATAATTTCGAATTGTTTAGCGGAACAAATATAGCCGTAGGTTATCTTTTTTAGGAAAATGAATTCACACATTTTTTAATGGCGTTGAAAAGTATGCTTAATAAATTTTTATTCGGCTTGTTGGCAACGTTCTGTTTCAATTAACGGAATCTTTGCTGTCATGGAAATTAAAAGGAAATTATGCATATATTTTTCATTTAATAATAACTTAGCATAAATCTTCAGAATAAATAAGCTATATGAACACGAAATTAAAATTATTAGTACCATTTCCAAGCTCTAGCCCTCCAGAGAAATTATGATTAATAAACCATTCCACAAAGTCTTCAGTCAATTATTTCAATTTTAATAGACGGCTCATTGACGCAAAAGAAATTATTACATTTTCATTGCAACGCTTCAATAACTGTGCAGAGACAATTTTAAAAATCCTAATTAATAGGTTCTTCCATTAAATAAAGCACGTCAGTATTTTTAAAGAACCTTTAAATTACAAGAATTTTTTTTTGTTTCGATATCGACAGCTAACTCTATAGGTTCTGCAAAGTTTTGTTTCGTCTCTTCGTACTTTTTAGTATTATAAGCATCAGTAAAAATATATTAGATGCTAAGGTTAAAATTGAATTATTTAAATTATTTGAAATATTAAAAATGAATTGACAAATATAATCTGTTTTATCAGTTATATACATTGAAATTTTTAATTATAAATATAAAAAATACATTTTATGCTATCAACATTAAAAGAAAGTTCTTAATAGTGGTACAAATGATTCCCCAATAGAGTTCTTGATCTGGAACCGGTGACATAAATCTGAAAAGCACTTGAATTAAACAAAATGTATTAGATATATTTAAGAAAATACATTGATTTGAGAAATATATTGAAATTCTTACCACATTTTTTTTTTGGGGCTCATCAGATAAAAAATCCAAAAAAACTTACCTACAAAAATAGAAAGACAAACGTTAATAACTCAATTTAAAAAATTGTTTTTGTTTCATATATGCATGAGAAAATGTAGAAACAAGTGTTTCAATAAATTATCAAGTGTTAATTTGTGTAGGGTGTACTAGACCAAACTAACTTAATTTTATAACAATCTAAAGAGAGCATACGCAAGTCATTTACTTAACAATTATACTCTGAGAAGTAAATCAGTTCTATAATTCGGAGGTAAGACATGCTATATTTGATTTATTTCTCCCTACTTTTACATTTGCCAAAAAGACGACGTTATTGAACGATAATTTAAGATCCCATTACATATTTATATCGCACTCTTACTTGTATTCCTGCAATTATTTTAAGACCACTGCATCTCTTTGAAAATAATATCTCAGAACTGAACAAATCCTCCAATGGTATGATAATTTTTTTCACTGAAACGCAAATAACTTTCACGAAAATATAACAATTCACGCGCCAATTATTTAGTCTTACCTGGTTCTACCACAGTCACAGTTATAGTATTTTCGTGCCCTTCACGGTATTACGACGGCAAAAAAAAAATTTTAATTATTCAAAAAGGAAATTTACCGTGAGTCTGACACATAAATAGACGATGAACACCGAACCTTCTATGGCAGTGCGATAATTACGTGCTTGTCCCGGCTTTTCCAACAATAAAGAAACTCAGTAGCAACAACCATCTCCATCTAAGACGGGAGACATGTTGCATTAATTACGATAGTGCCACTTTTTCCCCTCTTCCTTCTCTTTGGGTATTATTTTCAATTACTTATTCCAGTTCCTCCGCGTAATTTGCGAATATATAACAAGTTGTCTTGTTACTGAATTACTATGGAGGAATAAAGGGGCTTTATTAATGAAACACCCGACTACAACAAGGCTTTCTGGAGGCATGCAGATGATCTTGTTGCGATTCAGCGGGAGGGGGGGGGGAGGTTATCGAAAGGATCGGGTAAAATGCATAGTTTCGATTGTTACTTGTCTTGCGTCATTATTTTCAAAGCTAAATAATAATTTTCTGCTGGAATTATCGAGTGTAAGTGATGGAAAAAAATCTGTTTTGTTTCCGTTGATGAGCATTTTGCCTTCATTATTAGTTTTTTCCCCTTCATTTTCACCTCCGATTGTCTGAGCTTTTATGAATTATTTTCTCCCATTTACTGCATTGTTAAAGTAAGGAACAAGTTTTTTCATAAAGTACGTAATCAGAGACTAATCAATGCAAAATTATGAAAACCAGTTTTTATTTTCCCTCGAGAGTTGAAAGGAAGTTTGATAAACTTGCGAAAACAGAATAATAAAGTTATTTATTTGAACGTTAAACAGAAAGTTATAAGATATTTCGTATAAAGAAAGCATCTAGTTAATCCTCTTGCACAAATATTCCCATTCCCGAATAGAAACCAACATTTATTTTGTTCGGAAGGTGAATGGAAACTTCGTATTCGTATGTGAAATCATAGAATAAAAATTACCTATTTAAACAGCAGATTGAAGCAATAATATATTTAAAATTGCATCTCTCTTTTACAATCCAGTAGTTTCGACGTGATATGTCGTCTATTAAGATCTGACAAATTATTTTGCTAATACCACGATACCTTATCATCATAAATCATGTAATGTATCACCAATGTTTTGATGATGACGAAATCAAGATCTGACCACAATTTTTAGTGATGTAAAGATAACACGTCCATTCCCGAATAGAAACCAACATTTATTTTGTTCGGTAGGTGAATGGAAACTTCGTATTCGTATGTGAAATCATAGAATAAAAATTACCTATTTAAACAGCAGATTGAAGCTATAATATACTTAAAATTGCATATCTCTTTTACAATCCAGTAGTTTCGACGTGATATGTCGTCTATTAAGATCTGACAAATTATTTTGCTAATACCACGATACCTTATCATCATAAATCATGTAATGTATCACCAATGTTTTGATGATGACGAAATCAAGATCTGACCACAATTTTTAGTGATGTAAAGATACACATCCATTCCCGAATAGAAACCAACATTTATTTTGTTCGGAAGGTGAATGGAAACTTCGTATTCGTATGTGAAATCATAGAATAAAAATTACCTATTTAAACAGCAGATTGAAGCTATAATATACCTAAAATTGCATCTCTCTTTTACAATCCAGTAGTTTCGACGTGATATGTCGTCTATTAAGATCTGACAAATTATTTTGCTAATACCACGATACCTTATCATCATAAATCATGTAATGTATCACCAATGTTTTGATGATGACGAAATCAAGATCTGACCACAATTTTTAGTGATGTAAAGATAACACGTCCATTCCCGAATAGAAACCAACATTTATTTTGTTCGGAAGGTGAATGGAAACTTCGTATTCGTATGTGAAATCATAGAATAAAAATTACCTATTTAAACAGCAGATTGAAGCTATAATATACTTAAAATTGCATCTCTCTTTTACAATCCAGTAGTTTCGACGTGATATGTCGTCTATTAAGATCTGGCAAATTATTTTGCTAATACCACGATACCTTATCATCGTAAATCATGTAATGTATCACCAATGTTTTGATGATGACGAAATCAAGATCTGACCACAATTTTTAGTGATGTAAAGATAACACGTCCATTCCCGAATAGAAACCAACATTTATTTTGTTCGGAAGGTGAATGGAAACTTCGTATTCGTATGTGAAATCATAGAATAAAAATTACTTATTTAAACAGCAGATTGAAGCTATAATATACATAAAATTGCATCTCTCTTTTACAATCCAGTAGTTTCGACGTGATATGTCGTCTATTAAGATCTGACAAATTATTTTGCTAATACCACGATACCTTATCATCATAAATCATGTAATGTATCACCAATGTTTTGATGATGACGAAATCAAGATCTGACCACAATTTTTAGTGATGTAAAGATAACACGTCCATTCCCGAATAGAAACCAACATTTATTTTGTTCGGAAGGTGAATGGAAACTTCGTATTCGTATGTGAAATCATAGAATAAAAATTACCTATTTAAACAGCAGATTGAAGCTATAATATACTTAAAATTGCATCTCTCTTTTACAATCCAGTAGTTTCGACGTGATATGTCGTCTATTAAGATCTGACAAATTATTTTGCTAATACCACGATACCTTATCATCGTAAATCATGTAATGTATCACCAATGTTTTGATGATGACGAAATCAAGATCTGACCACAATTTTTAGTGATGTAAAGATAACACGTCCATTCCCGAATAGAAACCAACATTTATTTTGTTCGGAAGGTGAATGGAAACTTCGTATTCGTATGTGAAATCATAGAATAAAAATTACTTATTTAAACAGCAGATTGAAGCTATAGTATACATAAAATTGCATCTCTCTTTTACAATCCAGTAGTTTCGACGTGATATGTCGTCTATTAAGATCTGACAAATTATTTTGCTAATACCACGATACCTTATCATCATAAATCATGTAATGTATCACCAATGTTTTGATGATGACGAAATCAAGATCTGACCACAATTTTTAGTGATGTAAAGATAACACGTCCATTCCCGAATAGAAACCAACATTTATTTTGTTCGGAAGGTGAATGGAAACTTCGTATTCGTATGTGAAATCATAGAATAAAAATTACCTATTTAAACAGCAGATTGAAGCTATAATATACTTAAAATTGCATCTCTCTTTTACAATCCAGTAGTTTCGACGTGATATGTCGTCTATTAAGATCTGACAAATTATTTTGCTAATACCACGATACCTTATCATCGTAAATCATGTAATGTATCACCAATGTTTTGATGATGACGAAATCAAGATCTGACCACAATTTTTAGTGATGTAAAGATAACACGTCCATTCCCGAATAGAAACCAACATTTATTTTGTTCGGAAGGTGAATGGAAACTTCGTATTCGTATGTGAAATCATAGAATAAAAATTACTTATTTAAACAGCAGATTGAAGCTATAGTATACATAAAATTGCATCTCTCTTTTACAATCCAGTAGTTTCGACGTGATATGTCGTCTATTAAGATCTGACAAATTATTTTGCTAATACCACGATACCTTATCATCATAAATCATGTAATGTATCACCAATGTTTTGATGATGACGAAATCAAGATCTGACCACAATTTTTAGTGATGTAAAGATAACACGTACATCAAGATCTGGTCAGTTTTGCTACTGACAAAATACCTCATTGAGACAACTACCAGAAGAGTTAGTACTCACCCATCACAGAATTTAAACAAAAGAAGAGTTTCATTTCAATATCAGACGAATCTGATTCTAATTTATCAAGATAGTAAAGAATTGGAAAAATTAACAAAAATTAATTTAATTATATTCAAACACATAGACAACAGAAAACCATAAATGCTTTTTGACAATGGTGTTACTTCCTTGCTTGGTTAGTAAACTCTCTAATGCTAATTTGATCGTAACCTACCTCTTTACCTACCTATATTATTCATGTTTTTCTTACAGAAAAAGCATTCGTGAAGTATAATACCATGTGGTATGGATTCGTAACGATTTGAATCCAAGCTCTTTTTAATTGTTAAAAAAGAAGCTTCAAGAATATGATATGTTGATAGTTTTCAGACAGTAAGCATTGTTCACATATAAGTAAAACACCCTAAGAACTAAGTTAAGAATTTCAGAACTTGAGTGCTTTAACTTTTTTAGACCAGAATGGGGTGATAATCAGCCCAATGTCCACTATATCATTTTTTGTATAAGCTCATATTGCTTTTTGAAAAAATATATTTAGTGAGTATCGTAGGTAGGTAATTAAATAATGTCGCACTGTAGCAAAAAAAAAAAAAAAACGGGAAATCGTCGACGGTCCAGATTCAATCCCGAATAGAAAGATCATAGGATGACATCTCATAATTTTGAACCACGGTCAAATGACGAGGTCAAGACCTGAGCTGGCTTCCCACTCTCCAAACGTATGCACCATGCCTACGTGAGGATAATTGATGCCACGACAAATTTTACGCCACTAGTCACAGTGTACACGACTGTTTTCGACTGGACTGAGTTTCGAACTTTCAACCCTCCGGTTTTCAATACCTTAGATTTCAAACTGGGCTTCCGCGGCTCCACATGTGAGAATAACATTGTGAGTAAAATATTTCACGCTTTGTTGTCTCAGAACTATGTTTTTAAAAATAAGATGGTTCAAAAATCTTTTATTTCTTGAGAAAGTGAACCGAAGTTGAACTATGGGAAACGAGACTCAAAACTGATTTTGAAACAAACACATTCCGCATATTTTTTTGCAACAGAAGCTTTTAAAAAGATTAAGTTTCAAATGCAAAATTAGAGAATAGAGTAGGAAATGCAATGATGCTTTTTGAGAGGACAAAAAATCCTCTGGTGGAGTAAAAAAAAAAAGATTAAACAAGAAGTCTATTATGTGTAACGTATACGATCACAACCCAAGTAAGTGACTCATTACATTCGTCTACAGTGGTAGCAATTTGTCAGTTCTAGGCGACGCAGTTTCATTTCTTGTTACGTTGCCTGTCTTGTGTTTAGCGCAATCTGGTCCAAATATGACAATTGCGCAATAAAACCCACCGAACTATAATCCAATTTCGATATATCGAAACAATATAAACACACAGGCCCTGATTTACCATTAGGCCAGTGAGGCACGGGCCTAGGGCCCCCATAATTTAGAGGGCCCCTAAGTTTCAAAAGTATCTAAAAAATTTAAAAAGTTTTAAGTAGCTACATAAATTATTGGGTATTTACGTAAATGTCCGTCGACCGTTTCCCCCACTATCACATTCTTGTAATTACATTAATTATCTAACTATTATATTTTTGATTTTCATCTGCTTTATTTTGTTTTGCCAAGAGTTATAAGTGATGTCACGATTTTCTCAAACTTTTTGATGACATCTGTGAAACGGTCAACAGCCAAATACGTAAGTACCAATTATTGTTATAAAATTAGTTTTTGTGATGAACAAATAACAGGGGGGGGGCCTTCCTGCGTGTTGTGCCTACTATACCAAATTTTCTAAATCGGGCCCTGTACACACATAACCCAAGTATTATAGATGTCGACAAAAAATGTAATCTTCTTCTGTGTCCTATAGTTAACATACACACTATAAAAAAAAATAATCGACGCACCAAGAAAGAATTGTCCGATTGTGATATAAATTGGTGGATGTAAAGAACATACATAGAAAAACAAAAGATTAAAATTTCAGTACAATGAAATGATTTATTTCAGAGTTTGACCGTTACAAAGAGAGGAAGTTAGTACGGCGTTGGTCCACCACTGGCCTGGAATGCAAGCTGTCACCCGGCGTGGCATAGATTAAAAAAGTTCTCGGATGGTGTCCTGCGAAATTTCTTGCCAAATTGTCTCCAACTGCCGGGCTAAAAGGTCAACATTCCGATATAGGAGACCTAGTTTGCCAAGAAAGTGTTGGCAAAGTTTGAAGATAATTCATAGCGTGTGCGGCCGGGCATTATCTTGTTAAAAAGAAAGTCCGGGGTATGGCAAAAGGAACGGTAACACAACAGTCGTAGAATATCTTCTACGTACAGCTGTGATATAGGTGCGACATAAATGACTACCAAACGGCTATCAAAGGAGATGGCACTCCAGACCATAACGCCCTGTTGTGGGCAAGTGTGGCTTGCGATAGTAAGGACAGGATCCCCACTCTGCTTTGGACGTCTTCATACTAGTCTGCGGTTGTCGTCATTACACAGATGGAAAAGGGACTCGTCAGTAAAGACCATACGTCCGCAATCAGCGCCGTTCCAAGTGGATCGAGTCCGGCACAAATCCTGGACAACTCCTTCTTGTTGCGTCGATATTTTTGTTGTCAAGAGTATAATACATGAACTTGCAGAAAATGCTGTGACCATCCAACCTCTCCGGAGCACATACTGAGTTGCGTCGGATTTTCCAAGGAGGACTTGACATCTACCCCCTTATTGTTATTGATTTTCTGGCGGTCAACAACCTACTGGAGTTGATCTGACATATGTCAGATCTTTTAAAGATGATAAGCAACAACAACAACATAATACATGAAAGGTGTAATTCAAGGATATAAATAAGTAGGCATTGAAGCTAAATACTCTAATTGGTTTCAACGAGACACCTCGTCCATCAAAATCTGAGATCTGATTAATTTTGTTGATGAAGTATATTGTCATTTAGATATTGCCAGTTTTTTGTTAGTGAAAAAAAGACCTGGTCAATTTTTTGGGGGGCTAATGAGGAAATATCTCGTCTATCGAGATATAATGGTTATGCTAATGACGACAGACCCCGTCAGAAGTGTTAAACTAGGCTTTTAATAAGATACACGCATATGATAAAACTCAACAAAGCATAAGTGACAAAATTGTGAAGTAGGTCAAGTAACTCCAGTCACATTCGTATTAATAAAACTGATATTATTTTCAAGAAATAAATGCCTGAGATCTAACGCACCACTGCATGAACTACACGGTTAATCTTCTGAGAACCTGTCTTTTCAAACATTTGCTTTTCATTGTAATTCATCACGTTAATTTAAAAGTTGTTGACGCGTCGCTATAAACAACATGCGATGTTTCAATCGTTTAAAATAAAAATATTTACATAAAATCTTCCACTTTCAGATGTGTTGACAGTCAAGACCGATTATGTTGAATTAGAAAGTAGGGACGTTCCATGTAATTACATTTATCTTTTTAAATATCCCCTCAACGTAAACAGCGGTTATATATTTTGGGAGATGATCATATCCGTCAGTATTAAAGTTAAGACTAAGCATTCACATTCACTTTAAGGGAAATTTGCTTATATTCTTTACATATAATATACAAAATTATATAACTCTGGACTTTTGTTACTCTGATCGTTATTTTTAACCTTTGTAAATAATTTATCTGTTTTCATTTATTTATAGTTACTATACTCTACTTACGTCTTTTGATCCCGATAATCATTTGTAATGATAAAAGTGTCTCACAATGAGGAAAATCATATGTATATGACTTCATAATTCTACAACTATTAGACTTTGGAAAAATAACTTTATATTAACAGCTAATAATTCAGTTGACAACTATACATTTGTCCCAAATTCTTAATGATGTATACTATGATTGAATAGCACTTTTTGGACTGTCATTTCTTTCTATAAAAATGTTATAATTAATGACATGTAACAATAAACTTAGATTAATAGATAAGATGAATGCTAACTTAACAAATATAATTAAACAATTTTTACGAATTTATTATTTATTTATACAACTCTTTTTAATATAGAGGGATTCTTCGTTGTAAACTTTTAAGGCATACATATTTTTTACATATCTGGGAACAAATTATTACTGCTGATATTTTGTTGTAAAAAATGTTTTCGAAGCTTCTCTCTCACACACATTCCTCTCTCCAATTTTTTTTTAATTTCTCAGTTTCATTGCATTTAGAAATTAAAAAGCACTTATTTTGATTGATTTACAAAGTACATAATAGTAACTATCCCAGATAGTCGTTACTCTAGAATGAGTACCCATATTACCCAAAAAAGTTAAGTATTCAGAGGCGTCACAAAAGATTTTAATAGCAACGCCTCCGAATAAAATATGTTTTCCTAATTTGCGCGCTCTGTCACCTTCCAGGGTTTTTTTTTATTCCTCCCAGTGTATTTGCCATTTTGCAATCGCCCCATAAACCTGATTAGCAAACAAAAAAAACAATCGTATAGGTTAACTATATACTTTGTGGTAATTTCTCTCTGCGTTTTTTTCTCAGAAAGTAATAAATAATAATAAGTAATGTAAGTATATAAGTAATATAAGTATATAAGTAATATAAGTATATAAGTAATATAAGTAAATAAGTAATATAAGTATGTAAGTAATATAAGTATATATGTAATTATAAGTAATATAAGTATATATGTAATTATAAAAGTAATATAAGTATATATGTAATTATAAGTAATATAAATAATATAATAAATAGTATAAGTGTGTTTTGAAAAAAAAATTATCGACGATACTTTGTAATAGAAAATAAAGCTTAACCCCTAAAGAGGTTTCGACAAGATACCTTGCTCATCAAGATCTAATAAATTCTGCTAAGAACGAGATATCTCGTCATCAATAAATTGCCTATATTTTTATGATATTGAGGTAAAAATTCGGTCAGCTTTCATCTACTAGCGCTGTATCTCGTCCATCAAGGTTAGAACAGTTTTACAAATGACGAGATATCTCGTCGAGGCAACTACCTGGTGTACTAAGCGATTGTGCTTCTGTTCCAGTAGACAACCAGCCCAAGAATTTGTGTTAATCCAGTTGACCCTCTTGGTGGTTGCCTGAACGAGGTATCTCGTCAGTAGCAAATCTAATCAGATCGGTGATGGACGAGTTATCTAGTCGAAACAACTTGGACGGCTAAAGTGATAATTTTGAACTATGACATTTCAAAAAGAATTCAGTGTAAAAATTGGAAAACAGAGGGGTTAAATTTTATTAAGATATTTAGTGTCGTGTTTTCAGTTTCAAGCGTAAAATTCGCCCGAATTTCCTGTAATGTGACCTCTAATTTGGATCCCAAAACTGAGATGAGACCTTTTAACTTTCTAAAAATATTGCTTGTTTACGATGCATTAATGGACAACAATATTTTTCTTCATGTTCCACAGCGTGTGGTTCATAAAAACCCTATTCTACTTGAGCGCGTGTATTTACTAATTACTTTAACCCCATGCTTAATTAAGAAAAATACTATTCTCGAATTATTTTCTTCCCTCCGAAGTCACAGCGTCATCTGGAGCGCTGTGCAACTGTAATTTTTTTTAGTTCACCGCCTGTGGCAATATCTGAGGGGGGAAAGTAACGCCCCCTAGTGGGAAAACCTGCTCAAGTTTCGTTGCAGGTATGGTTCAAACTCTCTCGCTTAGCACAGAAATATTTTTTCCCATTTATTCGACTTTCTTTCGCCTTGTAATTAAAGTTAGTTATTTTTTATGAGCAGTTGGTTAGAAGAAAAGAGGTTTGGAAGAAGAAAGCTGTATTACCAGATATTTCTTTTGCGACAGATGTTTTACGTCTGCAGAATTTATTTTGTTAGTCCATTTATGTGTTTCTATAGATATATGTATTGTCTCTTTCGCTGTTCACTCGACCAAAGCTGGAATAATTTTTCAACCCATTAATATCACTGTTTTGTTCTCTGTTTTATTTTGCTTCATTATAGCTATACCGGAGAACACTTATATGGTGTGGACTTGGTGAAAGCTGAAACTTGGTCTATCAAAAAAAAAATTTAATGAAAGAAAAATGCTTTTGAGGGGTAAAAATAATTACACTTGTTTTTTTTATCTTTTTTTTTTTTTTGTATTTTTCAGTGTTATTTTTAGATGTCCAATTCTTGAAAAATGAGTGGCTGGGGATTTTGAAGAAGGAATAAGAAACGTATTGTTGTCCAGAAAACAATAACCCAGCTGAGTGATCTCCTGTGAAAATTTTAATCAATTTCCCGTTGTTTTTCTTGTTGCTATTATTTTTTACTTTTACGTTCGAAAATTTTCGTTTTCTCTTTCAGGTTTAGTTTTTATGATATGTTTATGATTATCCCTCTTTCCCCAAAGTACCTTCTCTAACATGCAATGTTAAAAATGAGCCGCAGTATACTTGAGGATCGTGTTGGTAAGTTTGTATTAAGAATTGTTTCGCAACTATTACGAATCCATGTTTCGTAACGAGTTCTTTTCATTTGTAATTCATCAATAAAATCGTAGTACTGAATCGATTCCGTATAAGCCAGAAGATCATCTCTCATACAGAACATGGTATAGTAAAAAATAATTGGTCTTCAATTACATCATTACAGGTAATAACTGAGTTGGATTTTATTAGAGCAATGCAGTCTATTGATCGAAAATAGTTCTGCCTTGATAAATTATTTTTCTTGGAGAGATCAATTTTCCTCAGTAATTATGATATTTTAGTTAGTATTCCGAAAATATTGTACTACTTAATTCATCAATTTAAAAGCTGATATGTTTTTACATTTTTACCAACCTTCTGAAAATGTGCTTTACAATAATTAAATTCAATGCTTCCTAGCACGTTAAAATAAGGAATAGAATTTAATACCCACACACCCTCTTAAGACGAAAACGTAATTTTTGAAGAATTATTTCAGCACTCTTTAATCAATCAATTATCGCACTCAATTTACAACCCAAGTTCATCCATATAACTAGCAGGCCCATAAAAGAATTATATGTAAGATTAGATTAATTGCAATTTACACATGCGAATCCCGATTCCCGTATAAAACAGAAAATCATCTCTAATAAAGAAACATGGTATACCAAGGAAGAATTAAGTCCTCCTTCCATCATTAAGAGATAATAACCTAATTATAGTTGAATTTTATTAGAACAATGTACTCGAAAGAAGTGAAAATAGTTCCCTCACGTCCAATTTACCGATGGAAGGAGCTCGAATGGATGAATCTTTGATAGAAAGAGTCTAAGTTTAATTTCATGCATTATCAACTCCTTCTGGAAGATACTTAATTCAATTCCATTTTGAAATTGACGCTTCACTGAGTCTTCATCGTTCCGGAGTATTGGTCACGATTCACTATGCAAGTGAAAGTGAATTTGGATACATTTTTTCCCTCCTGTTTCTCTTTTTTCAATTTTATCGTCCTGGATACGTTTTGAATTTTAGTTCATGCAAAAAATTAAATGGTAATGCAGCTGAAAAGCATTTCGGCGATAGTTTAAGAGCAGTGACGCGTTCTGAGGGGAGAGTTAGTAAAACTACGCACTAGAATTATATTCGTGAAGTTTAATTCTTTTAATTTTGTTCTTCTAGTCGTGCTCTTGACAGTTAGAGCTGGTTAACGGAATTCTGAATGGTTAATTTATTAAATTTTGTTGCAGATAGTTTGCGTGAAACTAAAGCTTTAGCACAGAAAAGTAATTTCTTCATACACTACGTTAGATACTGAAGTATAAATGGGGCCTACCGTCGATAATGATTAAAATGAGTTAGTTTTAACCTTCTGAATATCAACGATATTGTCAAGTAGTGTAGATGTTTCCCCGACAACATGCATAATGACTTAAAACCGTCTATGGATTGAAGGAGTCGAAAGGAAAGATTTTAGAGGCGAAGAAATCAAAAAGCAGTATTTATGTAAGTAAGACATACGTGTGAACCCCTCAGAGGGTTTAATAATAAATCAGTTGTTCGGGTCACAACATACATTATGACTGAACAACCTCTGATGGTTGAAGGAATTGAAAGAAATATATAGGGTCTATAAAAGTCAAAAACCCATTGTGAAGTTTTGTAAGGAAGACTGACCATTGGGGCTGTTGGTGGATCAATCTCGAAGGGAAAGATCCGAGAACAATGCCTCGTAATTTTGATCCACGGTCAGATGACAATTCCAAATAAATGTATTAAAAATTTTTTTTTTGAATGGGCGAATAATTGAGGTTTTAAAGGAGTTGAAAGCGGTATCTCGTCCATAAAATCTGACTAATTTTGCTAATGACGAGGTATCTCGTCCATAAAATATGACCACTTTGCCAATGACGAGGTATCTCGTCCATAAAATCTGACCAATTTTGCCAATGACCGAGGTATCTCGTCCATAGAATCTGACCAATTTTGCCAATGACGATATATCTCGTCTATGAAATCTGACCAATTTTGCCAATGACGATGTATCTCGTCACCAAGATACTGTCAATGTTTCGATGACGAAGAGATCTGGTAAGTTTCCTTCTAATGACGAGATACCTTGTTCATCAAGATCTGGACAATTTTCTAATGACTGGATAACTCGTATACAATCACCATGAAGGTTAAAAAATTAGAGAGATATTTATGAGTAAATATAATATTTTAGCCCTCAAATAATTAAACAACAATAGTAATAACAATCGAAACACTGTAAACAAATAATTTACGATCTCGCAAAAGTTGAGAACCACTACTTTAGTGTATACTTCTGCAACCAATATGTGGAGTGTGAAGATAATTCTCTATTTTTTACTGACCTCGGAAAACTAAAACCATTTTCGAATATCCTTCCACAAGCAACATGTGGAGTTTGAACACAATTCTGAATTTTTTCCTGTTCTCAGACATTAAAACCACCATAGAATATCCTTCTACACGCAACCAACATGGACAGTAAAACAAACGTAGAATATCCTCTAGCAACATGTGTAGAGAACAAGAATCATCAAAGCCATCTATTGAACGGACCAAAGCCATCTTTTAAAGTTGAAGCAGACCTATGACTTAACTATGATAATGCAAGAATATATTTCAAGAACCAACTGATATATAGTAACCAAAGAGGGATATGATATAATTCTCAGACACAATGGAATAGTCTGGTTTGCTTCACCTATCACATCAATTAGATCGTCCACGGGGTGATCAGCCATAAGGCATTTCTCTCCCCACTCCATCTGTTCAAGGCATTGATAAAACACTGATAAGGGAACACACTTATCCCCAAACGGGGAAAAAAACCTCTACGTCCCACCCCAACTCTTCTGCAGGTTTTTCCATCCTATGACTCAGTATTAATGAGGCTTTGACGTCCGTACAAGAGAAAGATCTTAAGCATGAATCAGATTCGGAAATAACCCACCGTAACGTGGGATGGAGCTCTTTCTCCCTATTTTCCTGCTATTTGTTACTTTGCATTTTATTAATATTCATTTCCGATTCTGGGGAATAGCGATTTTTCCTTTTAGTCAAATTAAAGGGGATGAATACGTAAGGTTTAGAGCCCTGTGGCACAGCGAGGTATTCTGGGGGAAAACTGTGTATTTATTTCGCATTTATTAGGCAGAAAAAAGAATGCCCCCAGCCTATTCTTCTAATGCATTTATAAATGGATTTGGAATCATTAATTCAAATTACAAAGGGATCAGCTGCTTAATCAAAGTTGAGTAGGAAGAGAAGCATTGTTTTTATGAGATATGTTTCATTCTGATTCACCGTAATAACAACGAGCGGCATTTTTCTCGTTTTTTGTTCGTTGGGTTGTATTCAAATTGAGTTGTTCGCTATCATATTCATTTTAATAAAATGCAATCTATTTATTTTTTTCTGTTCTTAACGATAGTGAATTGTCGAAATTGTTTGTAAGCTTTCCGTTTCATTATGCTCTACATTTTATAAAAATGGATGCATATTAATTATAAAATTCCTTTACAAGCACGAACTTAGTATTGTTATTCATTCTCGTATTGAGTGCATTGTGAAATTATTTTTATGGATGTCACGATATTTTTAACAGCAACCTTTTTTGTGTATAACAGAAAAAGATGAAAAATATAAAGAAATTTGCAATTTGAATGCATGCAAATATTTTAGTCGGATTATGCTGGAATTAACATACAAAATATAAACTGATCAGTCGTGACAGAAATACCATTGAAATTTCAAAGTAGCCCCAATATTAACCTAATAAACTAAATAGCTACATGCAGACTGTTCGTATATTGCATGTGTCATCAAATATGTTCATTGATATTTTCTGTCTATGGCACAACGATAGTCACATACGAGTAGGGCGGAACTATGACTACAGACTACATACCTTTTGCATTATGCATCGCCATAATGGTCTGTCACTTGGCGTTATAATGCCATTGAATTCTACTCCCGCACCCGACTAGTACGCATTTTCGTTGCACTAAACATCCATCGCTACATCTCTGAAGTTTTAGAACCTATAATCCACCATTATTTTGAGGGTTTGCCTGTGTTTAATTTCAACAGGACAATGCGCAACCGCAAGTGGCATGCAAAAATTCCTCGATGCCCACCAAATTTCACTTGTTTCGTGGCCCGTCAGTTCACCAGATCTCTCACACATCGAACACGTTTGGTCGATGATCGATCAACCACTAGCACACCACAGTACGGTCCTGGCAGCGCCAGATGAACTTTGGTAACATCTGAAACCACCATGTACCCAAAACAAATATTCAATTCCGTAGGTTGAACGTGCGCCGGCTGTTAATTGTATGATAAACATGACTTTGATATCTCGTGCCGTTCATGGTGATCCATTTCTGATTTCCAGGAGTGTACATTAAAACTGACGACCAACTTATTTTAAGTAAATGATGCAGGTAATCAATGTTCTGTTGTCGATTTGTTACGAAGGTCAATGGATCTATAGTACAAAAGTAATGCTGTATCGCCTACTATCCTATTCGTTTATAAGAAATAGTAGGCCAAAGCTGGCACTTAGTTGTAAATTTGTTCCGTATTTTTACAAAAATTTCATACACATAAAATACGATACCATAAAACGAGCATATACACTATAAGAGTACATTTAAATATGTATTGATGAACTCTCAACACAATTTTATATACTATATATTACGATTAAAGTATCCTACAACAAACTATACTTTAACGTTCGTAATGGAATAAATGCCCACAACTTCTTTTCAAACTTCCAATACTAAAAATATACATTAATATTTGAAATATTTCGTGAGTGAGTTTATTATTTATATAGGTATTATTTGCCTTGAACCAATGAAGTTAGTTTAATGGGAATACGGACCAGTTTCTCATAAAATGGTGTATACATCGTCTTCGTCGTTATTGGAGATATCTTCCCAGTGTAATGTGTGGAAGAGTATATTTTATCTGATATATTATGACTTTTGACTATCTGCCGCCTAAGGAACACCTATTTAACTATCAAACACGCGCCATTTTCTCCTGATGGTTTAATCAGTCGTCGAGCTGGTTACCTTTAACATTAGAACATGTACAACCTTTCTTCTAATATATTTGTACTTCGGAACAGCAATAAAGATATGCGACTTCATTTCCAGAATATTCTTCTGAATGAACTCAAGAAACGGGGAATGGTTTGATTTCATGCCAAACCTCATTGGAGAGTCTGAAATGCGCCCAGAAGTCTTATCGCATCACAGTAATAAAGGACTGCTGGACACGCAGATGACCCACCAACATAATTTCTTCGGGCAAGAAAATAGACTGTTTGGAATGATTTTGGCTCCCTTCCAGCCTGTTTTATGTTTGAATTTATACTTTTTGCATCGTAGGTGTCGGCAGTAATGAAAGTTTTATTGTTTCTAAATTATTTTATTTCGTTCTTTGAACTTGGAAGCAATTTTGTTTTAAGGAAACTAAAGCACGAAACTTGCAACTAAGCAATTTTAAGTCGTATGTGTTTCTCCGCATACCTTAACTACTTTGTTAATTAAATTCACTAATAAGTTAGAAAATAAATACGCATAATCAATATGTAAAACATTCAAAATGGATAGCAAATGAATTAATTTTCAATTCAAATTCAAACATTCAAACCGATACTTAAAAGTATTCAAGATTCCAGTAGAGTTGATATGGTATTTCTTGGTTTGTTTCGGGGGTTTTATTTTTACTAAAAGCTACCTAAAAATTATGGTGCAAAATTAACATATAGTGTTTATCCACATACATTAACTACTTTGTTAATTAAATTCACTAATAAGTTAGAAATTAAATACACATAATCAATATGTAAAATATTCAAAATGGATATCAAATGAATTCATATTCAATACAAATTCAAACATTCAAACCGATACTTAAAATCATTCAAGATTCCAGTAGAGTTGATATGGTGTTTTTTGGTTTGTTTTGGGGGTTTTATGGTGCAAGGGCCATATTTGGCCATCCTGCACCAGACACAAGACATACAATATAAAGATATAGAGAGACACACACGATGAAAGTTTTAGTGACACAGAAGAGAGAAATACAACCAGGGAGGAATGCATCTGACTGGAAAAACAGCCTACAACTCGAAGGTTGCTAGCGCAGTGGACATACCCACTGAGCCACGACAACCCCTAGAGTTCATTTGTAAGAATAATATTTATTTGAGGCTGGTACTTTAATTTCAGTCATACTGGAGCAACACAGTGGGCTACTGTCGACGGTTCGGGATCAATCCAGAAGTGAGAGATCTCTGGACCAGCAGATCGTAGTTCTGAAACATGGTCAGATGACCAAGTCAACAACTAAGCTGGCATCCCGCTCTGTAAACTTCCATGCATGTCATCCACATGAATGTATTTGATGCTACGACGGTTTTATCATGCACCTATTCCAGCCTATACTTAGGCCAAGGTATCCCGGTTGGAAAAGTAACGGATTAGGAACCGGAGGATTGCGAGTTTCATTCCAATACAAAACCGTCGTGTACCAAGAGAGCTGGTGCACGTTGAATTTGCCATGGCCTCAAATGTCCTCACGTTGTCGTGGTGGTGAAATTTAGAGATTGTGGTGCAAGCTCAGATGTGTCGTCGTCATCAGACCGTGGTTCAAAATTACATGGCGTTGTCCAGTGGGTTGAACAGTTTGTTGCCAGCTCACGGTTTACTTCGTCATCTGCCGCTGGTTCAAAATTACGTAGTACGGTCCACGGATATTTCCCTTCGAGCTTGTTCCCTAAAGCTTCGGTTTCCTAAGAAAGTGGAGCCATTATCTAATAGCCGTGATACGTCATGATGCCGCGGGCATAAATAGGCGGCCGTCTAAACAGACTCCAGAGGTGTCAACTTAGGCGGACAGAATACGTTGGAGAATGGGCAGCACAGACGTCTGTCGTGGTTTATTTTATTCGAAAAACAAAACAAAGTGTTTTTTTTTAGTCACCAGTCCAAAGTTTCTAACTTCGGGACCGTTGAAGATGGAGTGAAAATTTCAACGGATTTCAAATCAGCGTAAAATTCTACGCCAGATCGATACCAAAAACAGTTTTTTAATTCAATTATTTACGATTTGTTTATTTAATTATTTATTAAATAATTAATTATTTATTTAAAGAAAATCACACTTAAGGGCACAGGGAACATAATTTGGCTCAAATTTTGGATTTTTTAATTTTGGGCTTAAAAAATAGCGGCAATTAAGACGATTCCAAAAATGTATAACTTGTATAGGTTTGAAAACTATAAACACATTTAAACAGACGTTTACGAATGTAAACAACGCCTGTCACACACCCGTTGGCCTAGCCCTCTCCCAATAAAATCACATGTACGTACGTTTTGACTTGCACAATGTTTCGGCTAGTTTTCAGCCTCATTTTTACTGCAATATTGACAGTAGGTTTTTCTTACTTTTTACTTTAATCTGTGTGAGTATAATTAAATGCTTCTTTATACATCACCTGCACAATTCACATGTCTTTTTCAAGACATGTGCATTGAGCAGGTGATGTATTTTTGAACCGTGCTAAGGGATTGAACAACGTGTTTTATGATTTGGTAAAAAATACAGCTTCATATATTGATTAAAAAGTTCCTTTTGCTTGTTTGCAATGGCGAGAAAAAAGTTGTTTGGTAGACGCAAATTTAGTGGAAATCTGTTTACTGTTGTGAGGAAGGTAAATGCTGCTGATGACTCAGTGACCGAAATTAGTGCATCTGAGAAGAAGATTGACACAACTTTTCCGGAAGCTATCTAAAAATGCCAGAATGAAGTTAAAGCTGTTGAAACGAAAGAAATGTGAATCAGAAATGCTAAATAAAAATGATTATGGTGCTGGAAAATTTTAATCTAGTGAATTTTAAGCATAATAAGGGGTTTTATGTTTTTTTTCATTTTTCGCAAAATGTGTTTTTTTCATGCTTTGGTACGCTTTTCTTAAATTCTATTGAAGCTTCACTTTTCAAATTTTACACGCTTGTTCAAACAACTGTTTTCAATAAAAATACCTGTTATTTTAAATTTAAATGCAGAACATAGGGAAATATCACTACAAAAAGTTTTAAAAATTCCCCGCTATTTTTGAAATTAAAAAAAAAATCTAATATTATTTCTATTAGATTAAAATTAAAAATCCTTCTTATTATTTTTGAAAAAATTTCCAGGAAAATTTTAGAGACAATACTTGCAATAGTTTTTGAGAAAAGTGTACCAAACTGGGATATTGTGAAAATTTTTTTTTTCAAACAGTTAAAAAGTAAATAGCTACAGAAAACAAAATTATGAAGGGAATACATTTTGTTACAGTTAATTATAAAAAGCAAGGCGTATATTTTCAAGGACATTTTTTTTTTAGTTATACGGTTATTTTTAAATTGTATATGGCTTGACGAATGGTGAGCTTAAAATTCCTGCATTTAGTCTATCGAGGTGGTCCGTGTTACCTTAAGGTATCGATCTGGTGTCAAATTTTCCGCACATTTCAAATCCGTTGAAATTTTTATTCTGTCTTTAACGATCCCGATTTTACAAAAACGAAACAATCAATGGCAGTCAAAAGTGTTTGTTTGCTTTGCTCCCCTCAAATCGAATCGTTTGGCGCAGGAAATGAAATCTTGCCGCTAAAAAAGAAAAAACGTTCCCCAACTGTTTGAGACCGCTATGACGAAATTCATGGAAATGGCGGCTCCGATAATTTTCGTTACGCTCACAAACAACACTTTCTAGGAAACCAACACCATCTGTTAATATAAACAACGTTTTAGTGACGTCACCCACAGCTACATCACGACTACGCTTTCTTAGGAAACCGAATGTTAACGGTCGCCAATTGCCCATTATGTTACTTCAGTGTTTTTTTTTTCGTTAAAATACAAGTAACTTCCTATCCAGATATACAACTGTCTTCATTTGGATCGTGGTTCTAACTTGGAACCTTCTGGTTATTAATTTGAGACTCTACCACCTGGGCTACCGGCATCCAAATATTTATTTGAGATTGAACGTATTAGTAAGTAAAAGGTATATAAATAAGTTTAGAATAATTAAACAAAATTGCACAACCATCGAGAAAAATAAATGATTTCTATATTCCTATCACTTGTATTTGAAATGTACCTAGACTATCATGGCTAAAATATTTGATATTGAGTTAGTAAGTAAAAGAGAAAAAACTAGTTTAGATAATTTTAAAAAGTAAAATGTTTTAACCATCGAGTTAAAAATATGATTATTATATTCGTACCATTTGAGATAGAAATTAATAAAAATTGTGCATTGGGTTATTTCTTGATTAAAAACCCATACCTCATGTTCTTAATGATAAAACACCAATAGAAAAATTTAATCTTGATACACATGTAGATTTTTATAATGGACTAAGGGTTTGGAAGCAGAAAACCTCATTTAATGATTTAATGTTTAACTTTACAACTCACCATCTTTAAGTAAAGGAATGTCATAAAAAGTAATTGCAAATACTTCATTACGTACAGTTTATGTTTTTCGTCATATTAGAAATAGACTTCATTAAGTTTTCTTAGACAATCACATTCGCTTTACATTCTTTACATACACGATTGAAACAGAATATTTGTTACAAAAGAATTTAAATTATTCGATGTAAAATTACTTAACAATAATATGGAGCTTTAAGTTCAGTTTTTGAGAGCATAATCGATTTTATATGCAATCAGAAAGTATTCAATATATTTTGTTGAGTTAAAAGTATTCTAAAAATGAACTAGTTAAGAATACCTTAGCTCGATTCTTTGCACACGAATAAGAACCATGGAATTGAAAAACCTTTTATAACTAATGTTAAAAAGTTATACTTAACTAATATCTAAAAATTCTATCCCCAAGGAAAATATTAAAAGAGAACCCAAGAAAAATATTAAAAGAGAACCCACGAAAAATATCAAAAAAGAACACCTGAAAAATACATTTTGAAAAAATACACGGTAGTCACGAGCTCATAAAGAAACATAAGAAAGGTCGAATGCCAAAAAAGAAAACTTTAAAACGGAACTAGTTTTTAGATTCTGGTCACGCGTATTGTCTTTTCTTCCGAAACTGGCAAACTTCCGACCGGAAGAGTAATATTTTCCTCAAGCTTACCAGAGAAAAAGTCTCCCTCTCTCAATAATCTTATGTAATCCTCCAGCAAGAACATATTTATAAACGGCTTATGCAAATTTCTATCGGAAATAGCCTTCCGATTCCAACGTATAAAAGGAGGACGCGAAAACTGAAACTTCATTCGCTTCTAACCAACCTTCCCATCCAGTTTTTCACTTTCAGTGAGATATTACCAACCTCTACCATGTTCGCTTCAACCAGTATTGCTATGCTCGTCTGCCTGTGCGTATTTCTGCTGTTAGTGGCAATTGATACGTCTCTTGCCAATCCCCATCACCACCGTGGTGGACGCAGTGGTCTTGAGGAGTTGTTGGCTGCGGGAATCATCGCCAAGTTGTTTCAACATCACCACTAATTCCTCGTCTTGCATAATGCGTCATGCTACATTGGCTACCGTCAAGTGGTGTGTCATTCTACTTCGTCCTTACCCACAGTCTTCATCCTCGCTTTTATCATACTTCAATCTGCCTATTAGCTAGTCTTTACACATGTAGGATTCAAGACAAGGTAACTTGTTTCTGTTTTCTATGGTGATTCCTGGACGTTTCCAAGCAACCTGTTGATGGTATCCTTATTGAAATCTTCAAGGACTTGAGACCCCGGTGGCCTATTTCTTCGCTTCAGCTGATGAGACTGTAAGCAATACTCACACATACTCAACTACCTCAAACCTCTATAATTTCTTAATATAAATCTTTTAAAATACTCAAAAAGCATAATTCTCTTTCGACATAGCTATACTAAATAATACTCATTTTCCTTTAACCTCTCAGTTTCATGGCTTTTATAGCTGATTTTATCGGACATAGTTTAAAATCTGTCTACGTGTAATCTATTTACTCGATTATGAACTTTAAAGGATGATAACCATCCCATAGTGTAAAGTGAAGCTATTTTCTTTATAATTCTTTTTAGACCTTGTATTTCTCAATTCTATTAACTTTCTGCCTTTAATATATTTCTGTAAAATATCATGAGGAAATAATATCTTTTATTATTCTCTCTACTCAAATTAAAACCTATAATTTCGTTAAGATGTCTTGAAAATTTTCTGAATGTATACTTTTGTTGATAAAACCTCTTGAAATGCATACGTCTGCTGTTACAACCTTTCGAAATGCGTAATTTTGTTGTAACATTTTTAAATTAATACTTTTGTTGTAACAACCAACACGCGTTTGTAGTATCCATAATTACTGATACTTTTTTATTCATGACGTGCGGAATGCCAAATGTAACGATAAATGACATGTATATTTTACATTTTCGTCGATGTATATTGGTTGTAAATAACTATTCATCTGTACAGAAATTGCTAAGGTGATTTGAGCTCTATGTTAGTTGCATGTAAAAGAATGTTTTTTAATATTTTAAGAAAGATTTTTAGATTTTTATGTTAATGAAAGTTAAAGATTGAATTTGTGTAACCATTCAGTGAACCATACACTTTAAGTGATAAATAAATGTTTTTTCGATGAACAATCTTGTTTTTTATTTTTAATTATGATGTTTGTAAAGTATTGAAAAAAGGAAACTTTTAAAAGAATATTTTTGTCCGTTATATTTTCAGATTGTTAAAATATTTTTTTAATACAATCAATAGTTTTTCACCTTTTTACAACGAATATTTTCTATTGTTATTTACAATTCAAATTTTGTAATTCTTACTCAATGTTTTACCTTAATTTTATTCTGGAATATTTTTTTACAATACATGCATGTGCGAAAGATTTTATTTTTCGAAACAAATCACAAACATGCTAAAATGATTAATATTAACTATACGAAACTACACATCATTAACATACTTATTTACTACTGTAACCTAGTTTAATTATTACTGCATCACATTTTAATACATAGCCTTAATGTCTAAGTCACCATCTCTTTTATTTGCATATGTTTTATCAAAGATTTAAGAATTGGTCCGATTTTCAAATATTCATTCATTTGAAAAAAATAGTCAATGCATCAAATAAAACAACAAACGAACTTGGAAAAATCTTTCAAAGCTTAAGAATGTTAGATAATTTAGTTTAGTTTTTTTTCTCCTTAAATATATATTTATAAATGTTTTATGGGGGAGCATAAAAATTCCAAGATCGTATTAACTTTTTCATAAAAATGTCACGAATTGTACTGTAAAACTACGCGCGCGTACCGTGGTCAATGATATCCGTAGTGTACTTCTGAAAAGATATTCAACATATAAATTTAAGAGTCGTGTTAAAGTATAACTTTTTAGTGGCATTAAAAATGATAATCTTCAAAAATCAATATCATACAGCGGAGTTCTTTTATTCATGATGCAAAATCTTAAAAGAGATTACTTTCAATCATTTTAAGTGCTTATATGACACTAACGCTTATAGATCGGCTTTTAATACATTAAATCAACCTTAACGCAATCAATGTCATCTGTGTTTTAAGAAAAGCTCAGTAAAATCTTTAAAACGGTGTGATAAAATTCATAGTTTTTACAGGTATTTCAATACTTTACTCTTACACAAATGTGCATTTTATAAATGTCATAAGTTTCTTCAGGGAAAACCTCACACTTTTCATTTCTTTTTTATCTACACAAGTTCAGTTCATTAAAACATAGCTGTTTAGTTAAAACGCCCTAAGAGTACTTTTGTAATTAGTTATAGCAATTATGGTTGCTGTAGCAATTATGACAAAATTTAAAATTCTTTTTGGTTTTGTACCGAAAGGAAGTTTTAGAAAGGCTAAATTTATATCTCAAGAGTGACATATGCAGGGACTTTAAAAAAAGGTAAACCATCACAAAATAAGTATATTTTAGATCACCAGCTTCATTTATTACACAATATTGACGGATCTACACTGTGCATGTATAATAAGACGTCGTTCATTAGCTGCAACAATTATGACTCAATTACCATTTTTTAAGCTTTTGTAAACTAGTAGAGCGTTTTCTACAGTTACAAATACCTATCTAATCAATCTATTTATATCTGAAGTGCCATTCATACAGAATTCGAAAAATCTCAACAGTTTAATCCTCTAACTAGCTTCGACGGGATTCAACTAGCTACCACTGTACCAACCTAAGCCATTTGGTGTATATTCACGTAATTTTCAACCACGGTCAGATAACGAGGCAACATTTGAACTGGCACACAAATCTCCCATTCCAACCTAAAGTAAGGACTTTCGGCCACGACAGATTTAAGGTGCATCAGTAGCTTCGACGGGATATCTCATCCATCAAGACCTGGCAAATTTTGTCAATGACGACATAACTTGTCATCAAGATCTGACCTATTATGTTAATCTCGGCATCAATATTGTCGATTTTTCGTGATTAAGAGATGAAGATCTGGTTAGTTGTTTTCTTCTAAGCTGCGGGTAAAAAGGCTAATAGGTTATTGGGGTACATTAAAAAGACTGTAACTTCAAGGGATAAGAATATAATCTTGCCATTATATAAGGGTTTAGTAAGACCACATCTAGAATATGCTGTACAATTCTGGGCTCCATATATGCGAAAGGATATATAATTAATTGAAAGGGTTCAGAACAGAGCTACAAAAATAATAAAGGGGATAGCAAATCTCGACTACAATGAACGTTTAAGTAAGCTAAACATCTATACACTGGAAAGAAGAAGAAGGAGGGGGGATTTGATTCAGCTTTTCAAGTTGGTAAAACAAGGGGACATAGAGGGTTTAAATTTCAATAGGGATAACAGAACAAGGGGCTATGGGTATAAATTGAATAAGACACATTTTAATCGGGATTTAAGGAAAAACTACTACTTTAATAGGGTAATGGACAGTTGGAATGCGTTGTCACAAAATATAGTGAATTCAAAGGGAGTGTACGAATTTCAGATACAATTGGACAGTCAGTGGAAATTGGGGAATTCATAAACAAAGGACCAGCCTTGTTGGGCTTGAGCCAGTAGCTGGTCGACAATATTTGTATTTGTATGATCGTGATCGTGTTTTCTAAAATGGCGAGATTCATCGGTCAATAAGATCTGTCAGTGTTGCTAATTACAGGACTCCTCGTTGAAACAACCACCAGGAGACTTAAGCTACAGCAAAGCAGAACCTGATATTTTTAATATCCGACCATTGACCCATATGAAGGAAGATAACAGAACATTTGGAAGCCACTTAGGACAGAAGCTCTGACTTTTCATACTCTTAAGCCCCATTGTTTTCAAACCCACGTTCCCAACAAGCAAATGGACATACACACGTAAGAAAAATATTTGGTGACACAGAAGATAAAAATATACTCAGGTTGTTGTTGTTGTTCGCGTGTCCATGGACAAGCAATATTGTAGTGGGGTAGCGGTCTAGATTCCATCAAAAGCATTGGTCACAGGCTCTGCCAAAGCTGGTGCATCCCAGCTGTAGAGGATCTCCCGTAATGGGTCCCTGAGTGAAACCATTCCAATCTTCAAAAGATTCACCGCAAGAGTTCAGCATTCCCAGATGTGGTTGGGCGTGAGTTGGACTTCGGGGCAGATATACTCAGGTACTTACAGGAATTGTATCCGTTTAAAGCTTGTAGATTTCTAGCACAATAGTCGATAACAAAACGCTTACATGGAAATTTTGCACAATCAGGTTTATCCTACACTCTGACAATTTTATGGAATGGACGAATGTTACTTCCGGGACGACAAAGCTGCATGTCATGTTGCAGCCTCTGTCAAGGAGTGGTATCAAGATATGCATGCAAAAGGTCTTCCCTGGCCTGCTCAGAGTCACGACCTAAACCCCATACAACACTTGCTGGGCGAGTTAGAGTGACGCTTACGGACCAAGGAACAACGTCCGAAATCTACAGCTAAGCTATCGAAATTCTTGCAGCAAGAATGTGCACAAATACCCATGGTTATGTATCAGAATCATCTTGTTCAAAGTATGCAAAGAAGGGTTGCTAGTGTAATTACAGCACGTGGGGGACTATCCCCCTATTAAAGCATGTATTTTTCCCTTATACCATCACATCTTGCTGTCCAGTTCATTATTGTAGGGTTGGGTATATACCATACATTTAAGGCATAACACGTTTATATAGAGGAAAAGCGTACTCTCCAGACGGATAAGCATTCGTTTCTCACCCTGGATTCGAAAAAGGAACCATTCGATCTATAAGTCAGCATCCTGTCTACCGACCCGATTGGTGGGTGATTTGTTGGAACTTATAAGGGGTATAATCAGAATGAATATTTTTCAATGTTATTTATTGCGTCGTACTTGCCCTAATTGATATGGAAAGTACATACCATTGGTAGTTTTATTATTTCCGATTCAATGCATTGTGAGTAAGGAAAGAGCTCATCTTTTCATTCATGTCCCTTCTTGGATCTACTCAACTTCCTTACCGAAATTCGAATTGCTCCAGCGGTGAAAAACTAATCTATAAGACCACTTCAAGAATTTTCAGAAGGTGCAAATTTTCAACCTTGATCTCAAACTCGTTTTATATTCTGTAGACGCACTTACCCCACCTTATTCGATTTAAAATTTCACTCATTTGTCAGCATTTTTATTCGATGAATTGAATATATCGCACCCCTTCTGCAAGAGCCTCCATATCTAAAGAAAAGTCATTTTTGAGTTTTTGAATGCGCCATCTTACGTCCGTCTCATGGAAGAGTTTCGCAAATCAAATCCCGAAAGTGTCAAATCTATGGCGACTAACAGTCTGGCACACACAGTGTTTCCTATGGCTTCATAGCTTTTCAAATGCTCCTCCAGGAAAAACGCCCTTTTATTCGTGTGACACTCTTGTTGCCTAAGTGCGATATATATTCTAGTTAAGAGGAACAAATATTTGGTTTAAATTTTAACGATTTGATTAACGTTTCGAAAATGTAGTCAGCAGGTAATGGGTTGGACATTCATCTTATTTTAATAATTAAATGACGATAACCGTGTTTGGTATGGAAAGTTCCACTTAAATTCAGTGGTTGTTTATCTCCAGCTAAGTTGCGCCTCGTGGACTACAAAACGGGTTGTTACATAACCCTAATTTTTATCAAGGCTATCAATTATTCACTTTTGAGATACATTTGTAAGATATTCATTCAAATTGCACACTTAAAAAACGGGTTGTTACATAACCGTAATTTTTATCAAGGCGATCAATTATTTACTTTTGAGATACATGTGTAAGATATTCATTCAAATTGCACACTTAAAAAAATACTTTCGCTGCACAAAATTCGTCAACCACTAGTTAAATATTCAAAAACACACCTTCACAGATAAGACCATATTTTAGAAAAATAGTTACGGAAATATTACTCCACGTATGCTTGTGAATGAAAAAAATCTGTATTTTAGTAGGAAAATATCGACCCCTAAAATATCACACCGGGTTCCCTGACTATTTTATAGATACTACCCTGGAAGTCATTTCGTTGCTCGTGTTTCCCCGTGAGCGTTAATATTTTGAATTTTGCATAATTTAATAATTCATGGGGAGCTGCTATTCATAGTTGCCGTAAAGAAATTTTGCCTGCACGCCATCTTGCATCTTTAAACAGAATGGAATATATGCTACAAAAAACAGAAGTTTGTCTTGTAAGATGGAATTTCTTTATGATGGATTTCATATATATGGTGATACAAATTTTGAAATTAAAATACAAAGTACAACATGTAGTATATATCCATGAGCATATTTAATGTACTCATGCATACGCATGTCAAGAATAACCCTTATCTTTTGATCAAAACTTTTTAGGTTAGAATAGTATATGACACGTCAATTTCGAAACACCAACTGCAAGGCAGCTCATCTGCACATTACAGATGGAATTAGATTAGCATAAAATAAATGTACAACTTTCTATTTTCCTACTTAAAACAAAAGTCACTAGCCTTACACTGTCGTGAGTTCAAAACTCGATGCAAACAAGACCACCGTGAAGGGGGGGGGGGAGTATTGCACGTTAAATGCATCGTGACCTTAAATGTCCCCATGTTGGTATGGAAATTTAGAGAATGGAGTTTCAGAAAAAGAATGATTGAAATAAGCGATAAGACAATGCTATAAATAGAGGCGTCTCAGTCCAGAAATAATTCATGGTGGTGGTATCAAAATTATATTGAAAAATATGTGAGCATATATCCCTAATCTCTAATATTATAAAAGGAAGTGTTTGTCTGTTGGTTTGTTTGTATGTTTGTTTGTTTGTATGTTTGTTTGTTTGTTTGTTTCTTGCACGCAAAGTCTTGACGAATCTATGTCACTTGCAGTAGTGGGATTTGGCACACAGGTAGTCCAAATTTTTTGCAATTTTAGGGTCGCGGCGAATTTTAAAATTTAATCTAGAATATTTTTAAATGAATTTAAAGAAATTTAATTATTTTGCTTTCTTTGGAATGGCAACACCATAAAGATTGACAAACTCTAAATTTATTTTTTTCGTTTCCATTTTCATTTTGTGCTGAGGAATGATTTTCCAACAGATAATAAAAAACAAAGTTTTAACTTTAGTTATGTAGTTTTTTTTTCTATCTCCTAGACCGTAAAAGATGGAGTAAAAATTTCAACGGATTTGAAATCTGAGGAAAATATCACATCGGATCGATACCTAAAAATATGATTTTCGTTAAATAAATAATTTTTAAATTGAATATATCTTTTATATTTTCGCAAGAGATTGTGATGTCACGTCAAATTTCGCTTTCCAAAACTAAACAGATTGTGTTTTTTTTAACACGAAGGGCAGGAAACGCAGATTACTACATTTCCTACAATGCAGATTACTACATTTCCTGTACTATTCCATTTTTGCGAAGGAGAGAGCAAATAAACCATATTTTTTTCGTAAAAGCGGAATCGTTAAAGACAGATTGCAAATTTCAACGGATTTGGAATCTGTGGTAAATTTTACACCAGATGATTACCTCACATCACGGTCACGACAACGCCGGGCTAGCCACGCAGTGGCTAGTACATAAATAAATAAGGGCCTATATCCTAACCATATTGATAAATAAAAGAGTACGGATACTTACCGCAGTGTTAAACATAGAGCATAGATTCTTACCATAGTTAAAAAATAAGGCCATAGATTCTTACGACAATGATATATGACAGCATAAATCCTTGCCATATAAATAAATAAAGGGTAGATCCTCAACATATTGGTAAATAAGGGCATATATATTTATACTACTCATAAATATTGGCATATATGCCATATCTTCATTCCAAAGTACACTAATGTTCAAAATTAAGATAATTTGCATATTTTGTCGAATTTCTCAAAACGTACTGACGCAGGGCAGTTTCAAGTATAAATTGCTAGATACTTGAATGTAACGCCCAGCGTCGCTTATGAAAACAATTTAAGGATACCGGATCAGTAGAGAGAAAACCTGGGCAAGGTCGTCCAAAAGCCACGACGACCAATAAAAATCGATTAGTGTTCATTACAGCAAGGTGTAATACGTGTGCAATAGCTTTTCGCTACCTTCATGCGGTCACATGAAGCCTAGTTTCAAGTGTTTCTGTTTCCAGAAGGCTACATCAGAGGGTGTGCTTGCAAGAAGACCTGTTGTTTGCGTCCTGCTAAGTTCTGCGTAGAGGAGAGCAATTTAAAATGGCGCAGAGAACATCGACATCGTTTTATTCACTGATGAGTACCGGTTTAACCTAACCACTGGTTCTCGACGTACATTCATCTGAAATGAATCAGGTACCCTCTACCTGTCCTCCAACATCTGAGAAATAGACCACTATGGCAGCGGAGTGATGGTCTAGGCTGGCATAATGTTTGATGGGCGAAAAGACATTCATGGCTTTGACAGATGCTCTGTGACTGCTGTAAGCTTTAGGGATGAGATCATGGAGACATATATTAGCCTTTTCATGGGTGCAGTTGGTCTTAATTTCATTTTAATTTACGACAACGCTCGTCCATATAACGCTACTCTGGTCGTCGAATATTTGGAAAGTGAGTGTATTCGCCGGATGAATTGGCAAACCACGTCTACAGGCGTAAAACGTATTTGCAACTCGCTTTCCTCCTCTCGGAACCATCGAGGACCTGAGAACAGCGTTGCTCAAGGAGCGGGATCGACTGCTACTGGGATTCATAAACTGCCTCATTTACAGTAGGAATTGATGTTGTGCGAGCTGTATAACTTATCTGACCATACTCCCTTACTAACCCATTTTTTCGTATTGTCATTGTAACCTGTCTTAGATCTTCCTGCGTTAATAATTCGTACACACGATCCTGCGTGAGTATCACAACTGTGGCAAGTGTATGTTTTTGTATTTTTTCAATCATTATGTACACAACTAATTTCATTGAAATATGTTCAGTGGTTCTGGAAATAATCGCTCAAAGTGACAATTCTCTTAATTTTGAATACCAGCGTACTATATCGTACACGGCAGAGATAATTCGAATCTCATAAATCTACGTATTTTAAAATCTAAATTGAATCAATTTTGTTATAACTTTTGATAATATTCAATTAAACTATACTAAATGAAAACCTATTGTGCAGAATTAGTCTATGGTGTTAATGTCTTAAAATAATATTACCAAAATCGACAGCTTCTCAGAACGAACAGCTGAGCCAGTCCATTAATGTATGTGGTGTATGATACGACTCGGACATTTTTCTTTTTGATGGATCGTGGAATAATGGGTAGTTAATAGATTGTCTTGTAGGAGTGTCAATTTAGAGGTCGATTATTGGATTAGCGGACCTATTAAGAAAGTTCATTGAGAGAAAAGGCGAGTTTGCTATAAAGTGTACCTTAAATATCATTGTGGAATGCACAGAGCAATTGAAAAAATATAGAAATAAATTATACGAATACTCGGAGCTGGTTTTTTACTTTTAGTTGTATTCTTCAGCGAAGTGGAAAAGTTTAGAAAGTTAAAATGCGTAAACATGAATTCGAGTCATTGAAGAAATGAGACAAAGTCTGGGAATAATTTAAAAATAGAACGTTTCTTGAACGTCATGGAAGGGGAGAATTTAAATTTATGGGGAATATTACGTTCAAGATTAAAATTATTTGCAATTTTAAACCATAGTCAGAAAACCAGATCAACACGTGAGCTGGCACCCCGCTCTCCAAACTTCCACATATAATTAATATTAGTCGAAGTCTCAACAAACAGAAGATATATCATACCCCAAAATAGTTGCGCTACCTACAATTCACAGGTTGCTAATGCAGTGGTATACTCAGTAGCGTGGCATGAAATGTATTAGTCGGAGTCTTAACAAACAGATGGGGTGTTATCCCCACCCACCAAAACACGAAGCAAAAAGTTCAACCAAATAATCTGCTAACCATATACATTAACCTCCACCGTAATTTAACTACTTTCAGGATTTTTTTCTGGCAAGGCATTCAATTTATTTGACAGCAGGCACGCGATTGGACTTTATACAATTACACTTAACTTCCCGGGCAGAGCTATAAAAGCTCTTTTAAGTGCTTCAACTAAGCAAATATTACCACCTCCGTGTCCGTAATTACGGGGAATGCTTTTTCCCGTCCAGAAATAAACTTTCTCCGGAATTTGAGTGAAAATTGCGCCGGACAAAAGGCAGTACCAAGGAACGAGCCCCTAATCTCTGTAGATTATACGGCTTGCAGCTCATCTTGCTACTGGAAGGGGAAATTGCACCGTGGGATTAAGAGCACTCCTTTTGCACCAATCTGAGAATCACCCCGAACTAATCCGGACAGAATTTTCGGGGCGGGTTGGTCCTTTACGAAAGCGGCTAAATAACCTCCACTTGGCTTTTAAGAAGGACTATGCTAACAACATGACGATAAGCTGTAGCATTGTTTTGGGATGCAGTTTGAGTTTGAACGTATTCTTTAATATGCACGCTTTGACTCTTTAACAAAGAAATATTATTATATTTTTAATTTTAATCCTTTGCGGAGTTTATACGCATATGTGCAAAAGGAAAACTGCCTTCTTTTCTGCATGACTTGGAAATAGTTTTGATCTTGACTAATGAAGGATTCTTTGAATCAATAAATGTGGTTTACTTAGTTTTTGAGCGTTGCGGGAGAGACAAGGTATACGTTCTACAGCCTACAATATGCCTACATGGTTTTTATGCGGGCTATGCTAACAACATAATACAATGTGGTATTGTTTTGGGATGCAGTTGGGGGCTTGCTCGAACTCTTAAATATGCAAGGCTTTAACTGCTTGGCAAAAAAAAGGTCTTGGTTTTTCTGGAATTTCAATCCTCTGAGGGGTTTTTACTCGCATATTTACGCCATGTAACCTGTGGTTTTCCCTGCGTGACCTCGAACCACTTTTGACACTTTTGATCAATAGTATCCTTGCTTGTATTCATTAAATCATTCTGTGTGATTATTTATTCATCATGATTTGTGGAGGAAAAGACTTAAGTTTTACAATTTACACGTGCAATTCAATTTACACAGTTTTTACCGTTTTCCAAGAAATATTTTTGATTTTTCTGGAATGTTTTCCTATGAGTGGTTTACATACGTGTTTTCAACACGTAACCACACTTTCTTACATGACCTCTAACCCCTTTTAACCTTTCTGATCAAAATAATCATTTTAACCCATCGAGTATTCCTTCAACCAAAAATCAAACCTATTAAGAAAAACTCTTAAAATATTATTGTATACACTTAATTTATATTGTTAGCAAAGCAGTGTACTTGAGATCTCTTTAATTGGTGCGTTTTGTCCTCCACATTTCAATTGATGTCATATTATCATCAGTATGACTGTATATTGCCCATAATGAGCACGAATCTCGATAGGAAAACCTATCATCCCCTACATCTACAATACGCCCCATAAAGTTTTAACTCAATCCTTATCTTAATAATTTAACATCTATCGATGCATCTGTTAAAACACAATTCATTATTTAGACAGAAATAAATTCCAAGAAAGTACAATTTGGTTTGAAAACACGAGAAACACAAAAGTATAGTCTACGAATGACAAGCAAATTTGTTTTTCTTATATACTCTTCATATGAAACACTTAATATCGAAAACCTTCACGGTGGTTGTTTCGACAAAATATCTTCGTCATTAGCAAATCTGAGTACAACTATATGGGCGAGGTATCTCGTCATTGGAAAAAAAATCACCAGATCTTGATCTCTTCATCAGAAAAAAAATTGGCAGTATCTTGATGACGAGATATCTCGTTAATAGGAAATTCAATGAGAACTGGATGAACTAGATAAGTCGTCGAAAGCACTTAGAAGTTTAACAGTTATAATTATCTACACTCAATTACACCGATGTAAATAATAATATGTAATATTTTCTCTCATACACTGTTTCCGAAAATATTCATTTGTTTTGAATTGTGGATAGTTTTCTTACTCCATTGATCTAATTACAAATTATCCGAAATTCCAATCATTAAAAGCTGTTATAAATAAATACAAAACATATTTACATCACCTATAATACTAAATGCACAATAATCTATTCCTTAGGTACGTATATCAATTAAAGCGACACTCTACCTGTGCTTAAATATAAAAAACCATTGACAGTTTCATTTTAATGGTTTACTGCCTCCAGTTATGATTTGTATGTATATATAATAATTAAAATAAGGTTTAAAAACACAAAATGCTATTGATGTTGTAACTTTAATGCCCAGCAGCGTAAGGGACAATTACTCTCACTCTTACATACATAATTATTCTTACCCTTATCATCAAATTAAAACCAGTAACAATGTCGCAATTGATAATTAAGAGAGGTTTGTGACCTTTTATCCATTACAATATAAATTTTAGTCAATAAAATTAATTACTGATCCTTTGTTGCTGAATAAATATCGTTCTTTATAAGTTTAATGCCCTTCAGAAGTGGATAATTTATTTTTTGAACGCTAATAAGGACGTTACTCATAGGGCTTATTATAGATACCAGACTTATGAAGGCAGTTAACTGATATATAGGCTTAATTTAAATACCAACTATATTTTCTCTAGGATAATAAACCATAAATCTGTTTCTTAATACGAAAATGTCTGTGTGATGTGGCAACTGTACAAATCCTTTTAAGTGATGTCCACAAATCACTTCAAGATGATGAAAGCTATTACAAAAAAAGGGAAATGCCTTCTTAACCAGGGAACGAGGGCGCAGGGTGTGACATATCTGCGCCCATCTTTTGTTCTGTCTATTTCTCGACCCCTCATTTAAAAGTGGACGAGTCGCGGTATAGCTGACCTTGGACGGACCAGGTCTGCAGGCAATTTCTAAAAATAGAAAGTCAGGTATTTTGTGGGTACATTGTACTCAGCGCGCCTATCCTTGCAACTTAGATTTTTTCTGTCACAATAGTCAGACGCCTTGCAAATATGGCACGTAATCTCACGTACGACGAAGAAAAGAAGCGTTTGAGAACTTCGATACTTCGATATACAGTTTCGACGGCCGAAGAAAGTTTATTTGATGACGAAGAAGAATTTGACGATTATGTAGATGATCATGATTCATCAACAGACGGTGACACAAATATTAAGTAGATATAGATTTGTCAAGTGGAAATGATTTTTATGCTCGACGAGATAAAATAACATGGAAAAAATAGGAATTTCGAACTAATGTATGAGTTTCTGCAAAGAATATAATAATGAAACTTCCTAAAAACACAGCTATTTCAAGAGATGTTGGTACAACGCTAAAACCTTGGAAAATTTTTATGTCTGATGAAATGGTGAAAGATTTAGTGAACTGCACTAACATTTACATTGCATCGATTTCCGAGAGATGCGATATCTACAACTGAAGCTGAAATATAAGCGTTTATAGCATTTTTATATATTTATGGTGTTTACAAATCGTCTTATGTGAATATTACTGTTCTCTGGGCAACAGACGGCACAGGAATCGAAATATTCTGCTCTACTATGTCATCTAAACATTTTCTTTATCTACTCAGATGCATCCGTTTTGATGACATTCGTGATCGACAGACCAGAAAAGATACTGACAAGTTGGCTCCAATAAGAGAATTTTTTGAAAAATGTGTTGATAATTTCCATAAATGTTATTACGTAGTAGAGTACGTGACGATAAAGGAGCAGCTGCTGCCATTTTGAGGCAGGTGCTCATTTAGGCAGTATATGACTAAAAAGCCAGCAATATACAGAATGAAAATCTTTGCATTGGTTGATTCGAGAGTGTTTTATACTTGGAAAATGGAAGTATATACAGGACAGCAACCAAAAGGGCCATTCCAATTAGATAACAGTCCTGGTGGAGTTCTAAAACGTATAATGTCACCCCTGTATAGTTCTGGGAGAAATTTGACACTGGACAATTGGTACACGTCGTATCCACTTTCCCAAGAACTTTTGAAGAAAAAAAAATTACTGTTGTTGGAACTCTAAGAAAGAATAAAAAGGGAATTCCTCCAATACTTTTAGATTAAAAAAAGAGAAAAGTCTGCTCTTCTTTGTTTGCGTTTCAAAAGAATACAACCCTTGAGTTATACGTGCCAAAGAAAAACAAAAACGTTCTTTTACTCTCTACAATGCACAATGACGATGCAATTGATTCATCTACAAGAGAATCTAAGATACCCTAAGCAATAACATTTTATAAAATGACAAAAAGTGGAGTAGATGTTGTCGATGAAATGGGTGCCTCATATTCAGCTTCACGAAAAACTTAACGTTGGCCGATGGTTATATTTTTTTTCTCTACTCAACGTTGCTGCGATAAATGCGGAAATAATTTTGCTATATACGAAAGCTTCATCATCTCAATATTAAAGCAGACGCGCTTTCCTGAAGTATTTGGGTTTGCAGCTTATCGAAGATTCCAGAGAGAATAGAAGCCACAAAGCGATGCTTCCAAAAAGTATAAAAGATAAATTGAACCCAGTAAACTAAATGGAACCCCCTAATAAGGAGGCAAATGCAGTTCACAAAAGGTGTACTGAATGCCCAAATAAGAAGGACCTCAAAACGCGATATACTTGTGAAAAATGTCAAAAATTTATATGCATGGTGCATATAGCTTCAGTCTATAAAAAATGCACGAATTAACGCACTAAAAACAATTGGAAATACCCGTAGGAATAACATTGTGTATAAAATGATTGCGGTACGCAACTCAGTTTGTTTCACCAGTACTGATGGAAAACAACTTTTCCAATAAAATGCTTTTACCAGTATTTTGCTAGAATTTCTTTTCCAAAACAAATTTAATTCTTGTACTTATGTTTTACTGATTTTTATGTTTTCCCATAATATGAATAATTTATGAATATTTAAGTGATGAAGAAATAATTTTTAAAATAATTAATTAAACCTAATTTACAAAACGTAATGGAACACGAAAATCCCAAACAAAAAACTCTTTGATAGTAAAACTTTAAGCACGATAAATTTTGATATTCGGTATCTGGTAACGTCAGAATTAATGTTATACTTATAATTTTAATTTATAATTCTGTATTTGAGTTAAGACAGCGCATATTTAAGCATTTCTAAGTTTTATAAATTTATGTTCATTTTGTAAATAAATCATTATTGTCCTTATCAATATTTTTCAAACGACTTTTTTCGAATTTCTTTATTGCTGATTATACTCAGAATTTAGAATTCTGCATGTGTTCATTGATATAAATTTCGTTTCTCGGTGCATTTATATGTTCCACTATTTTTACTTGTTGATTTATAGTATTTTTACTTGCAGATGGGAGTTAGGTCTAAAGTTTGTAGTTTGTCTTACAGAAGGAGTGCAATAAATATAAAATGGATTATATGGATCGAAATATCATTAACATATTTGCGTCTGAAGTAATTAAAACGTTGACTAATTCGACTTCTAAAGCTTTGCAATGCTTCAAGAGACGTCTACTTTTGAAAGTTGTATTCTCACTAATTACGAAAACTATTTTTGTCAGACATCACTTTTAGCAAATGAATAAATTTATACCATTGGTGTTTTGTTAAATTCTCATTTTACTATTTAACTGAAAACAGACTGTTGGTAATCAGAAGGAATGTAGAGGTATAGAAAAACAGCACGATGATGTAAGAATCTGATAATTACTATTTCAAAAGAAATCGTGATGGATTGTAATTTTATAGATAATGTCGAGTCAATGAATGTAATAATAAATGCAATAAATCAAAGTGCCAGGTCGAATATTAACTACCCCCTTGTGAAGTATGTAAATGTGCAGTTGTATGTGCAACATCGGAAAACATTTGGAATTCGACCAAAAATAATATACACAGGCATGGAATATGAGTACATTGATAATTGCTGTTGAGAGGAAATTCAAAAAGTGTGACCAACAGGTCTACTAGTAATTACGTGACGGCTCTGAAAAACCGACTCAGTTTGATGATTTTGGCATCATACGCCTCATTTGGCGATGTAACAGATTATGGCAGGGCAGAGGTGTGAATGCTCATTTCGATAGAGTGGCGACAAAGGTGGTGAAATTACCAATCTATTACTAAGTCGCTCGTGCTAATCAGATGGCGATTGAATGGTTGGGCGTTCATTGCACCAATCAGATATCCAATGTTTGTGTTCACCTGGCAAATCAAAGCTGTCTCGAAGTCACATTACTACAGTGAAACCCCGATTTAACGTAAAACGCATATAACGTCATTTTTTATTGGTCCCAAATAATTATCTATGTGTTCAATGTTAAAAAATCTCTTTATTGTTAAATAAAGAGATTTTTTAACATTGAACAAAGAAATATCACTTCGAAATATTTTCCGCATTTAACGTTTTTTCAGCGGGGAGAACTGAAAGCGATTTTCTTGAAATAGTCGGATACTAATTTTTTAATAAATATCGGATAGTATTTTTTACTAAAATATCGGATACTACGATTTTTTTTTAAATCGCAGGCAAACACGGCGTTGCCCGTGACAGTTCATTTCGTGTATATACTGATACTAAAACATTAAAAAGAAAGAAAACCAAACAATTTCAATAATGAGTCCCACCTCTACCCGACATGACATGGGCATATCGGAACTTTGCATAAAATTCTGATTTCATGAGATTGATCTGGCCTAAAAGATTTTTCGTAGATTTCAAATCCGTTGAAAATTTCTCTCTATCTGTAACGATCGCGAAGATAGCATACCTCAAATAGTCCTTTTTGTGTTCGTAATGAATATCTTCGTCAAATGCGTCAATTGCAAATGAGATATACTAAAAAACTTACAAAAACTCGTATCTGTGGAGAATGATGTTAATTATTTAGCTAGTAAAAGCAAAACACACAATCCAAAATAACAGATTTCTTTAAACAATAAACTATTGTAAAGGAAGAAATAAAAGGCATATTACTTAAATTAGTCTTTATTTCGCTCTACGTTTTGTTTTTCTCCGACCCCGGCTTAACGTTTTCCCGTATATAACGTTATTCGTTTCCGGTCTCTAGAAATACGTTAAATCGGGGTTTCACTGTACTAGTTTGTACTAATCACGTGATAACATTTGATCCTGGGCACATAAAATGTTTAACAATGCTTACTCTACTGCGATATTACCTCTATGGTTGGATCTAGAAGTATATTGGTGCTTGAGACATTTTCTATCCGTATGTTAACTATCCATGTCCATTTTCTAAGTACATATGTCTGCACTCTTTCTGTATTGATATAGGTTTCCTGTTCGCATTATGAACGAATGTCACTTTGTTAGTATTTCCAAATACGATTTCAACTCTTTTTCAATAAAAATTCCAAATATTAAATTTTTATTGATAAATAATAGTTTATTGGTCAATACAAATTAGATTGTAAGCCATACGACAGTAAACTAGATTTAAAGGCAACCCTGACTTGCTTCATTTATGAGCATTTGAACAACCGAAGTTAAATATTCGCAGACTGTTTGGTTTGGTTGTTTACAATGAAAATACCTCTTATAGATTAAAGATTCATAAAATCAAAAATTTCAGTTCAAATCCAGAACAATTTCTTTTGATCAATAGACATTATCAGCATGCATCATAGTCTACTGTCGAACTATTTTACATCCTTTATTGTTGTGTATTATATGAATGCATTTGCTACAAAAATATGTAGGTTCACTTATGGTAATTCAATTATGTCACGCTGTAGCAACCCAAAGAGCTATTGTTGACGGTTTGGATTTACCTGAGACGGAAAGTTCCTAGGACGGCCCAAGTGGGAATATTCCGAGGCGAATATCAAAGGGAAATTTCCGCGTACAACGCCTTGAAATTTAACTCGGATTTAACGTGCATCGTCTCCTTCACACACGATGGTCTTTGGTTGAATCATTTTGAAAGCTCAACTGTACGGTTGCTAATCCGTTATTCTTACAACAATGTTTTTTCGGCATATGTTAATTTATGTATGATAACGGTTTTAGTGAAGCATCTATATATATAATTCTCTTACGTGGCTCACGAAAAAGACGTTATTTGTAATCGCGTTTTGGCAACACTGTACGATTGTTTGTTTATCGCGAAGTCTCGCGCATCGATTGAATTTATAGCGTTATCGGATGAAATTTTATTGAAAAAAAAAAGGAAATTTTAATGAGCTGTTGCAGTTAGTTTATAATAGAAATCACAGAAAGCGGAGGATCTTTTCAGGGCCATTTAAAAAACGGTCCTTTTCAGGGCCAACAATTGTAGTTCAACAAGACGCTTGCACTACAACTTTCGGAAAAAAATCAATGAAAAAGTGTGGGTCGTTTGAGAGCTGGGAAAATGTACACACAAACAACATGCTGGGTATTCAATTTCCAAAGCAACGCTCACATTTCGAGTCAAAATTTGCACAAAGTTTTCATTTGAATTCTGATTTTAGAGATACTGTACATATTTTTTCTGTAATACAGCAAATTTAGATTTGAAATTTATTTTTTTGGTAACATATTTTGTAAACAATCCCTTCTGCTAGGACACATGTCTTCATTGAGGCGAGCGAAGCGAGCATAGGTTCGCGCAGCGAACCAATGAGGATTGCGAAGCAATCCTCCGGGGGTTGGCGAGCGTTAGCGAGCAGGGGGCAGATCCCCTAGTGTGAACAAATTATTTTTCTGATGCATAGAATAATGTAATGTACTATATCAATAGCAACTCTCATTTCGTAAATGGATTTTTACTTATACAATATTTGCATTCACGAACGAAAGTATATTAAAATTTATCCATATTCTTGCTTAGAAATAATTCAAAATTCAAAAGAAATTAATTTGAAAGGTTTATTTAGACCTAATAAACATAACATAGTAAAACATGACAAGTAAACATAGTGAAACATACCACAAAGGGAATGATAAATAAATAATGACGAATCTTGCATAGAACAATAAGCATCATTTGATGTTTTATGATCTATCACAAGAAGCCTTTTATATATAAAATGATGAATACAAAATAATTAACAATAAACATAGCTTGATATTTTATGATTTGTCAAAGGATACGTTAAAATTTTACGCTGTTATGCAAAAGTCTTTTTAATGAGAACAAATATTTATGGAAAAATATCATCTGCTATTAAATGTCCAATGATGGGTTTGAAGTTGAAACTCTTTATTTATTTTCTTATGCTTTATTTATTTTCGTTTACACAAAATTGGTAATCCTTCTCATTTACCATACTTGCATTGCAACATAATAAAATGTCATTTCATGCTTTTTTTAATCAAAAATTTAATTTCTGCCATTGATAAAACGAATCTATTGTCATAAATAATTTACTAGTGAACTCTAGACGAAAAAGCTTGAAAATTGAAGGATCGCTTGTGTGTCAACAATTAAAATCGAAATATCTTAGATAAACTAAAACAAACATCAATTTGTAAGCATGCTCTATTATGCAAAATAAGTATTTTAATATTTCGTTTAAGTTAAATATAGTTTTTTTACTGGGACATCAAAATTTGTAAGCATGCTCTATTATGCAAAATAAGTATTTTAATATTTCATTTAAGTTAAATATAGTTTTCTTACTGGGACTGATCGGAATTATAAACTATTAAAAATTACAAATTTCAAATGAGCTTCAGTAGCCCAGTTGATAGAGTCATGGATCTGCAACCAGAGGGTTACGAGTTCGTAACTTGATCCAACCTAAGACCTTCCTGTATACGTGTCTGGTGTACGTTCAATCTGTAGTGGCCTCAACTGTCCTCACGTTGGCATAGTGGGGAAGTTTAGAGAGCGAGTGCCAGCACAGGTGTTAACCTCGTCATCTGAACGTGGTTCAAAATTACGCGGTGTTGTCGTCATATCTTTCCCTTCTGGATTAACAGCGGACCATCACTAATAGCCTGTTGTTTTCCTCAAGTGCGATGTGCAATATATTTAACTACCTATCCACATATCATCCAATTTCAAAAAACCATATATACCAGCCCCCATGTGTATAACACGGTCTTGGTTAGAACCAAGTATCAAATTCGTTACCTTCCATCCGTGGTAATCCGTTATTCTTCCAACTGTGCTACAGAGGACACAAACACTCCTTAGAAACGTATATCAATTAAAGCGACATTATTTCTGGTGTTCGATATAATTTAAAAAACTCTTTTTCCTTCGCCAGTTTTATTTTATAATTTAGTACCTCCAGTTATGGGTTTTATAGGCTTTGTATGTAGATGGTATTATTAAAAAGCTCAAAAATTTTTTTTAATGTCACATGGAATATTTATGTAGAAGGCGCGTGTCTATGCTAAACGGCCCCTAAACGTAAATTGCTTTTCATTTTATTTTTTATCTTTACGATCAATAAAACTGAATTTATTCATCAACTGGCACTAAAAGGAAAAAGTTGCAATCAATAATGGACACAATGCAGATGAGCATAGCTCATATAAAAGGCCATAAGGACCACAAGGAAAAAAACATAAAATGATCCTACACTTTTTTCCTGTGAAATAAGCGTTTTTCCAAACCTTTTATTTCACACTTAACCTATTTCATAGTTAGATGAGACCATTAAACTAAGGGAGCGATGACCACTACTTTCTTCTAAGAAATCTTTAAACTCTACTCGACATTTTGTCATAAAACAAATGAATGTCGAAACTGCAGTAAAGTTCTGACATATTGAACACAAAAAGAACATATTCGGCTTAATTCTAATAGTCGGAATTATACGCAACGATCCTTTTTAGCTAATAGGCTCCGATAAAGACTTCCGCTTCACTTAGAATATTAACAATGGTAGGAAGTCCGGATTAGGGTCGGTCGATTTCAAAAACACAAAATGGCAAAAAGGCCCATTATTCAAGACTAGAAATCAATATCCTTCCAGCTAATAAGATCGAGGAAGAAATAGCGTAATACTTCCGATCGGAAGTCGTAATACCCAGTTGCGAAATCCTTGTGGAATTGGAATTAAGATCTGGTTTTGACTCTCATTTGCATGCCGTTTAGATTTCGAGTCTTTCAGTTCCACTTCCGATTGAAATGGAATATGTATATATATTGGACCGCTGTCACTGATATTGCATAAACTGACATCTCTCTCTCTCTCAGTCTCAGTTCCTTCATCGAGCAGAACCTCAACCATGTTGTCCTCTAGAATCATCCTTGGCTTTTTCTGCGTCTGCGCAGTGTTGCTCATGACGGTCAATGTCCAGACTACCGATGCTGCACCCTTTGGTGGTCACCATGGTGGTGGTGGATACGGTGACGTTTTGCCCATTCTCGCAGCAGGAATCGTGATCAAGTTGCTGTCCGAGCATCACCACCATTAATACTCCTCTGCGTCTGCGCAGTGCTGTTTATGACGGTCAATGCTCTGACCGTCGATGCTGCAATTTTGGTGATCACCACCACGGTGGATACGGTGACATCTTGCTCATTCTCGCTGAAGGGGTCCTGATCAAGTTGCTGTCCAAGTGACCATTAACATCTGTCAGAGTCGTCTGTTATTCGTCTGTGTCAAACATAAAGTCGTGTGGTGACCACTGCATCGACTTGCTGCTCGAATTCTCCCTTGTGTATCTCGTCTCTTTATGAAAAATTCAATTGTAATCAGCAAATATGACCGTCAGCGCATTTGAAGTATGTATTGTGTTTTAGCTAATTCATCTCTTCACATTCAATTCAATAACTATTATCTTTTGAATTTATGCTAATGCATCTCTTCACATTCAATTCAATAGTTATTATCTTTTGAATTTATTCATCTTATTGTCATGTATAAAGTTATTATTATTAAAAAACTGAAATTTTGAAGTAATATTTTACATAAATACAAACCTTATATTTACTGTAATTCAATGGAAATTTTGGAATCATTATATCCAATGTAATAGTGGTTAAAAGTTTACTTAATGAAACTGAGTAGTTTTGGAATTTAATCGCTTCGAAATAGGTGTGTTTAAATTAATAATTTTGCATTGTTATATACAAATAATTCACTGTGTAAATATGTGCATATGTATTTATCGATTGATCATCTGCTGAAATAAAATGTATAGTTAAAAATTATGAGATTGTAGTTTTTATTTGATAACCATTTAAGAATTTGTGAATGAGCTCATTGGAATTATCAATATTATTCCATCTACACACAAATATTAAAATTCAGTTTGATAATAAGTCTATTAACTCTAAAATTTTCTAGAAATTGAAGTCGGGTTTCAGAATGTTTTCTTAAAACTGAACTTGGAATTTTAAGATGCTCTGCTATATAGTTTTAAATTCAAATAATATTAATGTAAAATGTAACTGCTGAATTTAGAATCCATATTATAACGTGAAATGTAATTATGGTTAAAAAATGAAAAGTTTGTCGTATTATCAAAAGAATTCTGCTATAAAGCCTACAATATATTAGATTGCAACAAATCGTAGGTATGATTCCTCGTAAGTGCAGTGTACCAATTTTACAGGAGGAGCAAAAAATTGTGCATAAAATCGAATACACTAGGTATCTTTAATGTACATTTTTTAATTCGTTGATCCGACGAATACAAGGCCTCACTTCACTGATGAGCCTAATTTTTGCGAAACTCAAGAGTTTGAAACTATTTTTTCGAGAAATTGGCGCTGACAAAGTATCACATATTTACCAAAAAATGAAAAAAAAATCGAATTTACGAATGATTGAAAAGGTAAACAGGAAAATTAACAACCGATTACGCAAAAGACAACGTAGATCCTTTTTCAATATCTATCATACTTAAATTTGAATAAATTATTTAAATATTTCACTAGAAATTGCTCGCACACAATAAATAAATATTAATTCATAATATAGATGCAAGGAAATGAGAATTGTAAACGATATTATTTATGACTAGCAAAACACTCGACCTTACTCGGTTTGAATTGGTTTACTCTAGATTGAAGAGATGATCAAAATATATAATGACTTACGTCTTTCGTAGAATAAAATAATATTTTACACCTTTCGCCATCTTTATAATTTCTACAACTCACTTTGGACACAAATCCTACACATGCATATCCATTTATGTTTAGGATTTGACATTTCACATACATCGCACCCTTGCTGTATGACAAAGCTACAAAATGACGAAAGGGGACAGACACTAAGTTTACTAGTACAAAATACGATTTTGAGGGATATTTGGAATTCCCATTCTTAAAGTTATTTTCATCTTGAACTCAATTAATAAAATCGGCAAGTGCTCTCACACTCGTTGTCTACAAAAAAAAATATTTTTTTACTTGTGGTACACTTTGCAGCCGGCATACGACTTTGTGTAATTTCGCAATCTTCTGTCATTTTGACAAAGTTTTTAATGTTTGAAAAGTTCCTGTTCGGATTTTTTAAACATTATTATTCTTTCAACAACGGCATTATTCTTTCAATAATGGCATAGTTACACTTAAAATTTGAAGTAGAATACTTAGTGTCGAACACTTAAAATCGAATACTTTGTGGTGGTGTTGAGTGTGATGAAAAAGAAAGCAATTTAATAAAATAAGGAATATTTAAAACAGAAAAGAGAAGAAAACATCGAAATAAAACAAAATAAAAGATGTCGTGAAAAAGTTGTTCTAAAGTTATTGATTTGTCATTCACTTTTACCTCTTGATATCGTAGTTGCCACAACTTACAACTAAAGAGTGAACAAAATTTAGAAATGCGAAGTTAATTCAGAGCAAAAAGAAACAGAAAATATTACTGTACGTGATCAACCAACACAAGATTTCGTTTCATTTCCGTTCGTTAAAAAATATCGTCTGACCCAAGTATTCGGAAATGGTTTTCATTGTGCAAAGAACAAAAATAAGACTCGAAATAAATGAAGTATCAGAGCTGAAATTACATTAACAAAAATAATTTTTTGAGGAATAATTACTTTTGTAGCACAGCACTGGTAAAGCAATCAAAGCAATCGTAATATTCAATATACATTCCAATTTTTCCAAAAATGCCAAATTAAGGTTGATTTAAGTATGCTTACTCAGGTGTTTTAGCATGAAACTCAACTAAATATAACAATAAAGAAATGTTTAATATTGCATTCACTAAACTAATAGATAAAATATAAAATAAAATACACTGCAATAAAATATCTAGAATAAAATTCATGTGATGTCTATACACACACACAAAAACTCAAAATCGAACATAGAACAGAAAGACGGACAGACAGACTTTCGCAAGCAATTCCACTCACCATATGAAGTAAGAACTCACTGCATGCAAATTTCCATGAAAATATATTAAACCGTGTGGATGTGTTTAGGGCACATACAGTACAGACATACAGCGCAAGAGGCGGATTTGGAATAAGAAGTTTCCAAAAGTATAGAAAAATTGAAATGAGTCAAAAATATTCAATGTACAAACAAACACTCCATTCTTATTTATATAGATAAAATTAAGGGAAATGCAAGCGATATTTATAAGGAGATTTAGTGAAAACGCGCATGGCGATGGAATAATTAACTTATAAAAAAATAATTTTCTGTAGTTTGAAAACGTCATAAAATGTTTACTTTTTAGATCCATTTAGAATTAGTAATTGAGATGTAGTTTTGAGCAGTGGTTTTAATTAGGAGTTTATGAAGCATTATGGAGTTTTTATGGGATGATTACTTAGATGTATTTTTGAGTTGCGAGATTTAGTAATTAACTTATTATTTTGAGTTGTGAGCTTTATTAATTGACTTACTATTCTGAGTATCGGAGTTGTAAATATTCAATGAGCAATGAAGTATACCAAGTAAGTGTTTGAATACATCCTCTTTATTTACGATTACCCGGCAAAGGTTAATTCGCACTTGAATAACAATAATACTGATTTCTAGAGCCCATTTTAATCTTATCTTAATGGGTTTTTACAGCTAGTATTTAATCTGTAATATTAAAAAAGGAAATGTTTGTCTATCTGTATGTTTGCTTGTTTTCTGCACGCATAGTCCTGACGAATTTGTGACACTTACAGTTATGGGATTTGGCACACATGTAGTCCGAATTTCTTAGAATTTTTGTGTCGTGGCGAGTTATGAAATAAAATCTAGATTATTAGATTTAAATCTAATAATGCATATTGATCAAGCCCGGAACAACTTATTGACAATTTCTTCTTGGTGCGTCGAATTTTTGTTATTTATATATATATATATATATATATATTTCTCTTGGCACACAAAAGAGACGTTATTTGTAATTGCGTTTTGGCAACACTGAGCGATTGTTTATTTACCAAGAATTCTCGCGCTTCAATTGAATTTATAGCGTTATCAGATGAAATTTTATTAAAAAAAATAAATATTATGGCCCGGTGCACACATCCGGTTTTTCAACGTGCTACTCCGTTGCCGCAACGCAAATGCGGTCTGAGATACATTAGATCTAATGGAGTAGTGCACACATGATTCCGCCACCGCTGCTGCTACGCACGTCCAACTTGCGTGCAATTTGTACCGCAGTTCCCCACGGTGCCGCAACTCCCTTCAAACGCTGCTCTTTTCTGAAGTACCTTGTTTTCATATATAAATGGAATATAAATAATAATTAATAAATGGCTGTAACCAGTAACGTCTATTTCTTTACAAATATACTTTTTTTACCCCAAGTAAGCGAAATAAACACGTTTTCTTCGATAGAATATTTATCGCAAATGGCGCGAAATGAGAATTTGCGTCATTTCATGGTAATGTGTGCATTGTTGGGCTTCGATGCCGCACGTATGTGTGCAGCGGGCCTTATTCGAGCTGTTGCAGTTTACAAACAACATTCTAGGTATTCGATTTCCAAAGCAGCACTCACATTTCGAGTCAAAATTTGCTCAAAGTTTTCATTTGAATTCAAAATTGTTCGATTTTTGAATCCACAGATACTGTATAACGTTTCTGTAGTACAACAAATTTATATTTGAAAAAATATTTTATTTGGAATATCATACTTTGTAAACAATCATATTCTAATCGCCTATCCATATTTTCTATAACATGTCTTCGTTGATGCGAGCAAACCGAACAAGGTTTCTACAGCAAACCAAAGAGGATTGCAAAGCAATTCTCTGAGATTGGCGAGCGTCAGCGAGCAGTGGGCGGGTCCACTAGTAGATTATATTATGGTAACAGTTGGTACTTCGATATAAGACTTCAAGTTTTAGTGATGTGGGAAGAAAAGTAAATATATGCAAAGTAAATGGATTGTATAGATTGATAGAAATGAAAATATTTTAACCGGATACGCAAATTCTGGGAAGCAATGCGTTGGGGGTAATTTACGTGCTATTTCAAGTACTTCAATTTATTTCTCAGCCATGACTTTATTATCTCGTCCTCATATTAACACGTATTAATCATAACTAGCTATTAGTCAGTTGCCATAAATAAGGAAATAAAATAATTAGTCGTTACCATAAAATCTCTAATACGCAATAAAGATATAAAGCCATACAAAAATAATTTATGAGGAGCTAAAAGCCAAAGCGAGTGTACCAACATTGTTTACACAGCATACTGGTTGATCTAGAATTACTTCCTAGATTGGAAAGAAGAGATTGTTTAGGAATATTCCATCCAGATTTTTTTTTTTTTTTGAAATTCAAATTTTCATCACAATTTGATATTTTTATTAATAAAATGTTGTTTGAAGAAATAAAATGCAATGGATAATCGGTCCTACTAATGTAATATATTACACGAAATTACATTATATATGCTGTATATATATATGAATCAATGTCTTGTCTGTGATTGTTGTCTGACCATATCATTTCTGGTGACAGATTTTAATGACAATTACTGTGGGATCAACTGCTTGAAAATGATTTATTAGATCGTCGAATAAACAGGCTCAGTCAGGAATTTGAACACATGATTTGCATAAAGAAGTGTTAGAGATTTGGTCACAAAAATAAAAATAAGAAGAAAAAATTCTTAAAAGAACAAGGCGATTTGAAATGATTTTATATCAAAGTAAATTTAGGTAGAGGTACTGTTTTTGAAGCGGAAAATAAATATTATATTCATGATCATATTCATATCATTCATGATCATTTTCCGGACGTGACGTCATGGGTCATGTTTTTAGAATACTATTTCAGCACTTTTCCTAAGAGAATTCAAAAATGAATCCTGTATTGATGATAGTTTTCTATCAATTGTGATGAGTTTAATATACCAGACATCGCCACAATTTCGTCATTTTAAGGAAAACTTGATATTTGTCATGCAAAAGCATTTGATGGCGGAAATAAGATTTTCACTTTCTAACTTATTTAATTTGTTTACTCTGTAAATCTTCGCATCACTAAAATGTGAAAAAATAGTTCACTGTTACAAAAAATAAAAAAATATTCTACAAATAAACAGAATTCAAAAATGAATCCTGTATTGATGATAGTTTTCTATCAATTGTGGTGAGTTTAATATACCAGACATCGCCACAATTTCGTCATTTTAAGGAAAACTTGATATTTGTCATGCAAAAGCATTTGATGGCGGAAATAAGATTTTCACTTTCTAACTTATTTAATTTGTTTACTCTGTAAATCTTTCGCATCACTAAAATGTGAAAAAATAGTTCACTGTTAAAAAAATAAAAATAAAAAAAAAATATTCTACAAATAAACCACATGATTTTTATAACAATAGAACATTAAAGCCTTCAGAAAAGGGAGGATAAATAAAGACACTTTCTAATTCAAGTTTCAAGATCACTGCTTATCAAGAAAGAGACCAACTAAATTGAAATATATTTTAAGCCTCATTACTGTTACCTATGTGCTGGACGAAGCATATAATAAATAGCAATAAATATTTATGCTTTCTAAACATAATTAAAATATTGTTAAAGTTAGGATTAATCCAAATTACCTCTTCGCTGCCTAAAATTTCAAGTTTTATCTCGTGCATTACCAACTATAGTTAATTTATTAAGATTAAAATATACATCCAATCTTCTCTGCTAGGAAATTTAATTTAAATATTTATACTTAAATGCTGCGAGGCGGTATCCTTTGAGCTTAAAACCTAATTATGTGTACAAAAACGCCTCCCATTTTCATCGTAATTTGTTTTAAGTATTCATTAATTTAATCTTAATCTGCGTGTAAATAATTCAACTATTAGCTAGACAAAATACTTTCTATTTTAACAATGGTGCGTATGTGGCTGTATTTCTGCACTTCAACACTAGATTAGTAATGCATATTTTCCAAACATGAGAGGTAATTGAAGTTGAGAGATTTCAATTTGATGCAAATATATTGTAATCAGAATTTCGAAACTTTGTTTTGGGTTCCTATTGTACAATGAACAGACGTGTAACGATAAAACTCGAAAGGAATAATAATTCCTATACAAATGATTAATAATGCTTCCTTTTGAATCTTAATTGGTATCAAAGCTTCAGAACTTTTAAAATTTTAGAATGTGTCGCAGTTTGTGAGTGTTTATTAATTCATAATTAGGAAATATGGTTTGTTCAAATAAGTTGTCAGATTTGGTACTCTGAAAATTTTTGTTTGCTCAGTATAAATAAACTTGGTGGGTTCAAGCTGGAAATTAATTACATTTAATAAATAGTTATCTCTTCTATATTCATAAACAGGCAATGAAACCTCTGTTTAATTCTCTGAGCGTCACGAGATTATGTTTCTTGTTGATACATTACGAAAATCCACAGCACGTATAATGACAAGATACCCGCATTTATTGGTTAAAAGAAACTTAGGACATATTCTATGAGTGGAGGACAAAACTAGTTGGGTAGGTACGTATTATAATTAACATCGCACTGGAGCAACACTCCGAAATATTTACTACGGTCCGGGATCAAACACAAAGGGAAGGATCTGAGGACAAAGTCATAAAATTTTGAGCCGTGGTCAGATAACCACAACGCACCTCAACTTGCACCACACTGTCCCACACGGAACGGCAACGTGAGGACATTTGAACCCACGGCAGATTAACATGTAGCAGTCACCTTTCTATTTGACGGTATTTACTAACTCGCAACTCATCGGTTGCTAATTCGTAACTCTACCAACCGAGCTACCGCGTCCCTTTAATTTCATAATCATGTAAACGACAGTGTCGTGTTGCATTTGCCACACCAGCCTTTGTCGGATTCAGTTTTTGTAAGCCCCTTCAAGTTAGGTGGAAATGAACCATGCCCTGTGAAGATGAGTATCTCAGGTCCAACCTGCTGATTTCAGTCAGTGATACTACTGGCAACACTTCCTGAATTGTTCTACATGTATACCTCTCATTTCACTAAGGATTAAACAGTCAACAAGCGTTTTCACTCCTGCAATAACTTTTGGAAAATTGCACCTCTTCATCTATATGTTCAATTGTGATTCCTCTTTTGGTAATTATGTGCTTCTTCATTTACATCATGACCCGTACTAGTTTTCATCCAGCCTAAGAAAACTTCTTCGCTTTTAAGTAGTAGGTACTGTACGCGAAAGTGGATTAGGTATTTTGTTAAACTTTAAATGCCAGGAGATCCTCAGATCGACTGTTTAACCAGATCTTGTCCAAACCTACATGGTGCTGTTCTCGGATCGTTTCCTTGGGATTTATGCCTGACCGTCGTCAGAAGCTTGTTGTGTTGCTTCAGTGCGACAATAATCAAAACACCTACCCACCAGATCGTGACTTTTTTGTAATACAAATTGACACTTAAGGGTTATCAAAGAACAACGATAGCATAGCAATTAATGGAATAAATATTTTTAAGTACATGGATTTTTAAGTAAGGGATGCCTTTCGTCAGACCGTCCAACTTGAAAAGGCTTTAAAGCTGTAGAGTAAAAGTAAAAGTTTTAAACATTTTCTGATGGTTTGGATTTCTATACACAAAAAAATATTTTACCCTTATTCTTTTCAAAATGCGTTAGTTTTTATTTTATGCATACTCTAACATCCATCGTACTTAAAAAAGTATTTTTTTAGCTTCAACCATACCTGCCTTTAAATTATATTTTAACTTATACAGTGTTAAAGTCAAAAATAGTTTAATATCAAATACTGTGTTCAACGGGAAATGAAATTTGAGGAAGTATAAATAACGTATATTCTGTCGCTTTATTAGGCATTTTGCCATACGCTTTATAAAAGTAGATTCTTATTTCATCATGAGGATGTAAAAACATATCGACAAATTGTACGGATAATATTGTAATTTGTATCTAAGTACAACGAAACTTATTTGTAACTTGTAGAATGATCTGAAAATTCACGTGAATTGTTTGTAAATTCTGATATTATTTTTCAACCATATTCGATCAAAAAATAACCGAAATACTCTCTGAATTTACTTCCTCTTCCAAACACAATTCTAAGATTCTCAGATAAAGCAATTTCATCTAATGAACTCGAAGTGACTTTTCTGCAGTTTTATTCGGTCCTGAACTATAAAATTATCGATCAATTTTCATCTTTGAATGGGAAAAACAGAGCGTAACGAATCTAACTAAAATACATCCACTATCTGAAACATAGCAACCATAAGTAGCTTTCACTCTCTTTTCTTCCTCGTGTTTGTGCTTTCATTTCTTCTTTCTCTTTCATTTGAAGGTCTGGAAGTCCACGAACTCAAGCGTGACTCAGGCATCGAAACTGTTTTAAAATAACGCCAAACAAGCATCACTTGGTCTACATCGAAGGATCATTATTGGGAAGACAATGTATATTTCTCGATACCAGAAGGAATGAATAGCAAATCAGGTTTCTCTCATTCAGATGCCCTACGGGCCGTGGTCTGTGTAGACAAGAAGTAATTTGAAACAGGATTCATTGCGATCATTTGGTATCGGTGTTGTTGACAAGGATATCCGTATTGCTCTTGTCCACTTCGCTATTGTTTGTTTTGAAACAATCATCACTTTTTCCGATTGATACTTCCGTTCGGGTGTAGCAGTTATATAAGACGCAAAGGAAGTGTTTCCGTTAGACGTCTCACGATCTTTACCGTCGACTGAACTGGTCAATATGTCCCAACAAAGTTTCGCCTGGATTCTGCTCTGTGCTTTGGTGCTGATGGTGGTAGTTTGCATACACCAGTCTGATGCAGCCACAACCTTGCAACGCAAAAAAGTCATGAAGAAGTTCGAGGAGATGCTACCAGCACTAATGGAGCGTCTTATCATGAGACTGATATTCTCAAACTAAACATCGGAGATGTTCGACAAAAGATTCTTGATGTTATGCACAGTAAGGTAAAATGTCATCTTCGTTTGTGTTCTGCCAACGCGATCCTTGGCTTTCACCAATTCTATTGGTATCCACACCAAGTTGCACCATTTTACACTAATATCTGCATGAATGTACGTGCATATCCATTTTGTTTCTGATTGACTGGAGGCAGTGGCACATCTTTTTCCAACACTGTTCACTGCAATGCAGTTAAAACAGCCACGATTTCAACAAAGATGAATTTAGTATTGAAAAACAAGAAATGCATTGCTGCTGATATCCTTCAGTCTACAAAGATACCTGTCTTCACTGTATTACAATGATTCTGCCTTGCAAATGTGCTGTCATTGATGTTACCGCTGTCCTTGTAAATTTTCCAGTAACAGATGCTACAACCAGTGCTTTGTCAACGATGCTTTGCCGAGGATGAATCGTACCATCAACAAAGTTGTGTATAATATATCAAGGCTGTGTTTAAACACCTTTGTGCATGATAACAACGACGTGCAAAGTGCCCTATTCATCTTATATGAAATCCGTTGCAGAATACTGAAATGCCTGGCGCTGGGCGCTGTCACCTAAATGTAATAGGCATGTTATGTAGGAATGCCTATTATAATGCCATTTACAGAATTGTACAAGTGTTAAGTGTACAAAAGAAGGCGATATCTCTAGCAAGTCTCGAATTTCCTGCATAATCTTTTGTTTTTAATCGGTATTCAAAAAGTAAGTAAAATGTTCAATGTGTTAGATTAAAAATTTTCAAAGAATGCCATGTATACCACAAAAATGAATTTATTATTTCAAAATACAATATGTTTCTTGATGAAAACTACTTTATTGCACTGATTTAAATTTGCTAGAAATTATTTAATAGCCTATAGCGTGAAATTACTTTAAAATTATGTCATTTTACTGTTATGATTTTGCTTACAATTTTAAGTGTATTTATTTACTAAACTTAATTAATCTGTATAGCATTTTCTATCAACCTATTTTCAAGCATATTGAATTCAAGTACATAAAATATCCTGTACATATTACTGTAATAAACGTGTACATAATATTTATCTGAATAGTCTAAAAATAAATGTAGTTCAAAAGAATGTTTTTTGTTGTATTTTAAGCTGTATTAACTTTAAATTTTGAATTAATTACTTTTGAGTAGATATCGTAGCTTTATTTCCATTGATATTGTTGATATTGGTTAAAAAGTGAAAATTTCATTCAGTACTGATATGAGAAGTTCAGTTTAATCTAAGTGTAAGAAGATGTAAACACAATATATGTATAAATCAATTAACGAGTGCTTATAATCAGCTTTAGTATTCCATTAGTATTTTATCAGGTTTAATTAAAATAAACCTAAAAAGTAATGTTTTGATGATATTTTTGAAATCTCAATTACAAACTCATGAACAAAATATTGAGTCTAAAAATCTCACTGACAGAAATATTTGGTATTTCATTTTGTATAATAGTTTGTACATACTACAGCTCCTACACTTATAATTTTTTTTAAGCAAGTAAGCTTTCAGAAAGATATAAAATCAAGAAACTTTTATACTCATCATATCTTGTGGAGAATTCAAGTTTTTCTGAAAACTGTACACAACGGTATACTTAAACGTATAAAAATGTGAACGTGAATTCCTTTTAAAAAGAAAGTTTCACGAATCGCAATGCTGATGGTTATTTGTTTTAACAGCCACTTATGTATGGACCATATTATTTTGATACATTTTTCTTCTTTAAAACTAGATGCAAACAATGTTGAGATAAGAAACTAATTATTAACAGCCATTAAGTAGCATAAAAAGAGACATGTCTCTTTAAATATAACGTACAGCATAACATTTAGAATTTTTTCATAATTATGTCTTATATCACGGTACATATAATCTATAGTAATTATTAATGTATTTATTAACCTATGAAAAACGAACAAAATTGCATTTAACTTGGTTAAGGTCTTATATACTTATAAATAGAAAGTAATTCATCTTAATTAAACCTGGAATCACTTTTTTTTCTCTGCAAAAATTGCTGAAGAGAAAAAATGAAAGAAGAAAATTGAATGATAAATATGAAATCTTAAATATGTTAACGGAAAGTAAATTTATTTTTCATGAAGCAAAAAATAATTCTTCGGATATTTCATATGCGGGAAGCAGCTAAAATTAGCATGCTCTTATAATGTGTTATTTCAGCAAAATGCGTTGTCCAATTAAAAGTAAAAGAAGGAAGCTGCTTATATGTTCATAATGTAAAAAGTATATTATAACTATTGTAAACAAACAAATACATATTCAATTAACTTAATTACTTACACAATTGGGGAATAAATGGGTTTTTTACAGCATATAAAGGAACAACATATTCAATATTTATATGGAATCGCAAAGAAAATTTAGGTTAAAAGCTGACTAAGGTACGCAACTATTTTTTTTTCTAATAAAATAACATCGACCTATACAGCACTATACGTGGCAAACTGAAGGCTTTTTGTGAAGGAGTACCTAGAAGAAGGACGCTGCTAATTCTAAGAGAACAACCAACAACATAAATGCACTTACAGACCGGAAGTTCGGTGACATTCAAATGCAAGGATCCATATAAAAGTTAGGTTGCATGTTCAATATCAGAGCATATTGGAATAATAGTAAGACAAATGAAAATAAAAATTATTTTCCTCAATATTAAGTTGATTAATGAAGTTAATCATAATTTTGTACAACCCATAACGTAGTGAGTCAAGCGATTCAAAACACGACGATACAGCGAAAATTCAAGTAAAATAGTTATTTTTCAATAGAGATGTATACTCTATCTACACAATCAATTCAGGGTTTCATGTCCGTAAAAAGTTGATGTAGTAGTGGAGGAGATAGAAATCTCTTCGAAAGCAACGACCGAGCGGCTAGATATGCATAACCAGTTCGAGTTCTTGAAATCGTCTCTCCTATTTCTTCCCTCCTACTGACACCAAGGAACTGTTAATTAAAGGGGACCATTGTGGACCCCTTAAAGACCATATTAACGGGAAGGTGAGATTACCAATATATCTTTATACGTAGATTTGCAATCAGCGGTCCATAAGACGTTTCTATGGCCATCGCAACCTCTGTACAGAAGACAAGTAAAATCTAAACGTGTCAGGTCACACACATTTTCGCCAAAATTTGACCGAATCATATCCACTATTATTCAAAAGATACGAGGAGGTTATTACAGGCACTTGTTGCAAAGAGATGGTGTGCCACTAGGGTAGTCACAAAAAAATAAATTTTCGAATATCTACCGGGGCATTCCCCTAAAAGTTGCCAATTGGCTAGAAAATGTGATTGGCAAAGTTTTAGCTAATTCTGATAATATTAACCCGTGCCTCATTGAGGTTAAAGTTAATAAAAACAGCGATTTTTAGCAAAAAATCGTAGTTTTTACTCTTTAAAATTGAAACTATTGGTCCTAGAAACCTTGTTCTTGTCTAATTACATAGGAAATTTATCTGACTTGAAGTTTGATCTCATCCACTTTGTTTTGCTAAAACTGATAGAATGGTGTTTAGCATTTTTCAGGTAAGATCGTAGTGGATATCCTCAAAAGTGAATTTTTATGGAAAGCCCCGAAAAACATTACAATATTCAATTACATCTGCTTTCCAGATTATGCTTTGTATTTTCCATTTTGTACATCAAAAAGGCTTTTGTTAGAGGTATTTTCAAACATAAATCCAACAACATTCAAATTCAAAATGAAGGAATTAGGGACAAATATAGTTCAAATGTATTTATTAATTATACTGTTGCATTATACATCATTACATTATTATCATTTAAAAATACAAATTAGGTGGTAATTACAAATTAAGGTGGTAATGTTTTAGATATTGTAGCTTTTAAAGAGTTTTAAAAAATGTGCCTACATTCAGATGCAACTTGTTAAAGTACTTCAAATACAACTTGTGAGTGGTTTTTAGCATTTTTCAGGCATTAGGTCATGACCCACATAATTTAATTCTAGGTAGAAGTGTCATACGACTCCGCAACTGATCTCATCAAAAATAGATTTAGAAATTCCTATTTACAGGGAGCTGTTGTGCACTGGGATGGGAAATTACTTCCAGATTTGTTAAGTGAAGAAAACGTGAAGCGGATAGCGATTTTGATTACATATGGCGATGAAGAACAGTTGATAGGTGTTCCAATCCTTGAAAACAGTACGAGGATAATTCAGGCAAAAGCTGCATTATCAGCAGTTGAGCAGGGGGGGGGGGGGGGGCAGTTGGGAAAATCCCGGCATTATGTTTTGATACAACGGCAGTAAATACTGGTCGCCTTAGGGGAACCTGCGTTTTTCTAGGGCAGTTATTAGAGAAAAACTTTCTGAATTTAGCATGTCGCCACCATGTTTTAGAAGTTGCTTAGAAAGCAGATTTTAATTGCAAAATGGTCCCACTAAAAAATCCACTGGTCCTCAGCCAGATATTTTTCGAAAATTCCAGACTCAGTGGTCTAAGCTAGACAAAAAGAAATACAAACAGGTATAGAAGATGAAATTATTAGAAATAAAATAAGCTATCCAGACCAAATTTCAAGTTTTCTTTTTGAACAATTAAAAAACCGACAGCCCATTGATGATTATAAAGAATTCATCCAACTTTGCTTAGTTCATTTAGGGTGTCTTCCTCAAAAAAACATTATTTATAGAGTACCTGGTGCTATTCATCACGCCAGATGGATGGCAATTGCCAATTATTCTCTTAAAATGCATATTTTCAGAGATCAATTTTCGTTAACTGATTTAGAGAGAAAAGGTATTACATATATTTGTTTATTTATAGTCAATATTTATGTAAAAGCATGGTTCAATACCCACAAACCCACTTTGGCCCCCAACCTAGATCTACAATTACTAAAATCTTTAGTTAGATACACGAAAATTGATAAAGAGGTTGTAGACAAGGCCCTGTCTAAAGTAACAAACCATCTGTGGTATATGAACTCGGAGCAAGTTGCATTTTCATTTTTCGATGACACTTTGAAAAAAAATATCAAAACAAGCATGGTTGAAAAATTAAGGTCCGAAGTAGAAAATGATGAAGATGATTGTGATGATAGGGATATAAAACCAAAACTCAATTTCCCAAAAGTTGTTTAATTATTGGACAAAGAAGTTAATTACTTGTTTCTGCTTGAATTCTAAATTTTTTTAAGAGATTTAAAATCGATACAGATTTTTTAAATTCTGATCCCGATGTATGGTTTGAAAATCAACATTATTTAAAAGCTAAAAAAATAGTAAACTTGTTAAGGGTTGTTAAAGATACTTCTGAGAGAGGAGTAAAATTAATTAAAGACTTTCATTCCTCTTTGACGAAAGACGAAGAACAACGGCAGTTCCATTTACAAGTATATCTGAATGTAAACAATTTTTTTCGGACTCTTCAAAAGCTATAATATCTAAGACATTACCACCTTAATTTGTAATTACCACGTAATTTGTATATTTAAATAATAATAATATAATGATGTATTATTCAACTATATAGTTAATAAAATACATTTGAACACTATTTGATGTAATTTTTATTACTTGCTTCCCCTAAACCCCTAATTCCTTCATTCTGAATTTGAATGCATATTTGGCTACCTTGCTCCATACACTGTCAAGTAAATGGACATACACCTGACAAGGAAGTTTAATGACATTGAAGAGAGGAATACATACAGGGACGCATATTCTTCGGTACCAGGAAACCAAGCTATAACTATAACTTTAAATGGCATTGGGTCCAAAGTATAGGTGCTGGTGAAGTTTATTGCGTGAAATACGTTAGACGAAATCTGTTCTACCTAAAGAACTAAATTGCTTGCGTTCTTTACAAAAGAAATGACGTTTCTTTTCTGTTCCCGATTCTCTAGGTCATTTATTTCTTCGTTACTTTACAATCTGTTAAATGAGGCGAAACAACACCGGAGAAAAAACATTCAATACTTATGAAAATGAGTTTAGAGGACTTTCACCCCCTGACTTCTTCGCAGATGAAAAACATAACCGTTTATCGATTTCTCTGTTGTTGCCAAAAAAAGACAGTTTTGTCCGTGTAATGGAGAATGCTGTGACGTTAAAAGTAATATTGAGATGATTTCCGAGAGAGATATGTACTTTGTATGTTGATTTATTCTCAGGTAAAATACTTCAGAATTAAGTGGGGTCCGGGACTCAAAATTCTAAAATCTTCAATTTTAAAGTTCTAGCTCAAAAATTTTTTCTGCAGGTGTTCTTTGTATTTTGCAACTATAATAACTAGTTTATATTTCTAAAACTTAATTTTTTTTTAAATAAAATTTTAAAACATCAGAAATTTTGATGTTGGGCAGAATTGATATATCTCAAAATATTATACACACACATATATATATATATATATATATATATATATATATATATATATATATATATATATATATATATATATATATATATATATATATACATATATATCTTAGTTTTTTTCTATAATTTATTAACATTAATAAATATGTTTTAAAATTAATTTGTAAAAATTTTGTTCATTTATGACAAGTAGTTCTTAAGTTATATCGATTTTAACTGTTGAAATCCCATTTAATACAAAAGGGGAAAAGGGCGTTTAAAATTATGAAGGCTCCTTAGATTAGCAGCTGTCATGTTTGTAAAAAGTTGAATATTTGCGGCTCAACTGATGGCAGAAATAAAATGTAGGTGTCATTTTATTCAGAAATATATGTATTATTTTTTAAAACAATAAAAAAAAAATTGGAATTTTTTTTCATGTTTTGAGTCTCCAGACCCACTTAAGAACACAATGTGGAATAAAACTATAATATCTACAATATTCCACGATATATTCAAACACATTTCTGTAATAGAATAACTATGTTTGATATTATATTTTGCTATTAAATACATTTATTCCACCAGATTGTTCTTGACCCTCTCCTCGTGGTTTATCTTTGCGTCAAGAACTGTTGTATAATATTCAGCCTCTGGTGCCAGAACTTGCTTCAAACTGTCACTCGTTCAAGAAGGTAGTTTGTCTTAATTTGTCAATGGGTAATTTGTCTATTCCACAAGGATCGTCTTTCCCTTTCAGTAGTCGAACAGATTTATATCACCGAATAAAACCCCCCACCCCCCAAGTATTGCAGGAACTTTCCTATAGCTTAAAGTCTATGTGTATCACAACAAATGAGTGCTAAAATAAGTATTAATGAGAGACCTCTTTCCAAATTTTTGCTGACCTGAAAAACATGCGAAATATTCAAAAAAGAAACACTCAAAACAAAAAAAAACAACAAAAAAAAACAATAAACGAAAATTTGGCAGGACAGAAAAAAACAAACCAGAAAGGATGCAATTGCACTTAATGAACATAAAACTCAAGATGATTCCGTTACAGCACCGCTTCAAGAGAATTACAATATATTCATATAGGAAATGTACGTTTTGCGAAGCATCCGATTGAAACATGACTGCAGATCACTTCTTAAACTTCCCCAGCCGGGAATCCTCTCTGCAACGTGCACGGTCACTCTCCAAATGTGTTTGTAATACGAGACATAAAATGCTGATCTGAACTTCAATATTTGCCGTAGGAAATACAACATAATTAACTTTAATTTGAATCTAGAAAGTCAATTGTGTTACTTTACCAAAACGAGTGAAAGGAAGTGCAACTTTGGCTACCAAAAACTACGTTATGATTGAGTTTGGGTTACCTGCTATATATAAAATGCAGTAGTATATATAGCAGTGTATCCTAATTCCACCATGGAGTTTCAACAAGGCGTACGAAAGTGAAAACAACTTTGCCAACAAAAAGTGCTTCTTTATTGATATAGATTACACAGCTAGATACTGTAGCATTACGAGATAGTTTACGTATTGATGGCTAAAAGCACCTCAATACTCCATCCGAAATTTGGAGTGGCTGAATTCGATAGATGCTAAACCTAGTTGAGTGATTATCAGTTGTGGGAGACCATGAGAGCTGTAATAAGATCACGGGTGTTACGTCGTATGTAAGGCCACATAATGTATGATTGAGACCGTTTGACTGTCGCATTTAGCAGTTCTATATGAGTGCTTCTGAGTGTTTGTCAAGCGGCATGAGCTGCAACGAATATTGAAGCTGTGATAGGAGAGGAGGTAGTTTTTATTATCACCGAGCTTTCAAACGGTTATTGGGAGTACCAAAGAGGATATTCTACAACTCATTGTGGACCATCCATCAAAGTGTACATGAATTGTGGCGAACGCCACCTGGCATTGGTAAGTACACTCTATAACAAAAAAATCGACGCACTAAGAAGGAATCATCCGATTGCTTTGAAATTTCGTACTCAAAAATGTTTTGACCAAATATGCAAATGATTAAAATTTAGTGTCCAATGAATGAATAGTGTGATATCCAGCGCATTGGAACTGCGCATCCAGCAGATGAATATAAAGAGTTGTTCTTGAACTGTTGTTAAAATTTATGCTGCATTGCGATTTAGGATACCTTTCAACGACTGAAAAAATGCCTCGCCGCAGGATTCGAGCTCATTACGAGCAACTTTCAGAGTTTGAGAGAGGTCGTAACATTGGATTGAAAGAGGCAGGTTGGGCAAATCGGAGAATCGCTCGTAATGTGAGTCGAAGCGATGCGGATATTAGAAGATGCTGTCAAGAGTGGGCGGACAATGGCAGATTTCAGCGTCATGATGGTAGCGGTCGACGTAGGGCCACAACAGATCGCGAGGACAGAGTGACTGTCAGATCAGCTGTCACAGCGCCTGATTCATCGCTATCAACCATCATTCGTGCTACCCACACACGAGTGTCCACCATGACCATTCACAGACGGCTGAGAGAGCGAAATCTACGCTCGTTCCGACCGTTACGTCACCTGCCACTCACGCCTGCACACCGTCGAGCCAGATAACAGTGGTGCTTGGCTCGATCAGGCTGGGATGATGTTGACTGGGGACGTATAGTCTAGCGACGAATCCCACTTCCAACTGCGTCCTGACGATCATCGAAGACGGGTCTGGAGACGCCCAGGGCAGCGTGCCGATCCTTCTTTCACTATTGCACTCCACACGGGCCCTCAACAAGGAGTTATGGTCTGGGGTGCCATTTCCCTTGATAGCCGGACCCCTTTGGTCGTCATTAGAGGTACACTTACTGCACAGCGGTACGTTGACGACATTCTGAGACCTGTTTTGCTACCGTTCCTTTCGCAGTACCCTGGGCTTATTTTTCAGCAAGACAATGCCGAACCACATATGGCACGTGTAGCTATGAACTGTCTTCTAGATTGTCAAATACTTCCTTCGCCAGTCAGATCACCAGATCTCTCTCCCATCGAGCATGTCTGGGATATGATGGGAAGGCCACTGCATCCGGTAGGGAATGTTGATGACGCAGTCCGACAGTTGGAGCAAATTTGGCAAGAAATACTGTAGGAGACCATCCGGGAGCTTTATCGGTCTATGCCACGCCGTGTGGCAGCTTACATCCAGGCTAGAGGCGGGTGAACACCTTATTGAGCTCGTTATTGTAATTCTGAAATAAATCATTCAATTGTTCTGAAATTTTAATCATTTCTATTCTGTAGCTAATTTTCCTATCCACCAATTTTTGTCTCCATCGGACAACTCCTTCTTGGTGCGTCGATATTTTTGCTATATAGTGTAGTACCATTTGGCTTGTCTTTTTTAGGTACGAGTGTTCATATCACGTTTACCAGTTATCTATTCAGAAAGGCGAGTAAAACACAGTACAACTTTCTATATCAAAAAGTATTGCATAATAGATTCGGCAAACACTGATTCGCGTATTGTTGCATTACAAGTTCATTTTTGAAGGTACCATTACGTTCACCATAAGCTATTAATTGTTTACGATTTCCCCAAGAGAAATGGTACTGTGATGACAGAAAAAATAGACATAGTTGATCATAAACTACCCAAGAATGATATAAATGAAACATTGGTAAGTAGATGAATAAACGTCACGCTGAAGCAACACAAAGGGCTATTGGCGGTGGTCCGGGATCAATCCCGAAGCGAAATCCGAGTACAACACGTTGTAATTTTGAATCACGGTCAAATCACGATATCACACCTGGTACCTCCCTTTGAATATAACATCGGAGTTGTGGTGAAAGAACTACCATACTACAATTGAATTTAATAATCACTTGTGATAAATCCTCTCATACTCAGAAGCAAGGAGAAGGATACGTATACCGCTACTAAATATGCTAATTCGTTTAAATGTGGTTGGTTTGTGCTATACAGTCATAAAATAGGGTTAAAATTTATTGGAAGAAATCGCCGCTCTTTGGAAATTCTTCATTCGTATAATGAAGTAGGTAAAGAGGAAAGCAGAAGACAGAAATCAACACAGAAAAGAAAATGTGTCGATTGAGAATATATGATTTGATGTTAAAATGTCTCCTTCCAAGTAGATGGGCCATTGAAGCAGCCATTCAGAAGCTAACTGTAGTAACATGACTGAGGTATGAATCTTTCGTACTGCATTGTATTGTAATGAAAAATAAATCCCAGTAAGTACCTACTGCAACGTTGTGGACCGAGTGGTGTCAAAATGAACACAATGACACAGCCTAAATAACAATAGACTTGCGTATAGTTAAAAATACAATGTGTACAATATCTTACAAAGGGATTTGTATTCCTAAATCATGGGCGCCGTGTTGAAACTCAAATACTGACCAGAGGGCGCTGCGTGCAATGTGATGTGCGATAGATGTTGAAGATCTAGTTAGAACTGCTTGGTGAACGATGTGACGCCATGATTACTATTCTATGTTTCTTTGGTATTATGTTTTATGTGTTTGTGATAAATAAAGGATAAAAAGGATAAATCCTTGATGCCTTTCCTGTCTGCCAGATAAGAGAAATTTTGAAATTTATTTAGAAGTGCGAATCCATGGGAATTATAAATTGCATCACGCTGCAATCAGGAAAAAATAGAATCTGCTAAACGGCCACGGGTAACGAACACCACCTCAAAAAACCTCCCTCATTTCGAGCTCTTTAACAGTTCTCTAGTTCTATTTCTGTGTCACCAGATTTCCTTGGGAAAATGTTTATCACTGGGGGTTGCTGTTCACCCCTAAAAACCATCTGAACGGCAATTAGTCCACCACGAAATACGCGCTTCAATTCTTATTTCGATTATAAATGATTTAAGTAAGGCATGAAATGTGTGTAGTAACACTGACATTGAGATATGTGTTGAAATTTTAGCTCAAATCTTTTATTATAATCAAATAGGTTTGCCAACCCGGAAATTACGATTAACACCATATGAATTCATACAGTTTATAAAATTCCATCTCTAATATTATAAAATGAAGTGTGTGTATGTGTGTGGACTGTCCTGATGAATCTATGGCACTTACAGGAAAGGGATTAGGCAAACAGGTAGTCCGAATTTTTTGCAATTTTTCTATCGCGTACGAATTTTAAAATTTCATCTAGAACATTTTAAAATTAAGTCAGTGGGCATTTAATATTATTATTTTATTTAGACTGGCAACACCATAATGAAATTACAGATTCTAAATTTTTTTCCGCATCCGTTTGATTCACCATGGAACGATTTTTCAGCAGACTAAAAAAACAAAGTTTTAATTGAGTTCTTTATTTCTTCCTCGTGGATCGTTAAAAATAGAGTTAAAATTTCAACGGGTTTGAAATCTGCGGAAAATATCACATTAGACTGATACATAAAAATATGATTTTCTTCAAATAAGTAATTTTTTAATTGAAAGTATAATATTTTTTCCAATACGAATGGCCGCTGCGCAGAGTGACCTTCGTTTGATTCCTGATTCGATCAAACAGATTTCATTTCCTACGCTCTCAGAAAAACAAATAAAAAAACATTTTGACTGGCATTATTTAGTTCTTTTTTGTAAAATCGGGATCGTTAAAAAAATCCCCGGATCATTTGAAATCTGCAGAAAATTTTAAACCAGATCGAAACCTTGCATTTGATTTTCTTTTAATAAATAATTTTTCAACTAAATATTTATATTTTAGCAAGAGATTGTAACGTCACACTGATTATATCTCTTCGCAATTGGAATTTGGTCGTATTTTATAAAGACGAGGCCATTACGGCATTGCCCATGCTGTTGGTTTGCGAATCAAATCATAGTTCGTAATATTCGTAATTTAGTTTGCAAAGCAAACCAAATTGGAATTCTCAAGGAATTCATTCCAATAAACTACTTATTTCCATTTGGTTTGCAAAGCAAACCAACACCACGGACAACGCCATGAAGGCTGTTATCCAATAGGCTACGAACTATCATTTGTTTTGTGAGGTAAACCAACACCACAGGCAAAGTCATGATGGTGGCTATCCAATAGGCTACGAACTTCCATTGTTGATTGTTGTATGATTTGCCATTTGGTTTTCAAAGCAAACCAGATGGGAATTCGTAGCAATGACCAGGGGTTAGCAAGCAGAGGTCACACCTGACCCCACGAAAAGAAGTGTCACGGGGAACGCCATACTGACCACGTAGTGCCTAGTTGCCTATAAATCTAAGTAAATTTCATTTAAATCGTTTTCACAAGAATATATTTAAATTGTAGCCACATGCTAAAAGCTTACTCATTTAAATAATTAAAGTGACATTTGGTTTCTTATCGTATATATTCTTTTTATTGTATCTTTAAATGACTACATTCATTTTTAGTTCTTAAGAAATTCGTGATTTATAGCAATTTGTTGATAATAGATGAAAATTTAGTTAATAAAATGAGTCTTCTGTCTTATCTCAGTCATGTGTGCAGCGCGTTTGCTATTGGTCATAAGATGTGATAGTCATCTGTGGAGAAGTCCGACTTACCCCCCCACCTGTTCACATACAATATCAAAAGACACACACGCAATGAAAGTTTTTACTGCTACAGAAGAAGGAATAAACCTGACAGTAATCGAACATACGCCACCTGCAACTCGAAGGTTGCCAGCGCAGTGGACATACCTACTGAGTCACGACGGGTCCTTAAAATTAGTGATTTTAACAAACACTAACTTTGGAAAAAAAACATTTTAGACAGCATATTTATATGAATTTTTTGTGTGAGCATAAAACTTATAGCATACATAGCATAGTTTGTAATATTAAGATAACCATTAGTTCCAAACACTGCTGCCGTGGTAAATAATCGTTAATAGTAAATAATATAGTTTAATTTTTGTTATGAATTCTCTTATAAGAATATGTCATTGTAGTATGTTTGTATTAGATGATACACAAAAATTGTAATAGGATAAATATCGATAAAAGTGACTAGAATATGCTGTCGTGATTAATTAAATCTTGAAACCTTTCTACACGGAAAAAAATTGTGCTTTGACTAACGTAAGCCCTTCTTTATTGCTAATCGATTTGTGAAACTAAATAAGTGTAATTGAAATCTCTACTAAAATTTATAACGTACCATTTATCAATCTACATGTAATGTTCTCGGTATTGTAAAACTCTCACCTCTCATGCAAAATGTACATTTAAATTAATGAACGAGATGTTTTAATACTTGAAAAAATCATAAAATGGTGTTAATTTTATTAACACACAAGGAAGAAAATATCATAACTTTCGATTTAAAACAAACCACAGATATAATTTCAGTCAAGCGTGTTATAACTTTTCCACCTAAAACCTCGAATTGAGTTTGAGAGGTCAATATTGATAAAAGATATTACCTTCGGAATAATTAAGACGATATTTACTTCCGATATTGGATAATTGGATTGTTTTAATACAACAATTGTTTTCTCACCATACCGGAAGCAGAATATTGTTCTACAGTTGAATGAATAATGTTCTATAATTCTGATCTGCATCATTTCTTATTCATTGAGGGCATCATTAGGTACACATCAGCTCCCATAGGCCCGGAAGATTGTTATATAAGTGAATTTTTTCATGGAAATTTTATAACTTGAACACATTTCTTTAAAGTTAGTGCTATATTGACTCGAGCAGTGTACAAAGAAAAATGGTGTCCGCTGTTTCATTACCGATTTCCGCTTGTATGTTGATGCTAGTTTGCTTTATGGCAAGCTGCTGTGAAACCCGTCCATTCTTCGGTGGACATGATAGTGGATCTGACAATTTGTTGCAAGGTCTTGCCATCAGAGCTATAGTGATGCTTCTACAAGGATGAGTCTACATCGGCAAGTCACGTCATCAAGCATTTTTTTTTTGACCAACATCAATCCAACATATACATTGATGTTGGTTTTTCCTTTCGATAACTGATCCTCTTCAGTGTTTCTATTGATAAAATACTGGATTCGACAGTTGGTTGCTCTAAGAGCTTTGGTCGTGCTTCCACAAAGAATCAATTCACATTGGCATGCCGAGTCCATCAAGTATTTTCTGTGAGTGCATACAAATTTATGTTCGTCTTACAACGGATAACTAATTCTCTTCAGTTGTATAGTTCATACAATGCTGGATCTTGTAAGGTCTTGTCCTCAGTGCTGAGATGAGCCTTCAACAAGGATTTATCCATATTGGTATGAGTCCATCGACAAGTATTTACCGTTTCTAATTTAAATTTTTGCTTCATGATTTTGTCATGATGTAACCGTTTTAATATTTATAGTGTATGTTCAAATTTAGTTAAGAATGCAGTCAAATATTTCATTTTCCGTTTAAACATGTTTTTTATTACATCCACCAACATTATTCCAGTCCTACTTTTATGTTTGATATTATGTATATATTCAATGTTGAGTTCACGTTTAATTTTCAATTAAATTTCTGTAAATCATGTTCATTGTTTCCTTGGTGACTCTTGTTTAGTTAATGAACCATTCTGATTTGAATAGGAGATAAGGTATTGACCATATATTCATCTGTTTATATCTGTAGAGTGATGAGTATGGATAAGATATGTCCGTCCGTTTTTCACTGATTGTGAAAATGGACACAATAATGACAATACATTATTAGAACTATGATATTGTGTCTGTAAGAATAAGTTAAACCATTTATTAAAATATGCATCACTTATAAATCTTCGAAACTTAATCACATCCAATCCGATTATTCTGAACAATTATCTACAAAAATGTGCAAAATGGTTCAGGTGTAGAGGTAATTTATTCAAGAAAGGTTTTATTTAAATATACTATAGGATATTTAAAAACAAAATGCTTAAATCAAAAAGATTTGTAACAAAACTTATGTGGTTGCTATTGTTAAATTTCCGTTTCTTATGTTTAAATGTTGAATTTTTAAGTTCCGTGTTTTAAGTTTTTAAAATGAGAAAAATCTTTTAGACTAGCTGTAAACTACGTTTTCAGCAACATATTTCGAAAACAGCAAATCATATTTATTTAAATAACTCGTGATGAAGTTTTTATTGTTCGTTTTTCTTCATTAACACGAGACGTTGCAAAAGAACTAAATTGTTTTGAAGAAACATATTGTATGAAGAAAGAGAGGGAAAGAAAGAATGAGTTAGAATTATTTTCAATACTTATATGTTGCATCAGCATGTAATATTCATTAACTATTCGGTACGTACATAAAGAATTTATTTTATGTTCAAATATATGAAACGTCTAAGAAAACTAAATAATTGTACTTTAGAAAGAGTTTTAACTCTTAAATAAGTTTTACTAAATTAATGAGACACACACAAACAATTAGGTATTAAAAATTTTTTAATATATTTATATCTACTTTACTTTAAAACTAAATAAGTAAACATTAAAATTGAAAAATATTAATATAGAAAAACATTGAATAAAAAACATTATTAATAATGTCAAATCTCAATAAAAAGGTACATTTTGAGTTATTCCTGTGATTATACATGTCCATGAGTGTCATGATTCTGGCGTATACTCAACCATCGCAAAACGGACTACGAATGTATTCATAACTTTATTTTTTCCCTCTAGAAATTTTACTTCTGGAAAAAATTCAAAGTGTTCTATTAAGAATGTTATATGTCCCCACACATTCGTTGGGTTGGATGATTTCAAGGGTCACGGACCATAGCTCAAGTAGCTAGTTTTGGCTGAACCGAGAATTGAATTTACAACCATACGGTTGCTAATACCTTTCTCTTCCAACTGAGCTACCTAGGCCAAAGTCATGTATGGAAGACAGCATTTCACGTGACTCAGATAATCGTACACAAACCTCTCAAAGGGTTAAAATTGAAAACATATATATTTCATGCCAAACAGTAAAAGTTGTGCACGTTAAAGAATTGGAACAAGCCACAACTATATACCAAAGCAATGCCGCAAAGCATAGCCCAGTTTCGTACAGGACCACCCGTCCCGAAAAGTTCGTCTGGATTATTCGGGGTAATTCTCAGATAGGTGCCCACAAAGAGAAAAACTTATATAAGAAATATTAGAAAAGAAATTAAACTATTGTAACATTGGCACATTTGTTTTAAACAATTATTAAAAGGAATTAGCATCATTTTCAGATGAACGAAGTCCCTATTTTTTCCTTGATTAGATCCGTATAAGAATGCACAGGCCCTTGTTTCATACGGGAAACACATAAGGTTTACAATTTTCGTTCTTGTGCCCTTTGGTCTTTAAAATAGTCTCTAAATGGTTTTAAATGGTCTCTTGAATACAGAAATATTTGATAACTTCGTGTGGAACGGTGATACATCAGTCCAATGTTCGTATTTAGTCCAGTATGGAATGAATACATTGTACTTTCACAAGAATAAAGTAACATCTGCAAAAGAAGCACATAAAAGCCTGAAACGGTCTGCATCCACGGCGCTACAATTCTGGCGTATATCCAAGCATCGCATTATCAAAGCAATGCACTTAGTTTCGTTTTTTTTTCCTCCAGAAAATTCATGAAAAAAATTGTAAAATAGTTCTGTCAATGATGCAATGTATTCATTCACAAGCGTTGGGGTTCAGAGTGAAAGAACAATATTTGATTAATCTACACCAAACACAAGACAAACAATGACAACTAAATAGCCTGGACACGCAGAGAAATTTTAATGACAAAAATAGAGCTCAGATAATTAGGAATTTAAACTGCGTCTACAACAACTCATAGAATGCCAGCCAGCAGAGTGGGCAGATATGGCGGTCCCCTAATACACACGATATAATTTAATTTGCAAAACTGATTTATTATAAATATACACATTACAAATAATGAAGTTATAATGATTTGTTCGACTAGATTTACTAAAAATATGCATTTAAATCTTTTTTACGCTATAAAACATGAATTTGAATGATTTTTACTAATATTCCTCTGAAAAAGTGATGGCATAAAGTAAATGTGTGTATACTGTTTATTTAATAATTTACCTCCTTTGTGATAAATATATGTACAATAATTTTGCTATTGTTTAAGGCAGGAAAAAAACAGCCTGTAATTTGAGATTAAAATTAAAGCAATTCAAGGTGATTACAGCTTACTACTTGTATACTGTCATATCACATCATTGAGACTAATTTCTTGTCACGTATTTTTTATTACTGCTAAAATGCTTCTTACACAATTCAATAAGAATTGCTCTACTTATATGTAGAAATTGCAGAACATCAAGTGCTAAAACGTATACCATGTATAGGTACATTAGAATGAGTTGCAGCACATTGTGAATCGAATAAATCACGAACGAAAATTTAACGAATCTCATAGAGATGCTTCCAGGACTTGTCTATTCAAGTTGTCTCTATGCATCTATGGATGTATATTGAGTCACTGAAGATAATTCCAATAACCGATTAAGAAAAAGTGAAAAACTCAAAATATTATTGCTATATTTGTAACTCTAGTTCAAATATTGAAATGTGCTTAACTCTCAAAGTGGCTTTGACATATCGCCAATTGTAAGTGACCGATTTCGCAAATGACGAGATCTCTCGCCATCAAGATATTACCGTATTTTAATGATGACTAAATCAATATTTGATCAGTTTTTTTAATGGCGAGATATATTATTCATCAAGATGTGGTAAGTTTTTTTAATGACCGAGGTACACCGTCGACACCCCCACCCCGGGGGGTTAATATTTGTTCAAATTTAAGCAGGTCCATAAATCTGCGAAGAAAGTAATCGATTTTAATTTATTTTACTGCAGTATACCTTTAGAAAAAATTAAACTTATTTGTTTAATGTATACATTTGCTTTATCACAGCTCAGTAAAATATACTTTAACACATCAGATAGGCCTTTCCAAAACCACAAAAAAAGAAAGTGATCTGACATATGTAGGAAAAAACTTTAAGGTCTTCCGAGATGTATTTAATATATATATATATATATATATATATATATATATATATATATATATATATATATATATATAACTCGCGCTCCTATATGGAAGTATGCTTAAACTTTTCTCAAATTTAAACAAGTCAATCTGTGAAGAAAATATTCAATATAAATGAATCTTGATTATGTTATGCCTTTGGGAAAAAACATAGTTCATTTAGTTGGAGACAATGCTTTATTTCTGCTCTTCAAATAAGCTTAAACACAATGCGACAGTTCCCATACAAAGCTCCATTCGAAAACAATCTTATCTGACATGCTTAGAAGTATTCTATGGAGTATGCGAGCTTAGTTCCCAAATGAAAACAAAGACGAATCACCGAAAATTTCAAATCTGAACAAAACTGAAAGTTATCTAATGAACAAACAAAGTATCTCCAGTCACTTGATGCATGCATGCAAGAAAACGGATGTTCGCTCTCTCAAGAGCTGTTTTACAATTCAGCGATGCGAAAGCTACTTTATTTGTAATCCCTTAAGCTTCTTTTAACCAGAGCACTGCACTGCAAAGATCGAGCCAGTTTTACCTCCATATATATTAATTCTTAACAATCCAACAAACCGTGCAGCATTGTTCCAGAAGCGAAACTTTTCAACCGAAAATACCGAGCGCACACTTCAAAAGTCTGTTTTAAAAAAAAATATGCATATCGACTTACAAAGCCAAACGGATTAGACGATGGAAAATATGCAAGCGCCGGAATTACGCTCTCTGCTCGCTCAAAGGATACACCTAATACCTCAGCGTGTATTAACATAAGGAGGGGAATTTTCCTAAATGTTTAGTATATAAACAACGACAAGAATCCATGCCTGCATTAGATGTACAAAAACCAAACTGTTACGATGGCTAGTTTGGAAAGAATAAGCTTTCGGTTTTTTGTCTGCGTTATTTTGGTTCTTTGCTTGTCTTCTATATCGTCAGGGTTTAGCCTCTTCCATAAGCATGATCCGCATGAAGAATTTAAGGAGAACGCACGAAGAGTGGCAACACCTTTATTGGCGCTGTACTCTGTGCTGACCCTTGTGTTTGATACCCCTGATGCACACGTTTGAGGTACTTCTGCCAAAGTGTAAGTTGCGCTGTTTAATTGTTGGACCTCGTTTGTAGCTATCTCTTGTAGACGGCTTTCAAAGTGGCGCTGAAAGTCCGTGCCAATGAAAAGTGCTTTCTTCTACTACAACATCGCTCTTCGCTACATTCAAATTATTATATTTGTTGTATGCATGTTTATTTCTTCAAATTCTTTACTTACTATGATCAGTTACGGGTTAATTTGATATGAGTGTTTGTGAGAGTTTGTTGAAAGTGATGATCTTTTATGGCACACGATTTTCAGTTCTTATAATATGGCTTTGCTAGCCTCAAAATTGTGTTTTTTTGTAATTTTCTTTTTTTATTACATTGTTTCATTATTGTCTGAACGTGATTGAATCATGAATATTATGCTGTGGTGTATCATTTGAAATGTGTAATAAAATTTGGCAAATTTTGTTACATGGCCAATCAATCAATTTTCAACTTGTGTTGTCACTTATGCCAATTTGATGTTTCTGTTGTCCTTACTTTCATGTTTGGAGCTTACTTATTTTATTTTCCAATCTGTTATATTGTGTCCTTTTTTCAATTATAAATACACTGTGTTCTTATTTTTGAGCATGGTATTGCAATGACAAGATGTTGAATACAGAAGTATTTCAAATGGGAAATGATGTAAGTTTTTAAATGAGACTTGTTAACTCAGTGACGTATAATAGTGACGCACTTATATGTTTTGTGTGTGTTAATTACGTAAAACATACAATAATGTAAGCCTCTGTAAAGTAGTGACCTGCAGATACAATATATTTTTTATAATGATGTACTTCGAATTGTAATTTTTATTAAAGTATGCAATAAAATAATTTTGTGAACATTATTACGGTGTTGTATAAAATTATTGCTTGTGTATAGATTTAGAGTTTCATGATTTAAATGCACAGTTGTAGTTAAATATACCTATTCAAATGTATTACAACCGTGGGTATCAAATTATAAGATAAATACTTGATACTGATACTAAACACTAACAAAATTTAACCATTTAACACATGAAAATTTAATTCAAGCTGGAAGGTAGTTGAATTTACGTCAAAATGGAGCATCACATAGGGCTACTGGTGAGATTCGGAATCAATTCCAAAGGGAAAAATTGGTATATTGAAGCTTAGTAAATTTGTTTACATCCATAAAATATAGAAATTATATATGGGGGCTTTGTTCAACAAAGTGATAAGTCCCAGAATTACTACTCTGGAATAAAAAACTTTCAAAAATACTCATGAAGATCAATAGTTTCTAGTTGTTGAATGAGCGCTTAATACGTGAAAGTTATAGGTAACATAAACTCTTGGATAATGAATAAAACATTTCAATTTTGAAATTTTTAAATAATAAAAAAATACCTTCCAAAGAAATTAGGAAAGTGAGTTACCATCCAAAATCCAGGAGTCCCACCTATATTAAGAACATTATTAAATTCATAACTTAGCTACTGCCTTTTACAATTTTTAATTCACTATACTTTCACAACCTATAGGAACTCAGAACAGAAAAGGACTGCTTATAATTACTTTCTAAATAGAATTCCTTGGATTTGATCCAGATTTTGGATTTGGATTCTCTAAAATGTCATCTCCCAAAATATTTCAAATTATATATGAAGGCGTCCAGACAGCGCAGTGTTAAGACAGAAACATCTTTGATAACGCAAATGAAAATTAAAAGCAAAATAAGCAAGAGGATCAAAATAATATCTCATTATCTGAATGAGTGCTTAATGCTTGAAAGTTACAGACGACATGACCTCTTAAACAGGGTTAAACCATTATAATTTTGAAATATTTTAAAATAAAAAATACCCCCAGAAAAATTTAAAAAGCGACGCATGCCATTATGTTTCCCGAAGTCCTTCTATCGAAGGAGTTTCTTAATTTATATTTTTTTAAAGCTTTACAATTTATAATTCGTTATATTTTGGCCATCTATAGGAATTGGGTACACTGAAAATGAGTTTTTATCGATACATATTTAGATCATAAAAAGACCTGTCTGAATTGGATCCAAATTTTGATTTGGTTTCTCAATAAATAATTTCAACTTTCAAAATTCTATAAATTATACATGAAGGCGTCTTGACGACATAGTGGTAAGAAAGAAACATCCCCCATGACGAAAATGAAAATTTAAAGCAAAATAAGCAAGGGAATCAAAATAATATTCGATTGTCTGAATGAGCCCTTGTTTGAAATTTTAAGAAAGCATGACCTCTTAAATAAGGAGACACCATTATAATTTTTGAAATTTTTCAAAAACAAAAATATTCTCCCGAAAAGTTAAGAAAATGATATACCATTATGTTGTCCAAAGTCCCTTTTATGAAAGATTTTTTATAATTTATGTATGTTTTACAGCTTCGCAATCTATAAATCATTATATTTTACCCATTTCATAGGAATTGGGTACACAAAAAAGAGTGCTTATTAACATATTATGTTGATACAGAGAACTGTTTGAATTGGATCTAAATTTGGATTTGGGTTCTTATTAAATAGTTTTTTCTCCCAAATGTATACATATTACAGATGAAGGATCCAGGCGATGTAGTGTGATGAGCGCAGAAATACAAGTATCTTCCATAACAAAAATAAAACAGAACAATATTCAAGAGAGGCAAAAAAATCGCAAGAAAGTGACACAACTCAAAGTTGTAGAAGTTGAGAAACATCAACTCAAGGTTACTATAAAGCTTATATTGAAATAGTATAAGCTTCTCTTTTAAATTTTAGGTAAGTATTTATGGTGGTAACTTCTATTATATTCTATAAAATAATAATATAACAAGCTGGGGCACCTCATACATATTTTTCAATGACTTAACATCAATTTTTTTATTTTTTAACCTGTGTCACTTTTTTTGCCGGGCTGCGAAATATCTGATTGTCTGAATGAGAGCTTAATGATGAGCATTTAAGATGATAAACCAACATAATTATGAAATTTTTAAAACAAAAAATACTCTTAAGAAAACTAAGAAAAGTGACTTACTATCTAGTTGCTCAAAGGACCTCCTATATCAAAGAAATGTTTAAATCCTTAACTTTTCTTCATTCTTTTCACAATCAAGAATTCATTATATTTTCAACATCTCTAGAAAACGGACATAAAAATAAATGCCCATTAATATATAGTTCGTTTTTAAAGAGAACCCTTTGGATTGGATCCCGTAGGCGAACCGTATTTCACTATTGTGGCTGTCACTTTGGGAAAGAGAACCCTTAAGGTGTTTTTGTCTTTTGTGAATGAAATATCTGTATGTTGTGTCTTTCAAAGCAAAATATACTTACGGCACTTGAATAGAAACTCTGGAAACAAGGAATATCAAATCTTCGGCCGAATATAAAATTTATAGAAATTTCAGAAATACGGAAACTTATTCAGATTTTATGAAGAATGTGCAGCATTTGCTTGACTTTATTCTAACATTGTCTGGGTCAGCGTTGAAATATTAAAATAAAGTATCGATTGCGAATTTTCTATTACTTCCAAAGCCACTCTCTAGATCCTCAAACAGTTTGAATTCAAATATGATGTTGAGCACATTAATATGACAATAGTATGTCGTAGATTATAGATTTAAGGGTACAAATTGCACTAAATTGATTAAACAGTTGAAATTATTTTTAATATCATTTATTAATTATACAACTTTAAAGAATATGTTCACAGAATATTTTAGCTGTGTCTGTATTATTTAACGAGGAAATTCAAGTTTTTCTAGAATATAGGACCGAAACCAAAATAATTTGAAACTTAAAAGTGTTTTTTCTCTGCTTTTTATTTTTTTATGACTAGTGTGTTTAAAATGCTAAGGCTTTTATTGTAATTGATGTAGAGATTTGAACTATTTATCGGATGTTTTTTATTGTGTTATATTTGATAACTTTGCGCAAGGAATAAGGATTTGTAAAGCTAGTTATGTTTTAAAAAATTGCTAAAATCAAATATGACGTTTTTTATGATGTTTTTCACAGTATTTGTAACAAAAATGTATGTAAAAAAATAAATGAATGTAATCTCCCATGCATAAAAATGTGAGGAACGCTTCATAGAAGGAAAATGCAAAACTTATTTGGAAAAATTGAAATTTGCAGATGTAGTTTAGTAATTTGTAATTTGTAATTAGTAATTAGTAATTTGAAAATACTGGAATATTTTTATAAAAATTAAATTATTGTGAATGAAAAACATTTTTTTTGTAATGTATACCTTAATGTGTAGTGGAATAAAGTACACTAAATCATTTTGTTACAAATATGAAAACAAAAACAATTGTTCGTAAGGTACCGTGTCCTGATAACACTACATTTAGTTTGATTAAGACCATTCACCACTTTATGAGTATGGTAAGAAATACATAATCCATACATAGCACAGAGATTGTATGTTTTTAAATTCGGTTACAAAAAAGTAGTTTGAAATTATCTATACGTACGTCATGCTCAAGTATCTGTTTTTTTCCAACATGGTTTTCTGTCTATATATGCTACACAAGATGATCGCACAACCAGATAATAAAGGGATATTTTTCTGCTTTAATTCTACTATTCGTTTCCACAATTTCTCTTTTCATACATCTTTTACCTGAAGCTTGAAATTTCTTGTCTTGTGTTTGGCGTAGCTTGGCTAAACATGGCCCTTGCGCCATAAAACCCGAAAACAACCAAACAATTCAAATTTTTTTTTTACTTCAACGTATTTGGTATTATAGGGTTGGTTTGTGGTTTGTAAGACGTAAACTCGTCAAGAAGTGGGAAACAGTGTGAAACAAGACACGTCCGACCAAATTAATGTCTTCAATTGCTCCATAGTACAGTCTTTATGATTTAAACACCACTTTTTTCTGTTACAGGCATTAACATCACTGATGCCCTGCTTATGGAACTCCCTTCTTATTGTTATGGTACTCACAGGTACAAAATTCATTTTAAAATTAAGGTGCAGTTAATTTCTTCTTTACTACACTCTCCTCGAAACCTCATTAAATATACACTACCATACTTAAAGGACCGGATGCTAGCGGATTTGCATAAAATCCGACTACTTGTTTGGGGTTGTTTTTTGAGGTACGGCCTGGGACCTTTGAACGCCGACGCCTACATGAAAATTTTGAACAATCAGGTTCTTACTACGCTCTGGCGATTTTATGGAATGGGCGAATGTTACTTCCAGGTCGACATGTCATGTTGTAGCCTCTGTCAAGCAGTGGTATCAAGACATGGATATAAAACGTCTTCCCTGGCCTGCTCAGAGACCCGACCTAAACCCCATAGAACATTTGTGGGACGAATTGGAGCGACGCTTACGAACCAGGGAACCTCGTCCGAAATGTACGGCTGAGCTGGAGACATTCTTGCAGCAGGTATAGACCCAAATTTTCACAGCTGTGTTTCAAAATCTTGTTGAAATTATGCCCAGAAGGGTTGCTAATGTAATTGCAGCACGTGGGGGACCATCCCGCTATTAAAGCATGTATTCTTTCCAACACATCTTGTTGGCCGGTCCATTATTGTAGGGTACTGTATCTGTCTCAGAACAAGGAGCCACGGTAGTCCGGTTGAAAGAGTACCGGATGGTTGAGAGTTCGATTCCAACCAAAGACCGTCCTGTGCAAAGTGGAATGGTTGACCAGGCGATTGATGACGACAATTACATCTATATTCGGCGTAAAATTCTTTCCACATAGCCAAATTTTCAAATTTGAGAAAAATGAGAAATCACATAAGATCAATCTTATGTAATTTCTTCTTTTTCTCAAAGTTGAAATTTTTTGCCGAATATAGATGTCACTGTCGTCATCAATCCGCATGTTTCAAATTTTAAGAAGGTGTGCTGATGCATGTTAAATCTGTCGTGGCCTTAAATGTCCTCACGTTGGCATGGTGTGGGAGTTTGGAGAGTGGAGGGACCTCCTAATCTGACCGTGGTTGGAAGTTATGTGGTGTTGTACTCGTATCTTTCTCTTCGGATTTCATCCTGGACCGTCGCCTACAGCACGTTATGTCGGTCCGTGGGACGTTAAATAAAATACCTACCTTTCTTAGCTCTAGTTGTAGTTACTTTCTCAGGCTCTCTTTGCTTACATCCTTATCCCCGTAGATATATGGTGAAGACATGTTCTTTCTGGCCGGGACCATCATTGTGAAAGGAGCTCTTAGTAGAGCTACTTGTGTAACGGAGTGTGGACACAATGCAACTTATGGCTACAAATCAATCTCTTTAGTAAAATTATCTAGTTTTAATGTAGCTATGTCTTGCTTTCAAGAGTATAATATGCATACGAGGGTCGTTTAATACGTTCGTTAACATTCCCTGAAATGGTTATAGAATTAATTTGGGGACTTCATGTCTGGTCGTTGACACTCTTCAAACTAACTCAGGACAACTTTCAACCAGATGTGACACTTTGCGTTCTACACATATTTGAAGCGAGCATTGAAGCAGCAAACCCGAAAATAGAAAAATAAGTTATGTGTTGTGACAAATTATTTTTACTTTAAGAAGTGGATGGTCAACCGGTTCTCCAGACTTGACCTCACGGGATTTATCATTTTCCTCAAACATAATATGACTCGGCGGGAAGAAGGTTTCTTAAAATACAAATGTGATTGCCGTCATCAATTCATATGTTGCTGAATTTGAGAAGGGAAATTTTAAATGAAAGAAATTAGAAATAGTTTTGATCTGGTATGCGGTTTTCAATGGTGACTTTAAAAAAAAGTTCGATTTTCCCCCCAAAAATGTGTTTTACTTGCTTTTTTTGTTACCTTATTAAAGCACTCTCGTATATTTATTTATCTTTCTAGTAGTAAGGTCTCGGAACTTATATTTCGTACCCAATACTATGACGATTTTGCTTGTATTCCGATTCTGTTCATCATCGCTCCGCTTAACACTATATAATACGGTATTCAATGTTTGTGTTTTAAAGTCTACATATCTTCGATTCAAATTAGGATTTTGACTTTACAAGTATTTATACGAGATGTCTCGTCCCAGATCTGGTAAATTTTGCTAAGGACGAGATATTTTGTCTTAACAAAATTGTCCTTTTACACCAAAGAGAATGAAGATCCAAGTATGACACCTCCATTGTCCTTTACACAGAACTGGTGATGGTTTTGAATAGGTTTTCGAATCAGACTGGCCACCAAAGGGCAGTTTTTGATGTAAAGAGTTGATAAATTTAAAAAGAACTAAATTCAAAAATTTAAATATCTGTAATACCTAAGAATTTTTATATTGTTATAATAATAATGTCATTAATTTTACTTTTCAAAATCAACATGGGGACGCTTTCGACGTGAAAATATATCCACACTCAGTAGTGTTGCAATCCAAATTCTATGTAAATACTTTAGTAGAAAATACAGCGAACTCCAGATTATCCGTGCAATCGATTGGCGCGGCAACCGTGGATAATCAGCAAAGTGGTTAAAAAAGCACAAATCAACACGAAAATGTTTTAAACAATTTTATTTACAGAGAGAGAAAGAGAGCAGTGTGCCTATACATAAAATTATGAATTAATAAACAGTATATTTCTGTACTTGAAAGTTTGTTAATTTATCTATGCACAAAAAATAATCAGTTAACTGTTCTTGTTTTTGTGTTAAAGCACCTATCTCTTTATTTGAGATTGAAGTTCTTTCAACAACATTTTGTCACAAAGGGATAAATCAAAGTGAAAAAAAGACCACGGATAATCGGGAGTTTACTATGGTGTTATTGATGTTGTAAACTCTTATGTATAATTCTGATTTCTGAACCTAGAAGGTACTTGATTTACTCGAGAGAGATAAACTAAGTATTAAAACATCGCTTCTGTTTCAAAACCTAGCTGTCATTTTATTGATTCTCATAACAACAGTCGTTAATCAAATATTATGGCACAAAACCTATATATTCTAAGGTTTTAATTTGAAACTATTTAAGAAAATGACACGAAGGAAAAGGGATAGTATAGCTTAAAATAGGATCTACTTTCTTAATGTTATTCCCTTGGATATAGAGGAAGCTTACTTCATATTTAATACACATATTTTTGTAAATGGTATGATTACCAAAAAAAAAATTGTATGCTTCAATTCTTGTAAAAAATGTCAAATACGTATCCAATTAGCGAAGTAATGTCTGAAGTTTGGACGAGTTAGTTCCAATTTCGTATACACCAAAAAAACTTTATTGAAAAGAAGAATTATTTAATTGAGATTATATTCTCTCTCTCAATTAGAGGCATGAAATTACATTTTCGGAAAGGAAACTATATATATATATATATATATATATATATATATATATATATATATATATATATATATATATATATAGGAAGGATTTAAGAAAGTTACACAGTGGAAAATAACTAGTTTGACTTGAATAGGGATCTACTTTTTTATATCATTAACTTGAATACATACAAAGGGTTATTTTATATCTATATAAATAAGAATGGAGTGTTTGTTTGTACATTCAATATTTTCGACCCATTTCAAGTTTTCTATCCGTTTTGGACCCTTCTGATGCCGAATCCGCCTTTTTTTCGTTTGGTGTCTGTCTGTCTGTCTGTCTGTCTGTCTGTCTGTCTGTATGTTGTGCCCTATACACGTCCACGCGGTTTAAGATATTTTCATGAAAATTTGCATACAGTGAGTACTTATCTTCATTTAGTGAGTGGCATTGGTTGCGAAAGTCTGTCTGTCCGTCTTTCTGTTCTATGCTCGATTTTGTGTTTGTGTGTTTGTGTAGGCATCACATGAATTGTATTCCAGATATTTGATTGCATTGTATTTTATTTTATACATTATCTATTAATGTAGTGAATGCAATATTAAACATTTCTTTATTGTTATATATAGTTGAGTTTCATGCTAAAACACCTGAGTAAGTATTCTTAAATCAACCATAATTTGGTAGTTTTGGAAAAATTGGAATGTTTATTGAATATTACGATTACTTCGATTACTTTACCAGTACTGCTGAAAAAGTAATTATTCTTCAAATTTTTTTTTTTTTTTATGGAATTTCATTTCTGATACTTTATTTATTTCGATTCTTATTTTTATTCTTTGCGCAATGAAAACGATTACCGAATATTTGGGACAGACGATATTTTTCAATGAAACAAGAATGAACAAGGTCGCGCGAGCAGTGATATTTTTTCTGGTTCTTTCGCTCTGAATTAATTTCACATTTCTAAATTTTGTATACTTTTAGTTGTAAGTTGTGGCAACTGTGCGAGATCAAGAGATAAAATTGAATCACAAATTAATATCTTTAGAACAAATTATTGCGACATCTTTTATTTTGTTTTACTTCGCTGTTTCCTGTTTTAAATAATTATTATATTAATAAATGTGTTTTCCTTCTAATCACACGCAACAGCACCACAAAGTATTAGACTTAAAAATGTTAGGTAAGTCAGTATAAATTTTCAGTAAATTTTAAGTGTAGTTATGCCATTATTGAAAGAATAATGCCGTTATTTAAAGAATAATGCCGTTATTTAAAGAATAATGCCGTTATTGAAAGAATAATAATGTTTATTAATCCAAACTGGAACTTTTTCCAACATTAAAAAATTCGTTGTAATAATGACAGAAGATTGCAAAATTTCACAATGTCGCATACCGGAGGCAAGAGTGCCACAAGTAAAAAAATATTGTTTTGTTGACTATGAGTGCGAGAGCATTCGCCGTAAATCGTAATTTTAATTAATTGAGTTGAACATGAAAAGAACTTAAGAAAGGGAATTCCAAATCTTCCTATAAATCGTCTTTTATAGTAGTAACCTTAGTATCACCTTTCGTCATTTTGTAGCTTTGTCATACAGCAATTGTGCGATGTATGTGAAATGTATTACATGAATGGATATGCATGTGTAGGATTTGTGTCCAAAGTAAGTTGTAGAAAATATAAAGATGGCGAAAGATGTTAAAATAAATTTTTGTTCTACAAAAAACGCGTAAGTCATTATATATTTTGATTATCTCTTCAATCTAGAGTAAACCAATTCAAACCGAGTAAGGTCGGGTATTTTGCTAGTTTAATATAAATCTATACAAAATGTGTATGATTATTAGAAACAATTTTGTATGCTTCAATTCTTGTAAAAAAAACGTCAAATGAGATCCAATTAGCGAAATTGAATCTAAGGTTAGGTTAAGTTAGTTCCAATTTTCCGAACACCGAAAAAAATAAATCGAAAAAAGGAGCTATTTCATTCAAATTCAATCATAAGTATTAAATTACATTTTCGGAAAGGAAAGGAAGATTGATTGTGAAGGAAAAACAAGCAATAATTCCATAAATGCTTTTATACGGCTGAGAACAAAACAGAAACGCGCTCAGCACGTCTCGCTACAATGACCGCGCTCCGAAACATCGGGAGAAACGTGTGAAAGTAGACGGACCCAGCGAACTGTACATGCGTCCCTAATGATGATCCTCCGCTAAGTCCTTCCTCCAACACCAAAAAATAGCAAAACTCGAAGGAACCGCAATCCGCTTCCCTTAAACGGTTACTCCCATGTCCCCAGCGGCACGAAAACCCATAATCGCAACTCCTCAAATTGTCTTCCTTGACCTAGTATATAAACAACGACTGGAACTGAAGCTCCACACTCGAACCAGTTCACCCACTGCTCTTGAATACCTCATCTGGAATAGCTGAGAAACATCATAAAATGGTCTCCACTAAGTGCTTGTTTGTTCTGCTGGCTGCTTTCGCCTTTGCCGTCACTACCATGGTGGATGTCTCCTCGGCCATGCCCATGCCAGGGCACCACAGGCAAAACAACCATCACGGTGTCGCCGCCCTCTTGGTTGCCGGGGCTCTTGCTTCGTTGCTTCAGCACCACCACTAGCGGGGATTCCTTGGGGCGGTACGCTGGAAGTCGATTACCGTCAGCCCTAAGAGTCATCACGCTTCAGTGATAGCAGCGTAAGATTCGATATCTGGATCCGTTACAGCGTTAGGCACAGTGAGTACATGTCCAATATTTCACCCATCTGTTAAAGACCCATAGACTTGTATCCTTTTACAGAAATTTTATTGTCAGCCTTAACATCTCTGGTGGACACCGTTAGAGAAGAAGGGTATAAAACTGAACTAACCTGAACTTGTAATTAAGTAAAACCTGAACTTTACATTTCGCCGCCAATATCTATCGCAATTCGTTGTATTCAATTTATTTCATTAATTTGAATAAAAGCCACGACAATGCTGACCATGTACAAGAAGCAAGTCACTCATTTATCATCAGCTGTATTCAATGTTGTAATTATCTTGCTTGTAATAATCATTGGTGTAATTTATGTAAATTTAAAATTTACTCTGAATTATTTCTTTGTGGTTTTGCACAACATTTTCGGTTGTCTGTCGCACACTATGTTATCTCTATTTTTCAAAAATGTGACGTGTTTAGATTTCGTTCTGTTTTTCGTGCTTCAATTACAATTGTTTTTTGAGGTATTGAACTACTGTCGGCACCACTTCTTTGGTATTGTATATGATAATGTCATTTCATTTTCAACTAGAATTTTATAGATTTTTGCACATGTAAATAATCACCTTTCACCTAACTGCACGTTTGATTTTCATGTTTTAATAAAATATAAGAGATTAATATGAAGTGACTTAATTTTTTGTTGAAAACGTGTTTTTAATCCAGTATATACAGAAGTCTATTTGAGCTGATAAGTAGATATACATTTAGATTGTCAGATTATTTGTTTCTGGTTGGAATATATGTTTCGAGATTTTCATCGAACTAATTCTATATAATTCACTGTGATATAAAATAACTTTGCAATACATAATTCTGAACTAATATTTGAGTAAATATTGTTGCACAAGTAGATTTTTTAAATAATTTGTAAAAGATTTTAACATACATGTGTATGAAGTATACACAGAGAAATTTATCAATTCAAATAAATTTTATTTTTTTATCAAATATTGTAACTTGATTTGTAAATAGTTAGTTACATATATTTCGGTCCACAAGTTTTTGAGTTCTGACTTAACTAGTATAAGTGCTCAAAAGTATTCTAACATTTTAACGGTTTATTTAAACTAAATTAACTTCAATAACTCAAATTTCGCAACTGTCACAAAGATTATTTAAAGTGTGTAGTTGTAGAAAGTTTCAACAATATTTATTTCTTTACATTTCGAATTTGAATTATATACCAGACCTGAACAATAAAATAGAAGGAATTGATAAAGTTAATAAGATCAATTTTATATATCAGAAGTTTCCATTTATTACTAAAACCATTTCAGGTTACTACAATCTACTGAATGAAGATATTAAATGGTACTCATATATTTTCTATAGAATCGTAAGTAGAGTGTCAGACTATTTTTCCAATCTAATTTCAGCTCAGCTTAAAAATTTATTATTGATACTTGGACCTAACAATTTCTAGATACAGCTAAATATTGAATCAAAAATGTCTCAACGATATTGCCTAAACTATATTAATATTTACCAATGAAACAACTATCTATCTCCCTTGTCCCTCGACGTCCAAGACTTTGTTGGACTGCTAAAGATTTCTGTTAATCCCGTCGTATTCCAAACTAAAGACTTCTGTTTGGAGACAGGGCCTTCGGCCCAGGAGTTCCATCGAAAATTTACTCGTCATCGGAGGAACTGATAGCGCGATCGAAGTTCAAGAATATGCTCAAATTTAATTATTCTACTTAAAAGGTTTAATTACCCACTTATTAATCCTTATTTTAGGAATAAATATTTAATTTTTCTAAACACATTCATAGCTACACCACTCAATATTCTTCTATTCTACAATTGAAGAACTTGGGCTACATGATGGTGAGCCACTTTGAAATTTCTCAGGTAAAGCACTTTCTAGTTTTAAAAAGTTTCGAAATTATAATGGTTCATCCATTATCCAAGATATCATATCTGTGATCTAGGGGAATAACTGGATATGTCTAAAAACTACTTTTCAAGAGAGTGTTTTTAAGATTTACCCTTATCTTTTAAATCGAGTGTTTGTAATGATTTATTTTGATTGCATTCTTTGTTACTCTTTTCTTCCTGCACATTACTTATCCATCTCATTTTTGACAAATTTTGACTTATCCAGTTATTTTCTTTGAACAGAGAATTATCTTTATCTTTGAGATAATAAGCACTAATTCCAACAAAAAAAATTTGTTTGATGTACCAGAATATTTTGCTTTTAAGTTTTTTCATTACGGAAGCTATCTATGTTGCTTACCACTATATTGGACAGGTCCCTTCAATTCTAATCTTCAATTTAAATATTGTTAAATTTAATGAAAATGAAAATAAGTCAAATTTGCATGTACTACTACAAAATAAATCTCAATGTACGCAAATGTACATTGAGTGAGCGACATACTTTATGCAGTTCAATACAGAAAAATGAGAAAAGAAAAAAATGTCCAAAGTTGTCATGCGAAGACATTGTTGTTGTAATATATAAAAAATTGAAAATATCTATGAAAATGTAGTAATAAGCTTGTTTGAAATGTGCAAATTCAGCGTTTAGTAAAACGCTCAATTACTACAATACTACAAATTATATTTTAATTTAGTATTGTGAAATACAGTAGCATCCATTATTTCTGAGATTACTCAGTATTAATTTGAGTAATTTCATAAATAATAATCTTTGAGATTACCCTCTTCTCCAATACATTCTGATAAAATTACAATGATTCCCGTCAAATTACATGTATGGGAATTTTAATTATTTTCGTTTTATTATTCCTTTGAAAAATAACACCAGATGTAGTAGGGAGAAATTCTTTGCACTTTATAAAATCATTATTTACTCCTTGGAAAGCTTTTAATGTGTCTTACTTATGAACTAAGGAAGTTTGTTTCCTAATTCCTTTAGATTCGATAAAGTGCGCTACATGAAAATAGTATGGAAAGTTAAAAATACGTTGCAATTTCATTACATCCTACATTAACCATTTTCGAAGGCATGGGATTAGAATAATAAATCACGTTTAATGAGGTAGAATAATTTTACAAAAATTAATTTTTTATCAGGCAGTTGCGGCTACTTGCTTGTTCCGGCTATGTGTATAGATTAATAATATTAATATCTATTATAATTTGTACCTGTAACTCAATTGGCCGTCATTTTCAAATGTATTATTATTTTTAAGATGAAAGGACAAATAAATATTTCTAGTTTATTTTACAGGAAGTTTTATACCACGCAAATTAGCCAATAGAGTAACCGTAAATACAGTTTTATTACGCGAACGATATCATTACTAATATCGTTTGGTATTTTATATACGCATTGCGTTACAGAAAGCTTTGAACAGTGAAAACGCTTACAAATAAAAAACAGTCTATAAGCATTCCAATTCTATTCCAACTATAAGTGACCTTGCAAAACTCACTAACTCTTATGTGTAATTTAATAAGTAAAATTAGTGCACTTTAATTGCGATATGCGCGTTGAAAAATACATTGTCTTATAACATTGTACTTTTAAAGCTTACAGTGTTTATTTTTTGCTTTTGTCCCTTTATCATTTGAGAGAAAGACTGCTTCTTGTGTGAATAATTTCCAGTGGATTTGTCAAAGTTACTGTACATGCTTTAAAAATTGAAACTTGACTCTGATAATATTTTAGGGTAAGAAATGGAATAAGTTGATTAGATTAAAAATCACTTGTCCCGTACACATTACTTCATATCCATTATATATACGTAACATTTTTAATTATGCTTTATTTTAATTAATATGTTAAGGCATAGCAATTTTCAAATTGTACATAGCAGGAGGATTTTTAACTATTTCTGAACACTTTTTATATAAGTAATTAGTAACTTAACCTACACGTAAAATCTTGTATTTTTTTTCTTTAGCATTTTTCAAATGGAATGTTTACAAAGTTGACAAATATAAAGGACAAAAAAAATTCCTTACAAAGCTTCAGTTAAGCAATTAATGTCTTTAGTTTTATGCAAAGTCTTAACTACATACTTTACACAATTGTTTGTGTTAAATATTATTACTATAAGCAAAGATAATATTTACACGTGGATTAGTCACGCTGCGAGTTTTACGGGCTACTTAATTATACCATCTAATCTCTTGAGTTTCGAGAAGAAATGTTGTTTTGCTCTTAACTATGCGTGCATTCATGTGGTACAAAGCATGGCGACTGAATCTTAGAGCAGGAAACGGAAACCTTGCTCTGGGCATTTTTCGTTTCCCTTTCATTTGTAATTAAAAACGCTATTGCATTTGAAGCATGTTCAAGGAAAAGAGTAAAACATGTAACAGAAGTCAGTCTACGACACGGTTCAACAAGTTGAGAGTAGTTTATTCCAGCTAAAAGGATTATATGGAAGGAAAATTTAAGAGGAAATCGATTGAAACATTTTTTTCTTTCTCTGAAATCTACAATTGCAATAGTGTTTTTTTTTTTAAAGATTCTCTTTGGTTCAGATTACACATTTGCAATCACTTTCAATCATCGTCTGCTAGTAAACGCTGGAAGTTAAGTTAGGATGTCTAAGATCAGAAAGATAACACGAGTCTTCTACCACGCATTGCTCACCATAGCTAACGGTTTTGATTGGGCAATAGCTAATCCAAGACATCATGATAATAACGATTTTGATGAGTATTTTCCACTTCTACCTGGAGTTGCACTGATTAGCAGGCGTGGTAAGTGAAAAGTCCAATAGAACCCAACATTTAGTGAATAGTTATGGCTTAGCAGTTTAGAAGAATGTACGAGTCATATTTTCTAGGTAAGCTTTAATTTCTCATTAAAATTTTCTTTTAAAGTGATTTGAATATCGAATGTGTCATCGTTAAATATCTTCACATGTGTCTACTTTTTAAGCTATTTAAAAGTTTTCCTTGGATTTGATATTAACTAAAACAAGGAATCAATACTTCGTAGCTATGACAAGTAAGGTAGCTGTTACTGGTGTTTATAATGTGTATTTACTCGTACTTGTGGAAGTTAAAAGCATATATCACCATCCTGACATATATACCTTAGCTAGTGTTCCATATGTCCATAAATCCAAAGAACTTCAAAGAAACTAGGATACCCTGGTTTAGTTTGTCTTTCAGGGGTCATTTATGATACAGAATAAATTAGATTTAGACAGAAAACTGTGTTGCATTCCAGAACATCATAAAACAGTCAAAAACTTCATAAAACAAATAAGATGATAAATACATCATTTTCTACCAATGTAATATCAGTACCGGTTGTGACGTATCCGTATGTAATACTCATACACTCTTTTCTACTAATGTATTATCTGTACCGGTTGTGTCGAATCCAGATGTAATATCACACCCTTTTTTACCATTATAAAGTTCGTACTGGTTGTGTCGTATTCGTATACATAGACCCTTGAGTGTTGCATCTTGTTTAGGTATGCACGGGCAGGAACCCGAGATTCCCAAGTGTCTTCTTTTCTCTTAGAACTTTTTTAGTACTTAATACTTAGTACTTAGAACCTAGTACTTAGTACTTAGAACCTAGTACTTAGTACTTAGAACATAGTACTTAGAACATAGTACTTAGTACTATAGTTTATTGTCTGCCGGTAAATACGCGGGGAATGACCCATGTTGCCCAATCAATCTTCTTCTATTCGTTCTCCTCTTTATCCTTTCTTTTCGCACTTAATTGACAGTAAGTTTTGTGTTTGGCGGAACTAGGCCAAATACTGCTTTTGAGCCATAAATCCTTAAGCCATGCAACCAACCGTATGTAATATCGTACACCCTTTTCTGACAATGTATTGTACTATACATATCGGTTGTGACGTATCCGTGTGTATTATCATATACTTTTTTTCTGTTAATGTAATATATTTACAGGCTAGGAAAGAATTCAAAGCAGTATCTCGATGTCTTTAAGGAACCATGAAGCGTCCCGTACAATTCCATTTCGGTTGTACCAGACTCTCCTTGACGGGAAGCTGTTCCCGAATTCAGACTGCCCACGACTTTACTGGCCCATCTTCCGCGAATAGGACTAGCTGATTGTCTAGACTGTGATTTGTATGCCATAAGAAAGATATTGTCAGTTTACCATTCGAGACGAGTGCCCTGCATTAGTGGTTTTGAATTGTTAAGGGTAAAATATAAAAGAGCACTTGTCTTAGAGCTTTGCAAACAACAACATATCTGTACTGGTTAATCAAATGATATTTTACACTTACGACCACTATTTATTGCTCTTTTGTTACTGTGGTTTGTTTATTGGATTATTTGCAATGGGAGGAAGAAAAAGAGTTATTCAATGTATCATGTGTGTAACAACGTACAACTTTTACAATGTCGCTGGTTTTACCATTAGATTGTTTAAAATGAGAGGCAGGTAAAAATCTTATTCATTCTAGCATGTGTGTAAACAACACAGAAGGTCGAATGCCCAAAAGTGAAAATTTTGCATGAAATATAATTTGTGTCTTTTCTCACCTACACTTCAAGTTTTGTAAATAAAATAGATCTTTTAAAGAAACATTGCTGAACATATTTCTCAACGGAAAAGAATAGAATTTAGCACGATTTGTAATAACTGCTACTGTGAGAATTTGATAGCGAATGGAAATTTAGTCCAGGAACCAACAGTAATCCAATTACTCTAGTCTATGTGTATTGTGACGGTTTACTGTCATAAACAATAACAACTGTTCATCAGGAGGAGTGGACTCTAGAATAATATTTCAAATTATTTCATGCAACATTATGTATGATATTTATCTTTTTTTCTGTGAGAATAAAATATTTATTAGTATTACTTTTGAACAATGTGCTATACATAAAACTTGATACTTTAAATTTTGATGTTTTGCAAGTATTTATATGAATTGCGGCATTCTTTTATGAAGTATATTTTATTTTTATGTTCCTTTCTTTAGAAAAATTTACTGCTAAACTATATATTTCCATAAAGTGAGAGTGTTTATTTGTTACATAAGTTATGGGTATATAAGTTTTACAATGTTACAAATTGAATGCATAGTGTCCTTTAAAATTTAAATATTAAGTTGGATATATGCAGTGAATGTTTCAAGTGCCATTTGTAAATTTCGTTCAACTATAAGCATAATTTCATAGGCATTTTTATTCAAATTAAAATTTGACTGCTTTTTTTACCTCCACCATCTAGTTATTTCATTAAGTTTTATTTTAGAAAATATTTTATGATTACTTAAATGCATTTGAATAGATTAGGAAAATCATATTAATTTATAAATGCTTTAATAACTGGCAATGAAGTTCAGTTATAGTTTGAAGCACCAATTATGTATTACCTACCAAATTGCAGACTAAAACTAGCAATTAAAAGTTTTACTACTCTCCTTACTAATTTAATCAGTCATATTATTTAGAGTCAGAATGTCCAGTACGATATTCATTTTTGGTTATACTTGATTGATTGGTATAATCGAAATAAAAACAATACATTTTTCTCTGTAATAGTAAATTCATTGGTTTTGCAGTATTTAATTTATTTTGTAATAAATTTTTTCTTGACTGTACATAAGTGTTCTAACTTTAATACAAGTAAATTTTTTTTGGCAATTCAGAGTGTTATTTAATAAGGCGCAAGCATAACTTAATAATATTTCTATAAAAGCTTCAACATCATGTAATCCAATTCTTTGGACAATTTTATCGCAGCTTGTTCATTTTTAGACCCTTGTGCCAAAAATACTCCTAACTTCAAATCATGTATGGAGATTTACTACGATTTGGACATTATTGATTTCATGTAACTAGCACAAATAAAAGTGAAATTTGTACGTTAAAATTCGTAAGTTTTAAGCCAAACTTAAAGTAAATTATGCTTGTACTAGTTATATATTAATCTTCGAGTTACACTAATAAAACGTAAACATATTTATGCTGCGAGTTAAGCTCTTGAATCATTTTTTTTTCTAATGGCGGATACAAATGCACATAGTCATTGGCCACTACAAGGCCAGAAGTTATGGTCTCTTGTGAAGGAGCACCCAGTGGGAGGACCATCATCGCTTCCTAACAAAGGACAACACAATTTACATCCATGCCCTGACCCCGGATTCGAACCAGGAACCTTCCGATCCAGAGGCCAACACCTTAACCACTAGACCGGTTGGTCGGCTCTTGAATCATGCCGAGCTCGAATAATCATTTGTGACTCCTATCCTACATTTTCAAAATTTTGTTGACGCAATTAGTTGACATGAAGAGCACCTTTTCACATTTTGTTTCGGTCTAGTCATAAGATAAGCATACTAAAACAATATTGGGCACTTAAGTTAGATAGTTGGGTTGTATGGCGCATGGCCATATCTAGCCAAGCTATACGAAACGCAAGACAAACAACATCAAGTACACAAAATCATCACACACAAAATCAACACACAAAATCATCAAGTTATGACACACAAAATCATCAAGTTATAACACACAAAATCATCAAGTTGTAACACTCAAAATTATCTAGTTATAACACTTAAACACACAAAAATACATCTTCACTGACACGGAAGGAAAAAATTCAAGACAGGAATCGAACCTGAGCATTCAGGAGTAACATATACCTTAAATTGAATGTGAGACCCCCTGGTGAAAAAATAGAATTAAAATTCCTATAACTAGCTTCAATTTCAATCGTACTTAAAAGAAATTGGTAGATTCAAGATTATACAAAATTCTTAAATACTAGCCGGGCTGCGCCGGCTAGCGCTCGGCGGTGTGTAATAGTGCTTTTTTTAAACTTTTTTACGCACCGTAATCAAGCATGTTTTGATTTGTATATTTTATTTATTTTTATGAAACAATTCTTCAAATCATTGCGAGCGTATTCAATCAAATATTTAAGGAAAGTTGGTCGAAATATACATATACCGCTACAAAATTATACATGCCTAGTGATAGTTTGCAGGAAATAGACATATCATTAAAATCTAACTCCTAAATAATATTTCTACAATAGGTAATATACCAGAACACATAATGCAAACAAAAATAAAATTCCAATCCTTGAAAAAATGCAAAATTCCGAAGAAAAAAAATACGTACGTATCTATTTAAACGTGTTGAATTTCGATTTCCTGAATATATTGTGAAATAGAATAATGCGACAAAAGACTTTTCAACGATATTGACAAAGACAATAATGATTTATTAACAAAAAAAATACATATTTATAATACTTGGGAATCCTCAAATATGTCCACAACATCTCGCAGTCAACTCAAATACGCAAACACGGAATTCTAAATCAAATTAAAAAAGCAAACATTAATTCTGAAGTGGCCAGATACCGGGTAGCAAAATTACGTTTAAATTACTTTTACATCAAAGGAAGAAATAAGAAGTCAGTTCAAACATAAATTTTTACAATTTAATTTCTTACTTTGCATATAAATTGACCTCGGCTATTTAAAAACAGCAAGAATTCAAAATATCTGGGTTATTTTATTTACGTTGATTGTTGCCATTCGACGATACACAAATAACGTCGATTTCGGGTCCACGTACGTTAGTGTTTTATATATATATAGATTTAAATTCTCAAATCATTTTTGATCATCCAGTGTAGTATTAACCGTATAAATTGTTTGGACCGAATTATCTTTTCCATCAAGATCTGAGCAATTTTGCTAGTGACATTGTATCTCATCAGGAAGGCATTGCCAATTTTTCGATGATGACGAGGTAAAGGTCTGCAATGATGAGATATTGATTCCATCAAGATCTGGTCAGTTTTCTGACTTTGACAGTTTCTATCATCACTGCAATCTGACGTATTGAAACCATTGAGTAACAGAGTAAAGTGCGAATTAATTGGGACAGTTTGATGTATTTAGAACAAGTTTAATACAGTAATCCATCGAAAGCCAAATCAGATTACAACTCACTGCTAATTCCTATAGATTGTTATTATAGTCGAACATAGTTATAAAACTAAGTGATATGCGAACATCAACTGATGCTTACAAACCTAAGTCTGACGAAATGTCTACTGACTGCCATTTAGGATTTTTCATAGACTATTGTATAGAGGTTTTCAAGAATGTTATTAAAGTGCTATTCTTCCTATTTTAAATGATATGAATCTGTTCTTTGGAATTCTTATTACGACAGCCGTATCATGGATATTGAAGGAATACAGAACAAATTTTGATGTTATGTTTGTTTCAAAAATTATGCATATTCAGGTGTATATTCCTTTGAAATGTGATATCCGTCTGGTTTCATTACTTTAAAGCTCCATTGAGGCATTGAGTAAACAACTTTTTTACATCTCCCACATAGCAAATCTATTTTCCCTTTTTGGTTTCTTGTTTAGATTTTGACGTCACCAGGTATATCATCAGAAATAAGAAAATAATATCGCCGTTATATAAGGGCTTAGTAAGACCACATCTAGAATATGCTGTACAATTCTGGTATTCATATGTGAGAAAGGATATAGAATAAATTAAAAGGGTTCAGCACAGAGTGACAAAAATAATAAAGAGGATAGCAAATCTCGACTATAATAAACGTTTAAGAAAGCTAAACATGTATACACTGGAAAGAAAAAGAAGGAGGGGGGATTTGATTCAGCTTTTCAAGTTGGTAAAACAAAGGGACACAGAGGGCTTAAAATTCAATAGGGATAACAGAACAAGGGGCCATGGGTATAAATTGAATAAGACACATTTTAATCGGGATTTAAGGAAAAACTACTACTTTAATAGGGAAATAGACAAATGGAACGCGTTGCCAGAAAATATAGTTAATTCAAAGGGAGTGTACGAATTTAAGATTCAATTGTATAGTCAGTGGGAATTGAGGAATTCATAAACAAAGGACCAGCCTTGTTGGGCTTGAGCCTGTAGCTGGTCGTCAATATTTATAATTGTATAAAATGTAAGTTATTTTTTGATAAACTTCAAAAAAGAATGTATGTAAAGTTTATTAATAAAATTTTTGTTTTAATGTATAATTTTTTCTCGAAGTTGTATATGTGTGTTAATTACTACATTCCTACCAGTAATTTGCTTCAATGAAGGTTTTTGTTTTATCTCTGATCTAACTATATGTATACATTTTTACTTGCCCTTTCTGGATCATACTTTTTGTTCACTGCAATTCGACATTTTTCTCTAGAGAAACAATTTAAATAATTCCTTTCTTGAAACCAGATTCCTGCTAAAATATAAAGCAGTGATAATAGTGCATAGTCCTTCAAAAGGTTTCAACGAGTTATCTCGTCATTTTAAATCTGACTAATTTTTTTTATGACGAGATACCTCGTCATCACGATACTGCGGGTTAATCGATGGCGATGAGATCTTAGTTAGTGAGTTAGTTTTGGTCTGAAGACATTAAGTCCCATCAAGATTTGATCAGTTTTGTCAAGGATATGAGCGAGACAACAACCAGGAGGGTTAAGAATAAGAAAATCTAATTTTATATTTTCAAATAAACAAAAATATAAGGTTTGACCCAGGAGAGTGGAACGAAACAGTTTTGTCAAGGATATGAGCGAGACAACAACCAGGAGGGTTAAGAATAAGAAAATCAAATTTTATGTTTTCAAATAAACAAAAATATAAGGTTTGACCCAGGAGAGTCGAACGAAACAGTTTTGTATCTATGAAGATGGGTTCAGAAATTCACTATTTCTTCCTACGAATATATAATTTTTTCAAGTTTTATAGCATATGTCGTTTTATGAGGGAGTAAAGAAAACCTTGAAGTGTATCCATAACAAAAATTGGCTCTTACTACAATAAATAATAACATAAAAACAATATAATGAAGAAAAAATTGAAATTTGAAAAATAAGTAAATTCTGATATCCTTGGGTTTATTTAGAAGTAAGGACGGTATTGACACATCTCGAGTCTGCTTATTAAACCAAGCATTGCACTTAGGACATGCACAAAGCTCCCCCAAGCAATCGTCTGAATTGCATTTGGCAGTCCGTTGCGGCCGGCATTACTGCGCACGGAACACATCGTACCCTTCCGCAGCACAGGATAATGGACGACACAGAGTGTTCCAGACAGAGTGCCCGGCACATCAAACTAAACACTTAACGCCACATCACGGGGTGCCCCAACTCTTAAAATCCTCCCCACATCCCTTCATCTGGTTGATTCCAGCATCCATAGCAGCGCGAGTGAGCTGCATAGGTAATGCCGCAAGTCCATGGGAATTGCAAAAGGGGATTTGGACCTGCTTGTTGGATCGGGTCGTCATACGTATGGGCTGATTTGGAGCACCGCGGGCACTGGGGACTGGAATTTTATGTGGCTTTCAGGCCAAGTGAAGAAACATTCGCCCTTGTCGTAAAACGGAGAACGTTGTATCTTTTTTGCCTTATCTCTCTACCTTTGTCTTTCTGGTGGAGTGGAGTTGTTGGGGCTCCGTAATCCCGTGGGAAGACGGTAGATCCAGCGATAGGTGTTGCAATACAACCTTTCCTTTGGTATATCACGTTACGTGGATCCAATATTGTTCTTTTTTACTTGTGAAACCTGGTCGTAAACGTGCATTGTTTAAAGAACCCAGATAATTTATCGTGGGAGTAATACTGTGACATTTAACCTTCTTGCTCGTCAACGTTTAACATCTTTTCTTGAAAGGCCTGCTTTTTATAAGCCTATATGAGTGCATCGGAACCAGAGTTGCGCATGTAAAACAAACATATTTTATGACACCCAGCTAATAACCTTCTTGGTGGTTTATCTTCTCGTCGAAGACTGTCCTTAAGTTGACAGCCTCTAATGCAAAATACAGTTCCAAAGTGTCACCATTCTTGGCCAAGGTGCAATTTAATAATAGAACTATCTAATAGGATCTTCATTCCTACTTAAAGAAATACACCAGCTTTGTCGTGACAAGATATATTAACTGATGCTTCCACATCTATATATATAATTCTCTTACGTGGCACTCAAAAAAGACGTTATTTGTAATCGCGTTTTGGCAGCACTGTACGATTGTTTGTTTATCGCGAAGTCTCGCGCATCGATTGAATTTATAGCGTTATCGGATGAAATTTTATTGAAAAAAAAAAGGAAATTTTAATGAGCTGTTGCAGTTAGTTTATAATAGAAATCAAAGAAAGCGGAGGATCTTTTCAGGGCCATTTAAAAAACGGTCCTTTTCAGGGCCAACAATTATAGTTCAACAAGACGCTTGCACTACAACTTTCGACAAAAACTCAATGAAAAAGTGTGGGTCGTTTGAGTGCTGGGAAAATGTACACACAAAAACATGCTGGGTATTCAATTTCCAAAGCAACGCTCACATTTCGAGTCAAAATTTGCACAAAGTTTTCATTTGAATTCTGATTTTAGAGATACTGTATTTATTTTTTCTGTAATACAGCAAATTTAGATTTGAAAAACATTTTTTTGGTAACATATTTTGTAAACAATCCCTTCTGCTAGGACACATGTCTTCAATGAGGATTGCGAAGCAATCCTCCGGGGGTTGGCGAGCGTCAGCGAGCAGGTGGCAGGCCCCCTAGTATATCTATATATTTATAAATGAACTGGAAGACGCAACCGATGACGTGCATTGACAGCATTGCTAGTTATTTTGCATAGGTTAGTATGCGCCTTTTTCTGGTGTTTCTGAGTATTTAGATTGATTACCCTTCTAGTTTGAGCAGGAATGTTTTTAATTTTGAAATAATTTAGTTTTAAAACTGTAATAATTTTAATAAATATAAGATCTTAAAAATATTCAAAATAATTTATACTCACGACTATAGAAATTAATTTTATACAAAGTGGTTTCACATTTTCTTCTGAGATAAAAATTATCTGCATACATCGAATATCACTTGAAATTATACTAATTTTTTTTGTAAAATTCATTTGATTTTTTGAAGAATTTAATGATGTTTGGTAGGTTTACAACTGAATTTGTTAATAACAGGGACTGGTAGGCAGGCAGGAAAGTAATTGAATTAATTTCACACTGGAGCAACAAAAGACGACAGACTTCTAATCTTTCATATTAAGTACTTTAAAGAAAGTCAACGTTAAATTTCTGTGAATGTGAATCAAGACTAAAACAAAACATATCCATTAATTACAATATTATGCTTCTAAATCTTTTGAGCAACCAATTTTTGAGGATTAATTTTGTAATAGAAGGAATTCTAAAAATTATTACGACTCGAAAAATTAGGAGCCCAAAAAGTTTGCAAATGGAACTCACTCATAGCATGAACGCAATCTGAAAACAGTATAACGGTTTTAGAATTATTTAATTTAACACCAGAAAGCAAGAATTTATTATTTTATCTTGAAAAGAGAGTCTTCAATCTGTCAATATTTTATTAAAAGTAAGCACTGATAAAGGCGTTTCAATGCAATTGATACACAAATTCAATTCATAAAAAGTGGTCTCACTCATTGTTTTATAAAGAAATCTTGAAAAGCGAAAACTAAAAGAAACTATACTAGTTTACTGCAACTTTCAACCCGCTTTTCGAAATTCAATTGAGTTGGATAGGTTTACAGTTGAATTTGCCAGACCGTAAAATATTTAACATTAATATCCAATATTTTCAGTACTTTTAAACACGACCATAGCTGGGAATAACCGGATAACTTCAGATTAAAATATTTTATTCACTACTAAATATTAAAACCTATCAAATGATTTTCGCTTCTCCGTAAAAGGAATTTTACAAAAAAAATTCAATGCAATGAAAACTACGCGTTAGAAAATTTCACAACCTCAACAAACTAAACATGGCCGCAAAATAAAAATAAAATGATTCTAGTATTTAATTTACAACAAATCAGGAATCTATTCTGTCTCAAACAAAATTCAGCTTTTACATTGCAGATATTTTATTAAAGTTAAGTTCTCTCTGTCTTGATAAAAGCATTTCAAACCAATTTATACAGACAGAAATTCAATTTATTCAAAGTATTTTCAGTTTTTTTTTTGTAAACAGTTTGTGAATAGCAAGTACCAATAAAAACCATACTCGTTTGTACCAAAATTTACTTCATTTTTTGTAACTTAATTGTGTTGGATAGGTTTAAAATTGAATTTACTAGTCATGAAATATTTATCATTAATTTGCAATATTTTTAGTACTTTTAAAGAAGTCCAATCGTTCCATTGCAGTGAATAATGGATGACATCATATAAGAAGTTCACAGATATTTTATTCAATATTAAACATTCAAATATTTTAAATAATCAGTCTTTTCGCGTCTCCGTAGAAGGAATTAAACTCAAACAATTCAAAAATTTAATCCGACGAACAAAACTAAGCACCCAAAAATTACTCACACTCGAAGCATAGAGGCAAGCCAAAAATAAAACGCCCGCGGCATTTAATTTAACACAACGAAGATTAAAAACACTTCCGAGAACATTGAAAAGTTCTTAAAAATTGCGAACACCGAATTAGAGTTCCGAAAAACCGATTCCTTATTCATAAATCATTCTTGTCAACACGCACCACAGATTAAAAACTAAGTGCATAAAAAAGTAAAAAGACAATTCATTCAATCTGGAATTCTGTTCAGAAACATGCTCTGTATGAATACCTGATGAAATTGAAATGAGTCCATGCCAGTAATATTTTCCTTGTATAAATATTCCCTCCAAAAAGCACATTTGACCTTTGGATGTTCCTTGTATTGTAGTTATTCTTTGACGAGACGGTAAAACGTTTCCAAGACAAACACACATAAGATGGGGGAAGAAATTTAATCTAGACCGCCCTGTCTTTACGCTCAACAAAAGACGCGTTGAGTTTTTAAACAAATTTAATTGTTTTTCAATTTCTCCGCCTGAGTGTTTTCTGGAAGGGACAGGTTTTAATGTAAGGTGGGATCATCCGCAAATATTATTTTTGGCATGATTGATTCGCCAGCTTTGGATCAAAGAAGTAGACGATGTGGTTATGTTAGATTAGGAAGCGTAGAAAAAACGTAAATTTTCATATTTTAATCAAGGAGACCTAATAAATACTGAAGAAGAGATGCATTAAGCAATGAAATATTAAACCTGTAATACGAGGAAGATCCTGAAGGTAAGATTCTCCCATCGCCCGTAAAAAGAAACAAAATATACCTGGAAATATTTATTGCAAAAGATACAGCAATATTTCAGCCACTTCGCAACATAATAACCACCGGAATCGTAACACTTGTCATACCGTGGGATACGTTTTGTAGTACAGTTTCTTGGGGATATATAAAGCCAGCGTGTCAAAGTTGTCTGCAGGTCTTTGTCTGTGGGAAAGTTATGAACGGACAGGAATTTTTTCAGGTGCAAGAACAGGTGGAAGTCACTGGGAGCAAGATCGGGACTATAGGGTAGATGGTACAATCCCTCCCAACGAAACTTCTGCAACAGATTTCTTGTGACTCCATTCCCAGGAAGCAGACTTCTATGACACTGGGCAACAAAAAAGTATCCCATGATATGACAAGTGTTACAATTCCGGCGGTTATTATGTTGAGAAGTAGCTGAAATACTGCTGTATCTTTTGCAATAAATCTTTCCAGGTTATTAGGTTTGGTTTTTTTACGGGCCGAGGGAAACTTACTTTCTCGATGACCTTTGTATATAGAATAGGTTCTTATTTTATAAACGCTACAGAAAAAATGCTTGAAAATTATTTTTAACCTGCACATAACATCTTCGCTTCTTTTTAGGTTGTTTAGGTTTATTGCTGACACAGTGGTAGGTAAGTCATCATCAACTGGTTAGAATTCGTGTAGGGAAGACCGTAGCTTGTAAACGGATATATGTGCGTGAATCTCTCCGAGTGTATAGGATCTTTTCCTTTGACTGGTCTGGTGGTTAAGGTGTTAGCCTCTAGATCGGAAGGTTCATGTTTCGCATCTGGGTCATTGCATGGATGTTTATAAGCGTTTGGTGTAGAGGCGGTTGGTGCACCTAAATTCTGTCCTGGCCGAAAGTCCTCATGATGGGTCGGTGAGGAAGTTTGGAGATTGGAGTGCCAGCTCAGGTGTTGCCTCGTCATCTTACCGTGGTTTAAAATTACGTGGTGTTGTCCTCGATTCTTTCCCTTAAGAGATTAATCCCGGACCGTCTTAAATAGCCTGTTGTGTTGCTCTAGTACGACGTTAATTAATAATTACCAAATTACACTTCCTTGTGGTTTGATCCAGGACCGTCGCGATGAGGCTATTGTGTTGTTCCGTTTTGAAGTAATTTAAAATATAACCTCTCCGAGAGTTGGTAAGAAAATAAGATGTCATTTTTTTTTACTATTTATAGCTCCGATTCAAACACAATATTTGCTGTCACCATGTTATTAAAAGTGTAAATGTAAGCGAGGAAATAGAACAATAATTGTAAATGTATCTAATGAGGTAGCAGAAATTACATTTTTGCATTATTTCAAATATTACTCTATAAAGCCGCATTACCATTGGGGTGACATAATCAATAAAAATTCGTGTTAAGGCCTTATAATAAGTTTTAACCGTTTTTCACTCAACTGTAAAGACTACCTTCACTACCTGAGGTCTATTTAGACAGGCACTCACATTTCGAGTCAAAATTTACACAAAGTTTTCATTTGAATTTATATTTTAGAGGTTACTGTATATATATTTTCCGTAATACAGCAATTTTAGGCTTGAAAAACATTTTTTTTTGAATATTATATTTTGTAAACAAACCCTTCTGCTAGGACACATGTCTTCATTGATGCGAGTGAACCGAGCATAGGTTCGCGCAGCAATCCTCCGGGGGTTAGCGAGCAGGGGACGGGCACCTTAGTATCTAATATGTTTCTGCTATCAGAATTTTCTGATATTCTATATCCAAAAAGGTTCTACCAGCATAATTTTCTTATATACTAAATCTAATACCCTACAATTTTGAGGAAAACTCAAAAAAAAAAAAAGGCTCTAATATACAAAATTTATAATATATGGGATCTAATTTTACATCCAATAGATGAGATGAAAATCAAACTTCCGCATATGTCTAAAATTTTTAACATTCAATCTTCAGTGGGATTTTTGGTAATTCTTAGGTTAAGGTAGATTGTTAATTAACGTCGCACTAGCGTAACACAACGCCTTATTTTCAGGAAATCGTATAATTTGGATAACAATGTTCTAACTTCCAAATTACCTTCAACCATATACGTTGGGAAAATAAGCCTTTTATTTTAAGATTAAAAATGCTTCTTTCCATCTACCGTCTTTTCAAATGCAACACCTATATCCGAACTGAATTGAAGCTTTAAATGTGACACGTATTTCGGAACGGAGGGTGGTATTTGCTTACATATACCTCAGGCATTGTTTAAAAGAATTGTTGAAAACACCGTGTTTTCGTTTTCCCCCACAAACCCAAAACTCCCCATCCGAAGCCTCATGCCAGGCACGACCATCTTGCGTGTCATTCCGCATTTGTCTTCACGGCAGAACTAAAAATTTCATCCAGTGAGGAATTCAAGTGATAGGAGTTTATACGGACAGATTGCTCGCCGGTTTTATGTTCTTCTCCTGAATCCACGATGCGGAAAATAGCCGCTGAATTTAAAACGTTGCATTTCCTGCCTTTCCCGACGCAACATGATACTAGGAGTTGGACTCTTATTGTGCCAGTCCACGGCTTTTCAGTGAAACGTTTCCAGAGGTATAACCAAGTTCCCCTGCTTTCTATTCAGAGCTTTTTTCCTGGGAGGCAACATGAATAGAAAGCATATCTACATAAAACATTTTGCTGTTTCATTTTAGGTTAACGATAAAAAACTGATTTTTCTTTATTCAATGCATTCGACGGTGTGGTGTGGCCCAGAAGTCCTGCATTCCCAGATAAAAAAAGCTAAAATTTAGAATTCGTTTGTGAAAAAATATTGATAAAAACTTATAAATAAATTATTTGAAATGACACTTTATAAAGTTACTATAGAGCAAAAAGGGTGTACAATTTTTTTTAGTTAACGTCGTACTAGAGCAACACAACGGGCTATTGACGACGGTCCGGGATCAGTCCCTTAAGGGAAAGATACGAGGACAACACCTCGTAATTTCGAACCACGGTCAGATGACGAAGCAACACCTGAGATGGCACCCCACTCTCCAAACTTCCACGCCAACCCAACGTGAGGACTTTCGGCACGACAGATTTAGAGCGCACTAGCAGCCTCTACACAATACGTTTACAAACATCCATTCCCAGGCCCGGATTCGAACCAGGAACCTTCCGATCTAGAGGCTAACACCTTAACCACTATACCGGTTGGTCGGCAAGAGTATACAAATACTATTGTTGTAAATCAATACAAATTCTACCGATTATTTTCTGTCAGATAAGTCAAAAACATATTTTGGTGTTGCGAGTTCGAAATGTATCCATCCAAAGACCATCGTGCACATAGGAACTTGTGCACGTTGAATCTGAGATAACCTCCAATATCCTCACGTTGGCGTAGAGTGGTCATTTTGAGAGTGGGGTAAGCCTCAATCATGCGGGTAATTTGACCTTGGTTAAAAATTACGGGGCGTTGTCCTCGAACCGTTCCCTACGAGATTGATCCCCCATCTTCGTCAATGGCCTGTTGTATTGCTCAAATGCGATTTTAGTTCAACTACCTACCAACCTAGCAACGAACTTTAAATTCAAGAAAACTTATTTAAAGTTGATTAACTGAAGATAATAATTCATCTAACCGTTATAGGGTTTTGTGTTTCGTCTGCTGAATAAAAATTTACGGTGCTCGTTTTAAAAATACACTGATTTGTGATGTAGTTTTTTTTTGTGATATAAGTCTTTTCTTATGATAAGTTCAACACCAAACAATGCATCTAATAGTTAAAGAGAGTGACACAATTTTATTTTAATTCGTTATTTACAATATCGTAGCACTGAAAGTACTTGTCTATAGTGAATGAAACAATCTTTGAAATTTATTTAATACAAAATACCAAATAATTAAGCTCTATTTGTTCAAAATATTTACTGAAATCGACTTCCAGTTCCAAATCCTTTACATTACATAATCTAATCTAACCTGGCATATACGGTACAATCCCTGAAATTTCGTGAAGTTTACTTATTATAACATGTTTTAAATATACATGAATGCTATTTTGTATTAATTTTAAGAACGACAGTAAGTATTATGTAAGTAGTAAACATGCTTCCTTTATACAGTGAAAATAAAACTAGCATTTACCATACATTATTTATCGTTGAACTTATCATAAGAAAATACTTAATTACACAAAAAAAAACTACATCACAAACCAGTATATTTTCAAGCCGAGCACCGTAAATATTTTATTCAGCAGACAAAACACAAAACAATATGCTTAATGCAAACAGATTTAAAACTTCATCCCTTAGATCCCAACCTAAACATCCTCTTAAATGCACTGAGGAATGAAATATTACGAATGTTAAACATTCTTTTTAAACATGCTAATTAAGGTAATAAACTAAAACCTTCCTCGCCACAGCGACATTAATCTTGGAAACATGCCAAATTACGAACAAACTCGCACAACAAAAACCCACGCAATAATTGCGCTACACAATACTGAAACTCCAGGAGATATATATTCGAACCGACCGCTTTTACACTCTTAGCGAAAACCAGAATTAAACTCCAAATAATAACTGAATTTAGCACCAAAACTCATCTCCGAGAAATATCAGATCCGCCTTGCAACAACGCCTAATCGAATTACGCTTAATGAGGAACGACAAATTTGCAAAAGAAATCCTCCCCTCCCAAGAAATAACATCAAAAAACATCAAAATAACTCCTGGGGTCTTGCATCAGAAACCAGAAACGAAACCTTTCTCCGAAAAAGGGATTTTATGTCCACGAGTTTTCCCTTAAATTAGTTTTGGGACTATGGGACGAGGGGCCCGTAGTTGATTGTGTTGGCCACAAATATAATAACGATGACAAAGCACCGGTGGAAAGAGTTGACGTTTTAAAAGCACAGACTTAAATTACTGTTTCTAAACTGAGTACTTAGCGTCAAGATTAAAATATTCCCTCTGACACCTCAACCGTTTTTTCCCTTCGTATATCAACTCGAGTGCGCGTGTTTCTCGCTAGGAACTAGGAAGGGGAAGTTTGTGGAGGTGATTCTAGTTTGGAATTGCACCTCGGAGAAAGGTGGCATCGCGGTTGAAGTGGGGTTTCAGCTGACCTCTCACATTTGTTTCAATAGACTTGTCATAAATATGTTGTTGAATGAAACCAGTGGTTGGAAAACCGTGAATATGAGTTTGTTTTATGTTTCGATTTGGTTGTCGTTTTACGGTGTGTCCGAGGGATTAATTCTACCGAATTCAGTTTCTTTATTTCTTCCCTTTTCGGCTGAAATAGCAAAGGGAAAGTTTGTAGATGGGTTTGGGTGTTTTAATAGGGTTTCAATTGACCTCACATTTGTGTCAATAAACTTGTCACAAATATGTTGTTGAATGAAACCAGTGATTGGAAAACCGTGGATATAAGTTTATTTTCTGTTTCGAGTTGATTATCGTTTTACGGTGTGCCTGAGGGATTAATTCTACCGAATTCGGTTTCTTTATTTCTTCACTTTTAGGCTGGAACAGCAAAAGGAAAGTTTGTAGATGAGTTTGGGTGTTGAAATAGGGTTTCAATTGACCTCACATTTGTGTCTATAAACTTGTCATAAATATGTTGTTGAATGAAACCAGTGGTTGGAAAACCGTGAAGATGGGTTTATTTTTTCTGTTTCGAATTGGTTGTCGTTTTACGGTGTGCACTAGGACTAATCCTACCGAATTCGGTTTCTTTATTTCTTCACTTTTCGGCTGGAACAGCAAAGGGAAAGTTTGGGTGTTGAAATAGGGTTTCAATTGACCTCACTTTAGTGTCAATAAACTTGTCATAAATATGTTGTTGAATGAAACAGTGAAAAGTCGTGAATATAAGTATATTTACTGTGCCGACTTGGTGTATGTTGTACTGTGCTGTATGATGATTAATTCTACCGAATTTGGTTCCTTCGTTTCGTCGTTTTATGGCTGTAATAGAGAAGAGGATATTTGTAGTGGGGTGTGGATGTTGAAGTGGGTTTCAGTTGGCCTCTCTCACATGTGTTTCCATAAGCTGTCATAAATGTGTTGTTGAACGAAACTAGTCGGAAAGCTGTGAAATACGGTATATTTTTCGTTTCGGTTTGGTTGCCATTTAACGGTGCTGTATGATGACTGATTCTACAGAATTTGGTTCCTTCATTTTGACGCTTTACGGCTGGAACAGAAAAGAGGAAGTTTGTAAAGGGTTTATTTTTTTTGGGGGGGGGGATGGGGGGAGTGGGAATCAGTTGGTCTAACTCATATTTTTCATTAGACTGTCATAAATGTGTTGTCGAAAGAAACTATTTGGAAAACCGTGAAATACAATTTATTTTTTAGGTTCGTCAATTAATTTAAAACTTTTTCATTACAGTTATTGAGTATATTTAGTAAAATTATCACATAATTACAAATTTTGTAAAATTGTTGCATAAATTCATTATTTAGAAGACTCGTTAAAAATAGAAGTTCTAACTCAAATCTATCACTCAAATCTCTCACATGGTTAACAAGTGATATATTCTTTGAATAAACTTTTCTGTAGATAAATTTCCTTACGTTGGAAGTCAAATTATAAAAGAAAAAATATTTAGCATTGCTGTTAAAGTGTTGCAAATAAGACACGTTTTGTGTGTAAATCTAACTTTAAAACGATGATCACTTTAAATATTTAAAGTGCAATACACACAAAAGAGATAACTTTATGCTTCATTTATTTTTACATGCTTTAGATATTTTGTATCTCCATTCATGAACAGTGCATAAAAATGGGTTTACATTCGAACTGTTAAAAATTTTAATAGCGAAATAAAAAAAACCAGTTTGTTGCATTCAACTAAAAATTTCACCGAGGGAAAAAATCCAATACCTTCCAACAATTCAAACGTTTAATAAAGTTAAAAAAATAATTCTACTTTTAAAAGCTTTATTCGATAAAGACCCAGCCAAGTACTCTGCATCTGCGTTTTCCACTTTCGAAACGAAATCTCTTCAACTTCTTGTCTTTTATCCAAGATTATAAAGAGCTCTGCAAACTTTCCCTTTTCCCACGCTCCGTTGCTTTCAAGGAGGAAGTAATTAAATTAAATATGACTTGCTTTACTGAGAAGGAGAGGATAAAAACCAGAAACAAAAGACCGAGTTTTGAATCCCTCTTCGTAATGTCTGCATATTTCGCACTAAAACCCAGGCTCTGTTACACTTTCCTTGAAAGTAATTAAATAGAATGGGATATATGGGGTGTTTTGAATGTTTTATGCACTGGGTTTAAGGTAAGCATTAAAACCGTTGCAGAACCGATACTATTTTAATTTAACTGGGATATTTTTGTATAATGAGGTGAGCTAATGTGCTAGATTATGAGTAAAATATTTGTGCGTTATCAGTATAAGTGCATTTGTATTTAAAAGCTGCAAATAATTTGACCACATATGGTTGGTTCTTTGGGTTTTGGCGTGGCATAGATCATGCTAGATAAAGTTGAATTAAACACAACGTCAAGTAAATGAAGAAGATGGCATAGAAGAGAGAAATTCACACATGGTGAAAGTGAACCCATTGAGTTATATCGATCACGAAACAACTATTATTTTATTAGATTTGATAAGAGCACATATTCATATGAGCACGACAATATTTCCTATTAGAGAAGCCTGCTTTTAACTCACAACACATAATTACTAAAACAATCATATATATATGTTTTATTCTAGGAAAGATTCTATGGGTCACGAAGGTAACAACTGATTAGAAATCAAGAAAATAAGACTGCAGGTTGTAGAACGTATCCCTTTTGTCCACTTTTACAATAGGACTTATAACTACATTTATCGATGGAAAGCATCATATTTAAGATTTTATTTTTCGCAAGAAGAAAATTTTAGTGTATGTTATATCTGTAGCGGCCTCAAGTGTCCTCTCTTTGGCGTGGTGTAGACCTATTGAGTACTTAGGTGCCATCTCAGGAATTGACCTCGTCATTTGACCTATTTCAAAATTGCCAGACCTTGTAGGATCTTTCCCTTAGGGATGAATCACGGACTTTCGCCAATAGCTCGTTGTGTTGCTCCAGTGCGATGTGGGTAAGACTGCTTAGAAGTCACGAAAGGAATATTGTAATTTTCAGTGTAGCTCAGGAGTTGACCTCGTCATTTGACCGTAGATCAAAATTACAAGGCGTTGTTGGATCTTTCCTTTAGAGATGTGTCCCTGACCTTCACCAATAGTTCCTTGTGCTGCTTCAGTGCGACGTGGCTAACACTGATTAGAAGTCACGAAAGGAATATTGTAATTTTCAGTGCAGCTCAGGAGTTGACCTCGTCATTTGAATGTATTTCAAAATTACAAGACGTTGTTGGATCTTTCCTTTAGGAATGAGTCCCGGATCTTCGCCAATAGCACGTTGTGTTGCTTCCGAAGGGAATATTGTAATTTTCAGAACTTATTGTTTTACCCCCCACAACACACATAATGACTAAAGAACCACATCCATTGGTTCATATTATCGTGAAAGAGATTTTATTGGTTGAGAAGGTCAAAATCGTATAGAAATCTTGAAGAGAAGATTGCAAAATGAGAAGTGTAGTAAAATCTGTAAGATTTGCAATACCTCACGGTTGGTTGAAATTATATCACGCAAGGGTCATATTTGACTCTGCTGCGCCAAACACTATAGAGACAATGTTAAGCAATATCTTACGGATAAATAAGAAAGAAAGGAGTTATCACTTACTCGTGCTTTTACAATGTGTAGTTGCTAAAACGTATTGAATGTACTGATTAAGATTATTGTGTTTTTGAGATGCGTATTTACTAATGCTCATGCAATAGTGTTGTTTATCATGCCTACACTGGCAGATCAAAGGAGTGCCAGGCCCGTCGAAGACGGCAAGAGGCGAGGGGGTGCGCCTTCCATGTAATTGAGCCCCATTGGAAGTCCGACTTTGCTCGACATACATGACACATCCGTTTTACAGGAAGGTTTCTTTCATGCATCCATTAATTCACACGTATCGTAATTTAGATCCCAATCAGAGGCCGATAACCTCCTGATCAGGTACCCCCAGAGATATTGATTTGTTATGGAAACATGGGGGACTTTGTGACCACGACCTATTTAACGTGCCCTAGCCACCATTAGTGAACACGACGGTCTTTAGCCAGGTCGAGGCGCCGATCTCGCAATCATCAGAATTGCAGGTTCCGCCGAGTACAGAACCCACAACCCTTCTGATGCGAGCCCAACGCTTGCTCTACTGACTGAGCTACCGCGGCTCTGCGATAGTGTGAATATATTACCTTACTACTAGTACCTACCGTAATGGTTTGTTTTTTAAAACGTATTAAAGGTGACTAGATTAAATTTTTGAAAGCGAGAAAAAATTAGTACGCTAATTTGAAATGGAATTATAAATAATATTAATTATCTCTAATAATTAATAATTAAGGTTCCAACAGTAAAGATATAACGAAATATTTTGTCCTAAGACCACAGATTACGAAATTTTAACACGTTACGAAGTATCACAAAAAACTAGACGTTAAGTATAAATTAACAAGCTTTCTACTCATTAACTGAAATACTCTTACGGATTACTTCTCTTTTTCGGATGGTTAACGCCTGAAAATTCGCTTCCAGGAAGTTAATGCTCTTTTAAGAGAGACGTACACTCGACTAATTAAAAATTTTCTGATTCTTAAAGTTCAAGAGAAGAATTACTTTCATACTTAAACTACACAAAAAGCATTCGTTATCACCACCGCGCTATTTGTTCCGTTATATGTGTTTGCAGTTAGTTAGAAAGGGATTAAATATGATTATGCAATGAGGAGAAAGACGTTTATCTTAGCATTTTACTTTTGTGTAGTTTTGCTTGTCGTTATAAAAGAACAAAACAGTGTTTTTTAACAAACAGTTGGAAGCAGTATATCTAGAAAACAGTTAAGGATGAATGTAAAAAAATAATTTAATTAGAAGAACTTGATAACATAAACAAGTCTGGGAATTAAACAATGAAAACCTTTTTTTTGGATGTAAAATACGCAAAAAATTCCATTCAAGGTTTGGAATTTTCTTTGTAAGGTTATAAATTTTACAAGCAAAATTGCAACTAAGCTTAATGAATTTAACTGTGCCAAATTGATTAGAATTTATAGGGTGATAACTCTTTAAAGTCTTAAAGGCTTTTACCCTAATTAAAAAAATTTATGATTTATAATTAACTAATTATTTTTGTGGCCTTCAAGTTTTTCTGTTATATTGATTATTTTTAAATAGGTAATTCTTAAGTAAAGAATGTTTTTAAATATAATTTTAAAACAAATACATTGTGTTAAAATGGCAAATCATAGTTGTAAAGCAAGCCTTATGAATTTCAAAATTGTACAATTTATTGCCTCACTTGCACAACAAGTAATTAAGACATTATTGCAAAAAAAATTTTAAGCATAAATTTAAATACATTGATTTATGTAACTTCATTTATTTTCAGATTAGCTACGTTCAGTTAGATGGAAAGGATTTAATAAATGAAAATAGTGTATAAAATATGTAAGGTATTACATTGATATTTGTAATAAAGCGTTTACTCGTATTTGGGGAAGTCTTTTAACGTTGTACATGTGCTGTATTTAGAGTATTTCATATAATCAATATAAATGTAAAACAACTCTTATGAAATATTCAGGGACTAACATAAAGTATGTTAAATATGCTTCGCTTTTTTATAGTACAGCTTCAGCCTTTGCGTTGAAGTACGCAACGTATCTTATTACATTTTGTCGTAGCTTGCTGCAACTTTAAAACTATCCGTATTATTAAAGACGAAAGTCCTCTTAAAGAACATATGTATTAGAATCAAATGGGGTTTCTTTGCTGTTTAAGATGCCATAGTATTACGTAAAACTGCATAAAAGTAAAATATATTTTATGAAACAACCGGGAACAAATGTCTCGCTATTTACCATGCACGTACAATCAACCGTTTCGTAGAAATTCATAAAATATTCTATATATTATTGTCTTATTTTACACACCTCACACTTTTGATACTTTTCTTATTCCTGAAAACAAATAACCACTTGATGTAAATGTTCTTCAACAGGTTTTAAAACCACAATTTGTTTTGTTTAGAACAGTGGTATTATGAAGTCATAATCATGTATATTATACTATGCAATAAAGTTGGAAGATACATATATTTTTAACAATGCTAGTTGATGGAGTTGTAGGTAAACAACCAGGGGGTTGCGAGTTCAAAATTTGACCCATCGTTAAATCGTCGTTTTCGCGGTGGCTTGTGCATGTTAAATCTGCCGTGGACTCCAATGTATTCACAATGGTATTATGTGAAACTTTGAAGTGAGCGATCCCAGCTCAAGTAATGTCCTCTGTATCTGACCTTGGATCGGCATTACGAGGTGTTTGCATCGAATAGTTCCCTTCGGAATTGATCCCTACCTGTTGCCAATAGCCCGCTGAGTTGCTCTAGTGCGACGTACAATGAGCTGCCCTACCCTACATCCGAACAGATTACTATCATCCAAAGCGTTTGTATGCAAATTACTATTATCAAAAGCGTTTGTATGCAAATTACTATTATCCAAAGCGTTTGTATGCAAATTACTATTATCTAAAGCGTTTGTATGCAAATTACTGTTATCCAAAGCGTTTGTTTGCAAGCGTCTAAAACCATTCAGCTTTCCAAAATAATATATTATGATACTTAGATTAACTACCGTATTCTAATCATAAACAAATTGGAATTATACATAGATCTTGTATAACTACAACCCTTCAGTTTGTCGAAATATTTATGATACGTAAATTTTACGGATAGGATACGGCTTTGAATTTACGTAACATAAGTATTTCGATAAACTTAAATTACCCATACCTCTTGTATGTCTGAATCGCTGCAACATCTCAAAATACTTGATATTTAAATTCAACTAATCTATCCTACCCATAACCATATTGATATTATCCATATCTTTTGTAAGTCTTAAACCCTTCAGTTTTTCAAAATACTTACGGTCTTCCTTGTCAAAGTTCTTCCTGCTTTGTTAAAACAACACAAAATGCGAAAACCGGCACATGGGTGAAGAAACCGCTATTGAACAAAGATCATCAATATAATGTCCCTAAACTTGCATCGTCCATTGATGGATCAACATTCTGCTGCTGCTTGCATCTGCGAATTATGTCCTAATTTGAAAGCACACATACCGAGTAATTACTCATGCTTCGATATGTAATGGAACCACAGCGGTGGAAGACCAGCACCATCAAGTTCACATTCGATTAAGACCTTAAACGATAAAGGGCAGGTCTCACAGCTTAGCCTCTACCATTCAACGATCGTCCATCCATTATCAGAACAGCGGTCGCGTAAACCTCGCCCATTAATATGTAAGTCGTTATCTACAGCACTATTTCACGCTAATGGTAGACTAAAGAACCCCCTTAAATTTCACGTGAGATCGTGGGCAGTGGACACCAAAGCATCAAATTTGAAGAATAAATGATCGAAGTGAGAGTGGTAGCGTTCATCAATTTAATTAGATCATCTGATAAAAGGTGCCGATAGCGGATGCTGTCCTTTATACTAGTCATCGCGATGTATGGACACACCATACAAGTGATTGTAGGCATGATTGGAAGCAGCCTAAAGTAAATTTACTGCACAATCTATCCTAGCGAGTCGAATCATAAAATAGGTAATTTACTATGACTATACAATCTAACACTACAGTTCAGTAGCACGTATAAAAGGGAAAATAACTAAAAATACATTAAATTAAATTAAGAACATCTTTTTTGTAGGGCTAGTCATTTTGGGTTAACAGTCAATTTATCACCTATCGAAAATCAATGTAATTAGACGATCTGTAAAAAGATGCCGAAAGAACATACTGTCCGTTATCCTAATCAAAGTGATGTATCACCGTATCTTATAAATGATTTGAAGCATGATTGGAAGCAGCCTAAAGTAAGTTTACTGTATTTAGCAAGTCAAATAATGAAGGGTTATTAACTGAAAAAGTAGTGTACCACTCCAGTTGGATTACCCGTTTTAAACGGAAAACTAAAAATATATTAAATTAAATTGAGAACAACCATTTTAGATGAATAGACGTAATGAGTTTTTTCCATGTATTACATACATTACAGACATTTTGCGAAAATTTAGTGTCTACTGAAAATGAAACATTCTGGAATGAATTCAATTTAGAAAACTTTTTTTTTTGTTAAGCTAGTCAGTTCATTAATTAAATTCAGAAAACCGTCAATTTAATTAGAGCATCTGATAAAAAATGTTGACAGTGCATGCTGTTCTTTATTTTAGCCATCGCGATGTATCGACATACAGTAAAATTAATATACTTCTGATTGGAAACTGCTTACAGTACATTTACTGTACAATCTAACTTAACGAATTGACGTTTTAAATTCAATGAAAAGGAAATTGAACATGTTCGTTGTTCAGAAGTGCTTTTAATGAGGAAACATTTTTTGAATAGACGAAATTAAATTGTGTTTAATTAATTTTGTAGGGCTTGATATCTTGAATTGACAGCCCAATTTCTGTATACAGAAATTAACCATCAGACCTCTGTTTGAATCAATGTGGAAAGTTTATTTCGTTGTCAGAAGCTATTTAGTAACTTTTATTATATTAATTGTGCAGCACAAATTGTTTTACATACATCTCGTGCCAGAGAAATTCAATTCTCTTAAAAATATTAACTGACATTAAAATGTTACACTCTATCTAAAAGTGAACAGATATTAAGAATTTTGATACTCTGATGTACTGATATATTTTTAAAACTGTAATCTGTATTTAAATAGCCTACCATATTTTATAAATATATTACAGTGCACTTCAATACTAGGATTTAACATATGACTTGAGCAAAATTGTATTAAATGGTTAACAAATTATTTAATTTTCTTTTGTGGTAAAACTGTTTATTAGCAAGCCTTATTGCTATCAATTCCTTTAGGTTGAATAAATATAAAATACAGGTACTGCAAATATTAATAATTACGTAAGGTTTAATTCCAATTTGATGTAGGGCTGGACGATAGCTGTTTTGGTTAACACGATTGCATAATTTTTCTTATAACCAAACGCTACTTGGATTTTCTTGAAAACAAAGTTAGCTATACTGTTATAATGGTTGAGTCTTTAACACCCTGAACCATTTCACCTTAGTAAAAAGTTGAATGTAACTGTCTCCGTTTGCCAGCTTATTGGACAAAAGGTCAGTGCTCCAGATTTCGATGAAACAATTTGGGAGGGGAAAAAAATCAGCGTAAATCGATAAAACAAACCCGTATCTGATTTCTACGGAGCCTCACTTAAGGGGTGAGAGGTTTCCAGTGAAACTAAATGCTGAAGGCTCTCCTTGGTAATTTCTTTTTGTTTTGATTTATTATATTATGATAATCTAATGCAGTTTCAGCATATCACTTGAAATAAAAACTGTTGACAAGCAATGGTTAAAAAAACTAGCAATGGTAGCCTCAGTTACATTTAAAAAAACAGGAAAATTCAAATTAACTCCGCAATAGAATTTTTCATCTCTGGTAATTTTTTTATTTACTCTGAAAACTATCTCAGAAATACAGGAATAATGGGGCTCCGACGGGAAATTTACCTAGGGTCATTCAATTTTTGAATATGTGTGAAAGGTCGTTAGGAGTCCTCCAGCTTGCAAAAGCATGTTAGGCAATTGCTGTGGATGGGTTCCCCACCAATTCATTACCACTGTTATCGCTTACTGCAGCGAACGATAAACTTACAACCATAAAATGTGCTGAAGCAGTCAGTTGTGGAAATGCTTTGTTAATGTTGAAACATATCACTTTCAATTAAAGATTAGACTTATCCAAAATCACGTTCCTTCTTGCGCGGGAGCCTGACTATATAGTCATGTAGATATGAACGAATCGTTTTATTGAATTAGGGGCTGCAGGTTGTGGCAGGTATTTTCCGCAATTGATATCTTTGGCGCATATTCTGCTTCTAAGTTCATCGTTCTGTGTTATAGCAGGCAGCAGTAGTAACGCATTGTAGGAGGAGAATCAGCTATGGCGATTGCAGTCATACTTTTGAGTATGGCAGTCTTACTCTAAGAAGGCTTCACACACTTTCATAAATCGCTGATGGAAGATCTCTTCGCTATATACACTACAATACATTTTTTAATGTTTTCAGTTTAAAATATAGTATTTATGTCTACGATGAAAAAATTAAAACCCTTACTTATCTTTATGAAATACACTCATTAATTATTATTATTATGTGTGCGTCCTAAAATTTCACAAATGTTAGTTTCTTCACCAGGAATTTCGATTTTATTTTAATTTACGGTTTCTGTTCCGTGTAGTAGAAGAAGCTTAAAATCTTGAGACTGCTTAGTTACAAAGTTGGATAGACGATATTGCGAAGTATTACAGACAGGAAAAACTTATTATTAAAAAAGAGTATTATAAAAGTAAAATGTACTCGAAACGCTCATACAAGTGTAAGTGTACTTACATATAGATAATGCCATTGAAATATTTCATTAGATAAATTCCATCAACTTACCTGCAAAAGAGAAAAATTCTAAATAAATATTTTTGAATTATGTATTAATACATGACATTATGAAACATTGTATTCAAATTATACAATTCATTACAAACTAATGGTCAATAGTAAAACAATGTTAGACTTTACACCATGAAAGTTTAAAACAACCACTAAATATCATGCATTCATAATGTTTATTTGAATTAAATATATCCTTTCTTCGAAGCAATAATTAAGTACTCAGAATATGTCACTTATACACGTATATTCAATCAGTCCTTAATGAAATAAACCTATATACAGGAAACACACAACACGTAATAAACTCAAATATAAAATTGATTTAGGCGAGTTGAAACTGGTTAGTTGTGGGTCGGGTTTTATGTTGCGATAGCCATATTTAGTAAAGTCAAATATAACACGAACTGATGATCTTCGTAATGGACATACACGCATAAGGAATTTTTTAAATACACAGAAGAATCGAATTTGCACATATACAACTATATCTACTACACGCAATGAACTAAGGTCATTGCAACTCTAACTGAACTAAGATCATTGTAACTCTAACTGAACTAAGGACATTGAAGCTCTAACTGAACTCACGTCATTGTAACACTTACTGAACTAAGGTAATTGTAACTCTAACTGAACTAACGTCATTGTAACGTTAACTGAACTAAGGTCATTGTAACTCTAACTGAACTAAGGTCATTTTAACTCTAACTGAACTAAGGTCATTAAAGCTCTAACTGAACTCACGTCATTGTAACTCTAACTGAACTAAGGTCATTGTAACTCTAACTAAACTAAGGTCACTGTAACTCTAACTGAACTAAGGTCATTGTCATACTCCTTATATGAGTGTTGCTTAGGGACGTATTCTACATACTCTAAATACCTGCTCTAACTACAAAAATGAATAACAGAGCTTTGATTCACACATATCGTCACTCAAAGTGTAAGAGGTCGTATGTCTAAAAGCCGCATTTTTCAGGAGAGCAAAAAATTAATTATTTCATTATGATTTGTTTCTATTATTATATACTTTGGGTTTTGTTCTTAGTTTATTGGGATCACCTAATGGCATGCGATATTTTCCCACCAGGTAAAAATCACAAAACGCTTCATATAGCAATAATAAAAGGAAAAAAAATTGAATTTGTGACATACGACCTTTTGCACTTTGAGTGACGCTATAATTATTTTCCCTTCTACTCCCAACAATGATGAAAGGACCAACAAATTAATGTCCTCTTTCATAATCTCACTATTTTCTTTTTAGATACTAGTTATTACCTGTAGATCGGGAGTCGTCAAGCTTATTTGACCATCGACCCTTCAAGTCTTTATTGACTTCCTTATCGACACCCTATATTTTACTACTGCGTAATTATAATAGAACAAACAAAAAAACGCTTGCATTATGAGTTTTTAGATTGTTTATTTAAAGTTACACTGACATTACATTTTCGATAGGAGGGATGAATAATACATAACATATAAAAATTTAATTCAGATAACAATGTAACAATAGTACAATCTTCCTTATGTAGTACATCAGGGCTCGAAATACCCGGGTGCACAGGTGCACTGTGCACATGAAAATAAAATTGTGCACCTAATTTTTTCCCGCTAGGCGCACCTGTGCACCTAATTTAAAAGCTTAGGTGCACAAGATGCACCTGTATTAAAAAATATATTTCGAGGCCTGTAGTACATTAAAATTAGCCTTTTGTTAGCTTAGTACACAATTTACTAACGTTATCGTGGAGAATGTGCTTCGGGACTCTTGACAAGATTAGAAATGATTGGTTCAAAATTAGGAATATTCAGCCTTAAATCGCCACATAATTCAATATCTACTACCTCATTTCTTTGTTTTATCAAAATAGTATTAACGTAGCTGAAACAAGTTTCAACAATGAGAGCAAGCTCTGAAATTCAAGCAAAAAGGGGGTTACCAATTCAGATACTTATGGATATTTTTCTACAACATTAGTTCGTGCAAAAGTAACTTAAAGTTCTATTTTCAAAAAGCGTCTTAGCTTCAAGATAACTGACTATTCAATAAGTTAATCTTGTAATTTACATTCACTCTTTTCAATATCTCAATTTTTCTTTCGCCCCCCCCCCCAAAAAAAAAAAATATTTATAATAATAATAATTCGTATTGGAAGTAAGTGCAGCATACAAGACAAAAATGAATAAATCAATGAAGAAAAGACCAAACCAAAGTTCAATGCCTTGTTCTCAACGCAATACCAAGACCAAGTCCCATGGTAGGATATATATACAGGGTGTCCCTGAATTCATGGGCCAAACATTAAGGGTAAGTAAAATACATACAAAGAATTATTTTTTTATATAGCAACATGGGGTCGGAAATGAAAAGTGCAGGTGGAAAAACAAGAAAATTTCATTTCCGACCCTAAGTTGCTATACAAAAAATGCTTCTTTATATGTATTTTACTTACCCTTAAAGTTTGGCTCATGAATTTAGGGACACCCTGTATATATACACGTATTCAAAGAAAAGTACTTATTTCAAAGAAAAAAAAAACACTTCACTAAACAAGATAAAATTGAATAACGCAATAAAGAAAGGACCAACCAATTCAATGTCCTCTTCAACAGCGCGATACCAAGATGAAGTATCATGTCAGGAAATGATATCACTCATCCGTATTTAAAGAAAATACCAAGCAGGACAAAACAAAAACGAGAAAATTCTGACATTACGCGACAGTTGATTCATGAATCGAAATATTTCCCTTTCATAGACAACAATGAAGAATCAACTTATTCTATGTCCTCTTCAATATGCGATCTCAAGACCAAATCTTACTGTAGGCAACATTTTGCCCATTCGTATTCCAAGGAAATACAAGACGAAATGAGAGGGAACTAATGGACCAAGGTTCCCCTCATGTTCTGGAGTGAAACCGGAACACCTGATGCATATGAGGTGGGGGCACGAACTTCAGTTTACCCTCCTCCATCCATAAATCACCCCCTTTCCATCCAGCGATTTCTCCCTTTCCGCGATTTATTCATTCCAGCCCATCAATACATATTCCACATCTGTTGAAAAATGAATCGATACGTGAATTTCGAGCCATTACCTAGCTCTGGGGAAATAAACAAATAAACAAAGACTCATCATTCGAGTCGGGACTTTTCTGTTGAACACCAATACATATTCTGTATTCACGCGAAGGGAGGGGGAGTGAGGAATGGATCGAAAAAAACTCATTTCGAACAAGATGTATTGATACCATCTCCTCCCCAACATTACTTTTGAATTCATTTTTTCGTTGGGTTTTCACCCCAGGAATCCAGGGGACGTCAATTTATTCGCGATCGGGTGCCAGCGGGAAACGGTGAACATATTATAGTAGTCAGCGTTCTCAAGATTTGAATAAAAGCCTCAGGAGATGAGGGAGTATTATATCATGAACGGGATTTTGATTCTGTTTTGTTCAATGTCCTTATTGAGGAGAAATCAAATTTGAGACTGTGGGGTCTCTGTTTAGTTTTCTTGTGTCGGTCTTGAGAGAGAGATTTCAATACGCCACTCATTCGAAAATGTCTGTCGTGATTGATGCATAGGACAGATATTTTGGATATGTACGTATATTACATTCAACTATTTTTCTGCCTTTTAACACTTTTGTTATTCTGTTTTTCAAGATTTAGTTGTTTTTTGTGCACTTGACCACAGTTTGTGGGCATAATGTTCTATCAAAATTCATACCACCCACAATATATTCGAATGTTTCCCTTCGGGTATGATCCCGCTGCTGATAGCCGCGTTGTGTTGCTTCATTGCGACGTTAATTAAAATAAATTATTTCCCACAATCTATATGTTTTTAACGTATCTGGTCATTAGAAAAACCAGACCTGAATTTGATGCACAAGATATATCTTCATTAGAAGAAAGTTTGTCAGATCTTGATCTCGTTATAAAAAAACCCGGCAATTTCTTGGTAATGATATGTCTCATCATTAGTAAAATTGGTCTGCTCTTGAGGGACGTGACATCTTGTCAAAACCAATTGGAGGGTTAACCAATGTATGCGGATTAGAAATCGACGTTATTTGTTTATTGGCGAATAGCAACAGTGGAAATAAACGATATTAAGCCTACCCATTAAGGATCTGTTTGCCAATTTCGTTGTATAGTTTAAATATGCTTTTTTTGAGCTTATAGAACTGCATAATACTGCTACAACTGCTAGGAAGTGCACACAATGAAACTCTTGAGCAATCTAATTACTCAACGAATGAGGAATCAATCTAAAAGGCAGAAAAGAAAATATATGATAAATAGGCTTAGTGACTAAGGATGTTAAATATCCTTTGAATAAGGAAATGGGATAAATTTGAAGTAAGATTAACTGTAATGTTTCAATTATATACCATATAAAATTATACAAAAATCAAATGAGTAAAAAGCAAATTTACTTATCACACCGAATTCAAGCACAAAATCAAACCTCACAGGAAAAGTCCTACATCTCTTCACTGTGTATATAAAAAGTACAGCAAAAAGCTCTAAGACTGTAGTTCTTTTGAATCACAGGTAAAGCGAAGGAGTCGACTTTCCTTTTAAAATTTAAAGTAAGAGTAAAAAGCTAGAAAATTACCGAGGAAAAGTTCTCCACAGAGAAGGTTTCTATTTGAGAACGTGACAAGTTCTCAAGTCCCCAAAGTTGCAACAGGGAATTGTTGACTCTGCGGACCCCTTCAGCGGAATTCGACTCTCCTTTAAAGTTTATATTTGTTCAGGTTCAAACGAAAAAAAAGGGGGTTAAGGCTTTTTTAAGCTGCCTTATTTGTTTCCACACTAGAATTGTCAAGAGAGAAAGAAAATTTATCCACTCAATGTGAAAACTTGTGCTTAAGCCAGTGCTTCTCAGGGTTTTCGGGTTAACGGCACCGTTTAGTGTCTAAGAATTACTCCACGGTGTCCAAAAAGAATATAAGCCTCCTCTTACAAACTGAAGTGTCAAAAAAACTGGTACAGTCGATGCTAGTATATTGCAAATATCAACTGCGGCACCAAATGCAGCCAATCAACACAAGTCTATGCGGTTAGCAGTGCTTATATAAGAGAACAGATAGCAAGGAAAACTGTTAAATCGGGTTCTGCTGATACAATGACAGGTTATCACGATTTAAATGACTTTGAACGTGGCTTAGTAGTTAGTGTTCGTTAGATGGGGCACAGTAGTTCCGAGGTAGAGATGAAATTTGTATTTTCACGCACTACTATTGTATGCTGTGAATGTAACGAATCCAGAAAAAAACACCCAAATCTCGGACAAACATTGCGAGCGGGAGAAGATCCTGAAGAAACGGGAACATAGAAGGTTTACCAGAATCGTTTCACGAGATAGACGTGCAACACTACCTCAAAATGCTACAGATTTCAGCATCGGGCATCAAAAAGTGTCAGCGTGCGAGCTGTGCAGCGGTCCCTCCATGATACGGGTATTAGGAGATGAAGGCCCAGTCGAGTACCCTTGATGACTGCAAGGCATAAAGCTAGGTGTATCAGTTTTTCTGGCACTTCAGTTTAGTGGGAGTGTGTAGTTGGAGCGATTAGATCAGTTAAGTTAATCTTGTTGTTGGTTTTACTTCACTTCGAAACTTCTTTGTGTTGGCCAACCTCTGGTGCAAAATCCTGTTCCAAATTATCATCAGTTCTGGGTAAGGGGTAATCTGTTTTTCCTACATGGAGCTACATTCCCCTTGAGAAATAGAGCAGTTTTTCCCTCGATGATACTTCTCGTTTATAGCGGAATCGATCCTATCTTGGACGAGATATATCGTCAAAACACTTGGAAGATTAAACAAAGAATGACATGTGTATTGCAAAGTAAAAAACATTTTTTTAAATTCGTCAATTCGAACATTATTCACACTGTCACTACAAAAGCAGAATCGTGAACCACTTGGCAGTACCCTGGAGTGAACCGCAGGGGACCGTTCACGTTACACCTCAATGACCACACATTTTAGGCACAATCCTTTTACATAGAGGCAACGCATTCACTACAGACGGATAAACATCCATGCTTTTCCCGGGATTCACACCTGGAAACTTTAAATCCCAATGCCTTCTCTCTGACCGTTAGACCGATTAGTCGGCTTAGTTATATCTCTAATTAATGCATTTGACTCGAATACACCTCTTTATAGCCTCTCTTATGATATAACTTTAGAGAATAAGAAAAGTTACGGAACTAGTGCTAATTTACTTACAACACTACAAGATATCACAACAATAAAAATGTGAAAATTACTTTCTGTCACTTTAAGAGTACTCTAAAAAAGAAGTTTTTAGTATATTTCTGTTAGGACACACAAGCAAACAAAAAGTGTAGAAAAATTCAGGTGGTAAAAACATAACATGCAATTTTAAGATTGCAAGGAGAGGTAGATTCAGTGTTGACAAACAAAACAAGACGGTAGAGAGATACATACTATTTTACTTTTCATTACTGTATTGCTCTCTCGTGAGACATATTGGGGTGCATCCAAATCAGCTTTTCGCAAGTTTGGCTACGTTTGGCGTTGAATCTAATTGGATTTGAGAACAATTAACTAACACATATCAATTCATAGTCCTTTCTTCAGAATTTCTATTGATGACGCTCTGAAATCTAAATCGAAAACAGAGCATTTGACGTCCCGTTAGAAACAGAAATCGACCTTCAATTGAAATAGACGGAGCTTGTGTCGACAGTTTCATGTTATTTCTTCCAGTTGTTGTAGGTAAAAGTAAAAATCCTAAATAACTTATTAGTTAAAGTGATTTTCCACCGTGATCAAATACACTAGTCAAGTCAATGAATCGACTGCCAAACGGATTTGTTAATTCATAAGCCAAGGAGATTTTGCCTTCAGAGATCTTAGGACGGTTAATCCACCCACATGTTCCGTCTATTTCATTAGAAGATCGATGCGGAATACGTACTTGAAGCTAGTTCCATCACAAAAGCTACTAGCACATACATTTAGCTAGACAGGAAAAGCCTCTCCAAGATAGGCTCGTGCAAAAGTGGTGTAACTATTTATGATATTACAGATAAGAAGGCTGAATTTATTTTCAAAGAAAAATTGATACATAATATTTTTCCATGCATATTAAATGTATTGAAGAAATTCGGAGAGGATGCTGATAAAAAATTCAAAGCTTTCGAATCGAAAAGTGGCAGGATGGAATAAAATTAAGTCACGTTACCTTTTAATATGTACTACAGCTCTGGACGTAACTAATTATGTGTCCTCATTTCGTATACGAACCAAGTTCAAGGATGTAAGAACCGAATTCATTAATTATGAATTCCGTTATTTATGAAAATCATAAGATCGTCACTTTCAGGAAATCTTCTTCATATTGCATAAATTAAATTTCTCTCTGCCCTTTTTTATGCAAGAAACTGCATTTGTATTTCGCTGTTTACGAACATGATATATGCATTGAAAGTAATTTTTAAATACTTTTAACTACAGATAAATTTACCATTAAAAGCATTTTGATTTTTAACACAATTTGTACAAATCTTTCGGAAATTAGCTAATTTCATTTCAGTTTTGAAATGGAAAAATGCAAGTAAAAATTATGAAAGTAATAAATTATAAAAGTAAAAGAACTCTGTGGCAAAGTAGAATTCAGCTGAAGTTAATATTTATGTAAAATGAGATAGTCTTCTTATTGATAACATTTTTGTGTTTTACTAGTTTATTTATTTTTTCATATGAATTGCTATAAACAAGAGTTATACAGCCAATAAATTATGCACTGGTGTTCAAAAATTAAGGACGAGATGGTTTTTCGAATGTCATGTCGTGCAAATGTGTACTAAAAATCGACACAAATACTATCATAAGATCTCCAGATGTAAGAACATGTGAAAAGTAATAAAACTTTCCAAAAAAGAAGTCCAAAGGATTAAAAAGGAGCTTTATTGAAAAATTAGCATGAAGTACGATGCGACTGAAGCCTGAAACATCTATGTGATAAGTGTTCAGCAAGAAACATCCAGCCTTCAGTAGGGGATGTGATCACACCTGACTGCTGTGCACGATTTACATCGTCTGCCCATGCTGAGTACGAGGTTGTCAAAGAGCTGTTGAGTCATTGCTGCCCATTCCTCTTGTAGCGACAATCGCAGCTCCGGAGTTGTTATTGGCGGTTTGTGACGTGCTGCCAAGCGTCACCCTTAAGTGTCTCACGCATGTTCGATTGGATTAAGATCCGGGGACCTTGTCGGTCAATCCATACGTTCAATATCCTCACTCTCCAACAGCTCTTCGACAGCAACTGTACGATGAGGTGTAGCGTTGTCGTCCATGCAGAGCTTTTTGCACGCTAGTGTATATATAGTGCTTTAAAATGTACTGCAACTGAAATGAATTTTTTCTTTTTCATTTTCTTTGTTATTTTCAAATATTTTACTCGAATTTATACATTCCGGATTTAAATCCAAAATAAATACTTTGTATTCAACATTTTTAAATAGATTTTTGATCGCATTTTTTTTCAAGGGCTGATTTTTACATGGTTTTGTGTGCTTGAAATAATATTTGAAATGAAAATTATAAATGAAATATTATGTTTCTTAATTTTTACGAAATGAAAAGAAACGAATTAATCTCGAACATCTGATCGAATATCTGTACGAAACGAATATCTGAGACGAATTAAATATTTCTTCTCATGAAATAATTACTTTTTAATGACAAGGATATATGAAACAAACATTTATTCACAAACCTTGTAACGTCAATTTCACAAAGTAAAAAGTAGAACATATCGCTTAATTAATGCATTATTTTTCTGTATGGTGATTACTTGCAATATCTTTGTATGGTATTACTTATGGCATTATTATTGTATGATATTTCTTGTTCACTTGCACATTCCATTACGAGAACAATAAATCATTGTTTGACTATCCATACCAACCAATAAAGAAAAAAGTAAAAATATCGTTAAACAGAAGCAATACAAACGCAATAACCAACGCAGTTCACATAAAGACTTTCCTTTCCTCGTATTATGAACTTCAATACCAAAATTGCTTCGCATTGCAGCTTTGTCTACAACGCCGTTGATGACGCGATTTACTGCTATCTCGACTATATGTATCGTATTGGGAATTTCTTTTATAGGTAAACGGAGTTTCAAGATTTACTAAGACGAAAGTAGGCCACCAAACATATAACTCTATTACTGAGTATAAATCATTTGTAAAATATTTAATAATCTTTGATAAATTAATGTAAGAAATACAATTACCCTAGATGGGAATTGAAGAGAGGATTTATTTGTATGCATCTTGCATAACCCACACCATCCAGTCCATCTTCAAGTCTAAAGATGGTGAACCAACAGGTCACCTTTCTGTGCTTAAAATTGTAAGAGTGGGATCTTTTTGGATGACCCAGAACATCCAGCCTACCAACATGAATAAGGCCGTAGCCATGGATCATTGACAGCAGAACCAACGCTCATTTATCTCTCCATGCAATGAAAAGAGAGGATCTACTTGCATGCATCTTTCATGACCCAGACCACCCTATCTACCAACAAGTTTAGTTCCTGAAGGGTTGATCGCTAGTAGCTGGACCAACAGATTGCTCTTGTTGTCTATGGAAATGAAAGAGAGAGGTCTATTTGCATGACCTAGAACATCCAGTTTACCAGCACATTTACGGACACAGTTATTTCGCATCCACTTTGCCAATAGTTTTTTAAGACTATGGATAGAGGATAGCAGGAACAAAAGAATTATAACGGTGCTTTTTTAAGGGAAGACAGGGACGATCTGCTTGGACGCTCTGACGTGTTTCGGGATTTAATTGAAGGCTGGTTTGAATGGGTAGTTTTCTGAGGCAATACCCAGTTCGACTATCTCTACTATTATTAAATGAAGTGTTTCTCTGTGTTCTGTGAGCAGTGTCCTGACGGATGGCACTTACAATAATGAAATTTGGCACACAAGTAGTCCTATTTGTTTGCAATTTTTGTGTCCAGGACGAATTTTAATACTTAACCTAGAACATTTTTTAATTACTTTATTAGTTTTTTCACCTTCCTTTCTTCTATTGAGTAAGGCTGCCTCGTTTGAAGAAAGGAGAGGATTTTGCGATTTTCGACCGATGACGTCACGTTGTAGAAAAAACAGATTTTACGTTTTTCGCTATGACTTTGGAACCATGTTAAGTTTTCCGTTTCTAGCGCGTTTTGATTTACGTCGTTGATTAGTAAAACTTTCTTGCTAGCGATTTCAACTCTGTCACGGGCAAAGACTACTTCAGGTTTTCTATCTTCAAGATCGCTAAAGATTAAGTAAAAATTTCAACGGATTTAAAACCAGCGGAAAATTTTACGCCAAATCTATACATTAAATAGGATTTTCATTAAATAAATAATTTTTTAATTCTAACCCGTGTAAAGTGTTATGTCGGGTAAAATAGGGCCTCATATTTAAAATTATTGTTTTTCTTTTTAATGTTTTTAGTATCAGTCAAATTTAAAGTGTCCAGCCCGATTTTAAAATTTTAATCTAGAATATTTTAAAATTTATTTATCAGCATTTATTTATTACTAGCCACTTCGAGGTTATTACGGTGTTGCCTGTGTTATTAACAAAATTGAAATCAACGGGGGTTAGCGCCAAATCTATACATTAAATAGGATTTTCATTAAATAAATAATTTTTCAATTCTAACCCGTGTAAAGTGTTATGTCGGGTAAAATAGGGCCTCATATTTAAAATTATTGTTTTTCTTTTTAATGTTTTTAGTATCAGTCAAATTTAAAGTGTCCAGCCCGATTTTAAAATTTTAATCTAGAATATTTTAAAATTTATTTATCAGCATTTATTTATTACTAGCCACTTCGAGGTTATTACGGTGTTGCCTGTGTTATTAACAAAATTGAAATCAACGGGGGTTAGCGCCAAATCTATACATTAAATAGGATTTTCATTAAATAAATAATTTTTCAATTCTAACCCGTGTAAAGTGTTATGTCGGGTAAAATAGGGCCTCATATTTAAAATTATTGTTTTTATTTTTAATGTTTTTAGTATCAGTCAAATTTAAAGTGTCCAGCCCGATTTTAAAATTTTAATCTAGAATATTTTAAAATTTATTTATCAGCATTTATTTATTACTAGCCACTTCGAGGTTATTACGGTGTTGCCTGTGTTATTAACAAAATTGAAATCAACGGGGGTTAGCGAGTCATACTTAACCTTACGAAAATAACTGTCACGGGCAGCGCCGTGTTAACCACACAGCAGCTAGTGCTGCGATACGCACACGTTTTCTCAACACTCCAAGTTGCTTTTACGATATATCTTATCCAAGATAAGATGGATTTTACTGATGACGATATACCTTGTCCATCGGCATCAGGACAGTTTTGCTACTGTCGAGATACCTCGTCGATGCGAAACTGCCCTGTTACTCCAAGAGGAAAGAAAACAGAAGTAGGAAGAACTAATTACTCCTTTACCAGAGCTGGGGACAGTTTGGAACAGGTTTTTGCATCAGAGGATGGTCACTAAACGTCACTTTTTTCCAACGCGATAAACCACCTGGAGTATTAGAATGTATAATATACAAACAATCAGAATGCTATGACTCAGACTCACTGACATGAGACTGAGACAGAAAACAAATAAAATATGAGACATAAAGTCCCGGTGCACGCATCCTGTTTTTTAACATGCGGCGCAAAATGCGACGCCGAAGCCCAACTATGCACACATATCCGTGAAATGACGCACAAACTCATTTCGCGCCATTTGCGATAAATATTCTATCGAAGGAAACGTGTTTATTTCGCTTACTTGGGGTAAAAAAAGTATATTTTGAAACAAAATAGACGCTACTGGATACAACCATTTATTAATTATTATTTATATTCCATTTGTTTATGAAAACAAGGTACTTTAGAACGGAGACTCATGTGCGGCGCCGTGCGGAACTGTGGTTCAAATTGCACGCAAGTTGGACGTGCGTCACCTCAGCGGCGCTGGAGGCAGAGGCACCGCTCGTTGAAAAAGAGGATGTGTGCACCGGGCCTAAATGCATTCTTCATCTATTTGTCTTCTTGTTTGTTTCCTTCAACATTTAATAACCAGAAAACTAAACCATTATTTGAAGAGCCAGATCGAATCAATAAAGAATAAAACGGGAAAAGTACATCGTTATCCAGGAGCAATACAACTTAACCATCTTGTTCCTATGCATCGCGGACATAAACTATCAAAATTGCTTGGCACTGTTGAGCGTCTGCTAGCAACGGCGCTCAATTGACTCAATTTGCTACGATCTCGACTTTATTCATAGCTCGAAAATGAGCTCGAGGAGGAAGAAAGCATCGGGGGTTCTATTTCCCCGGCGAGTGCCACTTGTTACTGAGAAACTGCTTTTCCTCGAAAATGAAAATAGAATGATTCCGGAGGAGTTATTTATCCATATTCTTCAAAATAATCTCTGAAACGGGGAGCATACTAGGGGAGGACCATCAAATAGAAGATATGATTCTAAATCGTTCTTTTACGTGAGACAGGAGCCATTTCCTTAAAGTGAGTATGGGCATAATGTACTTCGGATTCCAGAATATTTTCCGTATTCGCCTCGCCCCTTGACTTTCGTTGATACTGCAGAGAAGTGTGGGTAGGGTGGGTGAAGCGCATAAACAGTAAAAGCGCGAGCAATTTATCGTTTGTCTCATCAATCCAGACAGTCGCCAGGATTTTGATGCTTCTGTTTATCTTGTTGATGGTGTGCAACATCAAACAATAGAATAAACTTTCCTTTGGAGAGATAATCGAATGGGGTATCTGTCCAAGCACCTATAGCTATCAAGATGTCGATGCTGGAAGTGGCTTGTGTTTCAAAAAATAGATGCTGTTGTTTCATAAAAGACACTGGTATTTTTTGAGGATGAAAGTTTACATCCAGAATAGGCAAAGTGCAACCTGATGTTTTGTTCCCGATCCAAGTACGCTGCAGAGGTCTTATACAGCTGTTTGTATAAAAAATGCTTACATTTTGACATGAGTCTGTCTACGTTTTAATGTGTCCTTTATGTCCACTGTTTTTTTGTTGTTGTTCTGAGTGCATTTTTGACTGTACTGAGCCCTTTATACAGGCTTCTTCTGTATGAGCCCTTCAGACTTCTAATACCATAATCCTAATGACAGACTTTATTTGAAGACGTATGACTTGTTGGACGATCTAGCGGGTACCTAGAAGAGGCAGAATAAGCAACAACATACTAACCTTGATTTTCAAAAGTCGTTATAAAGTTCACTACTTGTGTTTATACTATCATTTGATATGAAAGCATGTAGCATTTTTTTAGTTACATTATACATTTTTTAACGTTCATTATAGTATATATTTTCAAAGAGAGGTTTTGTTCAGCTACTCTAAAGTCATAATTTGCTAGATGAAGGATGATTATAGACCTTCAGGTTGATTTCATACAAAGTTTGTTTCTAACCGTTCTTACATTTAGACATGAGATTGATGATTTCGCTATAGAATATACTTACTGTTATTAAATGGTATATCACGAGTGTGTTATGAGTTTTGAAGACTTGATATTTTAACGCTTTCCAAAAATATTCACATGAGCAAGTAAAATTCAATAAAAAGTATTCGCAGGCATATTTTGAGAGCATTAAGAATTTTGAAATTTTATTGAGTTAAATTAGTTATGAGTGAATATCGAAACAGCCTAATACTTTTTGAGAAAATATAGCTTTACTTTGCGTTTACGCAACGAATGGTCCAGGTAAAGACGATATATAAGTATCATAATATGGTAATGAAATGTTCCAAATTCTGCCTTATATCATATTGCATTTCCTGTTTCAGACCATTGTCGATCCTGGAGTGCAAGATTCAACTCTACTTACTCCCACTGGTTCCAGCAATGCAAGTTCCTATACTGCTTTTCCTGGATGGCATGGCCCAAAAGTGCATTTTGTCTTACAGGTTCGAGCAATGCAGTTTCCAACATTGTCTTTCTTGGTCAAACTATACAGTTCCTACTGATTCCTACTGCGCAGCGTTCCACTATTTCAGCTCCTCGATGGCATGACTAAACTGTGCACTCGAGCAATCCAGATTCATACATTGCTGCTCTTGTAGGGCATAAATGTGATACTCATATTGTAGGTTTGAGTCGCGGAACGTGCTTCATTGCTGCTCTTGGATACTATAGCTCAACTGTGCTACTCTTTCCGGCTTCGTCAATGCAAAAACCAAGATTTATTTTGTTTTTACAGGTTTAAAATGTGATAGTCTTGTCAGTCTGAATCTTGGGACTATTTAGGTTGACTCTAATGAAATGCTGGTTCAACTGTGCTACTCCTCGCCGACCAACCGGTATTATGTTTAAGGTGCTGGCCTCTGGATCGGAAGGTTACTGATTCGAATCCGGGGTCAGGGCATGGATATAAATTGTGCTGTCCTTTTTTAGGGACAATGATGGTCCTCCCACTGGGGGCTCCTTCACAAGTGACCATAACTTCCGGCCTTGTAGTGGCCAAGGACAGGTCATTGGAAGTAGTCGACCATCACTTACCGCCTTGTAGTGTCCAAGGATAGAGTCCAGTGCCCGCCATTGGAAAAAAAAACTGTTATGCTCCTACCAGTTCCAGCAGTGAAACTTACCACATTGTCATGCCTGAAGGGCACGGTCCAGCAATGTTGCTCTTCCAATGCGTTTCAAGCGCGGAATATCCTACTTAGTCGTTACTGAAACGCTGATTCAACTGAACTATAATTTTCAAGCGGTTTCAACCACTTAATTTCTGATATTTTCTTTACTGGAACATTGATCCAACTGTGCTTCTTCTACCATTTCCATCAATTTGACTTCCTTCATTCTCATTCCCGGAGAGACACGGACAAACTGTGCTACTCCCTAATCTCTTGCAGCAGCGCAGTTTCATACGCTTTCGATCTTGGAGTAGCTAGTCCAAGTAACAAGTTGTATAGCTGATACAACTTCAACTTATATATTGCTGCTCTTGTAGGGCATAAATGTGATACTCATATTGTAGGTTTGAGTCGCGGTTGTATAGCTGATACAACTTCAACTTATATACATGATTTAATTCTTAATTACGTAAATTATTGTAAACTTTTTGTTCTCGCTCTCTCTATATATTTAGGTCAAATTAAACCTATATTCCTCCAGGCATTTAATTTACTTGGATATTGCTACCAACTCCAACCACGTCAATAATTCATTGTTTTCAAATTATAAACAAATATGGAAGTGTCACCTCTACAGTGTTTGGGATCTATCTGATTGAAAATTCATAAATCTAATTGCTCAAGTATGTATCTAATTTGCCGGTACTTCTGGAGACGACATTCATACATTGGCATTTAATATTGAAATTAATGCCCACCAGTTATCAAATTTATCCGATTCATTAAATTTACACGAGCTTATAGAAATTTAACCTGTTTAAATCCATATGCATTGCTTGACTGAGTACTTTCAGGTTTTTAAAAGTATATCTTGTATGGAAATATTACTTAAAAATAATACATTTAAACCTCCTTGTGATCAAAATAGGATAATACTTCTATAGATTTAAGTGCTCGAATATTTGATACAGTATTCGTCACTGAAGTCATCTGGAACCAAAACCAATGAAATTAAGCAGTCCGCATCATTTAAAACATCACGACTAAGCCTCTTCCATTTCGCATATTGAACCAATAAAGCCCCAAACCGAGACACTCCAGCTTTTATACCCCATGAAGAGCGGACGACGTCACTGTCCGAACTCCCTGAATCCGCGGAGGCTTCTGAACGCAAGGCATACTGCCATCCAGAGTAAATCATGCGACATCAGCGAGTAGGCATATAAACCCACCCCGTCTCCGGAAGCGAAAAATCCCGGAAACTTCCGCATCAGCGATCACACGTCCGAAACACGGGACGATTTCCCTGGAAAAGTAGGCATGTTGGCAAGGCCATCAGGAGGTAGAACCCTCACTTTTGTGTTTGCTCAGCGCTGCTAAATAATTGGGATATATTCCCGGACAGCACCGATCCGGCAGAGTAAAAAGGATAAGAATCCTGAGTAGTGCATCAGGGGCCGTGGAATTAGCGAGGTCCTCACTGCTAAAGCTGATTGAATCCCGGTTTTCGGGTCTACTTATCAGAGCAAAGAATGAGACTTCTCTGATAACGGAGGGTTTGCAGATTCTTCCTTTTCCTGCGGCCTTCCCGCGGAAACTTATTCTTAGGTTTCCGCATGTACCTTTATTATCTTCGGCTGCAGCTTACTTTGTTTCGATCATCATTCGGGTTTCTTTTGTGCTCTTGGAGAGTTTGTTGGGATCGATTAGATCAAGTGAGCGTTTGCGAGTGCGGGAACAAAGCAAGCCAGAGTAGAAATTTATCGAGATCTTATGTAGGGCGGTATGTAATAAGGTAACGAGACAACTTTAATTTTTTTAAAGGAAGAAGAGAGATGGAATTCGAAAAGGACCTAGTTTTCGGGTTTGGTTCCTTGCATATTGTTCTCTCGCTCTTTGGTGATATTTGCTGAGTTTATCCTTACCTCCTCTTGTTTAATTTTGCAAGTTATGCAACTATTTGTTCCGGATATTCCGGTTCTCTTTATTCAAGAATAAACCACAAGTTTAGAAAGGGGACAGTGGGCTTTCAAAACAAACAATCGTTGCGTTAAAATAAAAGTTTGGGTCGTATAGTGGAAGGTATTTAGCTTAAATAATGATATGCCTCCAAATGAACAAATGAACGCAGTTCTTTTCAAATTTAAAATATAGTTTATTACATAAGATTTAAAGTATGAAATAGTATCCAAACCAACAATTAAATAAAAGGCCCACAGACAATACACAGAAAAATTAATTATCACATATAATGGATTAAACACAAGATACAAGTACAAGGAAGGGGACCGATTGCAAAACCCGAAGAACAGATAAACTAACCCTCGGCATAAAGGTCTCGGGTAAATACGATGAGGTTTTTGCATGACAGGTATCAGGCTGGCAGTCGAACCTGTAAGTAGATGATGTTGTTTTCATCCTTTTGGACGTCTCGGTTACCGGTAGAATGTTTGCTTAGAATTTTTGTTTCTACTTAAAGGCATGTTTATACAATTGATCCAAAAATAATGAGCCGTTCAAATTTTTTTTTAAACATGGTCCTAAATTGGATTTAAAAAAATTAGGTCCAAGTTTAGTTTATCCTTTACTGTCAAACTTTTAAGTCACATAATGGTTTCTTCATATAAATCAAATAAATTACATTTAATAAGTGTATCACGCAATTGTAAAGCAAACATGAACTGTATTCAAAACCCTAAAATTTTGTAAAACTGCATAGTCACATTTTAAGCCAAAATTTCGAAAATTGGAAGCATGAATTTCTTATTTGGTCTAAAGATATATTCAATTAATTTCAAGGATAATCTTTAAAACCTCAAGTAAATAAATTAAAACTAGATGCGCAGCTGACATTTTGAAATCAGAACAATATCAAAAAATCTCCATCGCGTGTTTTTGTGTTTGCTTTACTAATCTACTATATCTTTGTTATTCTTGCTTATGTAATTCTCTCAAAATGATCATAATTGAAAACTCTTTTATGCTATCCACAGAGAAAGAATGTGATATCAGTTAATTTTTAACCCCCAAACTAAAATATCTATTTTGGTGATTTCATAACTGTGCACTGTCTCTCCTCCAAATGTATCGAAGTGATTTCCCTTTCAGGATTTGGTCACGTTTTATAAAGGAAAGATAACTCGTTGATACAAAACTGCCTTAGAGGAAATGAAAACGTAAGTAGAAAAAACAAATCAAATTGTCCCTTTCCTTGAACTGGTGACAATGCGATCATGTTTCTTCACAAGTCTGACCACTACATAGTCGTTTGCGATGCTACGAGAAACCAACAGGTGAGTTATGGAATGTGTTCGTTATAGACAGATAAGCTGATCAGGTCTTGATGATCAAGGCATCTCGTCATAAGCAAGTCTTATCAGGTCTTGATGGACGAGATATCTCGTCATTGGAGAAAGCCTGGTAGGATCATTATCTTGTTATTTAAAACAATCGTCACAATCTTGATAGAAACATATCTCGCCAACATCACTTGAAGAGTTAATACAGATGCTGTTCGGACATCTTTTGAACGATTTTGGTGAACTGTAAAACAAAATCGTATGCTACGAAATCCTTTTAATTTCGCAGCAGTTACGTTGTTAAAGTACAACTTATCGTCTGATAACACAGATTTTTGCATATTTTCAAAATGGCGGTTTTGAATATCAATGATGGAAAGCTATGTTACCACTCTTTCCGAAGCATTATGCCTTTTCAATTGTTCCAAAACGCTGTAAAAGTCAAGGTTCTTCGATATCGAAGTAATATTACTAATGAGAAAGGAAAGAATTCGTATATACAATCCAATACAGAAAATTTCTGAGAATATAATTTGAAATGAGAATCCATCAAGTCAAAGGACAATTGTAAATCCATTTAAGTGTTCAGATACAACTGTAAACAAATTTATTAAAAATTATTTAAACCTAAAAAATGAAAAAAAAATACAATGTTCATTTTTTATTTCTACAACATAGTGAAGAACGCAGAACTCGGTGCAGGATTCTATATGAGAAGCATTTAGTTGGAGAAAGATGGGAAAATGTTCTGACAATAGATGAGGCGTGAGTGTATTTAAATGAATGTAATCCAAAAAAAAATAGCAATTTACTATCATAAAAGAGGAGAAAAATCTTTAAACAGCGTGCTTGTTGTTCAAAGTATCCAAAAAAACTTTCTCTAAGCGATATATGACTGTTACCAGTTTTCCATGTAATGGAAAAATTAAAGGTAAAGAGAGTACAAAAAATGTAAAAATCAACTTACTTAACTTGTAAAACCATATTTTACGTCACTGTTCAAAAAGGAAATAGCATATATTTACCCGCAATACCAAGAATCAGTACAGCTGCATCAGTATAAAACAATCAGTCACACATCTAGATACACTAGTAAATTAGTGGGAAAATGGAACAAGAAACTGGTATAAAGTCAATACCTTTTATTAACATTCCTGATAAATCTCCAGTTGTCTCACCCATCGACTTTTGAATTTTTGGAACATTAAAAGAAGCATTATGTAAACGTCGACCGAAAACTTTGAAAAACTATGGAACAATAATGAAACAAAATACCTCTGTCGATACTACAAAAGTTATTATTATCATGAAAAGTAAGGTGTAGAAAGATAGTTTACAAATAAGGGCTAGCATATAGAAAAATTAAAACACAAAAACTTCAGATACAAAATTGATCTTCAGTTCATTAAAGTCGTTCAAAAAATATTCGAACAACCTCAATAGTTCACATTACTCATGACAAAAGTCTGAGACCAGTAACGTTGACGTGTATGGCAGATATAGCATTAAAGCTCCTTCATAAATTGCATACTGTATTCACAACTACTCCAAAACAAAACTTAAAATGCAAACACACCTTCATCACCCCACTGCATTTAAGCGAAACACTCTGCTACGCCAATAGATTAAAGGAGAGAAATGCATCTAGATAGAATTCTCTTTCGGCAGCAGTCGAAAAAGAAGACCGAAAGAAAAGTGGGAAAGAATCCGTAGAGTGCAACAAGGTAAATCCAAGTTACTCTCTCCAAAATCGCCCCTTCCTGGTCTCCCACAGACTCAACAAAGCAAATGCCTTCTTGCTCAAGATTCTCATTCTCGGTGTTTCTGCTCTACTGCTTTCAAGGAGCTGGATTTCAAAATACCCCACGATCAGCGCTTTTTAAAGTAGGAGGAAGATCAGGTTTCCGCTGTCTACTTTTTTTACCAACTTCTCGGCTCGTGTGCTTCCTACATCTCTGATCATTCTTACACGTTTGGAGATACTCTGTAACGTAAATATGTGCAGTGATTAAGGTATATATATATATATATATATATATATATATATATATATATATATATATATATATATATATATATATATATATATATATATACTCTATGCGCAAAACATTTAAAAAACATAGAACTAAACAGCCGGGGTGCAATAAACCAAAAAACGAAACTCAAAACTAACCATAGAAGCGCTCTGAAGCTGCAGGGATAACACAACATGGTAAGCAATATAATTTAAAAAGCAAAAAGGAATTCAAAATATAAAAAGTAAGTAAGTTTTTGAAAATGAAAGTGTTGTGGATCAGGGCATCATCAGCTAGGAGCCTGACTCAGAGAACACAAATATGTGTTTTCTGCGTGTTTAATAAAATGAAGTAATAAATGAAATAAGTGAAAAATAAAGTATGCTAAAAGGTCTTAGGACACTAGTCAGAAAAGCATATACACTTCATAAACTAAAAATAATACTTATAAAATAAATACTAACAATCAGACAAAGGTTTTTGCTAAAGCTGCAATAGAGGTAAACAATTATAACATTAATACACGCGAAACATCTAAAAAGCGAAGATCCAAACAGCCTATGACTTTTTGCCTAATTAATATTTCATATTTGTTCTTTATGGTGTATTTTTAGGGGGTGAGCGGCTACTTTTGGACTACTGCTCCCCACAAGCAGAAAACATCTATTTGTGTTGTTTGGATCAGGGTCCTACCTGATGAAACCCTGATCTACCAACATGTGTTCATTTTCGGTAATATCTTGAAATTTTCTTATTACTGCATCAATATATATTTTTTACTATCAGTTTACAGGAAACGGTTTTAATCAGACACTCAAAAACACGAAAGCAATTCTTGTAGACGATATCTTAATATCGTCTTTTATTTTATCTTAATCCTCATGTGGTTGTATCGACGATGTATCTTGCCATTATTCCAGATTTTGAAGGACGAGATATTTCGTTAGTAGAAACACTGACTACATCTTGATAGTGTTATCAAATATCAGCAAAATCTTGATGACGAGATATCTCGTCTAACCACTTGGAAGGTAAATGTATTTCAAAAATAGGAATGAATAATCATGTATACGATATACGTACAAAGCAGACTGTACGAATTAAAATAAATGTCGAAGTGATGTTAGAAACTAAAGTGGTTAGTCCCTGGTCACTTTTCCAATCTACAGTGAACCAATTAATTCTGAGCAAAGCTGTTAATTCTACTGGCATTCTAAATTTTCGTAGCCCATGAAAGCACAGTCACGAATTTACATTATAATAAGAAACAAATCCCTCTTTCAGTTCCACTACTATATTACCGAGGTCCTCTGCTAAATTTATCGACGGAACAAGCTCATTTTTCCTCAGATAAGCATCACCATATTTCAAAATGTCATTCTCTAAATGAGTAAAACAAATGACTATTAATTCAACGCGATACCAAGTGAGCAGTAAAGTTTCAAACCAAGCTCTCTCCTCCCACATGTCACTAATACATACTCCCCAACACACCAAATGCATGTGGAAGCTATCCGTTTTACTTTTAATGAAACTTCAGCGGTGACAGTACTCTGCTCTCCGCACATTGCGCAGCTAAAATTAATTTCCTCTAAATTTATATACCGCGCTCGTTCTAGTAAGGGGTCGCTCTTTTTTTACTCTTGTTTCCTCTTTATGTCGTTACTTATTTTTTACCATCCCGGTTGACGCATTTCATATGGAGCGTGGTTAATTGCAACGTAAACTTCTTCAGCGAGAGAAATTAAGTTTACTTTTTTTGTTTTCGGGGTGTTGTGTCGGCTGTTGTGCAGGCGCAATCGCGGCGTATATATATATTTTTTCAATTACCCGGGAGAGAATAAATTTAAAGCCCGGACGCCCCCCCCCCATAACACGACAAATTAAATCCCGAAAGTGCTCCGGGGGTTCCGGAGTGGGGGCAAAATTGGGCACTAGGTGGAGTGGTTAACATCTGTAAAGTGGCACCCCTTGCAAATGGGGTGGAAACCAGATCGGTTAGTGATTCGACTTTTGCGCAAAAAATAATTGGATAAACGAGACGGGTCGTTCAGTGGAGTGGCTTTGTGGTGGACTTTTTGAAGAAAATTTTCCCAAGAAAGGCTGTAATAAAAGTTATAATAGGGAATACTAATGAGCTCGGGGCTTAAAGTTTCAATTAGCAGCCATTTATTTCAATTAAAAATGAGGGTACCCGAATAGTAAAGACTTTAATCGTTTAGGAATGTTACTAAATTTTTGTTATTGCTCTTGCTTGAAATGCCGTTTGAAAGTTCATTGAACTTTTGTTGAGTACCGATAACACCCTGGCAGGTTTTTAAAATTAGTAGAACTTTAAAAGAAAAAATTTTAGATTTTGTAGAATTTCGGATTGAGGTCAGAAAATATAGATTCGTCTGAGAAGACTTTACGATTTGGCGACTTTTTCATTTTATAATTTTTTTATAATAAGGCATGTATTTTGAAAAACAATTGAGATAGACTGAATGAATAGTATAATTGGGAATACTAATCGAGTTGGACTGGTTTGGTTTATGACCCCCAAGAGTCATATTTGGCCATGCTGCATCAGACATAAGACAAATAATTTGAACTAAAAGGAATACTAATGACTTCTAGATTTGAGCTTTCAGTTAGAACTCCTTATTCGAATTTAAAATAAATTAAATGAAGTATTTAAAGGCTGAATGGATTGAAGATGATTATAACTCTTACTATTGTAGTAATTTAAAAAGCAGTATTTGTAAACAATTTTTTTAATTTAAACACCTTTATAGTTATATAGAGTGGAAAAACATCATCTAATGGGTTTATTATATAAATATTTTTAAACATGTTTTTAATTTTTGAGGTACACTGCACTTTTTTAAAAAACCATTAATTTATTCGGCCAAGCAATAATTAAATATTTGAACTGATTCTTGAAACCTTCAAGAGTTGAGATATTTTCGTAAACATTTTAAAGTGCACAAAGCAATAAATTTGCCAACAAAGTATGGTACTCAGAGTGATAATCAACAAATAAACTAATATTAGCACAAACGCATTAATAATAGCACAAAAGCACTTATTTTCGCACACAAGCACTAATATTAGCACAAAAGCACTAATATTAGCATAAAAGCCCTAACATTAGCACATATATAGTAATATATTGCTGTAAACATCTCAAACACTAAGTAGCAACATCGCAAGTTTTAGCCATTTATCTCTTTCAAAGATCTTTCAACAGTTAGAAATATTATGAGGCAAAATTAACTTTAACCTTGTTAATCACTGATCTAATAAAATAGACGTGCACGAAATAGACAATGTGTGCTCAGCTTCGTGTCATTTCTACGATCGATCTGTTGGAAAGAACGTTGATCATTGATGGAAAGTACAAATCTTAATTCTACATGTTTCATTAAACGTTTCAAGTGCTCATTGACCTAATTCGTTGAAAAGCCGATGTTGTTGATATACTGACGTGATGCCCCGAGTAAACTTGCCTTGTTAAACGATAAAAGGTTAATCGTATTTCAATAAAAAGTATTGCTTTCATGAATGACGAAGGTAAGATAACATAATAAATGGAAAGAAAATAAAAAGAAAGAATGAAAGATTGAAAGATAAAGTTAACTGAAATAAAACAAAAAAAATAATAATAAAATGAAATAAATTAAATTAAATTAATAGTAAAATAAAAGAAATTGTTAGAAAGAAAATTAACTGAAATAAAAATATAAAAAAAACAATAATAAACTGAAAGAAGATAAATAGACAGAATAATAAAATGAAAGACAATTAATTGATATCATACAAAAAAAGTAAACCAAATAAACCAAAAAATCAACCCCAAACTGAAAGAAAATAAATAGAAAGAAAATAAAAGAAAAGAAATTGTCTGAAATAAAATAATATTGTAATAATAAAAATACCATTGTAATAATAAAATACTATTGTAATAATAAAATACTATTGTAATAATAAAATAAAAAGAAAATAAAAAAATGAAAGAAAATACTGAAATAAAAAAAAAGAATAATAATAAACTGGAAGGAAATGAACCGAAATAAAAAAAGAGAGAGTAAAACTGAAAAAAAGCGATTGTATAAAATTATCTTGCACAGTTATATACAATTTAGATATTGTTCAGCGAGTGGGAGAAAGGTAAACTCAAGTCTAACAGTGACAAAGAATTTAATCAACTAGAAAAGGCAAAGGCATACACGTGTCGTGCACGAATATCAGACCGAAGTCCTTTTAGCTGCACTCAAGGCGAGAGGCATTCTTATTCTGAAGCCGAGATCGAATGAATATTGGCCGAAAACCACACATTCCTTTTTTTTAACAACTTATTTCCGCAACCCGAACAGGGAAAATATCATCGTTCCTATTTTAAGCAGAATGCATCTTCCGATACAAGGCCATTCGCTGCGAGCAACAGAAAACACGTAAGAACGATTCAAACGCAATAATTCAACGAAAATGAAAATAATCGCGTTTGAACGCGTGTTCCAACAGTTAGAAAAGTTATATTTCGGTACCTCAGTCCCATAGTCAAGTCAATGAAGGTAACAAGTTAAAAGTTTAGTGATTTGAATTAAGTGTACGAAATGATTACTAAAGCGATTAGTTACAAGTTAGGAAGAGAAACAACTCGATATTTCAATGCTATGTAGTTGTTACACCAAAATATGTGATACATGCATACATAAGCAAAGGCCTGCTAAATCTATCTTATCAATTATGTCTGGAGTAGTAGTTTTTGAGTAGTTAAACATTGGAACTGAGGTATTAATTTGTCCTAACAAAACAGTTAGGGATGATTTTGTAAGTAAATTCTGCGGACAATTTATAGCTTAAACTCCGTGTTATTTGTTTCGTAGAATGTGTGGTAGAAAATATTTTAAATACTCTCTTTTTTTTTGTTCCTAGAAAATTAATGGAATACGACAAAATGCATTTGGGGACGAACAATTCAAATACTGAAAACCAAGTTATAATGAATTAAAGGCGTAAAATAAACATGCGCGATATATCCGTTGATAACGTTAAAGTATTAAAATAATGCGATAGAAATATATTATATAATGTCCAAAAAGCTTCCGTTAAAATCTCATTATAATAGGAAATAAAATTAAAAAATAGTTTTGTTAAGTTAGTCCTTGAACATCATGGCATTTCAAATATCTACTTCAGGATACATAATATACTAACCAAGTTAAAGGCAATGTAAAAATCTGATTCAAACTTTTGCTAAAAACGGATATTTTTCTTTAGAAAAACTATTTTTAGAAGGAATTAAACAGTTCTGGTTATTTAGCTTCACTTGATGCAATACTCTAGAGAGAATAGGAGAAAATTGTCGTCAATAAAACACTCACTAAATTTGATTTGTGGATTATTTTACTTTAGTACATAATGACTGAACATTTAACTATACAAACCCTGTAAAATGTTTTTAGCCACTAGTTACGTAGATGTTAACAAACGTTCATCATTAAAATGAAGATATAAGAGACATTTCATATCAAGTTAAGTAAGACGGCGGTAGTGTTTCTGTGTTGATTATTGTCTAAATACATATTCTGAACGTGACTTCGACTGTATTATTTTTATAAAACAATTCAGCTCGTCGCCAATTATGATTCCAAACAATTCGAATTCTTACATGATAGTTGATTGGTCAGCACCATTTATACTAACCGCCAAATAATGCCAAAATGGCGATAAGTTAAATTTTAAGATAATCTTGATACGCATCTCACCAGCAGCATTTGGACAACATGAGTAAATTCTTTGCCATATAATCTGGATTATTCCTTTCCACCGAAAATCCATCCCATATAGCACAAAAAAAATGTTAGAGTTACGCTTAAATATAAATAAATGAAATATAATTCAATTGCATAGATATGTGGCGGACAAACAGGAGGAAACGAATATGCTAATTTTTCCCCTCGTTATTCTACTGAAGAAGAGGAATAGTATTCTATTTTTCCCCTTCACTTTGAAAGTCGTCAATGATAACGTCAGACGTTCGGGAATATTTAGAGCAGAACTTTTCAACACACAGTATCTTCGTTCTCAACATTTTCGTACGGAACAGTTTAGTTAAAGCGGAAGTAACGCCTCTTGTATCATTTGTAAACTTAGTGGTGTACATATGTTTTTATTTAAACAATTAAACGAATTGTTTTCAACCTTCTGGAATTATTAATTTTTCATTGAAATCAAAGGGTGGCCCGGAATTGAAAAGAATCATTTCCCTGTTCACCTTAGATACATCAAGAAATTTGCAATTATTTAAAGAATAAAAAAACTGATGCAACCACACTTTCTTAATGAAAATCTTTCAGCCCATTTCCTCTCCATCATATCAAAACGCTATTTATCCTAATCGAAGAGACATCTCAAACTAAGAAAAACATCTTCCGCACAACATACTATAAGCGACACATCCTGACACGAATTAATTCATATTCAGACTAATATAATTTGAGACCTTCTCCCGAAGAAAAATTCCACCATAATCACCACCTCAACCCCCCTCCCGTTGAACAAAGTATCGGTGTACGAAGGGGGATGTCGGAATACCATTAATATTATTCCCTCCTCCCCATCCCGGGATGCGGGAATATTTTTCCATGCATAATGCTCCTCCTCTCACCACTCGGAAATAAATACAAGCGGCGCATATTTTTCCACGTGCCGTTGCTCTTCCTTTTGCTATCCATCAATTTAATATAAAGCAGAGGCAGCTTCTATGTGCCGCAATTTAAGCGGGATGGAAAAGAATGAGGCAGGAATGGATTTTGCTTTAACAGAAATTCATCCGGTGGCGGTCTCTGGTTAATGGTCTGTGTGCAATCCACATGACGGCTTGGAAGGGGGCAAGGTGGTTTTGGGTGAAGGGCAAAACTTGTATTGATTAATTGCCACATGCGGTTTCTATGTACTTCTCTCTTGCGTGATACCTTATTAGTCGCGATGGAGGTTGAGCTTGAATGTTTTTGTACAAAACATGAATACAAGTGTATCAATGGAATAGCACACTAAACATCTATGTGGTTACAACGAGATATGATAAGCAAAACGGTACGGTACCTCTTTTATCAAGATATGGTCAGTTTTTTTTTGTTATGACGAGTTACTCCATGGATACAGTCATCAGGAGGGTTAAGGCCAGCCAGGTTTAGGTCTAACATCTGTTCTGACACACTAAATAGGATGATTAATCTGACGGTGGCCGTTGGTTTAGTACCATAAGCACATTCTATGTTTTTTAACGTGCATGATACCTCATTAGTTAGAATTGACAATTCTATCTATTTCATTACGATTTAAATTATTTGTACTTAGTGCGTTATACCTTGTTTACCGTGAGTGAAGTCGAATGGCTTTGTGAATCACGAAGTATCCTATGGCTTGCATTAGAAATTGGGTACAAAAGTAGGATCGTCATTTTCTTTATGCTTTCCCGCTCAAAGGAAGGTTTGCCTAATCTGCACAGGTTAGGCAAACCTTCTTTAAGACCATACGTATAAAATGCAATATTTCTAGTTACCAAAGTTATAGTTGTAACCAAAACTTACTTTTAGAATATTCCTAACAATCCGCTAGTAGTTTTAGGAATCATTGGAGCGCTCATTACCCTCTGTGGACATGCCTTCCGGATGGTCCCAGTGAACATTTCTTTCATCAAGCGGTTGCTGATATTTTTATTTATAGTTGGTATTTCTTTGCATAACGCTATGATACGAGTGCATTTGCCACTTGGGTAAACCCGCAGCTTTTATATACAGGCGGTGTACTATAGTATTTGCTTAGTTTGAGAAAATAACTTTTTACGATATGCGTACTCCCCATTTGCCAATATCTAACCATCTCAAGATTTATATTTTTTGTAAAATTAGTTCGGGACATAAAATTTTGCTCAACTCTAGAAATATATTATGCTAGCAGAAATACCTGGCTTTGCTCGAGTTGAATTAATAATATGTTGATTGAAAATTAATCATCAATTATTTTTCATAAAAGAATGTTAGCAACATTTAAGTGTACGGAAAATAAATTTTACTATCCATTTTAACTTCTCCATCGCTTCTACAATTTACTTCGGACGCAAATATACACTATCTACCAATAAGTACATGGACACCTGTGATAGAAAAGAAAATCAAAATTTATTCATATTCAATGGTTGGTAGAGCCTCCACGAGAGGCAATTACAGCCTCAACCCTCCCGGGCATGCTTTTCACAAGTCCTTGTATGACGGCTAGTGGTATTTTCTTCCACTCGACTTGGAGAAGACACGTAAGTTCCTTCACCGATTTTGGACGGTTGTTGTACACCTTAATTCGGCGATCTAACTCGTTCCAGAGGTTCTCGATAGGGTTCAGGTCTTGGATCTGGGCAGGCCAGTCCATTCGGTTAACCTCATTGTCACGTACCAATCTATTTTGGACCTCGCAACATGACAGTTGGCGTTGTCGTCCTGGAAGTGACATGGGTACAATGTTACTTCCCTGTAAAACTGCCACAACATAGGAAGCACTTTGTCATCCAAAATAGTGCAGTAGGCCTCGGCGTTGAGCTTACCATGAATTTGGACCAAGGGTGCAGACCCATACCAAGAGAAACACCCCCAGACGATAATTCCACCTCCGCCGAGCACGGAAAAGGAGTCTACAATATGTCGAAATTCTATGGTGGTGGGAAAGCTTTGGGTGAGTGTGACTTTGAATACCGAGGGGTGAGGTGTTTGTAAGAGGTATCATTTCCAAGGTACCGAAATACTGTACAGTTACACACACACACACACACACACACAAGCCTTTAAACAATAAAATAATACTTCATTATCGATATTAAACTGCTCTTCAACTACATATTAATTGTGTTGTATATTCATAATAAATCGTTCAAACTTACTGGGTCTGCTTCAGTCATTCATTAGGTCCTACATATTCACTTAGAAAAATAATTATTGATGTTCTTCGACAGAACCTACCTTTTTTTGTAGAAAATCTTATAACACATCAAAAAAGTGCTGTTTTTAAAATTGTTCTCCCGTTAAAAAAACATTTTTGTTTTGTATATTGCAAACAAATGAAATGTGTAATGATGTCAACTGGAAGTAATGTATATAAAATTGTGTACATTAAGGAAACATGAGACGTGAAAATCGTCTTACTTTTCTTGATTTTTTGCCGTTTAAGTATAACAAATTGCAATCCTGAAGCTTTATTAAAAACCAATCTCTTAAGATGTAATATGAGATGTCCATGGAAGAAAAAGTTTTTAATTTGTGACAAAATATGTTTTTCTTTCAAATCTGAACACTATTTAGGAAAAAAAAAATACAAATGTGAAATATGACCTTGTGACAAAGAGAGTACGTTACAAAAGAAGAGGATTTTTATGAGTACCATCAAAGTCTGTGTGGAAGCTTTGCTCACACTCATCGTTTGAGGAATTTCTAAATTAGGAAAAATCAGATTTGTTTTTATATCACCAAAGTTCGCCTAGGATAAATCCTGAATAATAATTACTGTCTAAGGGAATGCAGTGGAAACACGAAAGGGCTGCTAATGAAGCACCTGCAAAGCCATCCTTACCCCCCGTACAGAATAATAAAACCGTAAATAAAATGTAAATATAAGGGAATTGCTGATTTTTATTATTGTATAAACTTTTGCTGCTCTGAAGGTGAGATTAATTAGGCACTAATTAATTTCTGTACAAAATAAATACCCCCGCATTAAAGCAAACAAAAGCAGGCGAGTAAAATAATGCAAGTTAAATGCAATTTTAGGACACAACGTTGAGTTTTTGAAAGTATTTACTCAATAGTTGCATAACAAAATGTTCAAAGAATGTTTACTATTTGATTTCGAGATGATTAGATTGTGAGGTTTTTAGAGTTTTGGGGCCTCAATAGGTGCTAGATATTTGTAAGTATAAGATTACCCAGGGAACATGATTGTATGATAAGGATATTGGACTTTAAATTAAATGAAAATGGTGAGAAATAAATATACTGGAATTCAATCGAAAGTGAAATGGAATAATTTTTTTTCGTCGCAATAGCTGTAAGGAAGATTTAAGGTATAAATATCCCAAGCTTTAATTTCCCTAAGATAATTTGAAATTCAAGCTTGCCAAGAAAAGTTATTCCAGAATAATTGAGCAATGTAATATTTAAAATATGAGCAAATTATTTTGTGTATACCAAACCACCAACATATCGCATGGGAATAAAAATTATGAAATGATATCTGAAACTAAATTATACGTATTCAGTAGAGAAGAATGAGATCTATAAAGGAAAATTTTGCTTATTTTTAAAATCGTAGCATCTTGGTTTAATTTTACTTCAATACAAAATACATTTTTAGATCACTGCGGACTGATTTTTAATTCATTTGAGTTCTTAACATACAAATTGATATGAAGGCACAGAAGCAGGTTTTTTACCATTCTTCAACACTATGGAATCAGGATAGAATCGAAATAGGGTTAGGTTTCAACGATTTTAGATCGAGCAAAATAGCTGTTATGGAAGTGTATCAGGTAAGGAATGATTTTCACGGACCTTAAAACTATAAATTTAAAAATAAATGTTTACATTTAATTAGTTTTTATCGTGGAGTTTGGGAATTCATGCTTTGAATGTGTCTCAAGTTTGTATGATGCAGACATTCTTAATTTTTTTACTATGCACACACACACACACACACACACACAAATACTGTTTGAAAATACTTTAAATACTTAAAATGGTAAGTAAATTCTATGAAAATATGTATTTATTAAAAACGAAAAACTAGTATATTAACAGATTTAAAACAAAAATATTTAGTGGATCCGCCGTTTAATAAAGTATTAGTATATGGAATAAGTAGTTAAGTAACAAATATAAAGCTGAAAATAAGAAGGAAGATTATTTTTTTAAGAAAACCAAAGCAGTCTGATTGTATCATGATACTTTCACGGAAAACAAATAAACTTTATTAGCGCAACAGAATTCAAATTTTCTGTAAAATATTATAAGATTGCCAGTTTTCTGCTGATTAAGAAAAAATGCGTATGACTGTTTTAACGGAACTTAACGTTCATTATCACTAGGATTGACAATGTATTTGTGTTAGAAGAAACGGAAATTCTATAAGTCTGTAGAAAAAAGATAAATAAATTCACTTTCTATGATGCTGCATACAGTGTCTATATCTTAACTATAGACACCTTATAATGGAGGGTAAAGTGATGATGTCAACACCAAGAAGGCGATTGCTTTAGCCATAAGATGACTGGTGAAAGACCAACAAATATGTCCTTGTTTACAAGAAAAACCTGTTCAATAACATGCTTTGGACCTTTTAAAAGATAGTCGGTATGTCAGAACCAAGGCTGGTTTTTATGAAATTAAAATGGAGGAAATAATTCTCACCGCAAGATCAATTCGATGAAAATTACAATGCATAAGTTATTGTAACGTTATTTAACACCGAGGATAAAAACTCAACTACAATGTAATTCAAGAAATCCAAGGGCAAAGAACGGTACAGTGATGACATAAACACCAAGAGAATAACTATCTTGCTCAGTGTTTGACTGGCATAAGACCAACAGATGTGTCTTTGTTTACAAGAATAGATCCATTCAACTTCAGGCTTTGAACGTTTTTAAAGGTAATCGGTAAGTTAGAACTTGGGCTGACATCAATACCAAGAGAACAATCTCCTTGTCCAATACCTGATTGGCGAAAGACAAACCTGTCATTATTCCCAAGACACGACCCCATTCAGCACCATTCTTTCAACTTTATTAAAGGTAATTGGTAGGTCAGAGGTTGGTTGTTACGAAATCGAAATGGAGAAGAATTATTTACCTCAAGATCTCATAGATTGAAGTGACGTATAAGTGACTAATTCAAATGGCAGTGCAACATTATTTTAAACGAGGGTGAAAACACACTTACAAAGTAATTCAGTGCAATATATGTTATGGCAATGGATGGTATAGTGATGCGCACTAAACACGAAGTGAGCGATTGTTCGGCCAATACCTGAGAGTCAAAAGATCAACAAATGTGTCGTTGTTTACAAGAAAGAATCCAGTTCACACTCTGCTTTGAAATTTTTAAAGGTAATGGTTTTAAAAGACTTGGACTTGTTTTTAGGAAATCTAAATAGGGGAAAGAACTCTGTACGGCAAAATCATTTTGATGGAAATGACAACGGAGAGCATAAGTGACTGCAACATTATTTAAAAGGAAGAAGAAAACATTACTACATTGACAAGTCTATGTAAGACAACCAAGCGACCAGACAAATATTTTTTTACCTTGAACCCAGTGACTTTATACTGTCCGTTCTCCAATCAAAATCAGTGATCTCTAAATATTATTACTGGCCATTCAGCAAGTAAATAATACTTGTAAGAGAAATTGGGCAGCAAGTGTAAAATCTTCGCAAACGTCTATAACAAAATCCTTCAGACCTATTTGATGTTTTGTTGCAAGCATTTGTTTCGTGTACTATGTAAATAAACATGTTTTTTTTTATTATTATGGATGTCCAGTAAAATTAGAATTAAAGGCAATGAGTAATATAAACACAACAGCCTTTTTCAATTTCGAGTTATCTATTTTGAGTACCTAACATTAAGAGAAACTCACTGTTCAAATATGAACAGATTGTTCAAATATGTACAAAAAATTGAAAATTAAGATTAATTTTAACATTACCCATGAACCACATCCATCTTTCAAATACCCAACTTGTCATTTAATTTCCTCATTAATTCCGATACATTTTGAAACTAGTGTGTTACACTCATCGCTTACCCACTTAAAAACAAATACAAAATGCTTCCATATAATCAATTATCGTTTTTCATTATGCAGTTTCTTAACCACTTATAGCTCTAAAAATCAAATTATAGCCCCTAATAGTCAATTTTCATTAGCGAAGCCATTGATCGCGAAAGAGTGTTTATTTGCTAAAATGAAATATATCCCCCATTAAACTTGGATAAACAACGTAGAACCAACTCGCCGTGTATCGTTTGCAGCCAGAAAAATATCGATACTCTTCTTTCTTACCAGCTCCATAGAATTAATTCCAGCGCCATTTCTTTAATTAAAAACATCATTTTCACTTTCAGTTTTGATGAAAATTTCCTTAATTTTAAAAATCGTACCTCGTTTCTTTAGTTTCCCCTTTTATCTGAGAGTTCATTAATAAGCACTGGATGATATGTGTTAAATTTAATTAAATGTTTTACTTCGTTCTTTTCGAGGGGAAAGTTGTAAATGTTTTGAAAAATGGCGACTGCTGCCAGCGTTGTGTCTAATAGCGGTTCCAGTTAATTGATTACGGAGTTGACGTTTCTGATTCTCACACACGTGCGTTTTTTGTGTGAATTTCGAAATGGAATGACATTTTCGGAGGGCAAAATTAGATTTCTGCCAATATTTTCTTTTTATGCGAGTCCATGCAAGTCAAAGTGTACATACTAACTAGCTTTCGATGATTTTGTTCAAATTATCGTTTTGATTGCTTTACCGATATTTTTCGGAACTTGTAATTATTGTTGATGCGCAATTTAATAGCAAAGAAAATTGAATTTTTTAAGTTCTGTCTTTGCTAGAAAAATCAGCGCAAGACATCTTTTAGACGTTTGTGACATTCAATAAATATTAGCTAAAATAATTTAATTATTCAGCAAGGTAGATAAGTTATTATTAGTTAACGAACAAAGTAGATGCATAGTTACAATCTAGCAAATCTTTAAACTGTCCGTACAAACTGAATTGCTAAACCAGATTCATAAAAGTTAAGTTACATGGGGAATTAAAATCATCGGGAATTCTGAATACCTGTATTTTTTAATTTAAATATTATATTGAGAAGAAACAAGCATATTCTAGTTACGATTGTTCTTTACAATGTGTTATTTGATGAAAAATTATATTAGTTTATAATTCTTCATGTTCATAAAGAAAAGGTGAATATTTTGTACAGTGGAGCAGGTAGGATTTATCTAATAAAATATTCACTTTGTCTTATTATCAGTCTTTAGTACTATTCTCGCTCAATAGATGGCGATATAATAAAAATTCTCAACGGTTACCCGAGCTATCTCTCAAAATACTCGAGAAGTTCGAGTAATGATGAGAAACGAAGTGGCATTACATCAGGGTGTCTGAAAGGATAAAATGGTTAACTTTGTTAACGTATCAACTTTTCATGATGACTATGAGTGTCAATACCTAAGGGCTAATCCTTTTAGGGTCATTCCACGTCAAATGAGCAAAAATCAGGAAAAACCTGTGGCCTTATGGTAATGGATTTTTATGAAATTGGGTACAGAGGAATAGTTTATGCATAAATAGCGATATCCAAAATATTTAGGTTCAAAATTAAATATTTTCGAAGTTTGAGACATTTTAAGGTCTTAGAAGAGCAATTGTGAGATTGCTTAATGTTGCATGTTTGAAGTTATGTTTCTCAAAAACTACTTAACGTAGACAGACATGTTTTACATTTTTACAATCTGTACAGAATTTTCTTTTTTTCACTTGGGTAACTACAATTTTGAACATTATATTTAAACCCAAATTTAGTTGCAAAAAATAGAAAATTGTCATTTTTGACAAAATTAAAAACTTTTCTATAGGATAAATAAAAATTCTAAGACATTCTTTAAATTCATGCCAGTTACAGTGCTAGGTATGATAATGTTACTTATAGAGTTTGGAAATCGCATTTTAAATTTTTCATCTTCAAAATAGCTTACGAAAATAACAAAATGACAATTTTCTACTCTAAATAGGCATAAGAAATCAAATGAAGGACAGCTCTGACAAAATCAACGTCTCACAGCAGTACAGTTTAATATATTTATTAGTTGCAAAAAAATTTGGTAATGTAATCTGGAGTCCTAAAACAACAATAATAAAATAAAAAATACATTATGACTTTCAACTTCTTACCTTTTCAAATTCACTATGTGCTAAAACGTCCATGTTAAATTTTACATCTTCTATAATTGAAATTGGTTATTTTGTGCGGCCCAATTCTTTTTAAACTCTTTACTTCTTTTGCTGGTGATTGTGATAAATATGAAAAACGAATTTGTGACGTACAATTGGGAATAGGAATGTAGCAATGATAGCCGTAATGGCTGCCGTCACTTCATTAAATCTTAGTTGAAGCTTAGTCTCAATTTGAATAACATCAGTTGAAGACAAATAAAAGAACTTGTAGTTTGAAATGATTGAAGTACAGAATGATAATAGTTGTTTTGCATTTAAAATCTGAGTGTCGTATAGTCTCTGTTTACTTGTTTTTGCGGCGAACCATTTGATAGTTCCACCGATTCCATCGAATGGGTTTTCGCCATGACTTCTGGATTGCCACTAGAACATTCGCCGGTGTTTAAAAGCTTTCAGTTCAGCAAAAAACTGTCTGTTTAGCAAAACAAGCATATTTATAACCATAATTCATTTTATAGTGTTTATTTATTCGGTTATCTGTCCTTGAATGCAATGGCATCTCTTCCAAAAGCGGAAATAGATGTCTTACTAGCGTACATGCGATCAAATAAAACGATAATTTCTATCTAGTTAAAAATTTTCTTGGGACGAAATTAAACAAATTACACAGATGAAAATTTTAGGACAGATAATATACATCTTGACACATAATACTGAAAATTTGTGATATTCCAGGAGCTGCCCTTCACAAAAAAATTCGTATTAAAAAAAAAAAAAGAGAGAAATCGCTGTTTTTAATTATTTAACTTTTTTTATTATTTTTTTCTTAACTAAAGAATAGAAACACAATCACTAAATTATTCCAAACTTTTAGATAGAAGAAATGCTTTGTTAAGAATAATTTTTGATACTGTCTTTTCTCCGTTTTAGAGGTACTAGAGCAATTTGAAGTTTGCATCAAATAAGCAAAATCTCTATTTTCGCTGATCCCTGAGAATGAGCAGTGAAGGATATAAAACAAAATTATGACATTTTCTAAAAGACATTTTACTAAAGAATGTAACAATATAATTTTTTTTAATTTGTGGCTATAACTTATTGAAATATAGGTCTCAAACAGGCTAAAAGTGCTAAAAAAATCTACATTTGTGGGAACTTGAACTTTAAAATTCAATAAAAAATAAAATATATATTTTAGCCATCTAATATTTGGCAGTTCCTACTTACTATATATGATATATATAAAAACTGATTTTCATTAAAATCGGTGATGTGTCAACCACAGCCGATTTGCTCATTTTCCGTGGAATGACCCCTTAGGCTCCTTTCTATTCCTTTATTGTAGTCCCGAGGATAAAGATACTGTTAGTAATGAAATGTGTAAAAATAATTTTTTCCCTTAAACATACATATATATGATAGTCGACTTGGAAAATCCCAAGCTAATTTCCATAAGCTGTCGCTTGGATAATAACTTATATTACTGATTAATTTTACAACACAAATTTACATAAAAGCTCTTTTGACAAAGAAGTTAACGAGTTTTTTTATCCCTACAAATTTGAATACATAATCATATGGAATCGTGTTAGAGCAGAAAGCAATAAAATGACATTTTTTCGGAGACACTATATGCTTATTTTCATGTTGATGAGGATCGCTTTGTCCTTTTCTAATATGTTCAAAAGAAATATAACACAGTCAAAATGCTCATAATTTTTATATTTTGACATAGAAACTAATAATTAGTCTTTAAACAGCCACAAAGAAATAATTTATTTTGCAAGTTAGTGAATCTCTGCTCTAGCTTGGTATGAGCTTCGTTAATTTTGTATTTAAATTCTTTTTACTCCTCCAGATTTGCTCCTTTTATTTAAAACTGTAAAGTTACGGTGTTTCTGGCAATCACGGTTGGGTTAATTACTTAAATGCCTAAAAATATGGTTGTTGGAATCAATAGCAATATTTTAACTATTTTTGAAGAACATACAACATCAAAAGGATAAAACTATAAAAATATGTATATATATATATATATATATATATATATATATATATATATATATATATATATATATATATATATATATATATATATATATATATATATATATATATATATATATATATATATATATATATATATATTATAAGCCTGCAGTCGTGACACGGAGTGGCAAGAGTGGTCTAGGCATCCGGATGAGGATGATCCATTGGAAGGGAGTGTAGTGCTGGTTCCATAAAAGAGACATAAATTCTCTAACAAAATCTTTATTCTTTCATCCTAGTAATATTATCAGGCGTGGAGGTTGTTAAGGGGGACGGAGACTTGAACGGTTCTGTGTCTTCCTATTCTAAAGGGCTCATGGAAAAAGTGTATAGTTCAAAATGAATTTGCCAGAGGGACTAGAATTAAAAGAAAGACTATTGGACAGGGAATCTAGCAAAATTTTCATTGGTAGAGGTCAGGAGTTAAAAGAAGAGGTAATTTTATCTCACAGGCGATTTGAGAGGGAAAAAGGTCTTGGGTGGTCAGTCAGACTGGGAGGTCCGGAGGTCAAAGGTGAAAGGGGATGGCAAGATATATGACCTATTGGACAAAAAGACGAAAAACTGAGAGGGAAGTGGGGTGATTAAGGGACTGGTCTCTGGTGAGAATTGTATTAGGGTTTTTTAGGTATCATTTCATATATATATATATATATATATATATATATATATATATATATAAAACAACTTTGAGAGTTAAAAACTTTAACGTTTCATCCATCCGAGTAAGATCTCTAATTTTGCTTTCGAAAAAAAAAAATTTTTAATGCCTATGTTGCTTGTTTGATTCGTTTATCTGAAGAAGACGACATAACTCCACAAAACCAACTCAAGTAGCAATGTAATTATTAAAAAAAGTTTTCAAATGTCAAGTTTTGAGTCATTTTTTCAATTTTACATTCGAAAATAAAGTATTAGTAAAGACTTCTGACATTCGACTGCATTAAAAATACATGCAGGGAGAACCAGCTGTCAAAGTATTGGTCCATGCCTACCTCCTATCCTTTTTTTTTAAATACCTATGATTGTCGATTCGTTTATCCAAAATTGACAAAATAACTCCGCAAAACCCACTCGAGTAACCAAAGAAATAATTCGAAAAGTTTTAAAATTTCAACTATTCGAGTCATTTTTCTAGTTTAGTTATTCGAAACTAAACTATTACTAAAGACCACAGACATTCGAATGCATTAAAATTCACACATACTGGCAAAAACAGCTATCAAAGTCGCGTCCCCAACCCACCACCCATCATTTGCCCTGAAATACCTATGATGCTATCCACGTTAAATATTAGTCCACGCTCGCACATGTAAAAGAAGCATGAATTGAGATTAAAATGGAATAAAAGTATTTTCCCTCCTTCTGGAGCGTACAAAAAAGTTTTCTCGCCCAACTAAAACCCATCAGTCTCAGCAACCACACTGGGAAAGAAGAAAAGTAAAATCCCAAAATGTAGTGCACAGCCTCCTGCATGTTTTACGTCCATTTCATAATTTTAGAGGCCCGTATTTCACACACGTTTCACATTTTACGCCTAACATTGTACTTGTGAGGCTATTTTTGCAGAAACGTAAGCAAAAAAAGGACGATCCCGACCGAAAGAAATGGAAAAAAATATATAAATAACCGGAGCAGAATACCGTTCCCGTTCTTGTATACGTGAATGTGATACTTATTATTCATTCCGGAACGGTGGAAGAGCAGCATTCGAAATTTCTTTTTTTATTATCCTGTTTTTTTCACCTCTTCCTTATGCGAAAATGGCAAGCTGGAATACAGAGCCTGCATCCAATTTATCAATGCTAAAACGCCCGAATGCGTGATATACATGGAAGGAGGGACGAAGAATGTATTCCAAAAAATAAAAGTTGTTCAAGTAAAATGAAGTTCTAAATAAGAATTCATGAATATAAGTGTAGTCATCCAGATACGAGACTGACGTTTGGTAATTCGATGAAAACATGTTGTTACGGTGCACTTTTCTGGTGGTAAACATTATTACATGTCCTTATTACCTCACCATGTGGTGCTTTTACAGGTTGTATCAGGTAACCAAGGATATTCGTGTTGCTTTAGTCAAGATATATTTTGCCACATGAATGGCTCTGAATCGATAACTAATGGTGAGAACACTTCATATAATTGTACTGTACCCACTTTTCATCGTTTATCAATGCGGTTGTCAATAAATGGTTGGTATTTGTGGCGTGACAACAAGGATTAACAAATGGTTAGCCTCACGAGCTGCTAGATATCGCTCAATTCGTTGCTTATCGCTCATGTATTTCCATGCCGCGCAATGCAAACAGGTAGTTTCACTGTTCACATTACATTGTTTTGCAAGTCGTGATAACTTTGACTCAAAGCTGACTTTAGTTTTGGTCATTCTGTTGATTCTCATCTATGCTTGATGATATGCCGAAGAGAAAGAACATCCAAAACGCCTCACTTCCAGAGATCAAATTAACGGAGACACTTTTAAAACTTAAGTTCACTCATCGCAATTATTAAAAATAACTCTGGCACAACCATACTGAGACTAATTTTTAGAACTTAAGTAATTAATTTCTCTGAGAATTACATATCTGTAAATTCTCTGTTAAATTCGTTTTTGTATAATGGGTGGTTCTGGGTTTGATGGCAAAATGGCTATATTTGGACAAACTGCGCAAACTTAAGACAAACAAGGTCAAGTAATTGTGAATGGATAAGATGGAGATGAGAAAATAGAGAAATATTACTTGGGTAACCAGGGGTTTGTGATGTTCATATTCACCTAAAAAAGATGTGCCCAGATGGATGTTTTTGTTTAAGGCTACATAACCACGCTTGAAATTGATAGAATGTGTATTTGCAACAAAACCTAGAAACGACACAAACGTTTCTGTTTACTTAGCCTTTATACTACGCCATGTACAGCAGTTGTTCCATGATCGCGCCAAGAAAGAATTTAGACAACTGCCAGTACATCAGTTGTACCTTGAAAGTTACAAGAACTAATTTAGACTACGTCCGACACAGCAGTTGTTTCTTGAAAATTATAAGAATCACGCCAAGAAAGAATCACGCTTGTTATATCTAAAGTAGTAGTCAAAAGGTTAAGGCTACATAACCACGCTTACAAATGATAGATTGTGCATATGCAACAAAACCTAGAAACGACATGAACGTTTTTGTTTACTTAATACAGCCATTGATGATGTTTAAATTACTAAAACATCATATAATTTCATTTCTTTTAACTATTTTTAATTATTGTTTGGTCAAGATTTAAAGTATGTATTAGCTTTCCATAGTCATCAACTTTCTCGAAAGCTTGAAATATCACTTAACAATTTTACCACTACGATCTTCAAGTTAGGATAGTGTTTTTCTTTTACCTTAAAGTTTGAGAGAATTATTAAACATAACTGAAATGTATTGAGGGAAAATGTTCCAGTCTTTAAGAGGATAAATAATGATTAAGACACGAAGTAGTTATTTTTTTCCTTTGTTTTGCAAGGTCATAAACGTTTCTAATTATAGATGAAAGGTTCTAGTAAGTAGGTACTTTCTTAAATTAAAAGTAATGGTTTTTGAGTTTCTTGAAACGTAATCGATTCTTCCACCTTCATAAAATAATTACAGTATCTAGTTCATTTTAGAAAGTATTCAAATTCAGCTAATCGCCAAATGCTATTAACATAATAACACCATAATAGCTATAAAGTATTTCAAATCAAAATTAAAGTAGATACGCACATCTGATATTTTAAAGAACTGCCAAAAATGTGTTTATCTTCTATATTTCACATAACAACCAAAATTTCGCTTTAAGTTACAACCATGAACTTTATGTTGTATTTATCTTTTACTGTACTTTTATAGTATAAAAATATCCGGAAATAAGTAGGTAATATTCTTAACAATGTGTTTTTTTTTTTAATATTACTCTTTTAACAGCAAAGTGCAAGCAATAACCAAAATCATAAATTTCCCAATGCTTGAAATAAGTTTTCAATACATACAATTTGTTGTTGTTGTTGTTGTTGCACATCCCCCTGGTGTAGGAAAGCCTACACCAGGTCCAGATGTCCCCGTCGTGCTAGATCCCCATATACCTGCAAAATGTCCTGATCAACCAACAGCTGCTTATACGAAGCGCCAAGACAGAGAAGAAGGTGATCAGGACTAGCAGGTAGGGAGGGACAAGGAGGGAAAATTCTCTCCCCGTTCTGAAATTTTATACTGTTAAGATGGTCACTTCGAAATCTGTCCATGGCCGATTCGAAAGGCCGAGGGCCACAGCATGAGATTGATAGTCCAGGGCGATTGCCAACATACCAATGGTGGGATGGCGTACGGCGCCACACGGAAAGCAAACGCTGTTTTCCCAGGGAGTGGATCTCAGTGGGAGTGAGACGATTCAAATAGTCTATAGGGAGATTACAGCCATTCTTGGCGAGTACATCGGCTGTCTCGTTCCCGTACACTCCGATATGCGATGGAATCCATTGGAGGCTTATTGGTGTTTTTAATACATACAATTTAATATTAAAAAACAACAATAAACATGAATATAGTTTTTAATAAGCATTGAGACCTATTAGCTCAATACATTTACAACCCTATTTCGCAAAATTGTTAGCTATAAGCAGAACAATAATTTATTACAAAGAAACCTATTTTCTAGCGATGAAATATCCAGTTACAACTCATCCTGAATATTTCACAATTTTCACTATCGTTTCGTTAATATTTTACTTCTGAGAAAGTCCTAGAAATTTCGCAACTCTAAAAAGTAGTCTATACCACATTAGGAAGCGTTTTGCTTTAAATAAAACATAACCGATGCAACTTCCACTAGGGGATTCTTTACTGCAATATCTGCAACCTCTAACCGGTTCATACTAGTTAACATAGAAAATTTCAAAGCTGGTCTGAAAAGGAATGGATACCTAAATAGGAGAAAACTAGATGCACACAAAAAAACGAAACTAGTGAGTAAAGACGAAGGCAGTTTTCTATGAATAGTAAAATGAACTGAGCACATGAATAATCCATAGCAGAAAAGTACTCCTCTTTGTTAGACTTCATCGCACTCATTCATTAAAACTCTTGGGAAAAGTTAACAGCGTTCAAGTTCTCAAAGAGCAACTGTTTATCTTGGAAAAATCGTAAGATAAAGCCAAGAGACTCCAACTACAAGGTAAGGAGAATAGGGAATAATGCCTTCAAAAATCTCTGCAATGTTTTCTCAGAATCCAGACAGTGAGTTCCATTATTTTAAATTTCGTTTTATGTTATTACACTTGAAGATATACATATGGAATGCATAACTGGTGATATTTCTTTCTATGAATTTCTTCATAATAATTCAAAGTATCTTCTAAACTGCACTCGTGTTTTGCAAGGGATGGAGATTAGACAAAAGATGCACATACATACGTGTCTAAGAACATGCCTTTGAAAGTATATTTATGACACTGATGTACCAACAGAGAATAGATTGACTCTGTTCCATGAAAGCCGAGTCAAGTCCAAATTATTTTTACTACGTGTTTTGTTGTAATTTGTTATGCTTCAGTGAATTCAGCTATGAAAACAGCATGGTTTAAAATAAAGTTGCGTTATTGTCAGCTATAATACTTTTCAAATTTTGACCCGTTTATATCAAAAATACTAGAATACCTTTGTTATAAATCGTTACTAGCATTGGATAATGATCTCTGGGTTCCATCATAAGGTGTTATTTTTCTAAAACATTTATTCAGCATAAGATGTTTAGCAAAATATGACGCCTCAAGTAAGGATTTATAAAACATTTTTCTTTAAATACTTTTCTTATCTTCAAGTTCATTAAAGTTATATTAGTTTCTATATTTCACAAGGATTTCAGAGGATAACTGTAGCTAAAAGGCTATTAAAGGAAATTAAGCAAACCGGAAAACAATTTGTATTCGTTTCCTGAACCAATTTGGTTTCGTTTTAAGCGATGATAAGACAAGTTGCATGTAGTTTACTGTCAGGATTGTATTTTTAGACTAAAATCAGAAAAACACAGAAAGCTAAAACATGTCTAAAAGGTTCCGAAACCTAACAATGGATTTATAAGTAGCTAATGAATGTATAACTTGCGGCAATAAATGTCGTGTAAAATAAATTTCATTAGAGTATATCACTACAACAACCATCAATGAATCTGGAATCTTTAATCATTGGAGGAAATGAACAGCTAATGGGAAATGAAGAATACAGACTTCAAAGGTCTTCTCGTAGTATCCTACCATGCTGCATTCCGAGGTTACTTTTGTTTTTTCCTAGCTCCTTTTCAAATGTATCTTTCTGCTTAGGGAACAAAGCGAAACAGGTTTATGTGCTTGTGGTTTGGTGGGATCATCCCAACACTAAGTCACATGTTACTCCCCAGGGCCAAATTTCACGTGTTAATCATATTTCCTTTTCTTCTAAAAACTCACTTTGTAATTATTATATCCTTTTCATTTATCATATGAGGCTATCAGAACAAAAATGGCCTTTCCCACAAACAAAACACAAAAGACTTACTATCACCTTTTACTTTTTTGAAATGTGCAGGTTCAAGTCTCCGGAAATTAAGAAATAACTTACTGTTGATGACGGAGAAACAAATGTTTAGAATCTAAAATTGTATTATGAATGAACAAAAACGTGTAAAAAATAGTTGGCAAGAAAACCATATTTATCTATTTATCTCCATTGCTTATGTAGGTGGAATAGGCCACTCTTATTCAGATAGCCTCATATATTATATAATTTATTTTTCTTTGCCTTTTAACCATACTGGTGATTGTTTTGACGAGTTATCTCTAGTAATTAGAAAACTTTTTAGATCTTGATGGACGAGATAGCTCGTCATTAAAACTAACATCAGTACACATCCCATGCCACGAGTCGTGAAACACTGTACCAGTTTAAATAGGTGTGGTTGCATAAAAAGAGCATGCCACCGAGGTGACATGTCTACGCAGATTGTTAGAAAACATGGAATATTTACATCATTACATCGATACAGTAATTACATTAAATCTTTATCCTAGGTTACATTATAAATATAGATTTACATCATGAAAGGGAGGAAGAAGTTCGTTTTATTAGTCTCTTGGGATAATCAAGTCCTGATGATTCTAAATGAATCTCACCATGCTAATAATTTTAACCCTCGAGCCCTTGTTACATGTAATGTTCCTGAGGCATGCGATTTTAAAGTGGTCGGCATGCGTCATCATATCAAGCAGATCTTAATTTCTTCATCAACAAAAAAATCGGCAAAATCTTGATGAAGAGCTATCTGTTCATTAGCGAAATTGGTCATATATTGATGGACTAGATATCACGACAAAACCTTTTAGAGGGTACAAAATACACAAAGTATTTCGTCTGTACTTGCTTCATCAACCCCCGTCATTTTTTAGAAGAGGCGTCACACGTGGTTTGTTGATTGTGCGTACAATTCTGACTATTCTGAATATTCCTATACATAAAAACGGTTAAACCCATACACAATAACTGATAAATGATACTTAATGTCCAATTTAGTTGAGGTTTTTTTTTAAATGTCGAAAATTAAAACAGAAATAGTTTCCTGGAATGTCTTCAATCTATCTCTCGAAAAAGCAATTTTATAACGCAACTCACGAGTACGTTTTCGTGGCACAAACGCCAAGTTTGACAGTGCCGGTAAATTCACTTTGTAGTTACCTCAACTCCACAAAACAAAAGTTCCCCTCCTTCCTCTGCATTTCAAAACAGTCAAAACGAGCAAAAAATCTCTTTCTTTTTCGCCAAACCACACACAGCAAACATCACGGGGAAATCGGTACAGGCTTATAACTCGGAGGCTTTCGATCTCCAAACAAATAACCTTTTGACTGCTGGAGATTCTTTCTGCTCACGTATTTGATATTTCGCAAGGCAAAGTGACAATTCGCCCCCTTTCTTTTCCCGCTGCAAAATGTCGACTCCTCTGTGTGGTAAATCCTTGAAGTATTCAGGAAACCTAGTCATATTTTCACATTCGAAAAGAAACCAGGGACGAAAGCTCTTGGAACGAAACGCATTTGCATAGTTCTGATACTTCAGAGAACAGTGATTGAAGTCGAGGTGAATTTTCTGTCGGTTATCCCATGAAGTTGGGATGAAGGCTGTTTCCCCTGGTTTTCAGTAATTGATATTGGATTATTATTTTTGTTTTGGTGAAATACTTAGATGATTTAGTCTAAGAATTTCATAGTTACTTCCCCATATAGACTAACTTTATGTGACACATAGTATTGAAACACGCTTCGTTGGACACTGCTTGTGTGCGATTGCTGTATAATTTATTTGTGAGAATGCCCAGGGAGTTTTGATTCCGTGTCAAGATGTTTTTGTCTCCGGAAGTCAATGTGATTATTGATATGATATTGTTTGTTGTTTTACAGTCTGGAAGTCAAGGTGAAGGTTGAGGAGATATTGAATTATACATTAGTGCCGTAACTTTATAACACATTGTACTGAAACATGCTACATTGTATAGTGCTTGTGCGCGACTGCTGGATAATTTGTTCGCGCTAATGCCCAGGGAGTTCTGATTCCGTGTCGAGATGTTTTAGTCTCCGGAATTCAAGGTGATTATTGATAAGATATTGTTTGTTGTTTTAAACTCTGTAAGTCAAGGTGAAGGTTGAGGAGATATTGAATTATATTTAAGTTCTGGAATTGAATTACTTCGAGGATTTAGTTTGCCTAAGGAGTTCTGTTAAATGTCTAAAGAGTTCTGATTCCGTGTTGAGCTGTTTTAGTCTCCCGAAGTCAAGGTAATTATTGATGAAATATTCAAACTATTTTAGTCTCCGGAAGTCAAGGTGATTATTGTTAAGATATTTTTTGTTGTTTTAAACTCTGTAAGTCAAGGTGAAGGTTGAGGATATATTGAATTATATTTAAGTTCTGGAATGGAATTACTTCGAGGATTTAGTTTGCCTAAGGAGTTCTGTTAAATATCTAACGAGTTCTGATTCCGTGTTGAGCTATTTTAGTCTCCCGAAGTCAAGGTAATTATTGATGAGATATTGTTTGTTGTTTTAAACTCTGTAAGTCAAGGTGAAGGTTGAGGAGATATTGAATTATATTTAAGTTCTGGAATGGAATTACTTCGAGGATTTAGTTTGCCTAAGGAGTTCTGTTAAATGTCTAAATAGTTCTGATTCCGTGTTGAGCTGTTTTAGTCTCCCGAAGTCAAGGTAATTATTGATGAAATATTCAAACTATTTTAGTCTCCGGAAGTCAAGGTGATTATTGATAAGATATTGTTTGTTGTTTTAAACTCTGTAAGTCAAGGTGAAGGTTGAGGAGATATTGAATTATATTTAAGTTCTGGAATGGAATTACTTCGAGGATTTAGTTTGCCTAAGGAGTTCTGTTAAATATCTAAAGAGTTCTGATTCCGTGTTGAGCTGTTTTAGTCTCCCGAAGTCAAGGTAATTATTGATGAGATATTCAAACTCTTTTAGTCTCCGGAAGTCTAGGTGATTATTTATAAGATAATCGAGCTGTTTTTGTCCCCGAAGTCAAGGTGATTATTCTTAAGATATTGTCAGTTTTACACTGAAAGTCAAGTTGAAGGTTGATGAGAAATTGAATTATAATTCAGTGTTGGAAATACTTCGATTAATTAGACTAAGATTACATAGTTAAATCATAAGGACCATCTTTATAATACATAATACTGAAATATGATTCATTGGATACTGCTTGTGCGTGACTGCTGGAAAATTTGTTCAAGCGAATGTCCAAGGAGTTCAGATTCCGTGTCGAGTTGTTTTAGTCTATGGGAGTCGAGGTGATTATTGATAAGAAATCGTTTGTTGTTTTACACTCTGAAATTTGAGGTTAATGTTTATAAGATATTGGGTTATATTTGAGTGCTGGGAATACTTCGATGATTTAGTTGAAAAATTTCATAGTTGCATCATAACAATCTTTATATTACATAATACTAAAACATGCTTAGTCGGATACTGTTTGTGCCGAATAATTCGGTTGCACGGATACCCCAAATCGGATTTTGTGATGAGCTGCTTTTAACTCCAGAAGTCATAAAAATAATACTTACTTTCTAGTATGCACTCGGGAAAAGACTTTTTCGTTACATTAGATTCTAATGTAACGTTTTCGACTTTTCTTAGTGTTTTCGAAATATATTATTGCATCTTAAAGCTTTGTCAACATAACTGCAGTCGTACAATGAATGCAAAACGTTTAAAATGTACATGTGTTTTAGATAGTTTAGAAAAGTTTTTGTGTAGTTACTAAGACCCGTATAAATATGATCAAGTTTAAAATAAACACTGAGGAAATTCTTCAAAAAAAATGAAGGTGATAGAAGGGAAGAAAAACTTGTGTTGTTATCTATTCTGTAAAAACATTTTGCAACAACTTTTCCCCCTGAATATTCATATATGTATTAAGTGTTTTAACTTTTAGTTCTGACTTGATCCCACTGAAAATAGGAACGTGGTTGAATAACATTTGAATCAGTATTTAATATATTTCTTAAGACAGATTTTAATTTAATCCCAGCTATCAAAAACTTGATGTGCTTTATTGAAATAAATAAATCTATAGTACATAAATAATACTTGGGGGCCTGCCCCCTGCTCGCTAACGCTCGCCAAACCCCGGAGGATTGCTTCGCAATCCTGATTGGTTCGCTGCGCGAACCTATGCTCGCTTCGCTCGCCTCAATGAAGACATGTATCCTAGCAGAAGGGATTGTTTACAAAATATGTTACCAAAAAAATGTTTTTCAAATCTAAATTTGCTGTATTACAGAAAAAATATATACAGTATCTCTAAAATCAGAATTCAAATGAAAACTTTGTGCAAATTTTGACTCGAAATGTAAGCCTTGCTTTGGAAATTGAATACCCAGCATGTTGTTTGTGTGTACATTTTCCCGGCACTCAAACGACACACACTTTTTCATTGAGTTTGTTGCCGAAAGTTGTAGTGCAAGCGTCTTGTTGAACTATAATTGCTGGCCCTGAAAAGGACCGTTTTTTAAATGGCCCTGAAAAGATCCTCCGCTTTCTTTGATTTCTATTATAAACTAACTACAACAGCTCATTAAAATTTCCTTTTTTTTTTAAATAAAATTTCGTCCGATAACGCTATAAATTCAATCGATGCGCGAGACTTCGCGATAAACAAAACAATCGTACAGTGTAGCCAAAACGCGATTACAAATAACGTCTTTTTTGCGTGCCACGTAAGAGAATTATATATATAGATAATTATAAGTACACTTATTAAGTACATTTGAATTAATTAATTACGCTGGAAACTAGTACTTCCTTAATAATACACGCGCTAACAATAAAAATCTGAAGCTTTCGTAAGTTTCAAAAACACTTCAAACTATACAAAATCAGAATTTTTTCACGGGAATATATTTTAAAAGTACAAGGCCAACTATTATTTCACATCAAGTAACCATGTATTAAACCTTTTAAAGAACATATAAATTCCCAATATGATTTACTTTGTCATTACATTAATCTAACCGAGTAGAAATTTAATAAATGTAAATTTTTCTAATTATTTTTCTTTTATAATTATTTTATTCTTAAAATAAAGATTTAAATGTCTTATAAATAGACTTTTTTGCTTTTAAAATACCACCTAAATTTAAAATAATATTTTTAAAATATGAACCCCAAATAAGTATTTTACAGGACCAGACAATATTTGCATGAAACGAAATAAAAATGTACACATAATAACCCCATAATAAGTTCTTTCATAGATGTCATATCATTGGCAGTTCAACTTTTTTATTATAATGTAACTTTCAAAAATATGCATTTTCTCTCCCACATAACAAGCTAGTATTTTTGAGGCGGATATATAATTATTATTCCGATGATTCAAAAATAAAAAGTACCATGTGAAGTTGTAACTACTGTTTCAAAATATGAACCCAGAATAAATATTGTACATAACCAAACAGTATTTACACGTAAAGAAATAAAAATGTGCGTTTAATACCCTCAAAATGTGCTTTTTCATAGATGTTGGCAGAACAAGCAAGTTTTGATTACAATGTAACTTTAAAATATGTATTTTCTCTTCGGCATTATGTATATATGTCGGGTATCAGTTGAAAGATCGTGAAAAAGAAATGCGAATTCCCATTTTATTGTCGAACATATCAGTATTCACCAAGATTTATTTCCCATATTCCTTTTCAAAAGAAGACGCTATCCATTCTTCTCAAATGCATTTTCGACTAAAATTTTTCCACTTGCAGGATGTGAGTGAAAAGGTTTCGAGATGCTTTCCCCGTCGGGGCAGTCAGCAAGATATTTAAATTGTAAGGCAACGCATATTTTAAGAGTATGTACATGCCTGCCATTCAATCTTAACAAAAATACTATACATCTTTAACAAAAGCAGACTGACCCTATTCAATGTTATGCTGCCAGGAAAGGATTATATTTTATTCCGTTGAAATATTAAAGTAGGTTAATGCATTACACTTTAATCCCAGGCTTAGTGATCGAACTTTAGTTCGTGTTATATATGACATAAAATGCTTTTGTGAAGTATACGAGTACTTTATTGAAAATGTATGTTTAGTAAATGATTTATAAAGCAATTTTTGTGTTGTGTTGGTTAAGATTTATGGCGCAAGGGCCATATTCGGTCATATTGCGCCAAATAAAAACCCCAAACATCAAGGAAAGTTTCATTAATATGGAAGAGAGATATATATCCATGGAGAAATCGAAATGTGTGCCACTGCCTATAACTCGCAGGTTACTAGCGCAGGGAACATACCCATTTAACCACGACGTCCCATTTTTTGGGTTAATGCTCAGTTAATATCACGTTAATGCTTAATTTTGCTGCTAAATAAGGATGATGTTTGAAATTTAAAACATGATTGTTTTTATAAAAAAACACTTATGAAAAGATTATGTTGGTTTGATTACACGTTGAAGATTACGTCGATCATAGATGCTTCACTTTTAAAGAATCGAAATCATCGTACACGAAATCAGAAGACCACATCAACAAAGAATCCCCAACAGTAATCGAAAAGGCTTAAGATGTTCCCCTTATAATCGCGATTATAAGAGAATCGCGATCCTCGGAAACGAAATAAGAAAATAATATGAATGAAGAATCCCAAACCTTAATCGAAAAGGCTCAATATGTTATTTTTCTTCCCGATATTTAAAAGACGAACAAGCTATTTCTTGTTTACGGTTGATTGGCTTTTTTGGTTCTATGGTTTTTTGGCCCAGCTGCATCAACACCAGCTATTTCTGGTGGGAACGGTTTTCCCGATCCTTAAGTTTCTACTGGATTCAGATTGACTCCGATTCTAATGGTTTGAAGGAGCACCAGGAAACATTCACACTTCATAACGACTGCTTTACCAACTTCCCTATATGAGAATCGCGATCCTCGGACACGAAATCGGAAAACCACATCAACAAAGAATCCCGAACCGCAATCGAAAAGGCTTAAAATGTTCACATTCTTCCATCCGATGTCCACCGGAAGAAAATAAAGGCCCCGTATATGCATCGGCCCTTGTTCTTCAATTTATTTGCTTTCAGCCACAACGTGACTTCCATGGGCATCGCGTCCCATCAAGGCCCAGCATCACGTACTTTTCCGATTCCCGGAATGGACTCGATGGCTGTGACGTAGTCCGCAGGAATCCCTTTACGGCCACACACGGCAATTGCACTTCATACCCAGCGAGAATTCCGGGCCATCCTGTTGCGAGGTCTGCCGTGGTGTCCCTTTCGCGAAGGTTAATCGGTTGTCCGTGACAGAATATTGAGAGATTTTGACTCGGGTATATTGAGCGTGTAGGATGCGCGTGGTGAATGTATTGAGTAGGGAATAAGGATATAGAAATGCTAGACGAAAATAGAAAACAGGATGTATTGGATTGGTATTTTAATCAACGTCGCACTGGAGCAACCCAGGAATCGTAAGGTTATATTTTCAAATCACGTCCGGGTCACGAATATATGGCGTGCCAAAAGGATTGGGCCCGTATGAATTTAAGTGATTGTGTGGGAGGTTGCGTATTTATGGACTCGTACTAAAATCATAACAAAGACATGTAATAACAAACAAGGACAACACGTAAAAAATAGTAATGGTCGGAGTTTGTGTACAGTAACAGTGTGGTATCGGCGCTGATGACGTCTCACAAACCCTACGCACCACAGAACTATTGGCGACGGTCCGGGATCAGCACCAAGATCCCAGGACAACACTTAATTTTGAACCTCTGTCAAATCACGAGATCTCATCAGAGCTGACCGAGACAAGTAACCCAACGTTTGCAAATCCGTTACTCTTTCAACCGAGGAACCATGACCATCACTTTTTAGTGAAAATCGTTGGTTAGGTAGAGTTTTATGGAGCAAGATGTATATTTGACAAAACTAACTGGTTGATGCAATTTACTTTATCAAATTTCTAATAGGAAAAGAGGCCAAAAATACAAAGATAAGAATATAACGTTAAAACAGGAAGGAGCATAGAGTCCAACCACATGTGACTTGTCACTCTTACGTCTTATGGTACCAGACGATTTGATTACTTTGTCTTGTTATTTATTCCTCAGCACCAGACTCCTCTAGCACGACTTAGAAGCTCACACTCAGGACATTTGACATTTTTGAGTGAAATAAAGAACTTTCCAACCTGCCCGTTAACTATAACCGCATGCAACAAATTCTCAACCCCCCCCCCAAAAAAAAAGGACAACACCTCGTAATTTCGGAACCTATGATAAAAGACAAAGTAGTACAAAGCAGGAACTGTTAATTCATAGGCATCAAGTTTGTGTAAATTTCATAATTATAAAATCGTTAACGAATAAACTGCTTTTGCTCAATTTCTGCTTTACCCTGTACAACTTCGTTGAAGGTTCTTAGGGCATTGGAAAATCTATTATAAGTATTTTAAACGTTTTTCTCTTTTTAATATGATCCGTTGGTTATCTCAATAGTATGCAAGTCTTCTGACGAGTCACCTTTTTTCAATACATTGTCGGTATATATGAATCAATTTCTATGAGGTATTTATAGTCAACTACTGCCACAAGAGTAAGAGAGTGGCTAAAGGTATCGGTGTTAAGAAACAAGTTGAATGAAGCTCTTAGTTATGAGTTAATAGGGGTAGGTGAGACTACCATGTTCTCACCAATTAATGTCTGAAGAATCATACGACCCATAAACTGGCATTGGGAGATGCTATCATCAATTTTCAAATAAGTTTGGAAGTTAAATAAATCACGATACATAAAGTCACTGTAAAACGTGTTTTCTAGAGAGTGATTAAGTTATAGAAATTTTAACAGTACAAAAGAAAGTTCGCTGGAATACAGTACCATCGTTAATTATGCAATTCAGTTCCGGGAATGGATTGATAATTAAATTCGAAAATTTCTTCTGAACCGAATCTAACTTCAAAAACAATTTGTTGTTAATGTAAACAGTAAAATGATTGATCTTTGCTCTGATTTTCGTTTTATAGAGTGCAGATTAAGCGAATTGTGATTGTATTCCAAACCTTGTGAAGTAATAGGAAGTTCTAACATCATAAGGCAGTATTGACATATAAGTTTAGTAATAATGTTAAGTTTCAGTTCTCTGTCAAGCAGAAGTTTATAAAAAATGCATCCTTTCCATGAAACGGTCCCATTTTGTGCATAGGGTGCCTTATTTTATGGGCTTATACAACTCAATAGAAAGTTGAAACAGCATCCTTAGCATAATTAGATCGACGAATAACCCTGATTTTTCAAAAGGACGGACTGTTACAAAAGCTGGTAAGTACATCAAGTTTTAACTAAGCAGTAGAAATATGTTTACTTCTGAACCCATTCAGTAAATAATGGACCTGGTACACTCAATGAAAAGATAGAACAAATATTGTGTGTAATTTGTATGTTACAGTCAGCTGGTAAAAACAAGTTTATCGAATGAATACAATGAAATAATGAGCACATTCAACATAGCTTACGGCGAAGATTTTGCGTAGAAAAATCATTCTGCAGTCTTATGAATGAAAAGTCAAAAAGATAAACTAAACTTTTTGCATATGCTCGTAGACCGTATAAAACAATTTGCCATTCCTTAAATAAATGTATGGTACCATGTTAAGAGATATTTTCTTTGGGATGAATCATAAATGAGAGTGTTATTTCGAAAATAGGACAACACCATTTTCATTTATTTCGAGACATCGGGAGTTTAAATATTCTTAAAATAATAATTTCTCATTTGTTGGCAGGAATAAAGTTTTCTATACTTTGGGTTGATGAGCATGGACGGTGATCTCGAAAATTTATTAACTGCCACCGATTTTATAAAAATGTAATACTACTGTAAAAAATATAATCTATTTTAAGTTACTTTATGAAACAGATGACTACAACGCGTGAATTCACAGTATTTTTTGTGGAATAGTGAAGCTTATATTAAATGCTTGAAAATTTGTTTTTTGTATTCATTTCCCATCCTACTGAGTTGTTCCATAAGAGTACTTAGAAGTGTGATCCTAGAGAAATGATGTACGGTTTGTCTACCATGAATAATCCCTGGACCATGTCTGTGTGGTGTCAGTCACTATAGAAACAGGCTCGTTCATTTTGAGTAGGGGTGAATCTCGGGATAACCAAATTTTATTTTGTTTAAGTGAATGCTTAAGATGAAAGCAGTATTACTGGTATTATCGATAATTAAGATTTTCAACAAAAGTGAAATGCACCAATGCGAGAAACTTGAACACACTTCTCCAAGCATGCTCTATAGTAAATATGATAAGGTTCTTTTCTACCGCAACAGACTGGACAATAATGTATTGGGAGCAGTTGTTGTGGTAGACAGACTGTATGATATGTCGAAAGACATATTGCAGATAGGCATTACGACATATGTCATGCAGGTCTGTTGGGTAAAAAAGTATTAGACACTTAACCCAAATAGGTAATAGCATGCTTATTGAACATACTGTTTAACAGACAACAGTATCTTAGATTCGGGTGAACAGAAGCGCAAAGCTTAATAGAAAAAGTGTATCGGAAAAAGTTGTTTTGGCTTATTACATTACCTTATTGAATGCAAAATTTAAAACAAAGTATTTAATCTCTCATGCGAAGATCAAAATCAATTTACCATTGGACTGAACATGGCGCAAACTATGACGTCATTCGAAAGACGTCATTCGAAACCTCAAAAAGGTTTTTTTATGATGACAATAATTTCTTCTAATCACCTAGCGAGAGATCATAATGAAAAACAGTGACTGTTTATCAATAGTACGAACTTGAGTAAATACACTGCTGGCCACCGTAAATGCAACACCCTGAAGGAAGCATGCAAATAATATGAAATTTACAACATGCATTAGCGGAGGTGAGATATGCAAATGATTAGAATTTCAGCGCAGACGCACATCACGCGCGCCTGTGGCGCCATTTCAAAGCGCTATTTAAGGCTTGGAGATTTCGACGATTTCAAGTACGGCAATTGTGTTTTTCTTGTGGTTTTTTCAAAAAAACGATAAATTATGCCTCGTAGAAAACAGCGATCATCTTTTGATCAAGTATCCGAGTTCGATAGAGGAAGGATAGTGGCCTACCGAGATTGTGGATTATCTTTCAGGGAAATCGGTAGTCGTGTTGGACGAAGCCAAACAACTGTAATGTGGATATGTGGTCGTTGGATGCAGGAGGGTACGACGGACCGACGTGTTCGATCGCATCCACCTCAGTGCACCACTTCACGTGATGGCAGGCATATTGTGCGTATGGCAGTGACGGATCGCTCAGCCACATCACGAACCACATTGCGAAACACAGTAGCACGATCGTATTGCAAAGCGCAGTAGTACGGTACTATTGCAAAGCAGTAGTACAACGGTATTCCAAAGTAGAATATAATAACAGCATTGCAAAAAAGAGCAATTGAGCACTGCATTGCAAAGGAGAACGGATTATTTCATATCAGGGTAGCACAGCAGTATTTTAAAGAAGAGTTACCCATTAGCACGGGAATGTTGCAAAATAGAGTTAAATTGCAGCATTGCAAGGCAAACGAGTACGGAGTATTACAAATCATAGTAGAACATCAGTACCGAAATCAGTAGCTCGGCTGTATTACAAAGTGGAGTAGCACAGTAACACGACACTATTTCTAGCATGGTAGTATTGTAAAACAAAGAAGCACAGTAGCATAACAGTTTTTCAAACAAGAGTAAAACTACAGCATTGCAAAGCAAATGAGTACGTTGTAGTACAATGCAAGGTAGAACAGCAGTATTGCAGATCAGAGTAGCGCAGCAGTAGTGAAAATAAGAGTAGCATAGCATTACTGTAAAGCAGATTACCAAAGAAGCATAACACTATTTCAAAGCAGAGTAGAACTGCAACATCCGAAAACAAAAGCGTTAGAAGTATTCCAAATCAGAATAACACGGTAGTATTGTAAAGCAGAAAAGCACATTAGCATGGCCGTATTTCAAAGAAGAGTAAAAACTGCAGCATTACAAAGCAAATAAGTACGCAGTATTACAATTAAGGGTAGAACAGCAGTACCGCATATCAGGGTAGCGCAAATAAGATAAAGTATTACAAAGCAGAATAGCACAGTGGCAGAACACTATTTCGAAGAAAAGTAGAATAACAGCATTGCAAAGAAAGGATCTCGCATTAATGCAAATCAGAGTAGCACGACAGGATTGTAATACAGTACACAATAACACCGCATTATAATCGCAAAAAAAATAATAGAGTGCCAAACCATAAAGGAATTTTAGAAAGTTGCAAGTCCCTAACAAAGAATCATCGATTCCCCAGCCATTTTCATTTTGCGATTGACCCCTTTAAAACTCCCTGAGGTCCCGGCAAATGAATGGGGTCCGTCTGTCACTAAAGAATGATATAAGGCACTGCAGTTAGCCGTCTTAGGGGACAGCCACCGTCCACCTCTAGCAACAAAAACGACCCAACAAAGAAACAACAAAATCGAATCAAAGTCACAACAGCAAAAGCGGAAAGAAAATGTACAAAATTGATTGTTTTTAATTCTGGGCATCTTCCACTCTAAGCCGAAGAGCGAAAGAGACACGCAGAGATAGATACTTCTTCGTTTTGCTCATTTCGAGGGCCCGATAGTTTTATTTTCATTGTCTTTTATAAATCCATCCTTCTCCCATCTTTGTTGCGTGTTGTTTTGTTTCTTCTGCTCTTCGGTTTTTGTGTTTGATAAGTAAAGGAAGCGCATTGGTTGGGCAGGAAGGCTTAGAGGATAGAGAAGACCAAATAAAATTAAACTTTGTTCGCCTCCGAAGTGAAGTGAAGAGGCGCAGCTTCGATCGCCGCTGGATGATTCTTCTTTTTTTTACATTGAAAAGGTGATGCATCAAGGACGGAGGAAGAGACAAAAAATCCCTCCTCAATTTAGTTTCATTAAAATGTGTATTTGGGACAGGTAAAAGAAGCGATGTAACGCGATGGCTGAATTGCTTTTAGTAAAAGGTTGTTCCAATCCTCTGGGAACAGTGGAAAGGAAGGACATAATGGAATGGATTAAGATGTCAAATGATTTTGTTCTTTATATTAAGATGGCAGAGATCGACTTTGGGTATACTTGAATTCGGAATTTAAATTTCCAAGTGGTTTCGATAAGGTATCTCGGCCGTCAAGATCTGATAAATTTTGTTAATGACTAGGTATCACGGTATCTAGGTATGACTAGGATTTGAACTAATTTTTGAAGATCTTGTCAGTTTTCTCCTTACGACGAGGTATCTAAAGTCGCGTTTACACCAGGGAGGGGGGTTGCAAATATTTCCTTCCCCTTTTTTGTGGTGAGGCCGTTTTACGTTCTTCTATGCTGACCCCTTTTCCACCCACTCCGATGTAAGCCAAAGAAGAGAGATAAAGGTAGAGAGCCTACAATCATCATAATACCACTTGACGAACGGATGCTTCTTCACCTGTGAGAACGTTCTCTAGGAGATTTAGCATTGGGACGGCAAATTGACGCTTTGAAAGGAGAAAGTTTATTGAAAGAAAATGGTTACCTACTGTTGGTCATACAATTGCAAGGAGAGCGGTACTAAAGAATCACACTATTCATTACACAGGTATGTTAATATTTACTTATCTGCTTAGAATTTAAGACATTTTAATTTAGAATTTAAAACATTTTAAAACGAGTAACGTTGCATCACATTCTTGTGTAATCAATGTTTATTCAATATTGTGACAACTTTTTTGTATTATTTGACTTCGTGTGAACAATTTGAATATCTGTAAGCTGATCGAAAATGTTTTTGTAATGGTAATGGTAATTTTAGTTAACATCGTACTAGAGCAACACAACGGTCTATTGACGACGGTCCGGGATCAGTCCCTTAAGGGAAAGATCCGACGAAAATGTTTTAGAGTCATTACAATAATGAATTTGCGAAAAAAAAAAAAATATTTTACACCTATACGCAAAAATGCAGGTTGTCGAATATTGCCGCCTTCCGCTGGAGTAAACAAATGTCATGTATTTATAAAGTTGTTGGTATGTTTTCTTGTATGCGGACTGTGCAGTTCGCGTATTTAAGATTAATATTGTTACTGTATTACAGTGAGTGATGGCTCCTGATGTATGTTTAGTTGAATTTTGATCTGAAGAGATCATCTATTTGTGTTCAAACAATACATAAGTAATTTTGCCATAAATTGAAAAAAAAAAAATTTTTTTAAGGAATTAATTATTTTTTTAAAATAAAGCAGGTGGTTTCATTTTAGTATATTCTTCATTAGAGTAGAAATAGAAACTGATGTATAACTTTTTTGAAATTTCATTAGTTTTGCTTGCATGATTGTATAAAGTACAAGGATTTATTTAATTTAAATTTGATGTCTAATCTAATTTTAATTTACCGTCTAATCTAATTCAAAACAGGCTTAGAATGATGTCGCATTACTTTCGCAAGGCCCACATCTTGCAAAATTGTTTCCTAGAGCATAGAAATCAAGAATTAATTTCTGCTACTTACAATGTTACACACTATGTAGTAAATGTAGGAATATCAAAACCTAAGTTGATTACATTTCCTAGAAATGCACTTTAAGTAGTGTATTTACATTGAAATGTGTTTTAATAATACTATAAAATGAAGAAATGAGCACAGTATAAAGTAGTAGATTAGTATACATCTTACACATGCATTTTGGAAAATGTAATTCGTTTAATTGAGTTGCTAAACTTCAATACATGGACATTACCTTATATTTTTCCTTAAACTTTCTTAGTTTTCTTCGTGACGATAAAAGGAGAAAAGAGTGGGAAAAGTCCTTTCGCCGAAAAAATTTGAAAACAACGAATTATAGCAAGATTTGTTCAAAACATTTCGAAGAGGAATGCTGAATGAATTCGAGAAAAATTCGGAGGCCCTTGGTTGAAATCAAATGCTACAAATCTTTGTTGATAACATCAGTATTACTTGAATATTTTAAAATAAGGATACATCATGTAGCTAAAGTTTATAACGAAGACCTCAAAAAAAAAAATTGAGAATTATCTCTACTATTATAAAAGGAAGTGTTTGTTTGTCTGTTTGTTTCGCTCCCGCAAAATCCTAACGATCTATGGAACTTACAGCAATGATATTTGGCACACAGGTACTCCAAAGTTTTTGCAATTTTTGGGTCGCGGCGAATTTTAAAATTCAATCTAGATGATTTTTAAATGAATTTAATAATTTTACTCTCTACCTGGGGTTCTTCAAACGCGTTTCTTCCTCGAAAGAAGAAACACCATAATCTTGACTTTTTCCACCCACGTATCCTTGCAATCAGACTTTGGAGGCATGACAAGTTTTTTTCATCGCGGGAAACCAACAACTACCACAGAGAAAATTATTATTTTTTGGTTTCCGCTTTGATATTAACATTTCCCATCCGATTTCCGCGAATGAGAGCAATGAAAAAAACATATTCACGGTGAAAACGTATTTAAAAAACAAAATTTGTTTAAAAATCTAATTATGTGTTTTTTCTGGTAACTTACGTAGGGGCTACGAATTACAAGTTTTAAAATCAAAACACTTATTTCAATATCAACGAAACATAGAGATCTAAAATCATTAATATCATATTGAATTTTCTACTTTGCATCACTGTTTTTTTTTAAAATTGTATTAAACATTTTAAGTCAGCAAAGTAGCAAAAATCGGTATGCTAAGAAACTTTGCTCTGATGAAATAATGGTTCAAAATACTTAAAATCATACAGCAAAAATACTTTATGCGAAGTTATCTATTTAATCACTAAGGCCGTATTTGTAACAAAAATACGCACAATTCGTATGTTCTTGTGCTTATTTGGTTTTAAAAGGTGAGAGCCCGACAATGTTTACATTACGGTGGCGAAGGTATCACCAAGATTGCTTAGGTTGCATGATAATATGAAGCCAAGTCTGGTTTAAGGTTGGGCTAAAAACGTAAAGTTAATAATACAACAGCTTTTTCGACCTCATGAATGGGGATGCGTTCTCTATTCTTATCTCTCCATTATGGTGTAAATGCTTTGTCGACTTTATGGGCAACATCAAGGGGTGAGCATTTCCCCCCCCCCTTGTAGAGAAGAGTGATTACCATTCATCACTCTATTTTAATCGAATAGGTTCAAAATTCACTTACAGTTTGGCAGTAGATTTGGTCAAGTCAAGCAGTGAGGCCAAAATGTCACAAAGAGCGAACAAAAGACGGCGTGTGCGACCACGGGGAGTCGAAGGGCAGAGGGGAGCGGTGATTGTCAAGCAATACCGAAAAGGGACGGAATAGGGGAACATTTTCATCCCAAAGTTCGTCTGGGAGAAATGTTCCCCAAAAGTTACAATATTTTGATCTTTACCGACTCCTGGTGGAAAACAAAATTGAGTTGTAAACTCACAAAATCGCCACCACGATACGAAATCTTGCCGATGAAATAAATGAGTGCCGTTTCTCGAAATAGCTTCCACGTTTGAAGGGGTAGAAGTTTGCTGCTCCAGTGGAAACGCGGCTTAACGAGATAACCAATAGGAGGAGCAAATTAGTTACATATTGAGTTCAAATATAGTTTAAGTAGATTGTTGGTATAATTGGTTGAGTTAGGATGAGTTGTTTTATGGCTCACGGGGCTATATTTGATCATGGCAGATTGAATATGATATACGGGTTTTCGCTAATCCTATTTAATTGAAATCAAATCCTATGGATATGCTTCATACGAATCCTTAATTTAAGATAGTTATTTCAATAGTCATTAATTTAAGTTAAGATGGTTGAGTTTAGCTATACTCGAATTCATGTTTTGATTTCAAATGTAGATTGAATAGGCTGTTAAATGGTATGTTGAGTTAAGTTCCATGGCACAAGTGATTACATTTGGCCATGAATCGGACATATGGATATTTGCCTATTTGGACCATTGAAACCATGTCATACGGATGTGTGAAGTACTTGGATTGTGTTATGTTTCTTTTGAAAGTTAAAGCCGTATTTAGCTCAATCGAAACAAGCAGGTGTTATATTTCTTTCAATGATTAGTTCCTCTAATTCCATTGATATTGTATAGCTTTTAGATTTAGTTTGTTCTTATAGTGTCATTTTGTTCCCTTACAGTTTTGATGTAATGCCTTCGACTTAGAAAGGATTCCGAACCACTTTGGACATTAAGTCAAGACTGGAAATAAAGTTCTGATCCCATTTATTCAACGACCACTAGCTACTCTGAAATGGTTTAAAGTGTATGATTTTTATTTTGGAGGAAAAAAATTATTGTATACTATAAATGCAAAATTTATAGTCTTCTAAACATTAATTTTACACATTGAAATAACTTGAAATATATTCATAATTCAATATGCTCTAATGAAAGAAATTTTAACAAAACTATTCATATAACAGTTCACGAAGGTAATATATGAAACAGAATACCACTAAGTTTAACGGATGTACTAAAATTCAAAACTGTGTTTGAGCCATCAGTACACTGCGGATTTGTATAACTCAGAAGTAAAACTACTAGACTAAAATGTTAAAACCGTAGTTTCATATTGATAAGAGATTGTATTAAAATGTTAAAATGAAATAAGACTTTAAGTTAGAATTTTAAATTTATAAAAAACCTCACAAGACGCATAAAAAATTCAGATTTTAGAATATTTTCAAAATATATTAAATTTTTGAATTAATGCTCTATATATGCACCAACCCCTTCCGGACCACTCTAAAAATAATTTAATCTTCTTTCCTTTGATGATTCAATTCCCACGAGAAATAGCTCAACTTTTACTCTGAATTTCTTAGAAACATCTAACTTTGAAATATATATTTTATACAGACATTAAGTCATGCGGCTGACGCAAAGAAGGCCAATCCTTTCTACCTTTTACCTGTCTGTTTTTTGTCTGCTGAAGGCTCGGAGCCATTTCTTGGTATCGTATTTTATTTATATCTATGACAACTTTCAAATTAATTGTTATTTCATCTTACACGGAATTGTGATTTACAAGTACTAAGATAAATCAATATGTTTTAATATATCACTGTTCCCGAAGAACAATGAAATAAGTGCAAAATATGGGTATTTGGAGTATAAGGCGTGGATCAGTGTGTTCCAATTTCAACTGTTTTTCATCATCCTTTGGAAGAATGTTGTAAGTATTGGCTGTTACTCATATTTTGATAGTAGAAGGTCTATTCCTCGGTAAACAATAACGATGCCGGTGCTGCTTAGAAACATTTAAAAAAAAGTTGAATGTTGATTTCGACTTTGATGACGACGACGACGAAAGTGTGTATTATCGAAAATCATTATCCGTTCCCTGATGTAAGTAACGGAATGTATAAAAATGTGAATGCATATTTTCCCGTGTGATGTAGTATATACAGTCAATTCTCCTATAACTCGGTGTTTTTATAACGCGAATTCCATTTAAAGCTGAGCGAAAACTGCGATAGCTCTCCTATAACGCGGTCTCCTTCCAACGCGTTTTCCGCACAAGAACATTCTAACAACTCAAATGAATTGAAAATTTTATCTATGGCAGCACTTATTCGAAACGTTAAATATTTATATGCATTTAACATTTATAGGGTATTAACCTCCTTATCAATTCCAGTTAACAGGGTTTTAGTTTATAAATCATATATTAGTTTAGTGAATACAATATTATACTTTTTTTATTTTTATGTTTAGATAAGTTTCATGCTTAAACACCTGAGTAAATATATTTAAATCAGCCATAATTTGGTAGTTTTAGAAAAAAGTGGAATGTATACCCGTACTGATAAAAAAAAATAATTTTTTCAAAAAATTTTTTTTTGTATGGAAATTCAGCTGATATTTTATTTATTTAGAGTCTTATTTTTGCTCTTTGCACAGTGCAAACGATTTCAGAATATTTGGGACCGACGATGTTTTTCAACGAACGGGATTATTTATTTCTGAGATTCTATACAACGCGGTACGAATTAATTCAATTTGTATTAATTATGAGTTTCTTATAACGCGGCAGTGGCTTCCATATATATATATATATATATATATATATATATATATATATATATATATATATATATATATATATATATATATATATATATATATATATATATATATATATATATATATATATATATATAACGAGTTATAAATTAATTTGATTTGTCTTATTTCTATGTTTCTCATAACGCGGTTTCCATAAAACGCATTTTCTGATTTCGATTAATTTTGCGTTTCTTATAACACGGTTTCCATATAACGGGGTACGAATTAATCGCGTTATAGGAGACTTGACTGTGCATGTACGTATATAGACTATAATTAAAAAACATATTTATTTACGAATGCTATATAGATTGGTTTTGAAATAATGATTCCCAGCGGAGCGCCGCTTCTATACGTCCGTACAAATTTTTCGTTAAGGCATAAAAAATTCTGACAAGCACATAGTCGAATAATTCTTAGCACGAACAGTTCTGACGATGACAAGAACACAAATTCTATGTTTTTTAGTATTTCCTTATTTGGCGTCAAAAAATAAAAATAAAATAAACAAACTGCAGACGATCTTTAATTCTTCGTAAGCAAAGTTATCAATTCGCAATCGTGAACGATAATTAAAGGGAACGCGTGCTCAATCGGACGGGTTACAGTTACAGTGGTGTAAGTCATTAAAAAATAAAAGACAGACACATAAACCAGATGTAATATAAATAAATTTAACTAAAGATAATTAGTTGGATGCAGAAACCAGATCTAGATATGTCAATTTGTTAACAGAAAACGTGAAGTAAGTCAGATCTTCATTCAACTGCCAACGGATGGCATTAAAATTTGTTTTCCTTCCGAAAAATGACATACACCACTGTAACTTTAACACGTACAATTGCATAAAAATTAGTGTAAATAAATTTTTAAAAAATTTCAAGTTAACTTACTTTAGGTTGAATAGCTCATATTAAATTTTATGATAACCGTGATGAATATTTAGAACACAATTGCACGACTGGGATAATTTAAAAATAATGTAAATATGCTATCATTATTTGTACTTTCACTACCATCGAATTTTCTCACAAGTTGTAATTCATATTAAACGCGAATATTTCTTGGTTTCCTTTTCTGAACAAATCGATGGATTCCACGTGCGTCGCTGTTTATCAGAATAGCTTTATTTAAAATTAAAGTGTTTCAACTAGGACTAGAAAAATGTTTTATTGAAAAGCTTAGGTATGAGTTCTGAGAATTTTAACAGCTAATAAAGGAGGGATAAATAGTTTAAACCCAAGTACAGTTCAGAAAATGACACATTTGGTGTTGTGGTACTGTTAAAAGAGTCACGTAAATTCTACGAATAACCTTAATCTTCCTATGAAATTACGATGATTTTACTTAGTTTCCAGACGTCGTAATCTAAATCAGTGATTTGTCTGGCAACACGCCTAAGTCTTCAGACATTGAAATTAATTACATTGCGTGGCCATTTCGAATTTTGTGGTAGAATTTTGTCCAATTATGCATTCAGTGGTTGGTCTGGTTTGAAACCTGGAAAAATTTAAGGCTGCTTAGTTCTATTAAAGGAAATTGGAGGCATGTTTTATAGATTTAACAATGCAATAACTTTAAATTTAATTTGCACTTTGATTTACAAATTTATAAAATTAATCTTTTATATCTATAATACACTAAAATAGTGCACGTGTACATTTACTCTTTTTAAAAGAAATTACCTCACTGCTTGAATTTAGGCGTCTGAAATATTCCGTATCTAATTTGCAAATAGACTAATATACATATACATTTATTTTTGTCATAACTTAACATAACTGCTGAAATTATATGCCTAAGTGTATTATGATCCCCAAATGTAGTTACATATTCACGAATTGCAGTATAGTTTATAGAATAAATCCCTGAGTCATAACCCACGTAATGTATACATTACCATGTTGGTTATTTACCAATATGGTATTATAACTTACTACTTATATTACCATATAAGTAGTAATGATTCGATTGGAATGAATCTGAATGAAACTAATGACAGAATTTTCCTCATTCGTCATCTGGCTTCCCAATACATTTGTACTATTACTAAAATAAGTAAGTGCATTGCACGTGTCTAAGTGTTCATAGGTTGTCTACTATTACGTAAAATACAGTCAGGAGAGTCAACTATATTACAATGAAAAAGTGCGCTCGCAGACAGCCATGCCCAGTAAGGAAAAGAAACAGCAGCTGAAGTTAAAGTCTGGGACGACCTTACTGGAGGAAAGAAGGCATTCCTAAGAATTGTACTCGGGAGCATTGACAAGTATTTCTTGTAGGAAGTATTTGAACAACTCCATTGTCCAAAGTTTCGACGTTTAAGGTTAACAAAAGCTAATTACAAGTCACACAAGGGAAATTACCGATTGTTCGATTGTATGATTAGATTATAAGATCTTGTAATGAGGAATATACAGGTTAATACATGTTATAAATGTTCAATGCATCCCCCCTCTGACACAAGCGGTCGGCCAGGGCCTTTTCTTTTGCAGGGACACCCATCTTCTTGAAATTCCGTAAACCAACGGCTTTTGATGTTCCTATTTGGTGGTTCAATGGCGAATCGGAGAAGAAATGCCCGCTGCACTGTAACTGCCGACTCACTTCTTGCAAACTCAAGAACGCAGAAAACCTTATGCTGCATAGTAGCCATCTTACTCACAACAGACGGTGACATGAAATGCCTGGCTATTGGCGCGAGTACCCTAGCTGCCGTTTACGCAACTATCACCGCCCATGCGGTGGTTAAAAAAATATGGAACAACCTCTTTCCTTCCGTACGTAGACAGTTTATATCCACTTTATGTTTCGTGAAATACAAATTAGTTAAATTGGATCTATCTTTTTGAATAACCCGTATGTATTATTTTAACTCGTATTGCAACCCATTTAATAATCCTGAAAAAGTGGAGACAAGGCTTTAGATAAGTTATTCAACAAGTGTTTGATAGAAATAGTGTCAATTAGCTGATTATGCTGTTTTTTGAAGTACTAGGGGGCCCGCCCCCTGCTCGCTAACGCTCGCCAACCCCCAGAGGATTGCTTCGCAATCCTCATTGGTTCATTGGGCGAACCTATGCTCGCTTCGCTCGCATCAATGAAGACATGTGTTCTAGCAGAAGGAATTGTTTACAAAATATGGTATTCCAAAAAAAATATTTTTCAAATCTAATTTTTATGCTGTTTTTTAGAAAATATATTTACAGTACCTATGGAATCAGAATTAAAATGGAAATTTTGAGCAAATTTTGACTCGAAATGTGAGCGTTGATTTGGAAATTGAAAACCCAGCATGTTGGTTGTGTGTACATTTACCCAGCACTCGAGCCACCCACGCTTTTTCATTGAGTTTGTTGTCGAAAGTTGTAATGCAAGCGTCTTGTTGAACTATAATAGTTTGCCCCGAAACAGACCTTTTTTTTTAAAATGACCATGAAAAGATCCTCCGTTTTCTTTGATTTCTATTATTTACTGCAACAGCTCGACTAAAATTCTATTTTTTTTTCAATAAAATTTCATCCGATAACGCTGCAAATTCAATTGAATTGCGAGGCTTTGGGATAAACAAAGAATCGTACAATGTTGCCAAAACGCGAAAACAAATAATGTCTTTTTTGCGTGCCACGTAAGAGAATTATATATATAGATGTTTTAACTCGATCCCTTGCTCCAGTGTAAACCTCGAGACCTTGTAAATCATTGAAAGACAGAGGGGATCTAGTGGGGTAGACTAGTGAAGGTCTCCCTCCCGGATCACAGGGATTGATCCCGGACCGTCGTCAATAGCCCATTGTGTTGCTCTAGTACGACGTTAACCAAAATTACTATTACCCTCCCGGATCACTGTTTAAGATCACATGATCTTATCAACGGTTAGAGAAAGGTCGATATCCCTTCGTAGTATTCTACAATTTTTAACTGTCACGAGAACATTTATGAAGCTGTGTTTAATTTAAGAAATTTTTAAAGCTATTTTGTAAGTTAAACAACTTGGAGCCGAAATTTAAAGCTATTTATTGAAATGAAAAAAATATTCTTAAACACATTTGATTACTCACCATTACTGATAACATCAATCAAATGAGTAAATACATTTTAAAAATAAATATGAGTCTAGCGTTCTGCTACTAATTTGTCTATTTTAGACTCTATCTTCGTCGGCAGCATCCTCAAATATCCACAATCAGATACAGTCAGATACAGTGGAGGAAGTAGAAAGATGATTGTAAATTATTTCAATCCAACGAATTTTGAGCATTTAAAATACATTTGCAAAAACATCACGATCGAGTCACTTTCCTTTTACTACTGTTCTTATAAAACGCAATAGATTTTCGATTGTCGACAAAAAAAACAAAACTATCTCCCACAAACTGACCACATCTTCCCCTAAAGCTTGCGTTCTGCACAAAAGATGAAGGTATATTTTATGTATCATCCAAAAAGGGGAAAGAAGAGAATAAAAGAAGCTCGGTGAAGTGGCAGTTGTAACGAAAAGCAGCGACGCCCGTATTAGGCATTATGCGGGCAGCAGATGTTTCCCTAGGTAGGACTAAATTGCTGAACATACATTTCTTATGACCGAGGTTATCGGACGTACAGAAAAATATCGAAAGTTATTGCACTCTGAATCTCATTCAATGGCGGACTCTCGAACATGAAAGAAATGTCTACTAATGGTAAAAATTCAAATATTCAAATAGGATGACTTATTTCTACTAAAATTACTCAGGATCCATTCTATACGATGGTAAGTAATCGACTTTTTAACCTTCCTGGGTTATTTTATTTTAGAACCCAAAATTACTCCGTTTTGGCCAGCCTCTAGTACAAATTGCTGTTACCTGAATCTTGCTGTCAGTTTACATATGACCTTTCACAACACACATACACAACGACATTCTTATTTTGCATTTAATAATTTGTAGCATAAAATTCTGGTGGTTGGTTTGTATCAAACGACAGTTTTGCTTAAGTAATAAAATAATGAAGTCACATAACATCAGAATGAATAGTATTTCCTGTAATATTTATTTTAATTACAATATTTACAACTCCAAAAATTAGCTTATTTACATCAACAAACGCAATTCCACAGTCAGCGCGTCAGAAGCCTGCGAGGCAGAAAGCTAGAATTGATCTAAAATTCAAAACGAACGTTCTTTCTTTTTGTTCTTAATTTTTGCATGTTCGTAGCTCACAAGAACTTTCGAAGCTCCAATTGAAACGTCGGAACACAAAGAACAGTTGCCATTCGTGTTCAATTTGGAGGCCCTTCCAAAGAATCAAGTATATGACGTCACCGCATGTTTTTTTTTTTTTTTTACTTTGCAGGTTATGAGCTGTTACGTGGATGTAGTCTTGCGTCTACTGATTTTTGTTGGATTGAATACTTGTATATTAGTTAGTATTCTATTGAACATGCATAGTTCCACAATAGATTTTTCTCAACTACCCGGTGGTTTATCTTCGGGTCGTAAACTGCCCGGCCGTGGTCAACTTCTGATGGAAAAGTTTTTCCAATATGTCGCTAATTCAAGGCAAGGAACAATTTGTTTTATCAGCTCCTCATTTTCCTTGTAACAATAAATCAATTTAGTGTCGACTAGGCCTCTCCTCATAAGCAAAACTGACCACATCTAGATGGAGGAGATATATCATGTTTAGCAAAATTGATCAGATCTCCTGTTAAATATATAGTCGAAACATTTGGAGAGATAATAAATGCAAGTTTGTTCTAAAACCTCCTAATCCATATTTGAGAATGATACTCTTCAAGTCGAATTGATTTTAGGTCTTAACTCTCTTGGTGTTTGTCTCGAGGAAATGTCTTGTCCTTAGCAAAACTGACGAGATCTTGATGGACAAGATATCTTGTCATATGAAGAATACTGACCAAATGTTCATCTCGTCATTATGCAGCAATATCATGATGACAAGATATTCGTCTTGAGCAAAATACATCAGATTTTGATGGACAAGATATTTCATCAGAACCATTTTGAGGGTTGTGAGAAAACAAAATATATATATGGAGTAGTACATAGCTCGGAGCCGCAGTAGTTCAGTCAGTAGAGCGTCGGGCTCGCATCGGAAAGGTTGTGGGTTCTGTCCTCAGCGGAGCCTGCAATTTTTATGGTTGCGAGATCGGCGCTTGGACCTGACTAAAGACCGTCGTGTTCGCTAATGGTAGCTGGGGCACGTTAAATAGATCGTGGTCACAAAGTCCCCCATGTTCCCATACCAAATCAATACCTCTGGGGGTACCTGATCAGGGGGTTATCGGCCTCTGATTGATCTAAATTACGATATGTGTGAGTGAATGGAAGTGTGAAAGGGACCTTCCTGTAAAACTGATGTGTCATGTATGAAGAAGTCCAACCCTCCGGGGCGATGGCATCTTCAATTGGGCCATATATGACCCGCACGACAAGAAGAAGTACATACCTCAACATGGAAAACTACATTTTCAACTGTAAACTAACCAATCTCTTATTTACAATGGAACCGTTAGATGACAAAAGAATTTCACAGCGTGCTGTGTACTTTGTCATAGCAATGAAAAGTCTAAACTAATTTTTATTTCAGAATGTGATTGTGTATTGTGCCACTTTTGTAGTTCTTGAGGTCGAAAATATAAGTAGTAAAAAATTTACATTATGTAGAACTAAGTTAGCCTAAAATGCTTCACCAGTTTCATTTTTAAAAGATACTGGAAATCTATAATCCCCATAAACAGCACGACATTCGATTCAGTGTGTGAATTACGTCTTATTAACTGATGTATGTGTCTTTGAAGTTGGCTACTGCGGTCACAAACATGCTTAAGAAACTTGGTTCACATAATTACCCTAAAACACAATAACAGAAGACTGTTATTTAGGTTTAAACTATAATCAATCCTACTAAATATTATTCTCGTGGCAATTTCAGATCTTTGTCCATATAGAAAATGTGAACTTTTAATTTTAAAATTATCCTGTAACCATTTCTGTGCATTTAGCTACTGTGCAACATTTGTATCTTTCAGCAAAACCGTTGATTTAAATTACAAACGTTAACGTAGTTGTACATCCATTTTGCATCGAGAATATTTGCAAACCTAAGCCTTAAATTTTTCATGTATAAGACACATCAATCAGCTTTTTATTTTCTCAAGTGTCATCGAGCTATTGTTTTAAGTGCATGCATTCGAAAATCTATTCAAGCAAAAGTCTGATGGCGCCATTGTGATGCATTAATGTTTCAAATATTTGAAGGATAAACCATCCATTTATGCAACAGATATGAAATATTGTTGCCCTCGAAGAGTATACTTGATGCTCTAAATGTTTTGTTAAAATATGAAAATAGATAAGTTTGAAAAAATGGTATTCTATTTAAAGTGTTTTAAGTGTTATTGTTATATTGAAAGAATAGAAAGTGCTGTTGAAAACTGATCTTCTAGAAAAAAATCGGAATCAAATTATACCTGAATAGGTAGTTAGTTGACAGACGTTAAAAAAGGACGGATACATATTATAAATTTTTATATAATTATGTATGTAACTTATTTTTATTCTTTTTGGTATAAAAGAAAAATTGGGAGCACTAATTAAGATTTGTTGCATGCATGTGTAAACACCTAATTATTCCTAACTGCTATTTATGAAAACAAAGCTTTTGCTTCTATAATTAATCATTATCAACATTAAATTAATTTTATTTTTGTCTATATTTGTAAATGAGTTTTTATCTGTTTCAAGTGGAATTTTAGACGCATAAACAGTCTATTTTTACCAAGGTAGTAAAGATAATAATCGATAATCAACAAGATCAAATATTTCTCCCGACTCTTTGGAATTAGAAAACCATAGTTTAAAATTACGAGGTCTTGTCCTGGTATCTTATTCTTCAGAGTTCGGACCGATGCCAATAGCCTGGTATGTTGCTCCAGTGCGACGTATGTTGAAATACCGATTATTCAACTTACGAATTAACAGATTCTCGTGTCTGAGTGGAAATGCCGACTTCTCTAGTAATCAGTGAGTTGTCGTATTGCTAGCTTTATGTTTCCCAGACCATATTCCTAGAAGCATAGCCAAATATGGTCCTTTGGCCATTAAGCTCAACCATCTTTATGTTATCACAGAACTCTTTTTTTAGCATCGTATCCTTAAATGAATTTGCGTTTTAGCTTTCAGTCTTTTTGAGCTGCGCCTTAATACATTTCCATCTGTCCTTTTTTTTCTACGCAAGCATCACTTTCATTTTCGTTAATCTGCACCTACAACTTTTTACTGGTAAAATATTTTGACAACAACATCTTTTAAATTAGGAAATAAATGTTTGAATTGGTTGGCTCTTGAGTTCAGAAACGAAAGAAACTCGTATCCTAGTTATTGTGGCTAGTTCTTGATCTCTCTACAGAGATTGAGAACCACCAACTAAAGCTCATGGCACACTTGAATTTTGCATCACGTCGTAGGTAGTTAAGTAGTTGACGTCGCACTGAACCAACACAACGTGCTATTGGCTGTAGTTCGGGATCAATCCCGAAGGGAAAGATTCCAAGATAGTGCCTCGTAACTTTGAACCACGGTCAGATGACGAGAACACCTAAGCTGGCACATCCCACTCTATAAACTTCCCACCACACCAGCCTGAGGACATTTGAGGTCACGACAGATTTAAAGAGCACCAGCTCTCGTGTACACTAGTAAATAAAAAATAATAAAATAATAAATAAAAAATAATAAATTAAAAATGATAAAATTATAAATGAAAATAATAATAAAAATAATAATAATAATAATAATAACAACAATAATAATAATAATAATAATAATAATTTTATAATAATAATAATAAATTAAAAATTATAAAATAATAAATGAAAAATAATAAAATATTAAATTAAAAATTATAAAACACTAAATTAAAAATTATAAAATAATAAATGAAAAATAATAAAATATTAAATTAAAAATTATAAAACACTAAATTAAAAATTATAAAATAATAAATAAAACAATGAAATAATAATAAAAAAATAAAAATTACAAAGTGTGAGTTTTGGAGAAAATCTCACATGTGATATTGCAACCCCTTTCACAGATGGGACGGATAACACGTCAAGGGTGCTAGGGAGCAACAAGTGTTATAGTGGTGGGGTGATCCTACCATACCACAAACACAGAAGTCTGTTTCACTTTGTCCTAAGCGTAAACGGTACATTTGAAAAGAACAATGTCCCTTGAAAAACCAAAAGTATCCTCGTGTCGCAGCTTTGTTCGAAACTTATGGTAGGACCTCGAAAAGGGGACTTCTTATATCCATCATTTCCAATATTTCTATCCATCTCACATTGATTGCAACGTGATGTGACGGACAAGTGTGCGACGAGTTTCATGTTACCCAAAATTACGTAAACACAAACTACTCGCTCATCCTTCTCGACCAAATCATAACGCCTCAACTTCCGAAAGGTACAGCAATTACGTGAAGGAAATTACACTTTTCACTTTCGGTTAACGTCATTTTCCGGTTTTAACGTCGATTAACTTATTATCCCTCTTTTCCTGGAAAGAGTGATCCGTCCATCCGGACAATAAGGCAGAGACCGATTCCGGGAAAAAGAGTCATATTCAGAGGAGATGAGCATTTAACCAAACTAATTCTATGGGATCTTTTAAGAGCCAATTTGGCGAAATAAGTTTTAATCTTTAATTAAAAATTCACGCTTTATGGCAATCCTGCGGAACCACCGCCAAACAACAATAATGAGTCCTGATCCATAGATTCCGGCCGCTGAGATGCAATTAGGTAATCAAAGTGGCACTTTTAAGGCTGATTTATCCCTATTTCTAGGGAATTATGAGCGCAGGCATAGGGATTAGACCTTAATGGCTCTAATCCAGGAAAAGAGGAAGGGGAATCCGTCCTCACACACTTTGATGTTTCAACCTGGTGGGGATAAGGGATTTTCTGAAGTCTTCACTAAATACTGCTTTCTTTCCCCTAGGGATAGAGAAGTTTGGTATTATTGGTCGCATTGGCACCAGACCATTATGAACTCGTCGTTCAAAAATAGTTTCGGGTCTTAATCTGATGTGAATGAGTTTGTTTCGGAAAAAGAAATGCTTCGAATGTGCTCGGTGAAATGAGTATTCTCGGGAAGGATGGAAGATAATGAATTGGAATGCTAGTGATTGTGTGCAAAAATCTACGCCATTAAAAATGCAATAATTATATAGTTTTTGCGCTTTTTTGAGCGTGAATTATTTTGACGTAAAATTTTATTGAACGCAACACTAGAATTTTACTTAGTGTAGGAAATGTAACGTCACTAGGAAGCAGTTTTAAATATTCTCGATTGGTTGGGTTTTATAGCGTAAGTACCAGTTATGATCAGGCAACGGTAAACAATGTTCTTCTCTGAAAAGTTAATGGAAACACATGTACACACAAGAAATTGTTACTGACAGATAAGAGAGAGATCCCGAAACTAAGGCACCTACACAGATCACAGGTTTGTAGCGCTGTGCTCTTCAAACAATGTGTCAAGCCACACGAATGACACGGAGTTAACATGAATGATGAAATGGTTCAAATTGTACAATATTTTGTTACATATTAAGTTTTTAACTTTTACCAACAATTTCGCACATACACAAACACAAGTAATATCCTCATACATAATTTTTAGTATTATTTTTATCGCAAGATGAATGCATTGTTTAAAATACATTTAAAAAAAATTCATGCGACTAAACGTAATTTGTTAGTTTCTTAAAACTAATCAAAATTATACTACTTTTTTGTACGATCGGGGAAAAAGTTTAACATATTTTTAGTGTGCTGCAAAAGTTTATTAATTAGTTTATGAGTGCTTTTAAGGACGAAAAATAAAAAATTAATACCATTTTAAGTTTGTTAATTTTCTTTTAAACATATTCATTGAACGGAAAAAAATTGAGTTAATGAGTTTCGTTCAAAGCCGACGGACATAATTACAAAATGAAGAATTCATTGAACCCAATATACACTTTTCACCAGATGTTGATATTAATCCATACCATTCTAATTAATCATAGACGACTTTTTTGCTCAATCATCGATCTCACCTTTTAATTCAAAATAATTCCATTTCTTAAAATAGGGGAATTGACGCAATTGAACGCAATATACACTTTTCACCAGAATTTGATAGTAACATATACCATTCTAAGTAATCATAGACGTCTTAATAGCTCAATCATCAATCTAGCCTTTTAATTCAAAATAATTTCATTTTTTAAATTAGTTTGACCCAGTAAATATATTCCTTTAAGTTGGTTTGTCATAAGGATTTCGCTAGTATAATCTAATCATACCAAAATATTGTTCAATGAAGTGAAGTTTTGAAGAAGTCTTCACACCTGGCATTTCTTCCTGCTTCATACGATAACAAAATATAGCATTCAATCAACTAATATACACGTCTCATCAATTCTTGGATATTAATCTCTTTCATTCTAATGGATCATACACTAACTTTATTTCCTCCCATCTTCCCGGAAATACTTCGCCACCGAGCCCACTTGTTGAGAAAGCTCATTTCATTTCTTAAATTGTTTTCAAACTACCAACCATCCTTTTAAGTTTTCTCGCAGATGGACTTTTCCTCCCAAATGTCCCTATAACTATAACTAATCTTATTTCGCTTATCCGAGGTGGGGTTTTTTTTCCTCCGCCCCACCGCAAGCCTCATTCCTTGTTGCATCGAACAAGAACAAAATAATGCATTTATTGCCCTCCCCACACCGAACCATGGCGAAATTCCCACTTCCTCGGAGTATGGGAGTAATAATGAAAGAGGCCCAAGTTATGTGCAACATCCTTTACTGCTGGGAAATATCCAGCGCTGGGGCATTAGGCAGCAAAACGGCCACCATCTTATTTATGGAAGCAATAAAGAGACCAAAATGGTCCTCGGACTCCCTGCGCATATACCTCTTACTTCATCGCATCTCAGGTTGGACATGGAGCCAAGATCGAAGGCGACAGAAATAAGCAGATCAATAAGAAGTCGCCACAGAAGACACTCGGTGCCTCCGGGTTATTTCGCTAGAATTGTCATTTACTGCAGAGATGCTGGGGGACTAATAATCATAAGCAGCTTGTTTTTCCTATTTCATTATTGGAGTAATAAGGGGGTGTACTTACGGATACTCAGCTGACGAGGCTCGCATCGAAAATAATTATACGGCATGTCTTAATTTATTAGAGGGGTCGACGTGGCTCAGAGGGTTTACCTGATTCGCTAGAAACACGACAGTTGATTCCTGCCGAGTTCGGTACCTTCCACGGTTTATTTCACGTAGGCGTAGTGTGGAAGTTTGGAGAGTGGTGTGCCAGCTCAGGTGTGACCTCGTCATCCGAACGTGGTTCGAAATTAATGATCTTTTCCTTCGGGTTTGATCCCCGACCGTCGCCAATAGCCCATTGTGTTTCTCCAGTGCGACATTTATTATTTACCTACCTGTGATACTCACTAAATGTGTTTTTCAAAATGGATTCTAACCTTATACTAAAATGACCTGGTGACATTAGTCTGATGATCTCCACATTCTGGTCTAGAAAAACGTTAAAGCACTCAAATTCGTAACTTATTTCTTAGCGTGTTTTACTTATATGTTGACAATATACATCAATCATCAACGTGCTGTCATTTTCTTCAAGCTTTTTTTTAACAATTAAAAAGTGTTACGCTAGTGCGACATTCATTCACTAACTGCCTAGCCTGCAAATGGTTTCGTTGAGATCTCTCATCCATGGTAAGGTCAAATTTTACAATAGCAAAATTTTATCTGGTACATGTTAAATCGATCGTGGCCTCAAATGTCCTCACATTGGCTTGGTGTGGAAGTTTGTAGGAGTGACAGCTGATGTGTGACCTCGCTATCTGACTGTGACTCAAAATTACGTGGTATTGTCATCGGATTTTTCGTTTCGGAGTTGATACCGGATAGTCACCATAAGCTCGTTGTGTTGCTCCAGGGAAATGTTGATTAAATACGTACCTACCCGTGACGCATTTCTCTTGCGCGACAGTAAAATTTTCTATGCATTGCGGCAAGGTGACATGTCTACCCAGAATGCTAGAGCCACATTATAAATATATATATATTTATTTATTTAATTAGTATTTATATTAAATCATTATACAAAGTTACATTATAAATATATATATACATATATACATAATGCAAGGTGAGAAAAAAGCGTCCGTTTTCCTCAGTCTATAAAGATAATAAAGTTCTGATGATTTTCAATGAATCTCACCATGTCAATAATTTTAACCCTCGAGCCCTTGATACATGCAATGTTCCTGAGCCATGCAATTTTAAGGTGGTCGGCAGGTGTGCTCATATGCCATGAGAATGTAAGTGGGCAAACTGTAATGTAATGTACAGGTGTGCCAATTTCACCACACAACAGCAGTTTTCGGACTTAATTTTCTTAAACCTCGTTAGGTAGGATGGGAACGGGCCATGCCCTGTGAAGAAGAGTGTCACTTCCCTGGTTCAACTTGCAGATTTTAGTGACACTTTTGGTAACACATCTTGAACAGTCCTGCCTGTTTCTCCTTCGTCCCATTCATTCTGACACGCATCAAATAGCCAGTTAGTGGTTTCCTTTCTGTATTGGCTCTTGGGCCATTTCACCCCTTCATCTATGTATTCCATTGTTGTTGCCTCTTTTGCTAATCTATCTGCTTCTTCGTTTCCGTCGTGACCCGCATGGGCTTTAATACATCCCAAGCAAATTTCCTTGTTGTTGTATGATAAGAGTTATATTTCTCGTGCAAGTGGACTAGTCGTCTTGGGGTTTTTAAGTGCCAGGAGACTTGCTCGACTGTCTGACCAGATCTCGAAATTTTTGTCTGCTCTTGCTTCTGTTGCTTTTATGGCTGAAATAATTCCATAAAGCTCCGCCGCGGAAAAGTAACAGATTATAAACCACAGGATCGCGGAAACGAAAGTCGACAGAAGACAGCCGTGTACGTGGGGGTCGGTACACGATAAATCTGTCTCGGCCTCAAATGCTCTAACGTTGACCTGGTGTCTAAGTTTAGAGAGTGGGGTGCTAGATCAGTTATCGACCTCATAATCTGACTGCTGTTCAAAATTGAGGGATATGGTCCTCATCTTTCCTTCCGGTATTGATCCAGGACCGGTATCAATAGCCCCGTGTGTTGCACGTACAACATTTATTGAACTTCCCACCTACCTCTTCATGGATAATGTGGGGTACTATTATGATGGCTAATAGCACCGGGATTATTATAGTAAATATTATGCACTTATCTTAAAGTAAGTCAACTGAATATTTTTTATCCTTCGAACACTTTCCATTCCGAGGATAACACCTTTCAATTTTGAACCAGGGTCAGATGACGAAGTTTATACCCGAGTTGGCACCTCACTCTCCAAAAAAGTTGTTGTTTACTTTTGATTAATGTCCAAAAATGTTTCCAAACTCACCAACAAATCGACTTACTACCTACACTATCCTTCAATAATGGATCGGAAGCCAGAGGATTTGCTACAAAATCCGACTACTTGTTTGGGGATGTTTTTCGTGGAATGGCCTGGGACCTGTGCATATTGTTCCTGGTTAATTGAACGCCAACGCCTACATCAACATTTTGGACAGTCAGGTCTTCCTACGCTCTGGTAATTTTATGGAATGGACGAATGTTACTTCCAGGACGACACGTCATGTTGCAGCCTCTGTAAAGCAGTGGCATCAAGATAGGGATGCAAGACATCTTCTCTAGCCTGCACAGAGTCCCGACCTAAACCCCATTTAAGATTTGTGGAACGAGTTACAGCAATGCTTAAGGAACCGGTAACCACTCCCGAAATCTACAGCTGAGGTGGCGACAATCTTGCAGCAGGAATAGCCAAACATACCCATAGCTGTGTATCAAAACCTTATTGAAAGTATTTCCAGATGGTTTGCTAGTGTAATTACAGTAAGTGGGGGACCATCCCCCTATTGAAGCATTTATTCTTTCCCTTATACCATTCCATCTTGTTTCCGATCCATTATTGTAGAGTAGTGTACAGTGGACATTAATCCTCAATATAATAATCCTTAATTTATTTAACGATTGTCACATAAAATATTTTAATAATGCAGCGGTGTATTTGTATAACATGCAGTAGTGCATGGATCACATGGACGCCTTATATGATGGGCATTTTTTCTTGTTGTCAAATTAGATGTAAGTGGTGATAGCGTTTTATTCGGTTGAACTTTTTCCTCCCATACGTATATCGAACGTTGAGCCACTTGCATTGTTTTTCAAATAGGATTCAACACGTTTCTAATAAAAATTCCAAAGAGGATTTCCAAATGGATATATGATAGTTGATTTTAGTGGTAGGTCAAGTAGATTATTCGTCAAAAGTAGCCAAACCGGACATAAACTACATTTTAAGGAAACTACGATATGATATCATCCGAGAACACTTAGGTTTCTAAAGCAAAATCTTCGCCTTGCTGTGTTTATGTGCTCTGAAATTCTCTCCGAGGGGACAAAATACTGGGTTATTCAAAATGAATGATAAGATTTCAAAATTACATATTTACAAAAATAAACGACACAGAATGATAAGTAATACATGAATTCAATGAAAAAATATGGACGTTTTATAATGTGAATAATAGATGGTACTCGTGTGTTCTTCGTGAAACTATTTCACGAAAGATGTTTTAGAAGCTTTTCGGTGGCAGAAGTGATAATGGCGTACGTGGTTTGGATATTTTACAAATTTGGCTTTTCCTCAGAGAGATAAAGGAAGATCTCTCCAACTTCGTTTTCAAATAAGATGGGGCACCACCCAACTGGGCTACAGAGGTTCGTCGTTTCCTTAACACGGAGCTACCTCGCAGTTGGACCAATCGCAGTGGACCAGATGACTTGATGCTACACAGCTGACCACCTAGGTCACCTATGACCCCATGCAATTTCATCGTTTGGCGGTTTGTAAAAGATAAAGTGTATAAGTGCCACCATTACCCACAAGTTTATGTGAACTTAAACAACGAATTTTTGCTGCTGTAGAAGCAATTACCACTGACAATTTACAACGTGTTTGGCAGGAATTTACATACCGTCTTGACATTATACGTATAACTAAAGGAAATTATACTGGATACTTGTAAAAAACTTCCATATTTTCACGTTGTATTCGTGTATTACTTATAATTCTGTGTCGTTTATTCATGAAAGTATAGCATTTTGAAATCGGATGATTCATTTTGAATAACCCTGTATAACAAATGTTGTAATTACTTCATATCCCAATAGAACCACCATGTGCGCAATGATCCATCAATTTCTGGTTGATTACGACTCGAAAGCTACCAAATTCTAAACCGAAAAATATAATAGAGTTAATAGCTTCATATTGCATCCAGTATGCGTAATTATAACTCAAATATTCTCCAAATACCAAAAAATATTTTTGCCACGCAAAAAAAAAAAAAAAAAAAAAAAAAAAAAAAAAAAAAAAAAAACTTAAAGGGAAAAGTTTTTGAATAACGTTTTATGTAAGAAAATGAAGCACAATAATTTTGATACGAATAAGTATCTCTGGACACGAAGATAAAAAATAATATAATAATTTGATAGGAATAAGTATCTCTGGACTCGAAGATAAAAAATAATAGAATTATTTTATAGGAATAAGTATCTCTATATGACAAGAAACAAAATAAATTTCACTGTCTAATTCAGACTAACTATAATATTGTAGTTCTAACTTCACGTTAACTAAAACGTGGTATTTAGTAGGCAGGCAATTACATTTTATTAGTCAAACTTTATAGTTTATCAGCAGGCTGATAAAACTGGCTAGACACGAAATGGTTTACTCGTGTTATTTTTGGGTTATGAAGAAGCGTCTGGGTCAGGATAATGATATTTATCACAGTCTGCACATACAACCCAGTTATTATCTCCTTCAGCTTCTAAGAAATGATGACTTTAGTGAGCAGAGATTCTTCGGTCTGCCCTAACAAGAAAGGAGCTAATGTTTTTATTATTTCAGTTGTTGTAGTGTCTTACGTTGCATTGAGTCTCAAAAAGATAATAAATTATTAATCCTGTGTATTTCAGATAAAATAACATTCATGTTATAAGTTTCCGCGATTTCCCATTACTTCTTTTTAAATATCCACTAACTATGTATGTAAGGTTTCAAGCTTGTTGGTAATATCTCGAGGAAAATTGTACTTACCATTATGAAGAACTCGCTTCCATTTTCTGATAGCAACTGATTGCTTACTTTGACAAACAGACATCAAAATTCCCCATTAAGTTTCTTTCGAGGTAGTTGAAAGTACCATTATTTACCCTCAATTTGCTCACCCTCGATTTGCACCCTCAATTTGCTCCATTAATTACCATCTCCACTTCTTTCACCAGCACCATTAAATAAGCGTTTGTACAAAAATGTTGATTGAACCCTCTTGGCAGTTGCCTCGACTAGGTTTCCTCGCTAGTATCATCACGTAATTCGTTGGATTGAAACCAAACTTACCAGTTCTTGATGGACGAGATATCTCGTAGTTTGACAAAAAAAAAAGATTCAATATTGATCTTGTCATCATAAAAAAAAATCGCAATATCTTAATGAACAAGATATCTTGTCGAAACCACTTGGTGGGTTACAAGCGTACTCTTTGTTAAACTGCTCTGGAATGGTGAAAGTTTGCTTTTAAATTCACTATCCAAGTTCCTTACGGCCGAGGTACCCGTACGATTGTTTTTGATACATATATTATTGTATAAGTATTGATAAACAATTGCATTATGAAATAATTTGTAGAAACTACGAACATAATGTCTTCGCAATATGAGTATTAAATTGTCTCAAAAATACATATCAGGGAATGAAGCCAATGAAACCCTTTTCAACGTTAAAATTTTCAGCGGAAACTTGACAGATTGGTGGAAGACAAAAACGAAAATCAAGTCAGAAATTTATTAAAGCGCAAATAGCGGAGCTATAAAATTAATCTAGACTACGACTAAGGTTCTATTTCTTAGGTAGATAATATGAATATCAGATTCGTATACTCGTCGTTAAATTCCAAGACAATTCATATGTTACTAGTGAGATGCGTCCTTCTCAAACAACAGAGCGTTTTATCTCTCAGCACGCCTAATCCACAGACATACGTTTTTAAATTATGTATCTGAAGCGTAACTGCAAGTCATCAGGAGATTAATAACAAACAATAGATAAAAATTAAAATCCACTAACCTATATTTCAACGTATATATTTACAAAATAACGCTAGATTCCCAATTTGCTACTTTCTGAAAATATTCATTTTTATTATATTTAATATTAATATTCGGTCTGCCCTCCAGTTACACCTAATCGGCTGGCAGTTTCTTGTCTTCGGACCTGAAGAAATGATTTGGAGGGCTATATTTTTCGCGGGACGGGTATGCCAATTCTGAGGGTCGTATCTGGTCCATGGGACTGGTAAACCTATCCGGTGGTTTGTATCTAAACTGTAGACAGGTTGAGCATAATCGAAGAGAATTCAGATGAAATCAGGCTCGATGTAGGGAATGCAATCTCAGGACTGCTGCCCTGATAAAATATTTCTAGGGCCGTCTCTGTACAGCGGGCCTTATAAAACTATTTGGAGAGCAGTCTGTGGACTCTGTGCGTTTTAAAAGCATTTGGAAAGCGACTTCTGGATTGCAATCTGGATTTCTAAAAATATATTTGGAGGGCCATACTAGCTCCTCTAATTCTGAAATCATGCATGTGTCCCAATATCGTTCCGCTTATTAACAACGTATTAACGTCAAAAATCAGAGGTAAATATGTACATTTACTAACGTCGAATTAGAGAAGCACAACGGGCTCTCGGTGACGGTCCGGGATCAAACCCGAAGGAAAAGATCACAGGACAACTCCTCGTGAATTTGAACCACGGTCAGATGACGAGGTCACCCCTGTGAGCTGGCACCGCACTCTCAAAATTCCCACACCACGCGAATTTAAGGACATTTGACACCCCAGCAGATTTAACGGGCACCAGCTCCTTTTTTACACGACGGTCTTTGATTGGATTCGAACCCGTAATCCTCAGGGTTCTTAATCCGTATCTCTTCAATCCGCGCAACCACGGCCCCATAAAAAACAATCAGAAGTTCGACGCACGATGATCAACCGAATAATTAAATCCTTCCGACAAGCGCCTAAATTTCAACTGCTCAAAGTAATACGAACTAATGAGATTCGAGAACCTTACGAATCGATAGCTCTGCAGCCCCAACCCGCCAAGTCACAGATTCAAGGACAATAAAACCCACTTCGGAGGAGGAGGAGTCTGAGTAAGAAGTGTCTTTCCGAGACGTAGGGCTTTCAGGAGGCTTAATCCACACACATATGTTTAAATACATGCTGTAAAACGCGGAATGACTGTAGGCGCGCAATAAATGTATCATTCGCCAGTCCGGAACCGTTAGCAAATGGCTGAAATACCCCCACGATGAAGTGTCATTATCCGAGATTTAGACGTCTGGCGATTATTTTTATGATGCGATATAAAATATTTACGGCCTTTTTATTGAATAGGTATCGTCACGGATCAAATAAAAAGGTTTCCAGTTTCACGGGAATCTGATGAGACGGAAAAAGGAAACAAAGGCTGCGGCATTGCTGGGCTTTTAATATTTCTTTTCGCGCATCGGTGGACGATTTGTTGGATACGAGATCGCGTTACTTTTAAAAGCGTTGTAAGCAGATTGAATGGGATTTAACTTTTTTTGTTGTCGCGTGTCTTCAAATGAGGATGCTAAACGGATGACGAGGAAATGAGGGGATTTTATGGCCTCGTCTGCATTTTCAATCAGGAACAGTTGGGTTATAATGTGAGGAACGGTATTGTGACTCATTTATTTTTAAAATACACTATATGGACAAAAGTTTTTAGACACTGAATTATTTTCAGACAACTTTATTATTATATTTAGGAGTGGGTAGGGGCCCTTTTTTGCTTGTATTATAGCTGCAACACGTCGAGGCATAGTTTTCACAAATTTTCAGTAAGTCTGGGCAGAAATAGCCCGCCATGCCTCATGCATGACTGTGAGAAGAGATTGTTGTGAAGATGGGCGTGCATGGCTGTGTCGTACTCGTCGCTTCAGTTTGTTCCATAAGTGCTCGTTCGGATTGAGATCGGGGCTCTGAACAGGCCAGACAAGCAAATTCACCACATTTTTAGGAAACCAGTGCAACACAAGTTTTGCAGTATCACATGGAGCTCGATCCTGTTGGAAGAAACAACCATCATCGCCGTAGTATTGCCATAGTGTAGGCAAGGCCGAATTATCCAGAACATCTAGGTACACATCAACGTTCATGGTATCAAGTTTGTAAAGCAATGGGTCGGTTAGTAACCAGGAAAAACAACCCCACGCTAAGATGGATCTTCCTACGAATTTCTGCAGTGTCCAAATACTTTGGTCCATATAATGCACAAACGAATTTTTCGAGCTGCTAGGAGCTCTTTGAATCCAATTATTAAAGTAAAATATATATTTCTGCGCAGAAATGTTAGATTGCTTTTGTCGCTAGGTAGTCATGTTTTCTATAAGTGTGATAATTAAATGGAGAATGTAATTTTAGCCGACATGAGTTGTGTTCTTACATTTTGTAAGATACTCAAAAATATAAAAATTATACACTAACATTCAATTTTCAGATTGTAAAAGTAGGTAGTCATTTAATTAACGTCGCACTGCAGCAACACAATGGGCTATTGGCGAGGTTCCGGGACCAATATTAATTTTTAGCTATAATTAATAAATATATGTTTTTTACATTTTAAGGTAACCCCGAATTGTAACATGTGATACGATTTGGACAGCAGAAATAAAATCTTAACATACCCTTTGGTTCGTTTTACACTGAAAATACATCTTACGGATAAAGTAAATTTTTCTCGTTTGAAAATAGCTGGAACTTACTTCTATCCCATTAAATACTCTCGTTGAAAAATGATTATCACACAAGACAAGTCTTAATATTAAATTTATATTACCACGTGCTGATGTGCAGACGATAAGTAACTGAAAGAAAACATTAATACTGGCTCCAGGTTCAAAAACATCAGTTGAATTTAATGGCAGATGATATTTTCCCGCAACTATTTTCGACATTAAAGTTTGTATTTTTGATGATGACATCGTAGAACTTTATAGATTTATGGAAGAAACTTGTACCAACTCATTGAACGTCAAAATAAGTTTATTATCTTGTACAACGTTTAATATATTTTTATCATTCTATTTTTATTCTTCCACTATGCTCTTCTGTTTTGTGTGTTTCCCTTTTCCGAGTAAACCTTATATTGTATACCTTCAAATTCTTAAGCCCTTATGCGCAATAGTATTATACACTCTATAACAAACAAAACCGACGAACCAAGAAGAAGTTGTTCAAAAATTGTGCAGGGAACGTTTAACTTGGAAGGGTGATGATTGATGATGTAAGGTATTTAGTGATAAGTTCCGTTTCCAACTGTGTAATGACGACAACTTCAGACTAGTCTGGAGACGTCCAGAGCAGCGTGGAGATTCTGCCATTACTATCGCACGTCCCATGCTTACAACAGGGCGTTATGGTCTGGGGTGCCATCTCTTTGATAGTCGGACCCCTTTGGATGTCATTTCTGGCACACTTAGAGCACAGCGGTAGGTAGACGACATTCTACGACCGGTTGTGTTACTGTTCCTTTAGCTACACACCTTAATAACTTTTCAACAAGATAATGCCCAGCCGCAAACGGCACGTGTTGCTTTGAATTGTCTTCAAGCTTTCCCATTTCTTCTTTGGTCAGCTAGGTCTCCTGATCTTTACCATAGAGCACATTTGTACTCTTAATTTGCACAGTTGCACTCTGAAATAAATCATAGTGGAGTGGTCGTTCACGGTAAGAAGGCGATTTGTCGCCAAATATGGTAACCTTCACCTTTTGCGGATTTTTTTCACATCTGCCGTTTTTGTTATGGCAACCCTATCTACTGTTACGGAATTCGGCCGCCATCTTTATTTGGCGACAAAAATTAGTTGGCGACAAACGTCTTACCGTGAACGACCACTCCACCTAAATCATTCACTTGTTCTCAAAATTTATTGGTTTGTTTTTCTATGTATGTTCTCCACATCCACCTATTTTTATCGCAATCTGACAACTCCTTCTTGCTACGAAGATTTTTTTTCTTTTGAGTGTATATGATGTATGTATATGTAACGTAAAGATACGATTTTGCATCAGATACTAAAACTTTATTTTCATAAAGTTGTTTTAATAAGATAACGCACGTAAGGGAGAGAGGCGACTGTATGACAAATGTAGACTCATAAAGATAGGATGGCTCGGAGTGAGGACTGAGTAATAGGCGTATTTCGCAAGGTACGAAACTACACTACAATCACAGGACTTTGATGAATAAAATTATCCTTCAATATTAATATTAAACTGCAGTTTGGTGATTCAAATTCTTAGTTAATTGCTGAATATTCTGACCATAAACAGTGGTTCAAATCTCCCCCGCTTCATTTATTCCAGTCCAACATCATTTCGGAGTATTAACGTCATATCTACGGTTTGTGTTCTCGACACTACCTATCAATTTTTTCTTCGGGATAAATCACGAACTGTGGCCAATAGCCCTATGTGTCTCATTACGACGTGAATTCCACTACCTACCCAGTAGATTTTTGCTGGGTTTTTTTCTACTTCTTATTTGATGACCCTCTTACGTTTAGATGCCTTGAAATTTAGATTGTATTACGTATATATAATTCCAGGGTGTGATTGAGAATAAAGTAGATTATCTTCTTTTTAATCTCTGTCTTTATTAACCCATTATTTTTTCTATAAAATAAGTAATCCCATAATTCTAAAAATTCGAAAAATCCCTATTTTTTCAAGTTTAAATACATTTAGAAATACCCTTCTATTCCATTCTATAACTCCAATGTATAATCCACGCAAGGAAACATTTTATTACAAAGGATTGCCATATATAGTTAAACCTCATGTATTTTCCCATGAATTTTCTTGTATATTCGAATGCCTATTGTAGGTATTCTCACATGAATGAAGCTTTATGCTTTGCTTTCAGCTCATTGATTTATTCTTTAACTTATCTTTCAACAGACGGTGGATTCAACGCGGCTTTCTTTAAATTTAGAACTATTTCAGCCACTGTCGTCTAAGAAAGTCGATAAAAACTAAAACGCCTTGTAAAAAATGGTCGCAACACTAAAGCGTGTTTATCTTAGATCTTTTGGCACGCTGTAGTGAATATATCGAATGCCGCATGACAGTAAAAATCTGGTTGGTAAATTTTTACGTTGAAGCGGTTGTAAAAAAAGAATTCTTAATTCTTAAACAAAAAACTTTTACAGTTTCAGTTTGTTGGTTTACTTTTATAACTTTTCAAAAAATAACTCTCGAAATACTTCCAAAAATTACCGTATTATTAAGTGTGATAATTTATTCTCATATCAAATTTTTCATATCTATATACTGTTGACAAATAAGCTACAAGTTTATGACTGATTGAGAAAATGATTGCGTTAACATTAATGTGTTATGCAGTACTTTTATTTGTTGTACCTTGCAATTATATCAGTATAACGCGTTTGTTTACCAAGTTACAAATATATATTCTAATAGCTCGCGTGTTTTAGAAATCGACGCTCTTTATTTAGTGTAAAATGGAAACAACGATAAAAAAATATAAAATGAACCGCTTCGAGATTAATTCGTAAGTTTTACCGCAAGTTTTATCTATATGTAATTGAACTAAGAGCTGTAATGTTGCTAAAATTACAAGTTAGGTAGGTAGATACAGGTGGTGGACAAATTAATAGGAACAGCTGCAAAAGAACGCAAAATGCTTATTAGTAGGTAGTTGGGCCACCCTCGACCTGAATTACAGCTTGCATCCGACGTGGGATCGACAAATAAAAGTCTTGCAAAATGTTCTTGGAAATTCACACCCATTCTTTATGCAGAGCGGTCTCGAGTTCAGATATTGTGTAAGGAAGTGGTACCCGAGCATGGACTTTGATCTCCAAAAGAACCCACAAATGCTCAATGATAATAAGATTAGGGGACTGAAGGGGACTCCACTTCATGCTCATCAAACCCTGTTTTAACACAACGAGCCGAGTGAACAGGGGCGTTGTAATCGTGTAACACAGGTCTTTCTCCAGGAAACAGCAGAGTCTGAAGCATAGGGTGAAAATGATCTGCGATAATACTGCTATAATGCTCGGCTTTGATCTTCCCCCTCAGGACTACGAGTTGCTCCAAGCCACGCCTAGGTGTCATGCCCCACACCATCAAAGAGCCACCTCCATGCTTAACGGTAAGAACCAGACAGTCAACATGAAATGATTCTGTCAGTGTTGGCCAGACGTACACACGTCCGGTGGTCTGAAATAATGTAAATGATGCTTCGTCACAACAGATGACTTGTTCCCATTGCAGTTGTGTCCAGTTTTGGTGGTCTCGGCACCTCTGTCGACGCTTAATAGAATTATGCGACGACACTAACGGCTTTGGAATAGTCACTCTGCCATGAATGATCTCAGCATGCAGCTACCGTTGAATAGTTTTAATTGATACGGGATTTTTAAGATGGATGTTCATCTAGGAGGTTATCTACAGCAGTGTAATCTTAAGTTTTCGGCCAACTATCCTCATCAGCACTCGTCTATCCCTGTAGGTCAACTAGGACTGTCGTCTACTGTTTTGCTTCGCAGATGAAACCTTTCCAAGTTTTGTGTAGGAAACACAGCAAACAACAGCAAGGCTCTAGCAAAGATAGTGCAAATCATGAAGTACCTAACAGAGAATATCGACATAATCAAACAACAGTGCCACATCGCAAATACTATCACTCCGCAACTAAAAACATTAAACTTCCACCTTTGCTCAAATTTTACCAGTGCTGATAGCACTTACATCGTTAATATTTATACAATAGGTCCCCTCTAATTATTTTTTCTATTCTCATGTTTACTTTGTTTAACCCCTGTATGTATAATGTACCCCCTCAAGAGGGGCTCCTACAATGAAGATAGATAAATGGTAATTACACCTGCCAGCGTTCGGCAATAGGTGGCACACACACATCACTCCTCATCACAACTGACTAAAGCTCAATTTAACTATCAAAGTAAAACATATAAGTCAGAAACCAGCTGCGCAGTTGCTCCTAGAGCAGAAGCGCACAGCCAAGGGTTCGCCTAAAGCTGCCACATTCTGTTACGGTGGGCTCAAACTGCTCTTTCCGCAGCGTGTCCATCACAAACCACTTTTACCTGTCCTATTGGACGGGAGGTAAGGGGGACACTTGCGGTGTCCAAGTCCAAGTTTTGTGTAGGCAGTCGTAACTCTTGACACAGCGTCATTGGTCCTTGACACAGCGTGAGAATTGGTCCTTGCAACACCCACAAGGTTGACTGTTCTCATCACTGGCGCTCCATTCTTCAAGATCAAGATCATACCTCTTTGCAGGTCGTAGAGGTCGTATAATACGGCGCTCTGATTGTAACATAATTTTCTGATACAACTTTCACACCGGCCAATGCTTGACTGATACCTTCGCTTTCAGCCACACTAGATGGAAGACTGCTGCGATCCGTGGAGTGGCTGAATTTTAAATCGAATTACTACGCATTTAGAAAAGGGTGTTCCTATTATTTTGACCACCACCTGTATGTTAATTAACCTCTTGACTACGGCCGGTACAGCAGTAGTACTTTGAAAGTTATAAGAATCACGCCAATAATTAATTTAGACAAAGGCCGGTACAGCAGTTGTAGTTTGAAAGTTATAGGAATCACGCCAATAATTAATTTAGACAAAGGCCGGTACAGCAGTTGTAGTTTGAAAGTTATAGGAATCACGCCAATAATTAATTTAGATAAAGGCCGGTACAGCAGTTGTAGTTTGAAAGTTATAAGAATCACGCCAATAATTAATTTAGACAAAGGCCGGTACAGCAGTTGTAGTTTGAAAGTTATAGGAATCACGCCAATAATTAATTTAGACAAAGGCCGGTACAGCAGTTGTAGTTTGAAAGTTATAGGAATCACGCCAATAATTAATTTAGATAAAGGCCGGTACAGCAGTTGTAGTTTGAAAGTTATAGGAATCACGCCAATAATTAATTTAGACAAAGGCCGGTACAGCAGTTGTAGTTTGAAAGTTATAAGAATCACGCCAATAATTAATTTAGACAAAGGCCGGTACAGCAGTTGTAGTTTGAAAGTTATAGGAATCACGCCAATAATTAATTTAGACAAAGGCCGGTACAGCAGTTGTAGTTTGAAAGTTATAGGAATCACGCCAATAATTAATTTAGACAAAGGCCGGTACAGCAGTTGTAGTTTGAAAGTTATAGGAATCACGCCAATAATTAATTTAGACAAAGGCCGGTACAGCAGTTGTAGTTTGAAAGTTATAGGAATCACGCCAATAATTAAATTAGACAAAGGCCGGTACAGCAGTTGTAGTTTGAAAGTTATAGGAATCACGCCAATAATTAATTTAGACAAAGGCCGGTACAGCAGTTGTAGTTTGAAAGTTATAAGAATCGCGCCGATTATATCGATAGCTGTAGTCAAAAGATTAATGTTGTTCTGGAGATTGATGACGGTCCGGAATCAATCCCTCAGGGAAAAGATCCGTAGACACCACGTAGCTTTGAATCACGGTCAGATGACGAACTAAAATAATAAAACAAAATCTCGCTGTTCTAATGAAATTCTTTAGCAGTCTGGCGAAAGAAGCTTTTTTACGACTTCAAACAATACCGAACAGCTTTTGATGAGGTTTGGTATACATTTCGTATGTATTTAAATTAACGCCGAACTAGAGTAACAGAACGTGCAATTAGCGATGGTCCGGAACAAACCCGAAGGGAAAGATTCGATTACAACCCCACGTAATTTTGACCACGGGTTGATGGCTAGGTCACTCCTGAGCAGCCACACCACGCAGTGAGGACATTTGAGGCCATGACAGATTTAACATTCACCAGCCCTTACGTCGGTTTTTGGTTGCATTTGAAATCTCAACCCTCCGGTTGCGAGTTCCGTTACTCTTCTAACCGGACTACCACAGCCTCTTATAATGAATCAATGGGATGTAATTGAACTGGACATTCAAACGCCAACTGTGTTATAATGATTGACAAGTGTATTTTTTGCCACGGACTATATTAGAAATAAGAATTAATACTCGTATGTACAAATGCTTCTTTATCGCTTTAAATTTAAATGCTGATTTATGTACGATTAACTTTCCATTATTCGAAGGTATGAAAAGTTCATGCTGATGCTTACATTTATTATAAATTGATTTAAACAAGGTATCAAATGCGTGTAACGACACATTTCCATCAATAGATGTAAGCAATTAATTTTTAGTTCAGGCGCAATGTGCGAGTCTGCTAATTTGTAAGTAATACATTATAAGCGAACCTAAAAGTATATTCACTTACAAGATTTACGAGAAATGAAATAAAATGAAATTTCAGTCGAAACGAAAAAAATAACCCAACCACTTAAAGAGCACTTTGAAATACTGACATCTTTAACAAAAAGCGGAATGGCAACAATCGTATCCTCATCAAAGAGCCCTTCTTTGCCCCTAAGCCCGGAAAGGAAACAAAAGGAATCACCATTCCAGGGAAGAATCTGTTTTGAAATCTATTAATGCGTCTGATGGAACGATAAAGTCGCTGATTGGGCATTCCTTTATACCTCATCCTTTAAATGATTTTTCTTTTTCTTGGCCGATGCATGCCAGCTTAGATGCGCCAGGAATCTTAAGGTGAGATTTGACAAGTAAGCCAATTATTGGACCATCGTTCCACCAGCAGACTTATCTTGCGGATTAGTTTGGGGCCGGGGTTAGTGACTTTTTTTTCGTGGACGGAATGGAAGCGGACTTCGTTTCTCCAAAATTTGCTGGTTTGACTCTCCTCTATCTTCCCGATCCTTATTTTTTGCTCCTGGGGTTCTTTTCTAATTCTTTGGCTTGAAGAATGTGTTGGATGTTTGTTTTTGTAGTAGGGTGTTGTGTTTTATTTCTGTTATATATTTGCTAGAGGTGAGCTTGTGTAGGTTTATTATCTGTAGTGTTGGTTTTAGGTAATATCCGGTGATTTGGACATTACTCAGTGCGATGCTACAAAGGCGGTTGAGTAGAGCACAAAAAAAAATCATATATCCGGTCCGGACTTAGAATGCCGCAGGTGGAATTTATGTGCATTAATTTATATTCATTCTTTTTTATTCAAAAGAAAGAAAATTAACCATCCTGGTGGATGTCTCAAGGAAGTGTTTCAGCATTAACAAAATTGACAAGATCTTATTAACGCCATCTTAAAATAAAACCTGCAACACCAAAATGACGCTATATGATATAACTATTATGAGAATTAAAACATTGATACACGTGAAAAATTTATGCGCACGGGATCTATCAATTTTTGCTAATTTTTAAAAATAAATTACCAGATTTTACGCAATAACTTCCGCATAACTAAACATTTCAGTATAAAATGAGAAAATAGACTTTTGTTGTAGAAAAAATATATATTTCGTGTACATTTCATAACAATTGGATGAGAAACTGCAAAAACTGTTTTTTCAATCTTCTGTCATCTCTTATGCAGTGCGTTAACGTTGATTGTGTAAATCTAAAGACAACACATCCAGTTAGTATTTTGAAAAATTGTATATTTATTGTAGTGTGGCAAAGGCTATTCTAATTGATTCGATGAATTCAGTCACTTCCATTTCATGTCTTTTTAATACTCAAACTTGTCCTCTGAAACGGTTTAGCATTATTAATTACGGTTCTGTGAAGCTATATTTGAGCAACATTTGAAATTTCGATACATAAAAAATGTCCAATATCCTTAATGCAAAACATATTGGAAAAGGAAAATGTACTTAAATGAAAAGAATATAGGTGAAAGTAGTAAAATAAGATATTATTATTATCTGCATAGAACATGTAAAATTTAAATTTATTCAATGTTTGTAGTAGTGAAACCAGAATTCAATTCATGTATTTTCCAGCATCACGATTTTCAATAAAACGAATAACAGTAATTTACTTAAGGTGATATGCAATGAATGTGCTTCATTCGCTTCTAGTTTTGAATAAATTCCTTTTATTCACTTTACCTACTCGAGATTGCTGATTTGCTAGCAAAGGATGGTTGAGAACAGATCAGCCCAATAAGTAAATATATTCAACGAATTTGCTTCACTGACTCTATTTTTGAATACACAAATTCCTTTTGTTGAATATAATTGGAAAGGCAATACCAAGCACAAGTGCCTAGTACCGAGTTGTGCTGAAAGCTTGGGAGTAATTTAAAATTAAATGTGAAGGAACGCAGTTTTCAGCTATGCTTCTAGTTGTAAATGTGGAATTTAATGAATGTGTTACTGCTTTTCAAGACTGAATCTATTTCGTTTCTAATGACCCACAACGGCTGCATAGTGTCTACAAGGACAGGATGTCACCGAAGATTGCGCTTAATAAGTTAAATTTGTTTTGATTCTTAACGATAACGGATTTTGTTCATACTTCTAATGAAAGGAAAATAGAACTTAAATCGGGTTGTCAATTAGTTCAATTAAAGACGTAAATAGTGGGCTGCAGCATGACATACTGTTGATTTGTATACTGCATAGTTCTCATTTTATTTAGATGCTTGTAAAATGCAAGTAGCATCTACTGTATCTCAAAATATACGGACACGAAAAGCTGTTGATCTGTAGACTGCATAATTCTTGTCCTTAGATATTTGTAAAATGCAAGTAGAAAGTACTAAATCTAAAGGAAGCAGACGGAATGAAAATTAGTATAGATGTTATCGTTGTTGCTGGTTTTGATCACAAATAGATTGTCTGCAGTTGCATTCAATCCACTCGTCATATTACAAGCTTTGGAACATTTCTTAATTATATCCATCAGAGAGCAAATAAGAAGAGAAATCTACATCTCAGGCAGACTCTCAGAAATACAACGTACGATTTGTGCAGATTCACAGAGATCACATAAGATCATCCTGTATCACATATTAGCCTTCAAAGTGGTTTCGACCAGATTCTCGTCCATCAAGATCTGACCAATTTCCCTAATGACAACATATCCCGTCAACAAGATCTGACCAATTTCCCTAATGACAACATATCCCGTCAACAAGATCTGACCAATTTCCCTAATGACAACATATCCCGTCAACAAGATCTGACCAATTTCCCTAATGACAACATATCCCGTCAACAAGATCTGACCAATTTCCCTAATGACAACATATCCCGTCAACAAGATCTGACCAATTTCCCTAATGACAACATATCCCGTCAACAAGATTTGACCAATTTCCCTAATGACAAGATATCCCGTCAACAAGATGCTGGCGATTTTTTTTATGATGACGAGATCAAGATATGGTCGGCTTTCTTCTAGTAATGAGGTGTCTCGACCATCAAATCTGGTCGTTTTTTCCTCTAATGACGAAATATTTCATCCATTAAGATATGGTCAGTTTTGGCTAATGACAAGATAGCTTGTCGAGACAAGCACCATGAGGGATAGGGCAAGAATGGAGTTACATCCACCCTTAAAGTAATTTGTGAAGTACTAGGACAGAAACAGCAAAACAGTAGGACTAAATTAGTTCATGCTCCACAAACAGAGCAGCTTTATTCCATGGTTAAGAAAGTATTGGTGTCTCTGTGAGATAGCTCCTGAATAATTTGGAGTTGGTCGCTGTAGATTTCTACAACACGATCTTTTTGATCTGATCCATGCGATACCTTTACCAAGGAGAGAAGTAGCAACTAAAACAGACTGCTGAAAGTTTTATGCATCCATACACGAAAAATCATGCAAAATATCTCAAAATTATTTTTAAAAAAATCGATTTTTCGCATTGTTAAATATGTTTTTCTCCCTTCTTAAAAATGGCTCCCAAGTGGTCTAATGATCCTTGAAAAGAATCATCGAATCCAAGAATGTCCTTTTGCGATTCATTTTGACAGATGAAACAAACATCACAAACGGTACAACTACACAACAAATAGTATTATTAGACTAAAATGCGTAAGTTCGAGTTTCTCGTACAAGGAGGGCATTTCGACACACATCAAGAAAGCTCACTCTCCGAAGCCGTGCCATTAGGAAGTCTAAAAAATTATTCCCAATCACATTCCTTTTCGACCGATCACGTGGTCTCGACGTGGTTGACAGCAAGAAGCTCCACCCCCAACAACATCCACGTGGTACAATCCCATTCACAACAATTCTATCATTTCCCATAGGGTTTACCTTCTTCAGTACACGGTAGTCACTCCCTTAGAATACCCAAGCAAACTTTTTATGATTCCATCCTATTACTCTTTTCCATAATATTTTTTTCACTTTCATGATATGTTTTATTTAAAGTAGTATTTTTTGCAACGACAAAATATGGATCCTATACCATAACTCCCAAGAACAAACCAATCAACCCTCCTTCAAAATATATCATCTACACGATTTTTTTTTATTTATACTCATCACAGTGTTTGGGCAACTATTCAAACCAGGATTTATGTCCCACTGAACAAGCAAACAAAAATATCTAATATATAAAATTTCCATGTCACAATGTTAGTTACCGTACTCCTCCGAAACGGCCTTACCGATTTTTACCAAATTTTATATGCGTATTCAGTAGGTCTGAGAATCGGCTACTATCTATTTTCCATACCCCTAAGTGATAAGGGTTGTTCACCCTTAAAAATTTTTTTTTTTTAATTTTTTGACGAAATTTTTTGTTTTTATTTTTTTATAACGTGGCATTAAAAAATACATACAACCCTTAATTTTTACTCTTTTATCACCAACCCCTATTTTTTTATGGCCATTTTAGTAATTTAATCATTTTTCATCCCGCTCGATAACTGATCAATTATAGTGTTTTTAACTGTACTTCGATTAAAAATCTAAAATTTTTTTAAAGAAAATAAACATTTATTTTTATTATTAAAGTTTAATCCTGATATAGCTTAGTGTTACCAATCTTAGATTCTTAAAATTTGCCGCGCGTGTATTTGGCACGATTAGTTCAGTTAATCAAGTTTTAGTTAAACAAGTGATTTACATAACCTTAAAAGTACTCAACAAGTGTCACGAGCTCAAACCAACAACGGCTTTTGTGTTGTAAGTATACTTTTTTTATATAATTATTTGAATTTTTTACATCTATTGTTTCAAATTTTTTTTCACAAAACTAACATTTTCGCTATAATTCTGGTCGATGCTGATGCACGTGTGAGCATGCAGCAATTGCGTCAAGAACAATCAGAAGATACACGAGCTGAGCGCAATGAAGTTATTTCATTAATTCTATTTATATGTGTTTTGTACAGTGAGCAATGTCAAGAAAACGCAAAGGGGCTGATTTGAGCCGTAATACAAGTAGGTCCAGAAGTATGAGAGATAAAAGATCCCAAAGAACCGAAGAACAAGTCCAGCAACAAAATGCTGATGCACGTGTGAGCATGCAGCAATTGCGTCAAGAACAATCAGAAGATACACGAGCTGAGCGCAATGAAGTTATACGTTTAGAACAACGATAATCACGCCGTTTTACGGTTAATAGACGCAGAACAAATGACCAACAACGCCAACAGGTACATCGTGCATTTACATCTGATTCATTTTTGCGTCTAGCATTCCAGTATGAGCCCGATATTCGTACTCTTTCCATCCAGAGATCTTTAAGGCCTTCATAGCCTTGGGCAGCTTTGTGACCAATCAGCTTATGTCCAGCGGAGCCTAAACCCCTCTCTCTTGTGTGCTAAGGTAAGAAGGTGAGTTTTTATGTTAGTAAGGAAGGTGCACTGACTATTGATTTGGGAAGGCGCTCGCCGGAGGCCCGTAGAAGAAGTGCGCACATTGTCCTATCTGTGCCGCCAAAAATTGGCAAACCATCCGCCCAAGATGGATGTGGCCTAAAGCCACAAGTCGCTGTTTACCAGAACAATGGTTAGGTTTTATGGAAACTTTGACCGTCCAAACCTGGACAACGGTAAACTAACACCGTAAGCCGTATAGGCAAGCATCTTTCACAAGATGTTCGCACTCTGCAGCTCATTTGGCGAGAGCAGATGCGAGGTCAGGAAATAAGTTTAACTGGCAGACGGAAATACTGACCGTCCCTAACCGGACAAACCACCTCCTTTGGGCCGACCACGTTCATGTCCCTGCTTTGCCACCGGCGGCAAGAGGACTTTTCGAGCGGAGCGTCCTGGGTCTGTTCTGCTTTCGTTTCTGAATCGAGGATTTCCTCAGTTGCTCATTGAGCGGCAAACCGATATGCCCAAATTAGGGTGAGACGGCGAGGTCACTTCTCCACATAAGAAGAAGAAGAAGAAGAGCCCGATATTGAATATTATGCTCATTCAAAAGTGGTAATTGGTGCTATGGATAAGGAATGTCCGCATTGTCATGCTCTCAAATTCAAAAATGAGCTACCTGGGATGTGTTGCGCGTCAGGAAAAGTGCAACTACCTGAAATTGAAACACCACCTGAACCATTGAACGGTTTACTTATCGGCACGGATCCAGATTCTAACGTATTCCTGAAGTCAATTCGAACATTCAATTCATGCTTTCAAATGACATCGTTTGGAGCAACAGAAATAGTTCGAAATACTAATGCTAATGGTCAAAAATACAATTCTACATTCAAAATCAGAGGCCAAGTTTATCATAAAATGGGCTTATTGCCAAACGAACCACATAAATTTTTACAAATCTACTTCATGGGCGGCGAAGATTCCGGAAGCGCACTTCACTAATGATACGATAACAAATACCGACGGATATCCAATATATCGTCAAAGAAGTCCCGATAATGGCGGACAATCATTTATTAAAAATATCAGCAACACAGACATTGACATTGACAATCGTTGGGTGGTGCCGTATTCGCCTCTGCTAAGCAAGACATAAAATGCTCATATTAATGTTGAGTTTTGCAGTTCTGTGAAGAGCATCAAATATATTTGCAAGTATGTCCATAAAGGCAGTGATATGGCTGTGTTTAGAGTAGAAAATACTAATGTAAATGCTCCTCCAATGGATAAAAACGATGAAATTACGCTCTACCAAATTGGTCGGTACATCAGCTCCAATGAAGCTGCTTGGCGTATCTTCGGTTTTCCAATTCATGAACGGGATCCAGCTGTTGTTCAGTTAGCCGTCCATCTTGAAAACGGTCAGCGTGTATTTTTCACGAACGAGACAGTGATTGATCGTGCTACAAATCCACCTAAAACTACACTCACTGCATTTTTTGAATTGTGTAATAGTACGGATGATTTTGGTGCCTTTGCAAGAACATTACTCTATTCACAAGTACCACACTATTTCACATGGGCTCAAACAAAAAAATGGATGCCCCGCAAGCAAGGCTCACCAGTTAACGCATGTCTCAATTTATTTAAATCGAACGCTTTGGGGCGATTATTTACAGTCAATCCAAGACACACTGAGTGCTTTTATCTTCGACTGTTGTTGGTTAATGTTACTGGCCCATTATCATTTCAAGATATACGTAAAGTGAATGGGCAACAGTATCCGACATATAAAGACGCATGCCTTGCACTCGGCGTGCTGGAAGACGACAACCAGTGGGAGTATATGCTTGCTGAAGCTGCATTGAACTGTACAGCAATACAAATTCGTCTACTATTCGCTATAGTGTTGACTACATGTGTCCCAGCTCGAGCACAGATATTGTGGGATAATCACAAAGATTCAATGACTGATGATATATTGCATCAACATCGTACACGGTGCAACGATCTAACGATAACATTCAGCGACGCTATGTACAATGAAGCATTGATTGCTATTGATGATCTTTGCATTGTCATTACCAACTTATCACTCACTCATTTCGGTATGAATTCGCCAAATCGAACAGCATCTGATTTAATTAACACTGAAATGAATCGTGAACTGCAGTACAACACTGTAGAAATGGCAGCGATTGTTACTCGTAATGTCCCACTAATGAATGACGAACAAAGAACCATTTATGACCGCATTTTGCTCGCAGTTTCAGCAGGACAAGGTGGGTTCTTCTTTTTGGATGCACCGGGTGGAACTGGCAAAACATTCCTTATTTCACTAATTCTTGCTGAAATACGATCAAATAATGGCATCGCATTGGCCGTTACATCATCGGGCATTGCGGCAACTTTATTGGATGGAGGCAGAACAGCTCATTCAGTATTTAAGCTGCCACTAAATATTCAAAATAACCCTGACGCAGTGTGTAACATTAAAAAACAATCGTCCATGGCCACCGTGCTGAAACAGTGTAAAATTATCATCTGAGATGAATGTACTATGGCACACAAACATTCAATTGAGGCGTTGAACAGGACATTGAAAGATATTAAAAACAACGACAAACTATTTGGCGGCACTCTGTTGGTGCTTTCAGGTGATTTCAGACAAACACTTTTCGTCATTCCACGTTCAACATACGTTGATGAGATCAACGCTTGCTTAAAATCATCTCCATTGTGGCGTAATGTTGAAAAAGTACAGCTGAAAGTAAATATGCGCGTTCAAATGCTTCAAGATCCATCCGCTGAAACATTCTCAAAACAACTCTTAGATATCGGTGATGGAAAAGTTGCTACAGATGAAACTGGATACGTAAAATTACCGACCGATTTCTGCACAATCGCTGATTCGCAAGATACTCTCATTGAACAAATATTTCCCGATGTACACACACAGTACATAAATCATGAGTGGCTTGCAGAAAGAGCTATTTTAGCAGCAAAAAATGCAGACGTTGACAATTTAAATTTGAAGATACAACAGTTGTTGCCAGGGAACTTGGTATCATATAAATCTATTGATACAGTTTGCGATGCCAGCGAAGCTGTCAATTTTCCCACAGAATTTTTGAACTCACTGGATTTGCCAGGCATGCCACCGCATAATTTACAATTGAAGGTTGGATCTCCAATTATCTTGCTTCGTAATTTAAACCCGCCACGGTTGTGCAACGGTACGCGATTAGTCATTCGAAAATTGATGAAAAACGTTATCGAAGCCAGCATTTTAAATGGCAAGTTCAAAGGTGAAAATATCTTAATACCACGGATTCCTATCATACCTACAGATGTGCCAATTCAATTCAAACGAATTCAGTTTCCGATTAGATTGGCATTTGCAATGACAATCAACAAATCCCAAGGCCAAACGATGTCTGTTTGTGGCTTAGATTTGAGTACACCATGTTTTTCACACGGGCAATTGTACGTAGCATGCTCTCGAGTCGGTTTACCATCCAGTTTGTTTGTGCTCGCTAAAGATGGGCTAACAAAAAATATTGTCCACGCTATAGCATTAAAAGATTGATGTTGTTTGTTAGTGTTACTGTCGTAATTAATATGTGATATGTAATTTTAAGAAATAAACTATAATAACTTGAAAATAATATTGTTTGGCGTTTGTTATTTTTATATTCTCTTATCGTTCATAGCGCTCCATGCCCATTTCACGCATATACCACATACTTACACACTTATAATAAGTAAGTTACTTTTTGTCTACACTAGAATTTATCTAGAAACTAGAAATAATTTATAAGGCAAAACAACGTTTGCCGGGTCAGCTAGTCTATATATATAATTCTCTTACGTGGCACGCAAAAAAGACGTTATTTGTTATCGCGTTTTGACAACACTACGCGATTGTTTGCTTACGCGATTGTTTGCCTCGCGCATCAGTTGAATAGCGTTATCGGATAATTTTTTTTTTTTTAATTTTGCAATATTTTTCGGGTTTATTTGCTTTGTGATTGGTACTAGCGAGTCACGTGATAGCGAGTCTTGCGGTTCAACGGGCTTATGAATTTGGCCAATTCGCAGACGATAAACACAGTTATTTTTTTTAATTCATTCATTCATAAGATTTGAGACCACGCGCTAGAGAGTTTGCAATGTTTTCAGAAGAACCGGCACATTCGGCCGCCGTTTCCATAGCAACAGTCGAATATGAAAATATTAAGAAGTACTATTACAACAAACACGGAGAAGCTAAAACATTTAAAAAGATGATGAGATTTCCTCTGAATTTTAGCAATATGCTATGCTAAAATATTTACTTTTTTATGTGGAAATAAAATGTTTTGTTCTTGACATTTTTAAAACATTTTGTTTTTATTTACACTATATTTTCATGTATGAGCCGATAATTTTTGGAACGTTTTCTAAAGCTAAAGTACTGGGTTCGACTGATATACGGATCCGCTAATCTTGCAAAAAAAAGTAGGCATTTTTCCGTTACTCAGAAGGGAAGGGAACCTTTAATTAATGTCGTACTAGAGGTCCAGGATCATTCCAGCAGCGATCCATATGGGGATGGATTGTGAAGCAATCCCCTCCCCCTCATTGTTGAAAAGTATAGTTCGTAAAGTGAACTAAATATGATTGCGTAGGAATCATCTGGGGTTGACGAGCGATAGCGAGCAGGGGGCGGAGCCCCCTAGTTTAATTTATTTTTCTTATTTTCAACAATGTGTGTTGCAACATCAAACGAGTTACACCCATAAGTAGCATACCCTGTCGAAGAAAACGAATACCAACCGTATTTGAAGAGTAGCCAACCTTTAAATCACATCCACATGAAGAACTTCTACACTGACCTTCACAGCAATTTAGACGATCAGGCATTCCTTAAATCCTTCTAGGATCTGCTCCGCGATTAAGAGTGGCTTTTCCTTATTAATGCAGGAGCGTAATTTATACGCCCCTCTGAATCCTCAGTCAGCGATCCCGCATTGCTGAGTATGCATTATTATGTAATGCATAGTGGCAGTTAATGGCTCGCTTGTAAGCGGACCACTGGAACTCTATCCCGGCCGCCTGGAATGCACCCTTGCGCGGCAGGACTGTTTGTTACCTTGCCCCGATTTATTACCCCTCTAGAATGGCCATTACAGTACGGGCGCTAATTGGTCTAAAATTGGCTGTACGGTCAGATTTACAAGCATGTCGTGCGTTTAAATTGTCATGAAGACGGTATTTGCGGATGAAGGCATTGAAGAAATGGATCTTGCTTTAGGGTTATTGCCAATGTATGCTTTTTAGTCAATCCAATCGTCCACATAGGTCACCAGTAGGGCTGAAGGAATCCGAGAAGAGTAATATTTTAACATGTATGTAGAAATCACGAACATCGACAAGAATATCAATAATATTTTTATTAATTCACAATATTTTCCAACCATTTAGCTTTCAAACGTTTCCAAGGTCTCGCAAATATTTGAAATAATTTTATAGTTAGAATGGTTTTTTGTTAGCTACTGTCACCCTGTATAAACATGTTTCCAAAACTTTAAACTCGATTTCTGAAGAACTGCGTTTTTGCAATAGGATGATTTGTTCAAACAGTGATAACTCAACAATGAGAATCGATCTATTATAATTATTTTTGTGTCATTACAATCTATATAATACAGCAAATGTTTTGAACCTCAAGCAAAGTTATTGGTTAAGAAATGAAGTTTGGCAGTTATTTAAGTGTTGGAATTCTTGAAATAATCTTGATTTTTAAAACTTTCTTGGTGAAAAATTTGTCAAAGAAAAATCTATTATTTCTAGCAACTAGACGGAGGTTTGAAAGATGAAAAGTAATATGAAGAATAATTTCCAACAGGAATTGTCTTAATGAACAAATTATAATTTGAGATAACACTGTTAAAAAACATGCTAATTTGCTAATTATATCTAAATTAGATGATTAACGATGAGCTTAATCTATATTTTCATACTGAAATTAGTTTTAATACAAATCAATGACCTATTATAAAAAAAATAGGATTTTTAAAATCAAAATATTTAAAAAAAATCTTCTAATGTATACGTACACCTTAAAATCTGTTACTGGACAGGCTATTGTTTAGAAGTTATAAATACTACCATTGTACAGTATATTTGTCTTTCAGCTGTGAAAAAGTGAGGTTGATTTCATTTAGAGCAAATTGGAACAGATCTTTGTGCTTGTGACCTTCAAAGGAATAAAGAAAGAGTACAAAGGTAACAGTGGCCTTAAAAGGAATGAATTAAGAGTACAAAAATAACACAGTGCTCTCCAAAGTTATGAAGAAAGAGTACTTATATATGTGCTAGTCGAAGATGAGGAAGGAACTAGAGGGTGACCTCCTCCACAGAGCAGTCTATATTTGTCTACCATGAAGTGATATGGCTGCTTGTTTTAGAATCCTGAGAAGACACGAATTTTTAATTTGAATATAGCACCATGCATACATTTTACCCGAATCTAATGTACTACATGTCACAACAATTTATTTTATTTATGCTGTAAAAATTTAATTTTCTTGATAAAAATGAGATTAACAATTTTCGCAGTAACCATCTTTTTACCCATGGGATATACTTCAAAGACGGACACTACATTGTGGGATGAAGTAGGCGACTCTCTTCACAACATGCTCTACCGCAGTATTGCGAAAGCGAATGATTTGAATTCATAAGAGATCAACCCAGTGACATTAAACATCACCCGATGCGTCTCCTAGTGATTAGCCGCTTAGGTAAACTTGCGTGGCAAACAACTCTTAGTCCATCTCGAAGTGTTCGGAGACTGCTTCAGGCACCAGAACCATGACAAGGCGTGGCGTGAAGGTTCACCTAAGTCAAATCCTATGATGATCACTGAAATGAGACAGACGCCGATGTAGAAATTTCACCTATGCCCTGCTAGCTTAAGCCCTATCCAGGCCACAAATGGTAGGACGAGTAAATGGGTACATGATTATTAATACCACACTTTATGCAAGGTTGACATGAAGGGCACCTACCTCCGGTCACATATGTACATATGTGAGAAAATATGCCAGCCTTCAGACGGAGAGAGATGTCTAAATTTCGGTTTCCGTATCCTGTGAATAATGATTCTCGCATGAATTCATCGAGACCTCTGCTATGTTTTCTTGGGATTCCCATCATGCACAGTGACTTCAACTAGTCTGAGTGGATGAGCTTTGCCTCCGTATAAGATGAACCATATCGTATAACATAAAAATGTAAGGCATAAAAGACAACTAATACACGAACATACGCATAATACTCTTAAGAGAAATTTACGAATCCACTTATAACTTTTTACGAGCTTTACGGCAGTTAAAATTATCGCGTTAGTACAGTAGTTCTCAAACTTTTTAAAGTCGTAGCCAACACTTGAATTCCTACAAAAAATCGTTTGCGCACCAAGCATAAAATGCTAAGAAATAGAATGTAAAAAACAAACAGGTATAGAAATAACTGGAAAATAATACATACTTTTATTCAGCATTTAATTTTTTTCTGATGGGAAACAAACTTGACGTATCTTAACGATTTCTTTAATGTTGGGGCGTATGCATGGTAAGCAAATTCTTATTTTCTTTTCAATAGACTGAATATTTCATCTATTTTTATACTTGATGGCAGTGAGAGTGGAAAATATAAATTTGCATAAACAGGATGTTAAAAATTGTTGCAAAATTGCCAAAGCTTTTCTGGATATTGACTGTTACATTCTTCTCTGATAGATATCCAATATTTTTCAATAGAAAATCCCTTACATTTAATCTTTAATCCACCATCGATGGATATAGAAGCCAGTTATTTTGTTAATGTCAAACCAGCATGAAAAGTCTAGGAATGGATTTCAAATCCAAGCGTATTTTTTTCTAGATAACTATATATTCATTTTAATATCCAACATATATCTCTCTGGGATTTCACAGGGTGACAAATGTCATTGGGCACACTCTTTGATAAACGAAATACCTAAAAGCCTATTAGATCATATATTCCATTTATAACATCGTAGTCAAACGCACTTTGCACTTACTGCTCGAAAAAGCAATCACAGTCAATACCAACTCAAAACTTAAATCGTATTTCAAGCACTAAAAATACCTTTCCTAAGATGCATGAACGTTCTCAGTAAACCTGCGCATCAAACGTGATTCTTTCTACACGCGTTACTGCACTCAAATGAATTTCTTCAATACCCAAAAGCATATTAAATCATCAACTCCATCCATAACTCAGCAGTCAAACGTCCTTTACCCTCTTCCTGCTCAAAAAGCAATCAAAACTCAAATCTTTTAATGCACCTTTAAGCACCAAAGACACAAACATTTCTAACATGTTCCCGTGTTATATTCTCAGTACACTTACTAATACCCTTATTGCTTATCACGCAAGTTACTGCACTCCAGATCAACTCGTTAATGCCAAAAAGCACATCAACGTAGAGGTACTCTTTAGTTCTCAAAAAGTCAATCGTAGTCAATCACAACTCCTAAACTTTAAACTTCTAACATGTCCCCGTGTAATGTTCTCAGTACCTTTACTAATTCCCTTATTGCTTATCATGCATGTTACTGCACTCCAAATCAACTCGTTAATGCCAAAACGCACATCAACGTAGAGGTACTCCTTAGTTCTCAAAAAGTCAATCGTAGTCAATCACAACTCATAAGCTTTAAACTTCTAACATGTCCCCGGGTAATGTTCTCAGTACCCTTACTAATTCCCTTATTGCTTATCACGCATGTTACTGCACTCCAAATCATTTCGTTAATGTCAAAAAGCACATCAACGTAGAGGTACTCCTTAGTTCTCAAAAAGCCAATCGTAGTCAATCACAACTCCTAAGCTTTAAACTTCTAACATGTCCCCGTGTAATGTTTTAAGTACCCTTACTAATTCCCTTCTTGCTTATCACGCATGTTACTGCACTCCAAATCAACTTGTTAATGCAAAAAAGCACATCAACGTAGAGGTACTCCTTAGTTCTCAAAAAGTCAATCCTAGTCAATCACAACTCCTAAGCTTTAAACGTACTTCAAGTACCAAAAAAGCAAACAAATGTTATGACCACTCCGTGAAACAAAAGCCGCTCTACATAATGCACCGAAACGCTCCAGTGCATAAATTCATTCGAATTCATTTACGTCGTCGGGAAAGCCTATTCCCTCCCTCTCCACCGAGGAACAGAAAAAAGTTAATTCCATCGAAATGTTAAAAGTGTTTCTTCGGCAAATTTAATTTCGGCAGCCCCAGTCAATCCGATTGCCTTTCTCCGTTTGCTCCTTCCGACCAAATATATTAATGGGCGGATTGCACTGCGGTCGTCAGAATTTAATTACAGCTCAAGGAGAATGTTCGGAAGGATTCGGTGGTAAAATCGCTCGGCGACTGTTTTATTTCGGCAGCGCGATTCGGGAGCGATCGCATCAAGTGTGCGTTTGAATTTCAGATTCCTCCCCCGGAAATTATTCATGCTGGCTTTTCGTTTCTTTCTATTTTTGTAGCATTCCAGTTTTATATTCGGGAGAAATCCGGATTTCCGTCCGTCTTTTGGTTAGAATACAACTGTGTAAGTCATTTATCAGTTTCCAGCGTGTCTTTGTTTTTGAAGGGGAGACGTTTTTCTGTGTTTGTACTTGAATGGACTTTACCGCCATTCTTTACTTGAGGCAGGGTTGTTTATTTTTAGACCAAAATCCGAAATCATCCGTACCGCGGTATCCCGGTTGGAAGAGTGGCAGATTAATAACCAAAGGGTTGCGACTGTCGTTTACATGGGGACTGGTATACGTTAAATCGGTCGTGGTCTCAAAGTTAGAGTGGTATAGAAGATTGGAGAATAGTTATTAGACTTTAACTGATGTCATGGGTCTCACAGACCCCGAGTCATATTTGACAGGTCGTTTCCACCCCTTTAAGTGAATATGGGTCCCTGTCCTATTCAGTACCTTCCTACAACGTCCAACAGAAGCCACATTCCAATGAATGAATGGTTTGACTGCCCCAAATATTTCGGATTTTACACTATTTGAATTTCCCGCGTGGTTTCTTAGACCACCTTCACAGCATTTGCGTTACCGTTCTTGTTGAATGAAATCGTCTAAGTTTGAGTAGAGAATTTTGGCAGAGAGTCTAAAATGGCGACAATCTTAAGTAAGAAACGACCTGTGTATCTTCCACAAAAGAAATTCAGGATAGTGTTGATAATTGGTCGGAAATCGGGACAGTGAAATTTCGAATAATATTATTGAAAGCGAACGCGAAACGGATTAGGAAATTTATGCAGATGAAGAGGAAGACATTTAAAGTGCGTCTTCACAAGAAGAATATTTCTACGGAAAAAATAACTTCAAATGCGATGTCTGGGGGTACCTAATCATGCCGTTAGAACACAAAAACAGATCATAGTTTTACATTTTCCAGGGTTGAAACGTCCTACAAAATTAGGTCCGAAAGCTGAACCCGAAGAGACATGGAATCTACTTATATAGTAACAAAATATATTTCATGTTAAGAATTGAATTATCTAAATTCAAAATGTATAAATAGTAATTACCTAAAGAATCTTTCATTATTATATTTTTTATCAACTTTATACGCACTTTAGTGAGCGAAGTCTGAGAGACCCCTACAAATTAATTACGAGACGGTTTGTGACACAGCAGTTAGTGGTTTAACGTCGTCATCTGACTGTGATAATGCGTCAACTAGTGATAGCATCCATGGAGAAGTTAGACAACACTACAAAAACAAACTTACACTGCAGTCTTAATCTATTTATGAAGAGGATTTACAGAAATATAATATTAAGGAATCTACATGGAAATATAAAACTTCTCTCTAAGTAACATCATACATTCCATGTTGTGGATAATTGTAATTCGTATACGTTTTAATAGGTAGCTAGGTAGTTGAATCAAGGTCGCACTGGATCATCACAACAGGCTATTGATGACAGAAAGATCAGACGACAAATATTAAATCTGAACCACGATCAGATGACGAGGTTAACACTTGAGCTCGAAACTCACTCTACAAACGTCCAACTAATATTATGGAATGAGGAAATTTGAGGTTACTGCAGATTTAACATACGACAGCCCCTATGTACAAAGCGGGTTGCTAATACGCTTCAGTTCCAACAGGATATATACGCTACGGAAGATGTAATAATCTGAGGTCCGACTACATCTACCTGAAAGCTACGGAAGATGTAATAATCTGAGGTCCGACTACATCATCTGAAAGCTCTCACTCTACAAACGTCCAACTAATATTCTGGAATGAGGAAATTTGAGGTAACTGCAGATTTAACATACGACAGCCCCTATGTACAAAGCGGGTTGCTAATACGCTTCAGTTCCAACAGGATATATACGCTACGGAAGATGTAATAATCTGAGGTCCGACTACATCTACCTGAAAGCTACGGAAGATGTAATAATCTGAGGTCCGACTACATCATCTGAAAGCTCTCACTCTACAAACGTCCAACTAATATTCTGGAATGAGGAAATTGGAGGTTACTGCAGATTTAACATACGACAGCCCCTATGTACAAAGCGGGTTGCTAATACGCTTCAGTTCCAACAGGATATATACGCTACGGAAGATGTAATAATCTGAGGTCCGACTACATCTACCTGAAAGCTACGGAAGATGTAATAATCTGAGGTCCGACTACATCATCTGAAAGCTCTCACTCTACAAACGTCCAACTAATATTCTGGAATGAGGAAATTTGAGGTAACTGTAGATTTAACATACGACAGCCCCTATGTACAAAGCGGGTTGCTAATACGCTTCAGTTCCAACAGGATATATACGCTACGGAAGATGTAATAATCTGAGGTCCGACTACATCTACCTGAAAGCTACGGAAGATGTAATAATCTGAGGTCCGACTACATCATCTGAAAGCTCTCACTCTACAAACGTCCAACTAATATTCTGGAATGAGGAAATTTGAGGTAACTGCAGATTTAACATACGACAGCCCCTATGTACAAAGCGGGTTGCTAATACGCTTCAGTTCCAACAGGATATATACGCTACGGAAGATGTAATAATCTGAGGTCCGACGAAGAGCACTCGCATACTAATTAGACAAATCGACGTTGCCTATTCTAATCTCCCTTTTAGTGTTGAAAAAAGCCTTCCACGATGTTACATATTTTGAATATATATTTCATATTAAGAAAAACTTAAATTGTGCAAAAACTTGTGCCTTGACAAGTTTATACACAATTTAAATTAGGTGCATAGTGTATGTATTTGCTAACGATATTAACTACATTCTAGAAAAGCTTGAAATACCTTTTATCCGTGTGTTTGCAAGCACCTAAAAGTATGAAACTGTACGTCTAAAAAATTTAGAAGCGACTGATATTGTAAATACTTAATGGTAAAGAGATGTGTTTTACAATTCCAATAAATCATAAAGCATACCAGTACAAAGAAAAGTTTCGTTACTGATTCTTATTTGGAAAGAGAACTAAGAAGCAACATCAGTCTTAAAATTAAACAGAAATGTTAAACCACTTAAAGGCAGATAATATCTGTCCACAAAACGCAATTAAAATCTCTCTCATCCTTTTAATTTTATTAAATTTAATTTAAAACAAAATACCAAACCTAAACACAAAAAATTGTGAGACATTTCCAACCAAACTGAAAGTTACCTAAACTATTACGTTGCTCAATTTTGAAACTTTTCAGAATGAATGTATTTGAAAACAAGCATCACAAAAGCGTAAACAAACAATAGATACAGCAACCCCCCTCCAAACAAAACAAAAAAGCGTATTTCTAGTTTCAAAGGATTTATCCCTCTAAAATACTTTTTAAGTTATTTAACGCCCGAATACAAATAAAAGCATCCTTTTAATCATGTTAAATTTATAATATAGTTCAAATTAACATTAACATAACCAATCGAAAGATTTTTCTACACCAAAACTGTATATATATATATAAGTTTACCTAAATTATTCACTACAACTAAATTATTGCGTTGCTTTGCTCAACATCAAAACTGTCCAAAAACAAAAATCAGAATGAAAATACTTAAAAACAAATCTCACGAAAGCGTAAACAAACAATAGATACAACGTCCTAACCAAAAAATAAATAAATCGCACATCTTCCGTCTCATAGGATTCATCCCTCTAAAAGACTTTTTAAGTTATTTAACGGCCGAAAACAAATAAAAAGCTTTTAAGTCACTCACACTTCTACTAATTTGCTTAAGTTCGTGCAGCTACTTAGCTCGCTGGAAATAAAGTCGGTGCTTCTGCGAGTGCTAATGCAGAGGTATGAGGAAACGAAGTTTTCTAAATAGATGGAGTCGCATTCGCGAATCCTCCAGTGACTCAGAATCGTGTTTTCTCTTAACAACGTTTGAACTTGAGAACTGCTGGGAGTCCAGGGAATTGAATCACGGCGTGTTGCATTTAACACTCGAGATGGAGTCGGGAGTTACGGTTTTTAACAGGTCGAAGTGCGAAGCTTCTACGCTTTCGCTAATTTAAATGCAAGAAAATTCGATAGGCGGGGATAGAGTCTGGGAGCAGCTGCAAGTAATAAGTAACACTCTAGCATCGGCTGTCGGATCTTGTTTTTGTATGCAGCAAATAAGGCTCAAGCGCCAAGTCTGGTTTCTCGATTGGAACTTAACTAGAAATCCCGAGAAACTGCTGTGCCGATTCGAAGTTGTTGGTAAAGTTTGAATGGCTGTTAAATTGGAGACCTTAAGAAAGAACTATCGGAACGATGCTTAGCCTTTTGGCTACAGTTATAGATATAACAAGCGCGATTCTTTCTTGGTGCGATTCTTATAACTTTCAAGGTACAACTGATGTACTGGCCGTTGTATAAATTATTTATTGGAGCGATAATGGTACAACTGCTGTATCGGTTGTTGCCAATTCGAAGCTGTTAGCTTAACCTTTGCTTAACCTTGCTTGTTGATGTTTAACCTTGCTTGTTGATGTTTAACCTTTTAAGTACAGCTATAGATATAAGAAGAGCGATTCTTATAACTTTCAAGGTACAGCTCATGTACTTTCTGTTGTCTACATTCTTTCTTAGCGCGACCATGGAACAACTCCTGTACTGGCCGTAATCTAAAGGTTAAAATCAAATCTGTCTGGTAGCTATTTCTGGTGGTAAGTAACATATACTATATCATCTTTAAGTCTGGTTTGACAATTTAACTAGAGATTCCGAGAAACAGTAACCAATCGGACAAAAAGTTGGTAGCTAAATTGGCATCGCACTGGAGGAACACATCAGGCTATTGTTACCAATCTCAAACTGTCGAATAAAGTTTAAATGATTGTTAAATTGTAAGCCTTAAGGAGAGAGAAACAGATAGAATGAATTTTAAAACAAATAATTGTCTAGTGGCCATTTTTAGTGGTATGTCGCATATAACATTTTAGCATTGAGCCCAGTTTCTCGGTAAAGAGCTTACTAAAAAAATATGTGCCTCTGCGAGTGTTAATATGGAGTTATGATGGAACTAAGTTTCTCTCTATATTAAAAAAAGTTACCGCCGCCGATGCCGCAGGATTGAAAACTGTGTTGTTTAGCTCGATTCTTAAACGATTTCCCGAGAAAGTACTGATCGGAAAAAAACGAAATTAACATGATTTGTTCTTCATCGTATTCCCTGGACAATTATTAAGATTTTTTCCGATGCGGCTATTAGCGAAAGCGAGCAGGGGGCGGAGCCCCCTAGTTTTCTAAATAAATGAAGTCGTATTCGCGAGTCGTCTAGTGACTCAGAATCGTGTTTTCTTTTAGTATCTTTTGAATTTGAGAACTGATGGGCACCCCGGGAATTGAATTACAGCGTGTTGTATTTAACACTAGAAATAGAGTTTGTAATTACGGTTTTTATAGGCTTCAGCGCTGAACGTCTGCGATCTTGCTAATTTAAATGAAAGTTGGAATTCGAAGATACAGTCTGGGAGCAGCTGCAAGCAATAACCTGCGCTCTAGCTTCCGCTTTCGGATCTTGTTTTTGTATGTATCGCATTGAAAAATAAATTGAGCGGTATATATTGTTTCTCGATCGACACATTCTCGGGATAAGCAGAAATCCCGAGAAACCGTTACCAATCGGAGGCTGCTGAATACGTTTTAAATGGTTTTTAAATTCAATACTTTAAGAACAAACTAAAGGACGCTTTAAAAAAAAATTTATCTGTTGGCTATTCCTGGTGGTATGTAGCACATAATACATTAGATTTTAAACTCAGTTTTCTCGACCGACAGTTTACTAGAAATCCCGAGAAATCGTTACCACTTGGAAGCTGTAAAATAGAAAGTTTGACAAGTAAATTAACGTCACACTGGGATAGCACAGTGGAATTGTTACCAATTGGAAGTTGTAAGTAAAATAAAGTTTTAAGTTCTAAGCTCAAATGGTTGTTGAATTGGAAACCATTAAAACAACAGATTGAAGGATATTTAAAAACAAAAAAAATTGTCTGGTTGTTATTTCTGGAGATAAGTAGAAAATAATACAAAAACGTTGTCTGGTTCTTCTGGTTTCTTGATCGACAATTTATTAGTAAGCTCGAGAAACTGATAACAGTCAGAAGCACTAATAAAGTTTAAATTCTTAGCCGAAATGGTTGTTAAAATGGAAAAGCATCAAGAAAACCTGACATAAAGACATTTAAAGGCAAAATGTGTCTGATGGCCATTCCGGAATGAAAGAAACAGCCCTTGAAACTTTTACATCTAAGTAAACAACTTTGACTGGTTGTTTTTATAGTTTTTATCATTTAACTAAAATTTGAAACTGGTTATATATCATCCACTATAGCAAGGAAATGATAAACTATTAAAGAAGGGTAAAGCTTAGTTTCGCCAAATTACGAAGTCAGCTATGCAGAGCTGTAAAACTAATTCAAATTTAATGGACAATATATAGAAATATTTTATATATAAGTATTTCCTACTCATTTTGAGCTGCTAATATCATTACAAAACTGAAGTTTTGTTTCATGTTTTGCAATTAGATGGATTTTCAACATAAAAACAAACCAGAAGGCAAATGATGGTTTTTGACTGAGATCCAAGCGCTAATATCATATAGTTGAAATTACATATCGTATTTACCTTATAATGCGGCTTATCGTCATTTTGGCAACATTTGCTGATTGTTGTAATTAGTGTTGACCAATACTCTATGATATTAATTCGGAAAATACTTTTTGGCATTTTTTTTTGTGTTTGAAATACAACTTATTTCAGATTTAGATTTTGTTATGGGAAACACGGATAACGTCTAGGTTTGCTAACTTTTACTGAGACACAGTGGGTAAAACTGAAATATTGATATTGTCACTCAAAGTGCAAAAGGTTGTGTGTCTAAAAGCTGCATTTTTCAGGAAAGCGAGAAGAAAAAAACGAGTTATTTCCATATAATTTGATTATATTATTATATATTTTGCGTTTTGTTATTAATTTATTGGATCAGCTGATGACATAAGAGATTTTACCACCAGATTGAAAACACAAAATGTCACATGCAGCAATAATAAAAGAAAAAATATAATTTTTAACACACGACCATCTTGCACTTTAAGTGACGATAGATAGTATTGGCTTGGACATTAGGGGAACGGACGTTTGATGGAAACGATGTCATGTGAAAAAGAAATAATTATTTTGGGTGTAGGTGATATTAGTTGACATCATTCTCTGAAATTCCAGGACAGTTTCACATTCAACCGGGATTCTGGACAGGAACTTCATTTCCGGGACGGTTGGCACATCACCAACACTCATAATTACCATAGCAGAAAATACCTCTGACTGAACCAACTGTTGAAATACTTAGTATAGTTGTTGGAATACTTAAATTTTGAAACACACTAATTAAAACTATCATGTGGGCGAGGTTAATCAAACTTCGCATTTCTACGTAACTTAGAATTAGTGTGCATTATTTATTGTCAAAGTGCAATGTTTACCAAATTTGACATTTAGAACTGAGTAGGTCTTAACAAGTCGGAGAGCATCTGTTATTTTGCTACAGCTCCTTCACTAATTTAAATGCGAGAAAATTCGATAGCAATGTTGACGAGGATAATGTTAGGATGCAGCTGCGAGAACGGCTGCAATTTCGAATTTATTTTTATCGTTGGCTCTCGAACTTTAATTTCATTAGTAGCAAATTAGACTTTAACTTTAGTGGGTCCCTAGAAGATCAATATTATGTGATTGTCAATGAGGCTCATTGAAGTTCAAATTGATCGTGTATTGACCTCACATTGAAAGAAATTTTAATTGATGGACATTGATGGGTGCCATTGACGGCTCCGATTGATATCGTTTAAAATACGCAATTGTCAATCGTTCGGGCAGTTGTGTATTTTTATTCTCTAATCCAAGTTTATTATCTTCGCTATCGTTAAAGATAGAGTACAAATTTAAACGGATTTAAAATCTGCGGAAAATTTTACACCAGATAGATACCTTAAATGTAAATTTATCTTAATAAATACGTTTTCAATGGAAACTTTTATATTTTCACAAAACGAATTTAAGTAATACGAATATGTCGAAGTACACACACACAACATTGCATGTACATTTTTTTTTATTTAATTGGGACGAAGGACTAAAAAAATACTAGTTTAAAAGAAAAAATATTTAATAGAAAATTGCAGTTGCAATATTCTCTATTGATAAATCACTTAACATAACAGACCTAGTTTTCCAAGAAAAAAAATTTTATGTGCACAAAATATGTAAAAAATAATAATAGTTATTTTTATGCTTTTTTCTCTAATTTTAATTATTCTATGAACCTGATGGTCCTCTCACATACATAGTAATAATAATATATCTAAACCTAACCTATTGTTGTATTGAAACTATTAAAAAAAATGGTAGTGTTCGAAAACAAAATAGAGCTATTGTTCGTGTTTAGTCATATATAACCGTGAGTGTTCCAAATTATATTTAAAAAAAAATCGGATAGAAAAATTGGTGTTCGTCCTAGCCCCAATTTTAAAAATAAAATTCAAATGCAGTATAAGAGAATTGAAAGACAACTAATACTTTTTCTTCGCGATGGTCCCGCTCTGAACAGACTGAAACTAGCCTCTGCGTGGTCAGCACGCGTTGCCCGTGACAGTTCTTTTTGTGGGGTCAGGTATGACCACTGCTCGCTAACCCCCAGTGATTGCTACGAATTCCCATTGGATAACAGACATCATGGCGTTGCCCGTGGTGTTGGTTTCCTTCGCAAACCAAATTATGAATATTATGAACTGTGGTTTGCTTCGTAACCCAAACCACGGACAACGCCGCGATGGCCTCGTCATTGTCAAATGCTGCCAAATTCGATAATAGCCATCATGACGTTGGCCGTGGTGAAAAATTGCGAAGCAAACCAAATGGAAATTTGTAGCCGATTGGTACTGTGATCGTTCTATGCTGTTGCATTCAATAATAATTAAATTTCATTAAATTCATTTAAAAATCTTCTAAATTGAATTTTAAAATTCGCCGCGACCCAAAAATTGCAAAAAATTGTGACTACCTGTGTGCCAAATCCCATTACTGTAAGTGCCTTAGATTCGACAGTACTTTGCGTGCAGAGGTAAAACAGACAAACACTTCCTTTTTGTAATAGTAGAGGTCGGCTTTAGATAGTAGTGGGGAACAACATGTTCAATGGATGGATACGAAGTCATGTGCAACAGAAATAACTATTTTGATGTGTAGGTGATATTAGGGTCGATGGCTTTCTTTGAAATTCCGGGTCAATTTGACATTCAACCGAGATTCCGGACTGCAACTTAAATTCCGGGATCATCCAGGCGAATCCCGAACGATTGGCAACCCTATATGTAAACTTCCCGGCCCGCGCAGATGGTCTTCGATAGTCGGTTTTCAGTGCAGCTGATTTTTAACTGATTCCCTGAAAATCTGTCGACCCAAAGGGATCTGAGATTGAAATCTCTGTTGTAATATAGCGTATATATAGCGCAAGCAAACTGTAAATTAGGCGAGCCCACGAGAAGTGATTCTGTAAGTGAAAGTGAGTTCGTGAAGTTTTTAATTACTTTGAATTGAATCGCGATTATCCTGAGTTGTGGAAAGTTAAGTGAATATGTAAACAAAAACAAAAGAAGTAATGCTTTGCAAAAAAATTGTTAATGTGTTAAAACAAAATAAATCAGATTCTACCGTGGAAAAATAAAAAACAGAAAATTAATATTTTGAGTACGATTCAGTATCTTACAGAAAGTTTAGTGAATGCTAGTTAATTCTAAGTTTATACCACTCTTTGAACCACCGTCTTTTCCTATTTTCTTTCTTTCGATTGTAGACAACCAAAATCAAGGCAAGAAAGCACAAATCTGAATTCGAAACTCAAAAATAAAAGACATCACGTTCCTTCAAAAATCATTGACCGAATGCGATTGACGGGTTTATTGAAGCTACATTGAAGCACCTGTTAATTGAAACCGTCAATCACATTGTCAATAAAATTGAGCAATTTACTCGGGTTCTTGATTGAAAGTTTTCGTTAAATTCTGAGACGAATTTGTAACCAATCAGAAGCTGTCTGAGTGTCTCTCATTCAATTTTTTCTAGTAACAATTAACTTATTCTAACCAATTAATAAACGTATTTAAGTGATGTCTGAACTGGTTCTGGAGTTCAACTTCTGAAATGGAGAAGTAGTCAGTAATTTGTGTATTTACTGAATATTGCTGAAGACTAGAACATAATTAATTATTTATTTATTTAAATGACATTTCTCTATAAAAAATCCAATTACAGAGAATAAAAAAATATACGGTTAAAAATGCAAGAAAAGCGAAATAAGAAATTAATTCAGTTAGAGAATAAACAAAATGGAACACTTCATTGAAGCAGACTATTTAGTGAATTGAAATTATTAAATAAATAAATAAATCTTCGTGAATAAATAGTACATTAAAAAATATATTTACAGCGAAAGTGTTACATTATTTTTTAAAGGCTTAGCGAAAAATAATATTTACAGTTTCTGATGAGCAATAAAATCAATGTAAGGAGGTAAAGAGCGTAAATCAGTTTTGTAATGTTTGAGGCTCTAAAATATATGTTAAATTAATTTCTCTACGGAGCCTCAAAGGAATGAAATTGAAATTATTTCACAATCCTGAATAATGTACACATGAAGATTGATAAATCTTAAACTAAATATATGTGAACAGTGTATCCTGTATGCTTTCAATACTAATGATATGACAGTCGTAATAAGTAAGTTAGTTAATAAAGTCAAACTTAAGAAAGAAAACAGACTATTGATGACGGTCCGGTATGGCGACATTCTTAATAATTCGACATTCTTCCAAATTAAAAATCCGTTTAACAGTCCCAATCATTAAATAAAATCGTTAAACATTAAAGAAGAAAACTTTTAATAGAGGATGATAAGAATTAATACTAAAATAATCGTGGCATGCGATTTCTTAGAAAAAAAAAACCTGATAGTTTAGTGAAGCTCAGAAAAAATTAAACAACGTATTGTGTCCTGTAAAAATTATGAGTGGAGAAATTTATAAGTTTGAGAAGCTGGTTGATATGATTAAATATATTTATCCCTTAATGTCTGCTTTAAGAGACTTAAATTGAATATAAAAGACGTAGTATTTCACAGAACAATGTTTCTTTAGCTCTACCTAAACGAGTCCCCCAGACATCACTACAGTTCATTCAGTTTATACGACCAAATGTGTTGCACCATTAACACTTGCTGTATGCAACTTAAATTTGATGCAAAAGCTCTAGCGTCACACAAAATATTACTGCACAAGCTCTACCTTTAGGTGTCTTTGTCGACATCACTCCAGTTCATTCGGTTAATGCGGATAAATGTGCTGCTCCCTTAATGCTTGCTATAAGTGACATAATTTGGATCTGAAAGATCTAATGCTTCAAGAACATTGTTGGACCAAGATCTACCTTAACAAATCGTAGTTCCTTCAAAGGAATGTTAAATTTTGTTCAAACACAGTATTTACTACCCTCTTCCGTTCTTGTCTCATTTCACATCTCTTGCGTCATATGCTAATTTTCCCTCTAAAATTCTAGATTCAACATGAATTGAGGCATTCATCCGTAAGGTACACAGCGGTAATAGGTTTAAACAGAGCTTCCTAACTTCTCACTATTGAACCGAATTTCATCGCATTGAGTATTCGTGAAGCTGGAATATTTCGTTAGCACTCCTTAGGAAAATTCAATCGCTATATTCTACACAACTACTCGTGTAGTGGAAAGTGTTGTGTATGTAATTAAATAAACGTCCCGTTCGCGAGTAATTTAGGAGCTGCTTCAAATGGAAGTGAATGAGCCGTTGACGCTTTGGGGTATCTAGAAAGGACTGAAATCGGTTCCATGTAGAGCAGGGGATTTAGAATAGATGCCATGTAATCATCCTTTTAACGCATGTCGTAAAAGCACGTTTTTCAATAGAAAATGTTGAATTTTGCAAGTGGTCGCGTATGCAAACATGTCCAAGTATGAATGATAAGACAATACAAGGTGCAGTTATGCCAAATACCTTCACTGAAGTCTTCGTGATTGATCCCGGACCATCGCCAGTATCACGTTGTGTTGCTCTAGTGCAACATTAACTAAAATACGCACCTTCACTGAAGTACCACAAATCATATATGAATACGAGAACATCCTAATGATATATCCAAAAACTTAAGTTATAAACCGAGTCATTAACAAAACACGGGACTTGTTTTTAACCCTCCTAGTGACTGATGATCAATTTTTATCGACGAAGTATATCGCCTTTAGCAAATCTGACCAGATCTTAATAGACGAGATATCTCGCCCTTAGAAGAAAATTGACTAGTCTTTGATCTCGACACCAAAAATAAATCTGCAAATTCTTGATGACGAGAAATCATCTTGACTATTTAGGAAAAATTGAAATTTGTAAATAATTAAAATAATAATTTTTACAACGTTTCTGAATAATTGGAAAAATTAAAATTATGTCATCTGCCATTAAGCTCTCAGATAACCGGTTCATTTGGATTTAAAACATAGCGGGTCATATGGAAGTGTTTTGAAATTTTTGTGTCGCGCCCTAATTTTAAAATTTTATCTAGAACATTTTTGAATTAATTTATTAGTTTTTTCACCATTCGTATTTCTTTCCGGAATGTGACGTCATCCGTTCCTCGAAAGAAGCAAGCATATTTTGCGATTTTCGACCACTGACGTTACAAGTTTTTTTTATCCTAAAGCCTTGGGAACCATGCCAGATTTTCAGATTCTTATGTGTTTAGATTTACGTTGTTGATTCGTATGACTTTCTTGCTAGGGATTTCAGCTTTGTCACGGGCAAAGACTATTTGAGGTTTTCTATCTTCGCGATCGGTAAAGATAGAGTGAAAATTTCAACAGCTTTAAAATCTGCGGAACTCTTTTAATGTTTACAGTATTGGTAAGGTTTAATGTGTCCATCTCGATTTTTTAATTTTAATCTAAAATAAACATATGCATAAACGCAATATTTTATATTACACATATAAACTTTCCCACTGAATATTATCGATGTATCTTACATTAACACATGACTTAACAAACTTTTCTAATTTAATTTTTGAAGAAACACATCTGTAAAGGTAGTACACCGTTGCAGTCATTCCGAATTGTCTGTAAACATCTGCAGTGTCATCAGACACCATTAGTGTGTGATGCTAATCACTAAACAATTCATTAACCTAGTTCACGCAATTTTTATATTTTAAATAAAAGAAAGCGTAGATCATTTCACTTATTCAAAGTTAAGTTAATAGCTTTTAGCTCCATGCGCTTATACTAAGATAGGGTTATAAAGAAAGCTTATTCGAAGGAAAGAAAATCTAGAGAGAGTTTGAATCATCCTGGTGGGGGGAGGGGGTTATGTCTCGATGAGGTATCATGTCATTAGCACAATTTAGCTTATCTTGATGGACCATGTATGATCACCAGACCATGTTATGGACCAGATCATGCTCTCATGATCAAGCAATCGGAAGTATCGGGATTACGAAATATCTAGTCATTAGCAAACTTCCTGAAATATTGATGTACGAAATATTTCTCTGAAAACCACTTTGAGGATTAAGAAAAAAGATGGAAACTACTCATACACAAATTTCAGACATGATCAAAGGTTTTAGATGGCTGAGACAAAAAAAGCAACAGATGGAATTTACATGTCGTACAGATAAAAAACTACAAAACATGATCTGTTCCTCCCCACAATCACACTATCGTTCAGAGACCCCTGGAAAACCATTGGAGTTTAAAAGTCTAAGGCTGCACCAGACTGCTCTGATAAAACTTGAGACGCAAGATTCTCGACTTTTGTGAAACGAGTTAAGAACTTCCTAACTTTTCCTTGATCGAGGGGGGGCAACCTGAGCATCGTAAATACAGATCACAGATATGGGATCACGTATGTCCTTCCCGTATATTAGGTGGCATCGACGTCTCTGTGGGACAGCTCCTGGATGATCAGGAGTTAACAACATAATATTTTGAATATGTCTAGGTAATACCTTGACCAATAGGATTAATAACGAAATAAATAAAAGCTTAAGAAATGTGTTGTTATTTTAGCAAACTGAGAAATTTCTAAGCATTTCTAATTAATTTTCCTAAATTAAAAGTTTGTACTTAGATTATAAATACTTAACTTATAGCAACTTATAAGGTCAGCAATTTAAAAATCAAATCAAATCTCTGGATGAGACACAATATTTGTTTACAGATAAGAAACGTCGCATCTCTAAACAGACAACATAATGATTTCACCCTCGCTTCGTAACAGAACAGACGCTAGCCCTTTCAAACCGGGTATGTGCGCAGAAGAGAGCGTAAGTCCTTGGAAACATCTGGTTAACAGTTCCTCGTTTTGAATAAGAAAGAGAGAATAAAAGCACTAGTGTTCTGCTACAAACTTATTTTATTTAATTATAGTATGCAAAAATGTTTCAGAAGTTTCAAATATAGCTACAAACTTGTGTGCCTTTTTACCGTTGAAAAGACGAGTGAAATTTTTTAGACTTTCAGAACGTACTAAAATATGACTCTCGTGTACTTAGAAACATGTTTTCTCGCCTGTTTTTTCTGTACTGACCTTCATATTCCTATTTGTCTTCTGTGTTAAGGGATCGCGAAACACGTGTCCAAGTTGGGACCTTTAACAATTCCAACAAATGCAAAAAATATGGCTCTTGTTTTGATGATCATAAGACTCTTGTCTCAGACTTGGGTCCTTCAACAATGCTAACAAATACAACTAAAAGTATTACCTCTTATTTTAAGGGATCCCGATATTCTTATCGCAGACATGTTGGGACCTTTAACACTGCAAACAAATGCAACTAAATGTATTGACTTTTGTTGAAAGGGATCACGAAATGCTTGTCTAAGAAGACTTGTTGAGACCTCCAACAATGCAAACAAATGCTACTAAATATAAAGGCTCTTGTTTTAAGGGATCGCAAGACACTTTTTTTCAGAAGACCTGTCGAGACCTTCAACAATGCAAACAAATGCAACTAAAAGAATTGACTCTTGTTTTCAGGGATCACAAAAAATTGTCTCAATCTTGTTGGTTCCTTCAATATTGCCGTCAAATACATCTAAAAGTATTACCTCTTGTCACAGAAGACTTGTTGGGACCTTCAACAAGTTTTAATTCTTGTCTCAGGAGATTTGATGGGACCTTAAACAATGCAACTAAAATATTGGCTCTTTTTGAAAAGAATTATGAGACTCTTGTCTCTAAAGACTTGTTGGGACCTTCAGCAATACCAACAAATGTAACTAAAATTATTAACTCTAATTTTAAGGGATTGCGAGACACATGTCTAAAAAATAATTACTAATTTTATATCGCAGCACTTTCACTTGAGACCAAATATAATTTCGCTCCAGAAATATTTTGAATTCAGAACACTGAGTAAATCGTGCAACAAAGTATAATTAAAAACATACGAACATGAATTTATTTGAACGAATGGATAAAGCGGAAAAAAAGGAATGAATATGTAATGATCCACCCGCACTTAAATCGAAAAGCATCACTGGAGAGAGAAGTAAAAAAATAATTGCGATTCGTAATTAAATTGAGAGCGAACTGATTTTTTGGGGTTCATAACACACGCATCTCTATATTCTCGGTGGCTCAGGAAAAATGTAATTTCGAGTGAATTGAAAATAATTTCACGAAAAATGTTCGCATCGTTATCCTCGCTGCGACGGAGAATTAATTTCGAGCCTGACTTCTACAGTAAATAGGATGAATTACACAAGAAGGTATAAGGGATTATGCATCCGGTTTACTTTAATTAAATTCAAAAATTTTTTAAATCTTCAATTAACGCTTTCTAGGAATCGAGAGAACTGAAAAATTAACAAAAATAAATAATCTGCTGATTGTTTTGACAGTTTCGGTAGAGAATTATGTAACCGTACTTTTAAATTTGCATCGGGGATAGACGGCGATTAGTGCAGTGGTAGGAACATAAAACAGCTTCAACAATTAAGATTTTTATAAAATTAGAGACAAAAACAGAAGGACATGTAAGAGATGCTTTCTTTGTACGCAACATCGATTCTTAAATACTTCATTTTAGTGAAAAATAAAGCTGAAAAAGAGAGGATTAAATAATCCTTTGTTTCAAATGTACCACTAATGAATGTAGCTTTTTCTTCAAAAGGCAATTTATCTTTGCGAAACAAAAGAGCGCAGTTTTTCCGTAAATGAACGGAAGAGGATACAACTCTTGTCTTATTGCTCGTGTTTGGGTTGTTGAATTAAACTAGCATTTGGGGGAACAAAAGTAGACGCGTGATCCATCCAAGGGAAAACAGACACCTACATAATTGTTTCAATTATGCAGATAATGAATCTGCTCCTATTGTCGCAAAATGAGTTCCTTTCTAACTCGCTCTTGTATATCAAAGTGCAATAATTAGTCATACACTGTTGTGTGTCAAATAGAAATGAGCAACATTCATTTCAAAGGTTTTTTTTCTAATGTTTAATTCATTAAATGTGCTAAGGTTTACAAAGATATTTAGACAGCTCTGAAAAACATGTGTTACCTATAAATAAATACTGTCAGTTGCAGAATTAATGTATCGATACTGAAATAATATAGAGTATGTGTTCGCACTATCGCATCTGTGCTTAATATCGCCTACTCGTGTTTGCAAGCTACCATGGGTGACATCTATGAGTTTATGTAGTTACCTTGAAGGTCTAGAGTTTTGCCACACCTAGCGCCATTGGCAATTTCTCTATCAGTTATATCAACAACACTATTGCATCTGAAGTTTTTGAGGCTGTGATGATACACACACAACGTATTTCTTGTTTAAAATCCATTAAGGGAATATCCAGGCGTTTCCAAATCATAATTTCTGAAATATGGCTTGAAAGTATATTGAATACTAAAGGTAGGTACTCTATTAGCTACTCGTTTTTAATAGTAGCTCCTAATTTCGCTTGGTGAGTGGGTAGGCGATATTAGCATCCCACTCTGGAAAATTCTCTTAGGAAACTTTACTACTTAACTGAAACGGACATAAGTAAAGAAGGTACATGATCTCTGAAAACCAAAGGATAATAGTTCCTAGTGATATTCGGTTAATTTCTAGTTTGATTTCCCAACTCAGGAGGCTGAGGTACAAAGAAATAGTTAGGGTAGGCGATATTTGGAACACCTACCCTATTTGTTAACCAATTGCGAAATTGATGTAGTCCTGCTTGGTGTCGGTTGGCGTCCACTAAAAGGTTTGTATGCTGTAGCGAGAAGGTTTACCCAAAATTCACACCAAACATTTCATTCCAAATTGGTTTACCCAGTCCGCACACAGATACGGTTCACCGAATAGATTTATTCCATCCACAGACCAGATAGGTCCCTCCGAATAGATTAATTAGCAGTTGATTTTGATTACTAGGTGTTGCCCTTCGAGATTGATCCCAGTAGGAAGGTAATTGAATTAACCTGGAACTGCAGTAACACAACAGTATTGGTGATGGTCCGAGTTGCTTCCCGAAGGGAACGATTCGTGGATAACACCTCGTATTTTTAAATCACGGGCAGATGACGAGGACAACACCTGAGCTGGTACCCCAGCCTCCAAACTTCCACGCCACTCCAACAGGACGTTTAACGCAACGACATATTTAATGACAGATCTGGTATATCAGCCGTTACATACACGACGGTCTTTGGTTGGACCTAGTTTTGAACTCGAAACCCTTCGATCTCTAATCCGTTACTTTTCCAACTAGGTTACCACGGCCCATGATACGACAGGATTAGGTTTAGTTTTTACGAAAAACTAATACCGAGCCTATCAGTAAAAAAATATTATTTGTTAGATAATGGATTTTGCTACTAGCCGACGATATTATAATTCATTTGTGAACACCAGTTGGATTATACTCCAAAATTATGAAGAACTGCATTTTTCCCACCCTTCCACACCCAGATATGTATCATGCAGCGATATTTTGGCAATCGAAGTAAAATCTTCGAAGTGTCCTGTTTGCTTACACTGAAAATCTATTTGACACACGGGTGCCGTGGTAGCCCAATTGGAAAAGTACCGGATTAACAACAAGAATATTGAAACTCTGTCCGACTAGAGACCGCCGAGTACATGTGGTGCATGTTATACCTGTAGTGGCCTCAAATGTACTTGCGTTGTTGTGACGTGTGTGTTTAAAAAAAAGGCGTGGAAGTGGGGGTCAGCTTAAGTGTGTACCTCATCATCTGAGAGTGGTATGAAATTAAGAGGTGTTATTCTGGGATCATTCCCTTCGGGATTGATTTCGAACCGTTTCCAATAGTCTGTTATGTTGCTTCAGTGCTACGTAACTCATATTCCTTACCCGTACCCTCTGATACACGAACGAAATAAGCTCTATAACTGTGACGCTGCTATCGTCACAGTTTGAATCGTTAAATTTTAAACCTAAATCCTAAATCTTTACCAAGTACATTCACCCAATGAGTACGTGACTGCCTTAAGAAAAGGCAAGCATATCGCCCGTAGATTAGATTAACCTTTTAATTTTTTATTCCATCTTGTACATGTGGTCATTAGGTGTTACCCTTTGTCCTTCGAAATGTTCTATCAGAGCGTTACTGCTAATTAAGCATCATACTACCTCTAAATCAGATTAAGGATCACGAGCTCGTACCTTCTAAAACCCTAGAAACATTATTTCAGGCCTTATAAAAACACAGGGTACTAGGAGCAAAAAAAAAGAGGAGAGTTCGAAAGAAAGTTGTCATCTCTAAAACAACTACTGCGGAGAGGTCCAACTATGGGTAAGCTGCGTTTGCAATATACTACTTTGGTTTCCGTATTTGTACTCCTGTTAACGTTATATATATATTAATCGATAGCTTAAAATAAAGCAATTTTATGATTAATCAGGCGCGTCTACTTCCCCTCAAATAGTATGGCTAATCAAATTGGGAGATGGTATCAGTAATCCTTTAGACCATGGTATCTTTAAAGAATAGAGAGCGCTAAAGCTGTGACATCTGGTGCCGTGACCAGGATGACAACTTCTTTCGAACTCTCTTCTTTTCTTGCTCTTAGCGCCCTGTGTTTTTATAAGGCCTAAAAGAATGTTTCCAGGGTTCTAGAAGGTACGAACTCGTGATCCCTAATCTGATTTTGAGGTCTTATGATGGTTAATTAACAGTCACGCTCTGATAGAACAATTCGAAGGACAAAGGGTAACACTTAATGACTACATGTCCAAGCTTGAATAAACAATTAAAAGGTTAATCTAATATACGGGCGATATGCTTGACTTTTCTCGGGGCTTTCACGTACTCAAAGGATGAATGTACTTCGTAAAGATTTAGAACTTAGGTTTAAAATTTAATGATTCAAACTGTGACGATGGCAGCGTCACATAACAAAAAAATCGACGCACCAAGAAGAAGTTGTCCGATTACGATAAAAATTGATAGATGTGAAGAACATACATAGAAAAACAAACGATTAAAATTTCAGAACAATTCAATTATTTAAGAGTTTAACCGTTTCAAAAGATGAAAATCAATAAGGCGTTGGATCACGTCTGGCCTGTATGCAGGCTGTCACACGGCGTGGCATAGAATGAAGACGTTCCCGGATGGTGTTTTGCGGAATTTCTTGCCAAATTGTCTCGCGACTGTTGGGCTAAATGGTTAACATTCCGGGATGGTCGTAATTAAGGCTAGGGTTATAATCGTCTTTCCATAACGTTCAAAATATGCTCTTTGGGAGAGAGATCGGGAGACTTAGCTCGCCAAGGAAGTGTTGGGAAAGCTTGAAGACAATTCGTAGCAACACGTGCCGTGTGCGGTCGGGCATTATCTTGGGAAAAAGTAAGACCGAGGCGTCGCAAAAGGAACGCTTACACAACCGGTCGTAGAAGGTCGTCTACGTACCGCTGTGCTGTAAGCATGCCAGAACTGACTACCAAAGTGGAGTGGCTAACAAACTAGATGTCACCCCAGGCCGTAACGCCCTGTTGTGTGTATGTGGCTTGCGATAGTAAGGACAGGATCCCAACGCTGCCTTTGTCGTCAGGACACAGTTGGAAACGGGACTCGTCAATAAAGACTATACGTTCCCAGTCAGCGCCGTTCCAAGTTGATCGAGCCTGGCACCACTGCAATTCTACACGTTCTTGGTGTGTCGATTTTTTTTTGTTATAGAGTGTAAATCAGAAATTAGAATAAGACAAAGCTATATAATTCGACTTTCAACAATAATCAAGTCTTTCACACCAATGTTTCAAATTAAACGAACCCTTTTAGTTACTCGCGTCAAAATTCAAGCACGTTACAAATATTCAAAAGAATCCCATCGAAAATAACATTCGGTTCAAGATTTTTAACTTAAATTGGTTTTTAAAGTACTGTTCCTCGAATTGGAAACAGTCTTCTATTCTGAAGAGCGTCCAAGATCTGGATAAATAAATTCCTTCACGATGTCACCTCTCTCTATTTAATCAACTCGTTGCACTGATAGTTTTGAACAAATAGATTACAATATCTGGCAAAAAGGAGGCTGGAAGTCATTAAAAAGAACAATGTTTCAGACACTTTCGTGTAACTAATGATGTCGACGCGATCTGCGAAACGCGGCATACGGTTCTCACATTCGAGTATTACTACAGCAGACTCGGTAAAATCTGATCATTATTTCTGAAAAGAGCTTCTGTTGTGAACAGTCTGCAAAGCTCAGAGCATCATTTTTAATTCCATATACGTGATGGTTTCGTTTTGAAAAAAGACTGGAGCTTTTCGGAAAATCTGACTAACTCAATGCGAGTTCTTAATGTCATTTCTGCACGCTATCATAAATATGTCCCTATTGATCAAATGCTGTTATTTATTTTTAACTATTGAGTCCCTCATTGTATTTATGGAAATATTTTCCATGCGTACATATAAGATCTGCAATATTGTTTAAAAATTTTTAATTTAAGTATATTTATTTTCAAGATCAAATGACTCGTCTAGGTTTTTCCACTGGTATTATGCAGTTTTGCATTACATAAAAGGTTACATTTATATTAAACTAGAAGGATTATCTATGGAATTGGTTAAACATTGATTTAAAGAGATCAGAATAATCACTTTGACGAAATAGCTCTCTCTCTCTGCTTGCTTCATTAATTCATATGATTCATTTTACATACATGGCAATATGGTGTAACACAAAATTACAAATGGTGTCTAGAGAAGGCTCGCTTGTTTTGGGGTTTTATGGCGCAAGGGTCATATTTGGTCATTTGAGTTTTCGAGTGCTTATAAATACCCATTAAATTCATTTCCTGTAAAAATGACAAATGAACAGCGTAATTTTGCAAACAGATTTCCTATCAATAATTCCTAACGACTTTTAGCACCAGGTATGCGTTATCCAAATGGCAATTCACATTTCAGTCCAAATTTCATCTTCATTATGAAAGCATTGAAAAGGGTATTGATGTAATATTCATGATTAGGTTTTCAAGTAAACACATTATTTTTTTTTTGCCTGAAAATTCCATTCATCGCGTGAAATAACAAATTATTGTTTCACAGTTAAATGTCTTCAGTACAGCTTAAACAAAGTAAATCGATTACAGTTTTTCGAAAAAACGGAAGATTATGTTTACAGAGTTTTTGAAGAAGGAAAGGCAATGCCTTCAACTAATGTTTCAAATAGCAAAGTTGCATACGAATAGCTTCAACTCGTGTAGTAAACAACCTTTACCCTTCTGTCACTTGGATAAAAACTTTCACATTTTCAAAAGTTCTACTCAGAATATTTCAGGACCGTGATCTTATTCTCTAAGATCTTTTATATAGAATTCGCTTTACTTCAACTGGCATTCAGTTTTAAATCGATTTTTGTGGTACTTTTGTCAATTCAGATATACGCTTTTGAATGTGAAATTATGAATGTTTAGAATGAAAGATGTTTTTTTTTTTTACTTTTTTGAAAACTCAACACAATATAATTTGAAACTTGAAAAATAAATGTAAGTTGTACTGATTCTATATGATCTTTGCCTTCGTGATTTATCCCGGACCGTCAACAATAGCACGTAGTGATGATCTAGTGCAAAGCTAATAAAACTACCTACTTACAATTACTGATTTTGATTGTCGCGCCGATGGAAACACCTATGTAAAAATTTAGAAATGTCTTTGAATTACAACATATGCTTACCTATACCGGGGCTCAAAATACCCTGGTGCACAGGTGCACTGTGCACATGAAAATAAAATTGTGCACCAAATGTTTTCCAGTTAGGTGCACTGAGTGCACCTAACGTTTAAAAAATGGGAAGGGGGGAACGTGTTTTATGTTATTTTGATGTTTGAACAAAATATTAGTATCGACCCCTCTCTCTCTCTAAAGAAACGTGATTAAAATTCCTAATTACACACTATGCGAAAACAAAATCGCTGGGCCGTAACGGGTTTATACAGGAGGAAGGTTTAATTGCGTATCTACCACCAGAACTTTCCGATGGTAGAAACATTTTCTAGATGGCTCTGTTCAAGTCACTGTCCCGACAGCCGCACGCAGGAGAAGGGAGAATTTCGATTTTTAAATATTTTTATTTACTATCTTCTTCGAACCTATAAAAATATGCCCAACATATGAAGTATTTTACATTACATTAATACTCTCGTATTACGTTTTTTTTTTAATGTGTACCTAAAATATAATCTGTGCACCTAATTTAAAAACTTAGGTGCACATGGAACACCTGTATTAAAAAATCTATTTCGAGGCCTGACCTATACTATTTTAACTTTACTGGTCTTACTTTAAAATACAACTTTATTTTAACCTTAATTGTTTTATTTTAAAATTACTTTATAGCTACATTAAGTATTCTTTTTAAAGTAAGGTGATCCAATTGTTTAATCGTAATAATTTGAAAAGTAATTCGGAAGCCTTCATCTCATCCTCTTCGCCTTTTGTAGTCTGTTTATTTTTCACATCATTCAATTTTGCTTGGAATAATCTGTTAGAAATATTCTAGGTGGAATGTTCTATATGGAATATTCTAGATGGGTCACACAGAAATATGTATAAACTAGTAACAGTAGCAAACTATGTTCTTTTTTACATTCAGAACAGAGTTCAGGTAATATCTTAGTTTTAGAGGCGCCAAATTCGTTTTTTTTTGTATTCACGTTCTGAGTGTTTGGGAAGACAGCAGTATGCTCCGCAATCCATGAGGGATTTTGCCTTGCATTACAATAACCTTTTATGTTATACTAGGGGGCCTGCCCCCTGCTCGCTGACGCTCGCCAACCCCCGGAGGATTGCTTTGCTGCGCGAACCTATGCTCGCTTCGCTCGCCTCAATGAAGACATGTGTCCTAGCAGAAGGGATTGTTTACAAAATATGTTACCAAAAAAATGTTTTTCAAATCTAAATTTGCTGTATTACATAAAAAATATATACAGTATCTCTAAAATCAGAATTCAAATGAAAACTGTGCAAATTTTGACTCGAAATGTGAGCGTTGCTTTGGAAATTGAATACCCAGCATGTTGTTTGTGTGTACATTTTCCCAGCACTCAAACGACCCACACTTTTTCATTGAGTTTGTTGCCGAAAGTTGTAGTGTAAGCGTCTTGTTGAACTATAATTGTTGGCCCTGAAAAGGACCGTTTTTTAAATGGCCCTGAAAAGATCCTCCGCTTTCTTTGATTTCTATTATAAACTAACTGCAACAGCTCATTAAAATTTCCTTTTTTTTTTCAATAAAATTTCATCCGATAACGCTATAAATTCAATTGATGCGCGAGACTTCGCGATAAACAAACAAACCGTACAGTGTTGATAAAACGCGATTACAAATAACGCCTTTTTTGCGTGCCACGTAAGAGAATTATATATATAGATTCTTCACAGGGAAAAATTGTCCAGTGGTGATTGAATTCATGATTCAGCAATAAAATTCATACAGTCCACTGTCGCTGGTCGTGTGGGTGAATTAATTTATTACTAAATGAGTTTCAGCAACACTTCTACAACCATCATATTTTGTTTATTATAACACGATTTATTTTTTAATACGTAATTCTACAGATAATTCTATATTTACCTATAAATTTAAATGGAAAGTTGGTCAAAATATACACAAACTGGTAAGTAATAAACCCATACTGGCAAGTAATAATCTTTTGCAACATTTCACAAAGAAATAAATATTTCCTTAAAATCTAACTCACGAATAATTTATTTACAATACAAAACAACGTAGAACATAAATACAATATTAGAAGCTCAACAAATATAAATAAAATCTCAATTACACATAGATTTCTGAAAAATTAAAATGTGAGCAGGCGTTTTGTTCTGACGTTAAATCTACATCAATACAAAATCGACCGCCATTCATCCACCAATTTCGCCGCATTATTTAAATAAGGTTGATTTAAGCTATGTAGGTGTATATTATTGTTAAAACTGCACGCAAGTGTTGGCCACTTGCAGGTAGCAGTCTGATTGCAGACAGCAATGAGAAATATGGGAAATAGATATATAAGCACAGGAAATAAAATATGTGTAAAAATATATTTAGTGTCAAAAAACGACAAATTGCCTCGAAACGAAGGAATATAGGGGATGCAATTGTAATATATGTTCAAAATCAATTGTAGTAACATGCACGAAGTGTGTTTTTAATGAAAAAAGGATAATTACACTTAGAAGTAAACGATATGCCATCATATATTTTTGGATAACTTTATTTCATTTAGATATAGGAAATTCATATTTGTGAATATGGTGCTGACATTCACTATCAATGAATTGAAATAAGTTATGAACTATGAGCAATGAGTTTTTTTATCAATAGATGTTGGCAATTGAGAGAGTTGAGCGCATATGCTATGCATGGGTCTAATCCTTTTTTTTTTCTTTTCAAAAATGATAAGTAAAGAAAAACAACACGCACCAGTCTTTCTGAAATTGGCTCTCGCAAACTTTTGCTACAAGTAGGGTGTTCAGGGTTACGGGGGCGAGAAAGGCGTATGAAAGTGCGTAGCGTGTTGAAATTTGTTTTGCCGAAACGCATCGAGCTTTCCTATTTGTTTTTCAAGGGTTACTTTAACTGATTTAGAAAGCGCATGCTTTGAGTTTTTATTCTGACGAATTTATTATACCTTCTTTATTTTTTAGGGTCTATCCCAATGGGAGAGCAAGATAACAAGTAGAAAAAACATTGGTTTAAAAAACTTGCAGTGGTTTCTTGCTGGTCTGGTTGCTTCTTCAATTATTTAAGCATTCAGTTGCCTGGTGAAAAAGCTGGATTAAATATATGTTTATTTTCTTATTCGCTAGAAAATGTTTTCAGCGTTTTTTCGCCCTCTCATTTCGTTGTGGAAACAACTTTAGGGCTCAATCTGGCAAATTTAGCGGATGGGGTTTTACGTACCCTGTTATGTATACAGTGTGTTTCGAAAATATCTGGTCAAATTGCAAAGGGTGTTGAAACCCAAAGTAAACATTCTTACACAGAATGTGTGTCTAGAAATGTCCCGTGTAGGTGGTATATGGCGCTATTTAGGTCAGTTGATTACATCGTTTTTGTGGAGTAAAGGGTCATCACCCCTCAGATTTTCAAAGACAAGTTCCGAATTTGTGAACCGTATGTCCCTTTAGGATTTAGTCAGATATTTTCAAAATACACAATATAAAGACTAAAACATCATTCTCCAATCGGATTTTAACGACATGCATTGCTATAGGAATCCGAAGTTTGCAGTTGAAATCCGTGCGGGGAATGATGCCTTATGCCAAAGAAACGATGTCAACGACTTATCATCTGAGCTAGACGTGGCATTGTCGGACACATATTATCTGACAAAAATGCTTATGTTGGGCCCATCTACCATCCTTTGCAAGTTGGAAAATTGGAAATAGCAGATCTTTTGGAAAATAAAAATATAATATCTTTGGAAATTGGTGTTGTTACGTTTTACTGGTGGTAAAAAATGAATATTCTTTGGTCAACAACTTAATATTAATTATTGTATCGGAGACGGATGAAGAATCAGTATAACTGGCACAAATATATAAAGTGTAGACTGAAGCTTTCGGAAACACACACACACACACTAAAAAAGTGGTAGATTGTGTCGAGGATATAAACCGTAGGTCTGACGTAAATACTTGGGCCTGATGTTGGACTGTGGAAGAATGAATGACGCAGACATATGAAGTTTGAACGATTGCTTATTGCGTAAATATTGATAAATTAATTTATAGTTTAAACGATTAAATAGCAGTTTGATGTTAGCATATTAGGAAAATCGTATTGACTAAATTCGTCTGATTGTAGCGTTGCTCTGTAGATTTCGAACACCACCACTTGGGTGGTCCTCACTCTACGCAATTCAAAGTTATACTGGCCCGCAGCTTGACCAGCAACGTAGAATTCTGACACATTGCAAAGCTCCTCCCAGCGCTTGGAGTGCATGCGCAGGCGGTCCGAGTGACATGTCAGGTATTGACATTGTTTGCCTATAGTGCGCTATTTTTATTTTCTAGATGTTTTTTCTTCTTCCGAAATGCTAAGCTGAAACAGTTGGCATTCTTTTATGTAACGCTCGACTTCCCAGCATGTCACCGCCTCTGTACTGTTCAGATTTTAAAGACGTATTTACGTCAAAATAAATCATACGTCAAACTATGTCATTTCATTACATTTGATTAAAAAATGCTTTATTAGTGATTTTTAAAAGTCATTTATAAGTTTCAAACGCTCATAATTCTAATACAATTTTGGATATTTCAGTTTCCACACAATTTCAACAAATTGAAGCTATTTAACAAAATTTGGTATGCCCACTAAATTCCGTTACTTATTTAAAGTGCTACTTGTGAGTGAATTTGTTCAATGGCTTAATATGGTATTTTAAAAGGCCACATGCGTGAAGAAATTAACTTACACTTAAAACCACTTTTTGATTTAAGCTACCCTAGTTAAACAATTTATATTTACATCAGCATATTTGTAAACAACAATAACTTATCAAAAGTAAAAAAATTAACATAACTTATAAAAAGTAAACAAATTAACAACACAACTTATCGAAAGTAAACAAATTAACAACATAACTTATTAAAGTAAACAAATTAACAACAAGACTTACCGATTTTAAGTAAAAAACAATAAACAACATAAACTACCTATATAAACTAAACATCACATTGCAACATCTGTGATTTATCTCTACAAACAATATCTAACGCCCTTATCTCACTCAAAACATCCAGCACTGCTGCTATAAATGCAATAACAAATCATAGTAATGCGGAAATAGGAATGCCGCCTACACTTTCAATAATTCATACCAGAAAATAATAGTGGTTATGGTTAGCGGGGTTTAATGGAACAAGTGCCATATTTCGCCAAGCTGTGCCAAAGGACATACAACTTCAAGTAATGCGTATACACATTCGGCATGTTTTACCGACGCAGAAGAGGTAAATACAACAAAGAAGTTAACGAGATCGAACCTTCACCTTCTACAGCTCACAGGTTGTGTGAACTGTCGGCAAACCACTGAGCCAAGGCAACTAAATTGTTACAGTCGGGATTTATACGTTTAATATTACATGGTCTGATCATCAAATTTATATTTAATCAAAACAGTCATTTACATTAGATTTGGACAAAATATAATAAAATTCGATTCACTGACGCATGATTTATATATATATATATATATATATATATATATATATATATATATATATATATATATATATATATATATATATATATATATATATATGTACATATATAGATGTGTGTGTGTGTGTGTGTATGTGTGTGGTTCTAGGCAAGGCTGTAGATTAGTTAGCATAACTAAAGATTTTACACAATTATAAAGCATCTTTAACAAACTAATAATTTCTAAGAATTTAAGATGATGCTCTTCACAATTTTAGTATTTTGAATCGATTAAATTGCTCAAGTATGTAGGAAATGCTACTTAATTAATTATTTATTTTACAGTAAGTTTAAGTTAAAAAGTAACTCCGCAGATAGTTATCTATTACCTTGAAATAGTATGAAAAAATTGGAAAATCTTGACAAAAAAAAAAGAGTGTGATACCGTTCGAATATTTGCGTTTCGTAGTACTTTCGAAGCGAATTTCTGTTTCTTAAAGAAATTATTTTGTCTTTGGAAAAACTGTGTTAAAAAAAGGGAACTCCTGTCAGAGTCAGGGGAATGGGGTAGAATGACGAATATCAAATATAGAAGCATTTGATCATGGAGAAAACTTCACTACTTAAAAAAATATCCTTGCTATTTTGATAGCAATAAAAAATTCGGCCATCATCCAAAAACTTATAAGTTACATGTATATTCACTCAATCCTCTAACTAAAGTATGGCAGTCATTTAAAAAAATTATCTTGAGGACTAAAATCGAGAATTCCAGTTTAAAAAATAGAATTAATTATCGTTCTAATATTTGCTTTTCGTGGCTCTTTCAAAGTGAATTTCTGTCTTTTAAGAAAATTATACTATCTCTACTAAATTTTCGTACAAGCTAGGGAAACTACTGTCAAAATCAGGAAGAATAGGTTTGCATAGCGAATTTATTGTGAAGAGTTCTACTTTTATTTTTAAAAAATCTCCCTTGCTATTTCGACAACAATAAAAAGTTCGGCCATCATACAAAAATTTAAGTTACATGTATATTCATTCAATTATCTTACTAAAGCCAGGAGCAGTCACTTAGAAAAAAAATCCCCTGATTTCTAAAGCAACAGGAAGCAAAACTTCCTACACCTCAACGAAACTGCCTGAAGCAGCATGAAGATAAAAAAGAAATGGCGAACCGCGGAATCCAAATAAGATCTGAAAAGGAACAACGCTCGGCGGGGTTACCTCTCTTACTTAATAAAACAAAGAAACCAGAAATCTATCATGCAGTAAATTCATTCCCCCAGTGAAAGTAAAGAGTGATTTCAGAGCTCTACAGCGTGGTAGTAGGGAAAAAAATTCAGACTTTATGCTCCAGCGAGCAGCAATGTCGAAAAAACAACTTTTTCCATGTGGAAAATAAGACGAATCCTCGTCAGTAGCACATTAGATTCCATTGGACTTTACCGCACAGTCAATACAGGCATGGTAAAATCTTGCTTTTTCTCTCCCTATGGTCTGCAGTTTAATGTAGGCAAATAGTTGCCTTTCCGGATCGGATTTTTTATGTTCCCCTTTTTCTTTCAGTCTGAGTGAGGATTCAGTTTTCAATATGAGTATGCTTTGGAGTTTCTTACTATGTTTAATGCGATTTTGAATTATAAAAGGAAATTTATCTTATATTGAAGTGTGGGTTGAAATAAGGACGATATCGATCTGTCATTCCGTTGTCATCTAAAGAGAATATGGAATTTAGAATGAAGATATGTTGAGGACAAGAAATAATTTCACGGTGTGAGATTATTTATTTTACTAGCACTTGAGACAATTGATCTTTTATGCAATAAATAAAAATATTGAATGAAACATCGGATGTTTATGCATTTGAGTAGAATTTCATGTTTTCAGCAAGTGACATTCGGTAAGTTACTTTGCGAGTTTTATTTTATTGAACTGCCTTCTAAACTTTTGGAAAATTTAGAGTTAACTCAAAATAAGCTCAAGTTTTTGCACTTTAATCTATAAGTATTACATGCGTTGAGTTTCGATAGACAATCTTATTTAAATAAATTGTGTATAGATGGTTGTTTGGCTGTACTTTCTTATGGTACAAGGTTAGATATGTCCAAAATGTACAAGAAAAACAAATATATTTTTCGTCAAGTAAATAGACATACGTAGAAAATGATTCTATAGCAGTTTAGTTCAATTATGGCGCATTGGCCAGTTTTATCCAAGCTGGACAACTTTTTTTAATTTATGTCAAGTAAATAGACCTGCACACAAAAAGTGTATTTCCCTGGTTTGTTGATTTATTTAATACACAAAGACCTGATTTGGGCATTTGCGTCAAGCAATGTTTTCCTTCTAAATAGACAGACACAAAAAGTTTATTTCTATGGCCAACCAACGAAAGGCCCACAACTGCCCATGCTACACCAATATTTCTCTATGAAGTAAATGACAGTGTGTAGGAAAACAGTTGGCATTCAAAACAGCTTGCTGTCTTATCGGAATGGATAAATACAGTTTCTGTATGCTTGCCAAGGGAATCGTGTGCCATTCTTCCAGCAAAATGGTGACTAGTCCAGATACCGATGATGGCGGTGGATAGCGATCACGCATTTTTCTCTACAATGTTAGACCCCAAAGATTTAATAATATTGAGGTATGGTGACTGCGTTGGCCAGGGGAGATGTGGCAAATCATCCTCGTGCTCAGAAAACTAATCATAGACGATGTGAGCTGTGTGAACAGGGACTTTGTCGTCTTGAAAGACACTATCACCATTGGTGGACAAAGTGTACCATGGGATGGACTTGGGACAAAATGTTCACATAATCCTTGGCCTTAATGTGTCCCTGCAGAGTAATCATGGGGCCCACAGAAAACTACGATATGCCTGCCCAAACCATCACAGAACCCCCGCCATGTTTCACTCTTGGCAACAAGCAGTCTGTACTATAGGCATGAGATGGCGTTCATCAGACGTAAACTCGGCTAGAAGTGGGGAACAAGACTCATCCAACCAAATTACTGTCTTCCATTGCTCCATAGTATTGGCCTCGTGACTTAAACACCACTTTTTCCTGTTAGAGGAATTAGCATCACAGATGAGTGGTTTTTGAATTGCAGTTCAGCCAGAAATACACTACTTATGGACCTCCCTTCTTATTGTTCTGGTTTCACAGGGTTTGTGAGCACGACATTCATTTCAGCAGTAACTTTTGCAGCTATGGTCTTCTTAGTTTTAGTCACAATCCTACTTAATGATCGTCTGTCACGATCACTCAACACACACTTTCGTCGCGCTGTGATTTAGCGGATGTTGTTTATTCCGCTTTTCAAATATGCGGAATATATCTTAGATACAGTACCTCTTGAAAAACTAAACACTTCGGCTACCTTGCATAAAGAAGCACCCACCAGACGAGCTCCAACAATTTGCCCACGTTCGAAGTCTGTTAACTGGAGTAGATGAGCAATTTCTTAGCGTTTTGAGACTCATATTCGTAGAAAACACCATAATGTGTTGTATGGGTCAGGCTCCTCCCTTATGACGTCCTGATGCACCAACACTTTCATTTTCAATTAACTCCTTTAGGTTTTTACCTTTTGAGTTTCCTCTTGTTTTAGAAATTATATATATATGGGATGGTGCGTGAATTCTCTATATAAATCTACAATGTTTCACCAATCCACGTCAAATTTGGTACACATGCTATAGAACACTGTGGAAAACATAGCTAATCAGACCAATCTGTAGTCATGGAAGTTGCCAGTCCCAAAAGTGCCACTCGAAGCCCAGATTTTTATATCTAGTTTCTTTTTCAGCAATAACTGGACATGGATAAGGAAACAAGTTCTACAAGGTTTGTCTTTGAGTACACAGGGAAATGTCGCGGTCATGTTTTTGTTGTCGCGGTAAGAAACACATTCTACAGAGTTTGTGTACTTCAATTAATACAGGAAAATGTCGCGGTCATATTTTAGCAGTTGCGGTCATATTTGGAAACCTAGCAACGCCATATTATTCAGCTAGTATCAAATAAGATGATTCAAGAATCTGACAAATTCTGTACTTCCACAAATGCCGTTCCCCCATTTTATGGACATCTCTCGCACAATACGGTTTACTTCCCAGACAGAACTGAAAAAAAAGGTATAATTTAATCGGGTTGATTGCGAATACCCAATTTCGTGCAAGCGAGCATAGCTTTTTCGAGTCAATAGTACTCTTGTTAGGGGACTTCTTTCCTCATTTATAAAGCTGACGTGGAAAGGCCCGCTCTCAGCTTGTAATAAAGGTTTGGGTCTGCACTCCTAACTTCTGTATAACAACGCCCTCTGGGGTCGCACGAATCGCATTTGGCTTCGGAAGGGAAAAAAGTAGGGAAAAAGCAACTTGGGCCGGGGCACTCATCCCGGCTATTATCTTTTCTTCCTTGCCAACCCATTATCCGCGGCCTTTTCCTTCTTTTCCGCTCCCAAAAATTGTTTTTTGGAGGAAATTATTCTCCTGTTCCGTCTCCTTCTTCCCTTTACTTTTTTTTTCGCGTTTAGCTTCCATTGGTGGGACACAGGCGGTGAAATGAAGAATCGCTTCAGCTTTTCGATACGCTACGATGTCCAAGAACGAGTTTAGAAGACAATTTCTTAGACCAAAGGGTTTTTCTTTGGTTTTGCGGCCGCAATGCCTTTTAGTAACTTCGCCAAATATTTGAAGGATTTTTTGTAGCAGCTAAGAAATGTGAGGTCCCACTATTTTATCCTTTGGAGATCACACAAGTATATACTTTACAGAACCTGCACCGTTCCATGAATAGTTACCAATTTGTTTTGATATTAGTGATCAATAGAAACTTTCTTAGTATCTTTTCAACTAAAAAATGTGCTCAGTCTTTATGAACGTTGTGGTATAATACCAATGCTACTCTATTAAGAAATATTTTTATGCTCAGAGAGTTAATTAAAGAACTTCGGGTGATATAATAACTCTCCAAATACAACTCATTAATTCAAACACTCCGAAACTCGTTTGATGGTCTTGAATATTTTGCATTTAGTATTGTTATTACGATCCATTTCTGGACACAGATTGTGAAATGAAGAATCGCTTCATCTTTTTCAATACTCTATGTCCATGAACGAGATTGGAAGACAGTTGTTCAGATCAAATGGATTTTTATTTTCGGTTTTGTGTTCAAAATGTGGTTTACTAAATTCTCAAAATATTTGAGAGATTTGTTATTGCAGCTCAGAAATGAAAACATCTGAATTTCGTCTTGCTGTTTAGTTGAAAGGCTTCGGACAGCATAATGATATGTTCGGTACACAATGATACGTTTTTCAAAAATGAATATTTTGTTCCTCCCATTTCTTACTTAGAAATAGTGCGGTTTTGTAATTTTGCCAAACAAGAGAGTGTTAGTTTTTATGATAGGGTACCATTTTTATTTTACAATAACTTTTAAATAAATTATCTTAATTAAATTTTTTAATGATTATTTGCTCCTTTAATCACAAACGACAGCCTGTTGTTCACCAGCTAAATCAAATGCTGATTCATCTTATTAAACCCACATTCTATGGAAGCCTGAGTCGATCAATTTCATACAGAGATAAATTTCGCAACCTCGCACATTATCGTTCTCCATTGCCTGCGACGCATTTTCATCAGCTTTTCGACGAAAAATTGTCCTTTAATGATTCTACTCGAAATTGCACACCAAAGAGTTGCGCAACAGAGGTGAAATTGTTTATAAATTTAACTCTGATTTACTGAAACCCAATGCCGTCAGTTCTATTTGTTTACATATCTACTGATGTGGAAATGAAGTACGAATAATTAAATGAATCACGTCTCCGATAGAGCCCGTTTTTACAGTGCAACCGGTGGTGTTGTTTGTTATTAATTAAGTACACAATATGTAAAAAATAAATTTTTTTAAACATGGAAAAAAATAGTAAAACTTGTTTTTTTAAAGGCTATTCCAAATTAAAAATACGTCCTTGCATTTAACACCCTATGGTTTATGTTTGATAGTGTTGAGTTATTTTTTAAAGAATTTACTGTGTAGTTGTTAATATTTATTTGCGCATATATATGTATAATGTGTTATGTACTGCCTTTGCTCCAACTATGGGCACTTGGTAATTTTTCTCGGGTTAGTCGTGAAAAAAAATATACATTCAAGATAATCCCCGTGGGTGAGGAATGTAAACTGATCAAGCCCGTTTCCATTAATGGGAAAGCGCTCATTAGTACTGGCGTATTTGGCCGTCTCTGGATGATTTCCGACCAAGATGTGGTGTTTCTTCCGAGTGAATAGTCCACTAGCGAGAGGAGGGTTCTGATGGCTGACCAATTAGAATGGATTGGCTTCCCCTTCAAGTAAAGATGATACCTAACCTCTGGATGAGGGTTGAATTATGTGGCGGTTCTTAAAAATTTGAATTACGATACCAATCGTCCTGCATCATCAATCAGAGCCTTTTGCCTTTCGAGAATACGACCGGGAAGACATAAGAAAGCGGATGACTATACTTAGTAGACTTTCCCGGCGACCTCACGGAAGACTTGGCCTGAAATAACTTCCCGGCGACCTCGCGAACTTCTTGGGAGGATATTGATGAATCCAGAAGCTACGCTTTTCCATGGAATGTTACTGCTGCTAGACGTGAGGTGTCCAAAAGGTTTAAAATGTCTTCCTCTCCTTACAGATTCGATTCCAGCCCGACACATGTATTGCCGAAACCACCCCGTATTTTTTCCATATTATTTTTTACCTAGATTGTGTGTTTCTGTTCTTCGTGTTTTGCCATCGGTCCTCATCTCTTTTCTCCTGGACTTGTATCTTGTGTTTAATCCATTATTTGTGAAAATTGATAGTTCTGTGTCTTGCCGGGGACGCTTATATTTAACTGTTAATATGCGCCCATTCTTACTTTAATTAATATCGAATAAATTGTCTTTTAAATTTTAATAGAACTGTTAATTTGCTTTACTGTTCGTATGGAAGCAAATCGTAATTTTAGCTAAAGTTTTTAAATTATACGGGCCAATCTCAAATTTATAACACAACAAGAGACTTCGCAGATAGATATCGCTGCCTAAACAATGTAAATATCTTAAATTTGTTTTACTAATTTTGAAGAGTTTCTGGCAAAAAATGAGACACCGCATCTAAAATTGTTTCAGGATAGGAAATAACAAAAAAAAATCGTTATTTAATTTCCATTGACCAATTTTTATTTTGCTAAACATTAATTAAGAAATATTTTGAATGAAATGGTTGAAAGGGTAGTTTTTAAATTTAATTATCAGAAGGTTAAACGTTAGAAGAATATAAGTTTTTAAAATTAAAGTAGATATCACATGCATCAGAAATTACAATCATGGGCTCCCGTCACTTGGCTTCGATTGCTTTAATATTCAAAAATTTGTGGAGAACAATGCACATAAATAAAGCTTGAATGAATTCGTTATTGGGGGTAACAAGACAACGAAGATTTGCATATTGCATTGCTGAGCTGATGCCACCATAGTTTGCACATTACAGCTCTGTTTCTACCACAAATAATTCCATAGTGTCTTCCGCCATCTATTTGGTAGAAGTGTACGCTTCGGGATGATGTCATTGAAAGAAAAGGGGAGAACGTATTTATGTGCTGCGGAAACTGGAGATCTGGTGTTTGATATATCCTTTAAACTTATTATTTTTGTAAATAATCAATGTGTTATCTGTATATCTTGAGTTCTGTGGGCGATCCATATAATTTTTTTATTATTATTCCTCAGGAATGCTTTGATAATTGAAGGACCACACCATCAACCACAGCGCTACAAATTGTTCAACACTCCAAGTGGTCATGACAAGATATCTAAACCATCTAGATCTGATAAATTTTTCTAACGAAGAGTTATCTCATCCATCAAGATCTGACCAATGTTTCTAACGAAAAGTTATCTCGTCCATCAAGATCTGACCAATTTTTCTAACGAAGAGTTAATCTCGTCCATCAAGATATATTTTTCTAACGATGAATTATCTCGTCCATCAAGATCTGACAAATTTTCCAAACTATGAGTTATCTCGTCCATCAATTTCTGACCAATTTTTGTAACAAAGAGTTATTTCGTCCATCAAGATCTGATAAATTTTTCCAACGAAGACTTATCTCGTTGTCAAGATATTGATCTATTTTTGATGATAACGAAATCAAGAACTGGTCAGATTTCTTCTAATTACGATATATCTAGTCCATCAAGATGTTATCAGTTTCCGCTAATAGAAATTGAACTTGTCGAGGCAACCACTAAGATGATTAAATACATTCTTACCACGTGGGCTCAAAGATAATCAATTCACATTTCCATACTTAACACATTCACCGAAAAATCAATTTCACGGAGAAAAAGTGAAGTGTAACCGATACATATAAATACCCAGAGCTTCGTCCTTGCGAGGGATCAGGTTTTGAATGATTATGCTCGAAGATGGGACATGGCTGCGTAAAAGAACAAACAGAACCTTCTCTCCAGAGAAATCAAAAGATATGCTACCTGTATCGGCATTCAGTGTTCCGTTAATGCATATGTATGATCTAATTTGCAAGAGTATGCTAATTGGTTGCATTAAACAGAAAACTGTTTTAACATTCCAATTCATTAAGGAGATGTGTCAGAGATTATGGAAGATAATTCATTCGGATACCTCCACGACAGATTTTGATGATATGCATAAAACAATTTTTTTTACATTCGCTGTTCATTCGCTGAGCTGGTGTCATCGTGGAAAGTGGTGCAATGGAATATACCGGCGCGAAGGTATGATACTGTGCAGTAACATTTCTGCAATAGGGAACGAAAAATTATTTTGTGTGTTTTTATTGTAATTGACGATATTAGACTGATATGATTCAATTAGTAATGAAGGGGCTATAATTGTACGTGTACTATATATGCCTTATTAAGTAATCGCGTATCGCTGTCCCAGAATAATAATGAAGCAATGGCGAAATATGGGCATTTTGAGTTAAAGTCCCTTGTCTGACATCATTCATCCATCCTCTGGAACAAGGACATAACTGTGGTAATACTCATTTCCGCTATAGAGAGCATTGCGTCATTATTAAAATTTCAACTACTTTTCATCATTCGTTACAAGAAAAACCACTCAATTGTTAGTTGGGACTCAGATTTTAGTCCTTTGTTAGCAAAGTTTTGCATTAGAACTAGTATTAACTTTTTGACTACAGCAAAAAATATAACTGGGGCGATTCTTATAACTTTCAAGGTATAACTGATGTACCAGCCGTTATCTAAATTCTATATTGATGCGATTATTATACTTTCAAGGTACAACTGCTGAACTGGTCGTAATCTAAATTCTTTCTATACACAATTGAGGTACAGCTGTTGTACCGGCCGTAGTCGGATGGTTACTTTGAGGTTAGACTAGCACGACTGTTTCAGAAGAACAATGAAGAAAATGCAAAATTTGAGCATTTTGAGTCAAATGCATATCCAGCATATCAAATGCAAAGAATCATATCCAAGGCATGCTTCCCATACCTTGGATATGATTCATCCTTCCATTTGAACACACAAATGTAGAACATATTAACACATAGTGGAGAGCCACATAGTAAAACTATATTAACACCAGTGCAGAACATTGTGTTTTTTTTCGAATTTAATCATGATACCTAAGAATAAAAACTATGTTAGTGTTACTTGCAGCTTAAAATTTAGTACGGGAGGTAAGCTCTTCGATGCAACAATGACGCAAGTGCTGGTTAGAACGATTATTGTTTCTTTTTTGCCACCGAATGGAAAATATATTTTATTTAGGGACTCTGGGATTCTGGGAATAGACCGTTTTGTTGCCTCCAATGTGATGTCATTCTACTACCTACCAACCAACCAACCCAACTGGGTTCTGGGCTACTATAGATTCTATTCCACTGATAAGTAGGAAGGAACTGTCCTCTAAAAAACAAAAGTAAATAATTAACATTTAAATGGAGGTTTTAGTTTTAGTTTCTCAGCTTTTTCAAGCAAATTATTTCAAATTCATGTTACATGCACTGAATATAATTAGTAGATTTTTTTGCCATTAAGCATTAACCCAGCTGGTGGTTGCCTCTACAAGGTATTTCGTCACTAGCAAAACATACCAGATCTTGATGAACGAGATATTGAAGAAAGAAATTGAAGAAAACTTATCAAATATTGATCTTAGCATCATCAAAAGATCGGCAATGTCTTGATAACGAGATATTTCTTCATCCAGATATTCGAAAAATAGGCAAATTTAGTTAGATTGTATGGTATTTCTCTTCGAAACAGCTTGGAAAGTTAATTTTATAAACCCTGACGTAATTAAAATACCAATCCTGAAACGACCTCTACCCTTCAATCTGGAAAGAACAATTTCCGTTTACCTTAGGCATACGCAGTACTGTTTACAGGATGTGAAATAATTCAAGCCAGAGATATTTTAATTAAGTGGAAATGAGTTAATTTTTAATTTTGTGACCTCAACATCACATTTGGGGCCCTACGCGTCACAATCACTCATGAATTTCCGTGAAAGAAAAGTTTATTTTTTTTTACTCTGGAGAAAAATAAAACGTCCGTTTCATCATTTCTTCGCGTTTCCAATTTCGTAAGGACACAAGAATGAAGTGCTTCCTTACCAATGACAGCGAGTCAGTTGATTTCATTAAGGGTGGAGATTGGTGGAGAAAAGTTAATTTGCTGCATATTCCGTTTGAATTTCATTTCATTTCTTGATTAATTTCTCTGCTTATTTTCACTGTAGTTTTTTTTCCTTCAGAAAAATGCGTTGGAACTCACTTTCGAGGCTAACTCAAAACGAGAACTTTCGAAAGTTTTATTTAGCTTACCTTTTTAATTGATTACATTATATCCTCTGTTTGATAGCATAAATTGATTAAGACAAGGACCCGTAATAAAGTAATTAATAAATTAATTATCTAGCATGAAAATAACGAACAGATCAGGAAAATAAAACTTTTATTAAGGTTTGAGAGAAAATTTTCTCCTTGAAAATATTATGAATAAACATCTTTTACGTATTTATCGTCCCCAACAGGACTATAATTTAATTGCGACACTTTTATAATTTCAAATTAAATAAGCAGTACCTAACTGTAAATTATGTGTGTATCGAAACACATACTTCAGTAAAATACCGAACAAGTCAATTAGGATTTTCAACTGGATTATAACGTTCCTTTTCCGGGTAATTCAGTTTCGCCAAACATAAGACTATGGAATCTCTTTTTAAATATATTTCTAGGTCTCTTTCATTGCCCTCTTTTGTCTTTGCCGAACGCATCTGATGTAAACTAATATCACACCCAATCCTGTGTCTTGTGCCGTGAGACACTTGTCCTACAGGTTTACTGGTATTGTGAATAGTTAAAGGTGAATTTTGATTTACTATTTGTAAATTTATGTATGATTTATTATACTTTTCAAAAACATTATATAACCCTATAAGTGTTTCGACGAGGTATCCCGTCCAACATCTGGTCAATTTTTATAAAGACTAAATACCTTATTGAGACAAAACTTCACCATTACACAAAAGAGAATGAATATCCAAGTCGGAAAAACAAGTATTTTAGTCATAACTGGTGAGAGTTTGTAATAAGTTTTTTAACCAAAAAGGTACCTGTCAACAGCAGTTTTAGACGAAAAGATTAACAACCAGAAGGGTAAATGAAAACCACTTGATTAACCATTTATATTCAATGGTAAACATTAGTCATTGAAGTATTCAATTCAACAACATTCTATCTTGCTTATCATTGACTCTGCTGGATGAATTTGGTTGAGGTGGTCAAATGTGATTTAATAGCAAGTTTTAAGAAGAGTGGTAGTTGGTCTCTCATATTTGGTCAACATTGATCACGGTTGCGGTGTTTCAGGAACGATTTTATTCCAAGAGGAGCTGCTGTTACATTTTGAGTCACCAATGAGAACGAGCATCGCAGTTCGTGCTCCCGTTTATCAGAAGGTCTGTCCGCTATCCCCTCAAGAAACACCTAGGTTATTCTCTAGACATCCCCCTCAGTGAAACACAGATTCACAATCAATGCTCTGGCTAATGCCATATCGTCCATGCATTACAAAGTCAACTATTTTGGTAGCATGACCAATTCCAACATTTTATTCTTGCAGTGACGTAAGCAATTCTATTTCCTGTTAAAACCGTAACGTGGTGGTGACGATGCTTATCGTATGAGAAACAAACTTTATTGGAAAGCCACATAAGGGGTAAAACATTTGAATCGAAACAGTGCAGTTGATTTAGATACCAATGAATGCGAAATTTTCTATTGCACATACAAATTCTTGTGAAATTCACTGTCACCAGAGTCTTACTGCCAGTTTACTTTGAAAACAAATTTCATTAAAAAGGTTTGTATAAGTTCCTTCTTAATATTTATTTCCTATCTATATAATTTCAACAACACAGGAATTTCCAAAATAATTACAACAAAAGTCTTAACAAAATGAAGAATGAAAGAAAAATGTACAGTCATTAAATTAATATTTTGTGCCTCCAATATCTCTAAAAGAATGTACTACGATACGATTGCTGGTCAATGGGTATGTTTCAAAAAAATGTGTAACTCTGATTTAAACTTTTTATTATAATGTAAATATCTAAAAAACACACTTCTCAATAACAAATATCCGTATCCATTCTTTAATAATATTCTTGAAAGATTTATTTATATCAACAGCTACACAACTCATGGATAATTCTTTTTCGTAATTTCCTCAGAGCCATACGAGTTGCTTTTCAGTTTTATTTTAGTGTTATTTTTATTTTTCTGTTTTTATGAACTCGTTGCAAGGAAAGTATGGTGTAAGCATTTAGTTTGATTATGTAATTGGTGGCATTTGGTGGTAATTCTTAGGCTTGTTGTTGTTGATCTCACGGCTGCTGCTGCGGGTTTGATTTCGTTTTTTTTGCCCTGCTCCGTTTTGGTGTTTTGTTTTATTTTTGTTTTTCTTGCTTTTTGTTGGTGTTTTGGGGAGTGTATGAGCAATTTGCTCATTCGTAGAAAACACCATTTTATGTTGTCTCTGGGTCAGGCTCTTAACTGGTGACGCCGTGATCCACCAACATTTCTTCATTTTTTATCATTTTTTTAAGATTTTTGTTGTAATTTTTTTGGAACTTCCAGTGTTCTTGAAATTATATTGCTTACTATGCTATGTCTGCAGCTTCAGCGCGCTTGCCTGGGTAGTTTCGAGTTTCGGTTTCTGGTTTAATGCACCCCGGCTGTTTGTTTCTTTATATATATATATATATATATATATATATATATATATATATATAATTTCAAGAACACAAGAATTTCTAAAAAAATGTAACAAAAGTCTTAAAAAATAATAAAAAATGAAGAAATGTTGGTGGATCAGGGCGTCATCAGGGAGGAGCCTGACCCAAACAACATAAAATGGTGTTTTCTACATATGAGCAGCATTAGAATGAAAAAATTGCTCATACACTCCCCCAAACACCACCAAAAATCAAGTAAAACAAAAACAGATCAAAATACCAAAACAGAGCAGGAACAGAACGAAATGAAACCCGAAGCCGCAGCTGGGATATCATCAACAACAAGCCAAAAAATTGCCACCAAATGCCATCAATTACACAGTCTAACTTATATGCTAACATCATACCTCCGATGCAACTAGTCCAAAAAAATTAATAATAATATGAAAATCCCCAGCCCCTTATCAAAAATATATTCATAAATAGTAAAAAAATAAAATTGAAAAGCAATTCCCATGGCTCTGGGTAAATTACGAAAAATAATTATTCATGTGTTGTGTAGGTGTTGATATTAATAAATCTTTCAAAAATATTTTTAAAGAATGAAAACGGGTATTTGTTATTGAGAAGTGTGTTTTTTAGATATTTACATTGTAATAAAAAGTTAGCATCAGAATTACAAATTTTTTTGAAACGTACCAATTGACCAGCTATCGTGTTGTAGTATATTCTTTTAGAGATATTGGAGTCCAAAAATATTAATTTAATGACTGTAAATTTAAAATCGCTGCGTTTATCATATACATTAATGTCAACTTTGCCGGATGAAATATTGCCGGTTATGTTATTTTGTATATTTTATGTTGTTATTATATATATATATATATATATATATATATATATATATATATATATATATATATATATATATATATATATATATATAGGGATGTTATATAATCCGACTACTTTTTTGGGGGTGTTTTTCGTGGTATGTCTGGGAGCATGATGTTCCTGGTCAATTGAACGCCGAAGCCTACATGAACATTCTGGACAATCAGGTTCTTCCTACGCTCTAGCAATTTTATGGAATGGACGAATGCTACTTCCAGGACGACAATCCTTCATGTCATGTTGCAGCCTCTGCCAAGCAGTGGTTTCAAGATATGGATATAAAACGTCTTTCCTGGCCTGCTCAGAGTCCCGACTTTAACCCCATAGAACATTTGTGGGATGATTTAGATCGACGTTTACGTACCAGGGAACCGCGTCCGAAATCTATAACTGAGCTGGCGACATTCTTGCAGTAGGAATCAACACAAATACCCATAGCTGTGCATCAAAACCTGTTGAAAGTCTAGTGTAATTGCAGCATGTGGGGGACCAACCCTCTATTAAAGCATGTATTATTTCTCTTATACCATCACATCTTGCTGTCTCCGGTCCATTATTATATGGTAGTGTATACATGTATTTCCGTTTCTGAAAGCGCCACTGGTTTTTATAAGCTAGCAAATCCTTTGCTATTTTTACATAAGACAAGTAAATAGTCTTATTATAGTCTATGACACTGATTAAGACAACTATGGTTACAGTGAATATCATTTAGCATCATATCATTACAGTGAATATCATTATAACATTTAGACGAGTTGGAATCTTCTACTTTCAGCTCTGGTATAAATACTACAGTATTTGTATCTTACTCGTTCATTTACATTTATTTTGAATGCTTTCGAGAGTCCTTGTTTTTCATACATTTTTAATAGGAGCGTTTTAAATAATCCTTCTAGTTTCTCTATCGCTAATAATTTTAAATAACCTTCCATTCTTTGCCGTAAAGGAATGGGATGTTCCCGTCTAGCACAATAGCCTAACAATTCTATCTTGTATCAAATACTTTTCGCAAGAATACATCGCAAAGAGTTGTACTCGAAAGTGAACAGGAGAGGTTCATCTTATATCGAATAATCCTTAAAAAACTGATCTTTGAGAGTTGCGCTCGAAAGTGAAAAGGACCGGTCCATATACTACACATTCCCTTATAACTCTTACATCCAATACTTCTTTAAAAAAGTATCTTAAAGAGTTGTAGTGAAAAGAGAATAGATAGGTTCATATTTGAAAATTCCTAATAATTCTTGTATAGAATAGTAACATATTTATCTTAAAGAATGTGCTTAAAAGTGAATTGAGAGAGGAGAGGTCCATATTAAATGATCCCCAATAATTTTTTTTACTAAAACGCCTTAAAAAATTGCGCTTGAAAGGGAATGGGATGTGTCCATCTTACACAATCCCTAATACACGAATGGAAGCCAGGCCCAGTTGGATGTCGAGAACTGAATACTGGTTCATCCGATTGGGAATTACCGTCAACCATTCAATGCCACTCAGTTCATCTGCGGGCTTAACAAGAGTTATCCAAATTACTGACGGACTTGAACATCACTCGGTCCACTCGCATGTCCGGTTCGCTCTATCTGCGGACTCCAGATGGTCCATCCGGGCAAATACTCCATTCCACCATGACTTTCTGGCTGAAAAGGCGTGTTATGGACGGGAGGCACGCGCTCGTGTGATTGGATAATAAATCTTGAAAGGAATTATTCACTTACCCAATGGGATCTGCCGCATTGCCACTTCGCTGATGGTGGAGGTCACCACTGTTCTGTCTCCCGCTGAAACAGAGAGAAGAGACAATGTTAGCATTTGAATGTTTAATCAGCGATCGTTATCGGGGAAGTGCGGCGAATGAATTAAGCGGTTGTTGGATTTAATGGTGCAGTGAATTTTGCATACGGGGCTTCATGTCAATATGATGCTCTTGAAATTCGCTGGTCTTGCAAGCTGAATATTCTTTACGATGTCATATTCAATTAAAGGGAGACAGGACCAGCAACATTCTAACTTCAATGGAAAATTTAAAGTAAAAAGTGTCTTTAAGATAGTTACTTCGGCCTGTCGTTGTTAAGTAATGACATTTTTACTTTCATGTTACAGGAAATATATCATTTGCATGGTTCTAACTATACCTGTGATTCAACAATTTGTTTTAGCATCCTCATTCGAAATGTTAGTATTTGAATATTTGATCAGCGATCGTTATCGGGGAAGTGCGGTGAATGAATTGAGCGCTTGTTGGATTTAATGCTGCCGTGAATTTTGCATACGGGGCTTCATGTCAATATGATGTGCTTGAAATTCGTTTGTCTTACAAGCTGAATATTCTTTACGATGTCACTTATATTCAACTAAAGGGAGACAGGACCAGCAACATTATAACTTCAGTATAAAGTTTAAAGTAAAAAATGGCTTTAGGATAGTTGCAATCATTACAAGGTTACTTCTACATGTCACTTTTAAGTAATGAAATTCTTTAGTTTTTACGTTACAGGAAATATGTCATTTGCATGGTTCTAACTATACCTGTAATTCAACAATTCGTTTTAGCATCCTCATTCGAAAACTAAAAACATAATTTTACCGTATCATTTTCGTTATTTTTCTAATTAAGATCTGAATAAATTAGTTTTGTCCAAAATTAGTTTGAACGCTTCCAGAATGTCTCTAAACCGATTTTTTTAAGTAATAGGCAAATTTAATTGTAAGCAATAAATGAAATTTAAGAGTAGTTGCTACAATATATAGTTTTTACTTCTTTATCAACATGATAGGATATTTTGGTTGATGATCCCGTATCGTCGTCAATAGCCCGTTGTGTTGGTCCTGTACGAAATTAGTTAATATACCTTCCTACCTACTTTTATCAATATGGATTGTTATATAAAGAAATTTTGATTTTGTATGTAAAAATTATGATTTTGGAAAAAAAAGTTTTGATTTTGTGTACAAAAGTTCTGATTTTGTATAAAAAATTTTGATTTTGTTTAGAAATTTTTTTTATTTTGTATAGAAAAATTCTGATTTTGTAAATAAAAATTCTGATTTTCTGTGCAAAGAATTTTTGATTTTTGTCACCTTGGCATAAGAGAGTGTTCTTGATTAAAAATTCAATGAAATTGTTTCTTAAAACTTATTGAGCATAGTATGTCTGAAGAAAACAACACACTGAACACAAAGGTATGTAATACTGAATAAAGCACCATTAAAGAAGTAACACTCAAGTTTCAAATCGAAATTTGATTTTTTTAAAATTCATTACCATCATCTGTTCGTTAAAATTCTCAAATATGATGCTTTGCATCAGACATTATTATAAAGACTTACGGAATATCTTTAACTATAATGGTATGCAACTTTCTTTAGAACTTTTTCTGAAAATATCGTTTGAATTTAACCTAAATTGGTAGTAAAAACACAACTGCCTTTAGGGAAAAAAGTTGACACGTTTCAATGTCATTTAATGCGTACTTTCTGGATTAAAATGTTAAAGACAGTTTAGTGGATTACAAATTCATTAAAAGTAAGACAGTCCCAAATGCCATTTTGTCCGCCAAATATAAACTTAACCTACAATATATTTAGCTTATATTTTTTTTCTATTTTTCCGTAGAACTTTAAGTTTAACCCCGTGGAACCCAAATATGTAAACTTTCTTGTCACCTCAAAATGCATTATGTTTTTCAAACTTTTTCACTTTTTTCTGAAACATTCTGCAGTTTTCTTTAACATAACTTTTTTAACACAAGCTCTATATTATTATTCTTAATAAGGTCCAAAATTTGGTTCAGAGGTTGGCAATGGTAGATCAAGTCAAGTAGTGGCTCCGTCGGTAAAATTTCAGAAAAAGAGTTTCTAGAAACTCATTAAATTATTAACAAAAACGAAAAGTAATCAAAAATGTCATACCATAACACATTAAATAAATTTATCAAAAAAATTACATGAATTTCCGTCTTGCTGTTCCAAAAATTGCTTGGCAGTGTCAATTCGTTTAAAATGTATTGCTTTATATACAGAATGGACTTATTAATTAATCATTCTTCTCCCAAAGTACTCCTTAAAGAATTCGCATTTAAAAGTTCGCATTGCAGTGATTTCCTAGCAGCATTCATTCTTTGTCAAATGGTATTCCAAATAACTCATTAGGGTGGTTTCATATTTGTCCATTTTCTTCAGAATAGAAGTCGCATCTACTATGATAACTTTTTTCTTCTGAATTACAAATTTGAGTTGAAGCCTCTTTTATATAGATAAACCATATTTATAGCTAACTAGGCACCGCGTGGCCGGCATGGCATTGCCCGTGGCAGGTCTTTTCGAGATGGCAGGTGTAACCACTGCTTGTTGACACTCGCCAACCTCCAGTGATTGCTACGTGTTGATGTTTGATTTGATTCGCAAACGAACTCCACAGTCAAGGCCGTGATGGCCTCGAAGTGGCTATTATCAACAACGTAAATCGAAACACACTGGAGTCGGAAAAGGTGGGATATTTCTAAAGGCATTAGGATACCAAACGAGTTACATTAGCGGTCAAAAATAGCAATATACACTCCTTTTTCATTCGAGGTAGTTATTAGGTCACATTCCGGAAAGAAGGTTGAAAGGTGAAAAAAAAAATTAATTCAAAAATGTTCTTGATTAAATTTTAAAATTCGGGCGCTACACAAAAATTGCAAAAAAATAGGACTACTTGTGTGACAAATTTCATTATTGTAAGTGCCATAGATTCTTTAAGGACACTGATCCCAGAGACACAGACAGATAAACACTTCCTTTTATAATAGTAGAGATACCACATCTGCTCTTGCTGTTCATCTTGTATTACAAACTCCTAACACTGCACTCAAAGACGCATATTGTATAGACTGTCACAACGTTCCTCGAACCCTAATGAAAGACATTTTAAGACCTCAAGACCCTTTGGTATTCCCGGTTCCTACGTGGCCGCCTTGTCCGCTTAATCTGCCACTGCCCGCTGAGGTATATACGTATTCCTTATTCCACGGGCTTCATGTAACCGAGGTCCTATATTGATCTATTTTTTCCCTTGGTTTTTTCTGCTTCTGTTAAACTTGGAGGTCGTGTCCCCATTATCTACAAACGATCTTCCTCTACTTCCACCCCTTTTCCTTTCTTTTCACAGTTACTTGACGTTGTATTTCATGTTTGGCTCTGCTTGGCCAAATATGGCTCTTGTATTATAAAATAAAAAGCAACCAACACCAAAAGTGCGTTATCAATTGTATTTTCAAATTATTCTATAATTTGCATGGCTATACTGTACATACTGTTGCATTGAATATACTGGTCCTGAAAGTTTCTCACGCAAGAAAATATAAATTTTGTTGTAAAAGGTTGATGAGTTCGAAAATGATTCGCGTGGTGTAATTGTATGGTTTATAAAGAAATCTATATAAGTATGCCTTGCGTTAAGCTTTGAGGTGTGAAGTCCGAGTGACTTCAAACTACACGAGGGAAAGGCTAATTTAATTTATATAAAACCACGACGCTAGTCAATAGGGGTGTGCTAGAGAAGGGTCTCTGTATGTCGTTTCGAAAGTACAGTAACAATCATCACATTGAACAAATTACTACTCTGCTTCACTACTGGTTTTAGCTTTTCATGTTTTTCATGCTGCGCTCCCGTAGACACCTTAATATACGAATAAACTTATTTGTTTCAATTTACATTTGATATAATTTTAAAAGTAATTTCGAATGCTATTTCACGGGGTCGTACTTGCTCTAGATGATGAGGAAAGTGCATAGCATGGGCTGTTTGTTATTTGTGGTAGTATTTTGATTGTGATAAGAACATGGCTATTTCATTTAATTCACTACCTAAATTCGAAGCGCTCTAACCGTGAAAGTAATCAGTACAACTCTTTCAAGCACCTCACACACACACACACATCTGATATATCTATCTATCTATTTATCTCTCTAAATATATTCACATAAAAGTATGTGTTTGTATATAGTCTCTTTATAAATCTACACCGTTTGGCCAATCCACACATAATTTGGTAAACTTATACTTTGGAATACTGCGCAAAACATGTTATTTCTCTCCTGTTTTCAAACCAATCTTTGGCCATGAAACTTGGCACACAGTTAGTTCTAAAAGTGCCCCTCGAAGCACCAATTTTAAAATCTAAAGTTTGTATTCCTGCAATAAATGGACATGAACCAGGAAACACGTTCTACAGGATTTGTGTATTTGAGCTAACACAAGGAAATTTCGCGGTCATATTTGAAACCAGCTAATTTTTCATTAGTGTTTTAACATTTTGATCAAATGTGAGAAGATTCAGGACAATCGACCTTTCTGCGCGAATGTATCAGCTTCGCCTCACCTTATTTTTCTATAAAAAATTTCCTGAACATTGTTGGTGAAATCTGGGAAGATTCAAGGTATTCAAATTTTTACCGCGACTGCATTTGTCCCACCTCACCCCATAATTTTCTTGCAAACTTACCTCAACATATTTTGGTCAAACTCGAGAAGACTCAAGACAGTCGGCATCAAAGGTACCTTCACCCAAAGCCCCAAAACGACTTGATCCAGCCATGCACCCAGTGCAGAGCTCAAGCACCCAGCATCCATTCCAGCGGTACCCTCACCCAGTGACCCAAATAGACTTGATCCACCCATGCGCCCAGTGCAAAGCTCAAGCACCCAGCATCCAATCCAGCAGTACCCTCACCCAGCCATGACACTTCACAAATCACCACTGATGAAAACTCAATTTTCAATAAATTCTCAGCGCCATCGACATCCCAAGGCTCCTTGAAAACAGGGCCCCCGCGACTCCCTGATTCGAATCCGATGCGGTTCGAGCAGCGCTATATGCTCGCAGCGATCAGCAACAGCGAGCCCCACGTCACGCTCGACGGGCAGTGAAGAAGAAAACACCTGAATTTATGGATTTCATAAGGGGCGGCGAGTTTGCAAGACAAATAACTCAGAAAACCTCCTGTTATGAATGACATTTATGGGACCCTATCTTACAGCGCCTATTTCGTACGCTGTCGCGGAAAGTAGATGCATTTTCGTCTTCGGCTTTTGATATTAAACCAAAGCCTCCCCTTTTTTCCCTCAGAGGGAGGTATATCCCGAGTCAGGGGCGTAAAAATTACGTAAAAGTGATAAATCCGTGTAAACGGAAAGGCTTGCCCATAAATCCAGAGCCCCAATAAAGTGCAAAGGCTCCAACCGTTGGGGTTAGCAAAAAAGAAGCACTGAATTCCCACTGATTTATGATGACATTGGTGTTTTTAAAGTATAATGCGTAGGTAAAGGTGTAAGTTAGGGCTTTTTTCGCCTAGATTATATATCAAAACATATACATTTTTTATACGTGTTTGCCTCTAATGTTATAAATTTGTTTCTCCGAAGTTGGGTTATACGTTCACGTGATTTATCGGCATATGCCCTGTCCATATATATATCTTTCAGAGAACTATTTCCTTTAAATATTTCCTTGAAGTTTTGCGTTCGTATTTCCTTCCTATTTGCTTTTTGAGACCGTTCAGAATAAATAAAGCGCTTATGCCGTATATCTTTCAGGCGTTACGATATGTTTTGGAGTTTATTGTGTTTTATGTGGGATGGCAACAGGGGATGTTTTGGGGTCCGGGTCGGGGATATTTACGACGGCCACGCTGATGGGGCCATAAATTGTTATAAAACGCACGCATATTTATAGCTGATTTGCGTCCGTTTTGCTGGGTACAGAACTGATCGGGTACAACTGGTAGCATTGGTGGCGGCGAGTTATTTCTTTTGGGGAGGTTAAGCAGTTGAATTTATTTGAAGTAGTCAGTTGGAGACTCTTGTTTAAAGACTTTTGTGTATAGAAAACCCATAGTGTGTTTCTCTTGCCCCAAAGCCACACGAAACTGTTACCAAGCTCATTTATTGAAATTAGCTTTGTGGCAATTCAAATTTTTTCAATTAGGTTTCACCTCACAGATGATTTAACTACGTATCGAAAAACACCCTATAATAGTCATTCTCTGGTTCGAAAACCTTCTCCAGATCGTCACCAAATCTGGAGCCCCTAGTTTGATTTAACAGACTTTCTCGTGCACTCGGGTACGTAATTGAACAAACAGATTTTAAAACTAAACCTAGTGTTTATTCCTTTTATTTACATCTTTAAACCTGCAGTATTTATTTCTAGAGAATATACGAAAAATCATCCAAAGTCCAAAGTCTATGCATTTTAAGAAACTTTGAAAACCTTTAAATTACATTTCAGAATAGAATCGGCAACATGACTCATCATACAGTATGTTAAATCTGTACAGTCTGTAAGGCACACACAGACTATGAAACGTCCTTCGTTTCGCAATACTGGTGGTTTTAGCTTCGAGTCAAAAACTGCTCTGTTTGGGCTAACCTTCAATGCAAAAACCCGCTTCAAAGTGTCACCTATTCTGAGCAAGGGGCAATTTGTTGTTCTTTCTTGGGCCTTCATTCTTCTGGATTAATATGGCAGTTCTATCTCGATGAGATACCCCGTGCTTTGCAAAAGTAACCAGATATCTTGTCAAAAAACTTGAAGGCTTAACTCAAATAATTAATGATTTAGGTTGCAAGTTTCTCACACTGGGGGTGATTTCAGTCACCAACTGGTCGTATCCTATTCTCACCACCAAGTACATAAAACATGTAAAGCTAATTATAGAATGTGAAGCCTCACAGTCGATCCGAAGTAACTGGGACAAAATGAAAATGAACCACTTAACAAATTTGATATGATACAATCAAAACTGCCCCAACTAAAATCCCATGTGTCTCTATAGTACCGTTTACATGAGCCAAATACCCGGGTAAAAGGAGAGTAAAACCGGTTTTTTCTACTTCGCTTCCCCTACGTGGGGAAAAAGCGAGGAAATACGCGGGTTGATTTCAACCCTTGTCAAGTCCGGTGTCATTGAGATTACCCTCCTTTCCCATAATGCAACGCGGGTAATCTTCGGAAATCCCTTTCACCCTCGAATTACCCGGGTCGATTGATTTGGTCATGTAAACGGCACTTATGTTATGTGCTTGACGATAAGGACAAAACATTTTCAATCTTCAAATATATGTTTATAGTGCCGTTTACATGACCAAATCAATCGACCCGGGTAATTCGAGGGTGAAAGGGATTTTCGAAGAATACCCGCATTGCATTATGGGAAAGGAGGGTAAATCCAAAAACACGGAACTTGACTAGGATTGAAATCAACCCGTGTATTTCCGTGCTATTTCCCCATGTAGGGGAAGAGGAGTAGAAAAAACCGGTTTTACTCTCCTTTTACCCGGGTATTTGGCTCATGGAAACGGTACTTATAAGTGCCGTTTACATGACCAAACCAATCGACCCGGGTAATTCGAGGGTGAAAGGGATTTTCGAAGAATACCCGCATTGCATTATGGGAAAGGAGGGTAAATCCAAAAACACGGAACTTGACTAGGATTGAAATCAACCCGTGTATTTCCGCGCTATTTCCCCATGTAGGGGAAGAGGAGTAGAAAAAACCGGTTTTACTCTCCTTTTACCCGGGTATTTGGCTCATGGAAACGGTACTTATAAGTGCCGTTTACATGACCAAACCAATCGACCCGGGTAATTCGAGGGTGAAAGGGATTTTCGAAGATTACCCGTGTTGCATTATGGGAAAGGAGGGTAATCTCAATGACACCGGAGTTGACTAGGGTTGAAATCAACCCGCGTATTTCCTCGCTTTTTCCCCACGTAGGGGAAGCGGAGTAGAAAAAACCGGTTTTACTCTCCTTTTACCCGGGTATTTGGCTCATGGAAACGGTACTTATAAGTGCCGTTTACATGACCAAACCAATCGACCCGGGTAATTCGAGGGTGAAAGGGATTTTCGAAGATTACCCGTGTTGCATTATGGGAAAGGAGGGTAATCTCAATGACACCGGAGTTGACTAGGGTTGAAATCAACCCGCGTATTTCCTCGCTTTTTCCCCACGTAGGGGAAGCGGAGTAGAAAAAACCGGTTTTACTCTCCTTTTACCCGGGTATTTGGCTCATGGAAACGGTACTTATAAGTGCCGTTTACATGACCAAACCAATCGACCCGGGTAATTCGAGGGTGAAAGGGATTTTTCGAAGAATACCCGCATTGCATTATGGGAAAGGAGGGTAAATCCAAAAACACGGAACTTGACTAGGATTGAAATCAACCCGTGTATTTCCGCGCTATTTCCCCATGTAGGGGAAGAGGAGTAGAAAAAACCGGTTTTACTCTCCTTTTACCCGGGTATTTGGCTCATGGAAACGGTACTTATAAGTGCCGTTTACATGACCAAACCAATCGACCCGGGTAATTCGAGGGTGAAAGGGATTTTCGAAGAATACCCGCATTGCATTATGGGAAAGGAGGGTAAATCCAAAAACACGGAACTTGACTAGGATTGAAATCAACCCGTGTATTTCCGCGCTATTTCCCCATGTAGGGGAAGAGGAGTAGAAAAAACCGGTTTTACTCTCCTTTTACCCGGGTATTTGGCTCATGGAAACGGTACTTATAAGTGCCGTTTACATGACCAAACCAATCGACCCGGGTAATTCGAGGGTGAAAGGGATTTTCGAAGATTACCCGTGTTGCATTATGGGAAAGGAGGGTAATCTCAATGACACCGGAGTTGACTAGGGTTGAAATCAACCCGCGTATTTCCTCGCTTTTTCCCCACGTAGGGGAAGCGGAGTAGAAAAAACCGGTTTTACTCTCCTTTTACCCGGGTATTTGGCTCATGGAAACGGTACTTATAAGTGCCGTTTACATGACCAAACCAATCGACCCGGGTAATTCGAGGGTGAAAGGGATTTTCGAAGATTACCCGTGTTGCATTATGGGAAAGGAGGGTAATCTCAATGACACCGGAGTTGACTAGGGTTGAAATCAACCCGCGTATTTCCTCGCTTTTTCCCCACGTAGGGGAAGCGGAGTAGAAAAAACCGGTTTTACTCTCCTTTTACCCGGGTATTTGGCTCATGGAAACGGTACTTATAAGTGCCGTTTACATGACCAAACCAATCGACCCGGGTAATTCGAGGGTGAAAGGGATTTTTCGAAGAATACTCGCATTGCATTATGGGAAAGGAGGGTAAATCCAAAAACACGGAACTTGACTAGGATTGAAATCAACCCGTGTATTTCCGCGCTATTTCCCCATGTAGGGGAAGAGGAGTAGAAAAAACCGGTTTTACTCTCCTTTTACCCGGGTATTTGGCTCATGGAAACGGTACTTATAAGTGCCGTTTACATGACCAAACCAATCGACCCGGGTAATTCGAGGGTGAAAGGGATTTTCGAAGAATACCCGCATTGCATTATGGGAAAGGAGGGTAAATCCAAAAACACGGAACTTGACTAGGATTGAAATCAACCCGTGTATTTCCGCGCTATTTCCCCATGTAGGGGAAGAGGAGTAGAAAAAACCGGTTTTACTCTCCTTTTACCCGGGTATTTGGCTCATGGAAACGGTACTTATAAGAAAGAATTGAGTTCTTCCGCTTGAGAAACAAAGCTCATATCCCAGGTTCCCTGCCCATAGCTATAATAGTTGCTTATTTTTGACTTTTACTAAAAAAGACACACACTTCACTAGTATGGGAGTAACAAAATAAGCTGTGTAATCTTTCAAACAGGACAAAATGACTAGAGACGACCTCAAGAACCCTCCTAAAGTTTCAGGCAATGCAATTGCAAATTCTGTAGATGGTTATTAAAACATATTTTACCACTACAGATCTTTACTGGGCTGGGTTTTTTTTCAACAGATGGCCGAGCGGTCAGAAATGGGAGTAGTATATAAAAAAATTTTGAAATTAAAATATTTTAAGATCACTTATACAAACATTCTTCAGTATAAATGTGCTTAAAATACATTTAGCTCATTTATTGCTTCTCATTTACGATATCTTGAACAGCTGTTTCATTTGTATCATAATTTATATGCAGTAATTAAAATTTTAATTTGTGGGTTTTCTAAAATTGGAACACAAAAATAAATGTTTTTGGTAGGATTCCTGTAAGGGATTGCTTGAAATGTTTTGTTTTAGCTGCTAAAATTTTTATTTTCACATTGAAAATAGAATTGGTACAACGTTAATTTTTACAAAGATCGACTTGCCTAGTAAACATATTAATTTATTTTGCTATGCTGTAACTTAATTTATTGAGCAAAGAATGTAAGAATTTCTCTGTTTAATTTGTACTCTTAAGTTCAAAAAATAATGCATATAAAAAATATAAATTTGTGTAAACAAAATATAAATTTGTGTATAAACAAAATATAAATTTGTATAAACAAAATATTAATTTGTGTAGTAAAAATATAAATTTATGTAAACAAAATATAAACTCATGTTAAAAAAATAAAATCATTTTGTGTTAAATTTTATTGACAAATACCAGAAATTTATAAATTTTAAAATTACTTTTTTCTTCTAGTATAACATATTTTGTAAATTATCAGAGAGAGAGAATACACACTCTCTCTCTTCAACATTTTGCGAATCAAATACAAAGGAGCTTTAAGAATATTAGTTCCATGAATAACAAAAATATATCTAAACTGATCAAAATTATATAATTTAGGCTTTGAAATATTTATGCAAAGAAGAATATCATATTTACTTTTCTATTAAAAAGTGACATTCGGCAAGTGTGTTCGTGTGCTATATACATCGGGAAAATTAAACCCATGTTTGGTTAAATAAGGGCCGTCACCAGGCTGAAAATGAGGTTAGCTTCACCTCTAGACCACTTCAAATTTTAGCAGAAAAATTACGCAGACCAAAAAAAAAGGTATAAATGAAGTTATATGCTTTTTCCCTTTGAAAACAAGGAAATAATCCGTATTTTACACCATTATGTCTGCACTATGAAATAGAATTAGGAAGTAAATTTTAGAACTGTATAAATAATGCGATTAAGCAAATAAGGGAGTAAAATATTAGTAAAAGTTCTGGTAGTGAGTGGTATAAATATTATTAAAGAAAGTTATTAAGGTCAGAGTATTTATTTGCTTAATATGAAATTTGAAAGTTATTACTTTCCTCACCTTACCCCATGTCAAAATGTTATCTTTATCAAAATGTAATTAAAATTATTTTTAAATATGTCTTTAGAAGCACATATCGATGGTAAGTTTAAGCAAATTAGAGGGTGAAAACATTAGCAAAATATCTGGTGTGTGTGGTAAAAACACGATTTTTTAGAAACTACTTTATTACAGTACATTAATTTTGATTAGTAGATTTGCTTTCACTCTGCACGCTCCCTACTGAACGTTTTTACGTTTTAAACTGATAACGTGAACTTGAAAGAACATTTTTCAAGTGTAAATATATTAAATTTTAAATGTATTCAATTTATGCTTGTACAAACTTCATTAAATTATTCACAGCTCTTGATATTTCTTATAAATCTGAAAAACCTAATGCATTGCATGAATTACGTCTGGCTCACATCAAGAAAAAAAACATTAAATGTAGATCAATACGATTAAATGCTTCTTTTAATTACAAACTGCTTAAAGATTAATTTAAATTTAAATTTAATCAAGTCTGCGAATATTAATGATTATACGCTCGTTTTAATGAATTTATTACACGAGTTTACTAGAAATTCACCCTTTCTGAAAAATTAATGGAATGTGTGATAAACTTTACGTTAAAAATTAAACTTATTTCCAAACTTTAATTGCTTTGAGTTTTTCTTAAAATAAAAGAACCTCTTAGGTTACGAACTATATACAGTTTTAATGTTACAAATAAGGAAATTAATAAATAAAATTTCATGTTCTCTATCTATCTATAATGTATAACATCAACACTTTCCACAGTAAAACAAACCTTAGAGGAATGACTGAATTTAAAAAAGATTTTTTAAGGAGATTTCAATTCTGCTGAGTAATATATTTACTGTAACATATGTATTGCTTATAAATTGATAGAAGCCGGAATAAGTTCATCTCATTAATTTAATACTAAAATCTCACATGAATTAAATAATAAAGGGGCTAGCAAATTTCGACTATAATGAACGTTTAAGTAAGCTAAACATGTATACACTGGAAAGAAGAAGGAGGGGGGATTTGATTCAGCTTTTCAAGTTTGTAAAACAAGGGGACACAGAGGGCTTAAATTTCAATAGGGATAACAGAACAAGGGGCCATGGGTATAAATTGAATAAGACACATTTTAATCGGGATTTAAGGAAAAACTACTACTTTAATAGGGTAATAGACAGTTGGAACGCGTTGCCTGAAAATATTGTTAATTCAAAGGGAGTGTACGAATTTAAGACACAATTGGATAGTCAGTGGGAATTGGAGAATTCATAAACAAAGGACCAGCCTTGTTGGGCTTGAGCCTGTAGCTGGTCGTCAATATTTGTATTTGTATTTGTATTTGAATCGTGATGAAATAAAATAAAATAAAGTTGTTTCGATGACTAAATTTTTCAAATTCAATTTTGAAAATTTAATTGAACAAAATTTTTCTGAAACTATAAAAGGTCTAAAAACATTATATTTTCTTTTCGATTTATTTTTTTACACATTGACTAATATAAAAATTAACACGCGAAAACAAACTATACTCAATTTTGTAACATCAGGGACTTACTTCAATTTTATTCCAACCCCTTAAATGATAAAATAGCTCATCGTTGGTTCAAAGCGGAAACTCGATTGCTTAAAATTTTTTGGAGACCGCTTGTTTTCATGATGATGAAAAATCCATAGACATATTGTTATCTGCTTTAAAGATAGATAACACATTCAAGATGTTTATAGTTTTTAAATTTTAACCTAAAAACTAAGCCTCATAAAAAATGAAAAGAAAAGAATTAGTAATTTATAATGAGTTCTGTTCTAAACTGACGATATATTGGCATTTAAGATAAAAAAAATTAGTAATTAAAGCCATTGCGAAACTCCAAATCTTGAGACAGAAGTATCTTGTAAAAAATACATAATCAAACTCCAGAACAAATTTGACGTAATCCTAAAAATAACATAATGTAATCGTTATCGTCAAATGTACTGTGAGCTAGTAAGGTTAAATCTTGAAAACTGCATATTGAGTTGGATCTCGATTAATATAACCCTAAGTCATATAGCTTCTAAACAGCATTCTTAGAAGTAAAATTAAACTTAATATGATAATAATGTCTTATATCTTGTTCCTTATCATCATCCATATCATAGTGACCTCATATGCTAAAAGTGCACTTTCTTATTTAAAGTGAATCGGAACCATGGAATCGAAAAGAAGAATTTTAAAAATAATCTTGTTAAGAATAAACTTGATTATTACTTCTGGTAAAATATATAATTATATATTAGGCAAATTTTATAAAATATGAGTGTGGTGAATAATTTGAAGTCATATTCTTTTTCTTGTTAATATTTTTCATCGTTATTTAGTTAATTGTAATTTTTAAATGATATCTAATCTAATATTTTTAGAGGTGACTTCTTGTGCAAGGCAATTATGAAAGTAACAAAACAAAGCAGTCATATGAAAACCAGTATCAAGATTTATTTACTTTTATTCATACTTCCTTGGAGTCATTTCCATTTAAGTAATTCCCTTCATTAAACAAAACATATCAATAACTTAAAGCAGTTACACAATATATTTACTTATGACCTAGGAAAATGATATCATGTGACAAACACAAAAATAAAATACTTCCATGCATAAAATTTTCGGGTCAAAATTAATAATACAAAATTTTAAGGAAAATATCAAGCTTTGATGACATAACTATTGACGATTTTCATTATGATTGCAAGAGTTTGGTTTAGAAGTTATTTATGTAAAAAGTCGTTAAAATAAATGTTCTGAATGTAACTATAAAAGTACAAAAGTAATTAAAAAAAGAACGAATAATTCTGTTTAATGGGGCATTCCAATCTAAAATATGGGCGAATTTCATATATTTTGTCTTAACTGCGTCGTTTATTATTCTTTATTAATCAAAACATTGTTTTAGGAAATTATCTTCCCTTCGGACAAGCTTAATCCAAATTTGTAAAACATCTATTAACTATTTTCGATAAAAAAGGTAAATTCAGTCATTTGATACATTTCTCATATTAAGGTGTCTCCTACGTGATGTCTTGACATTGGAACTCTTTGAATAGAAAAAAATAATAGGTATAAAAAAATTTAGCATAAGCTTATTTGACCGATAGTGAGTTTGAATGTCTGATATAGTCTTAATAAAGAGAAATAATAATCCTATTCAAAAATAAATAACAATACACACCTTTCTATGACTAAAATCTGTGTGTGATTGCCACATACATGAGTGTGATATCTACATACATACACAACAAAGCCAGAAAACCTCAAATGGAGAAAAACGCGTGTTTGTAGTAGACCTACTATACTTATATCCTTTATGTTTTATGTACTTACTGTGTTCCTCCATCAAAATTTGATTCTAATAGAAAATACTTTCTACATCTAGAGTTTGATATCAATTTATTTTTCAAGTAAAAATAAAATAATCAATTTTGTTGAGTTTGAATGTATACTGTAGTCTTAATAAAGAACAATAATAATTCTATCAATAAATAATAATGCATCCCTTTCTATGACTAAAATCTGTGTGTGATTGCCACATACATGAGACATGAGAGCGCAATGCCTCATAGGACCTACTGGGCAACTGACGTCAAAGAACTCAGCTGAAAATCCGTAATAATTACGCACATTGCATACGCCCTACAGAAAACCACCTGACAAGTCCTCTAAAACTACGCACAATACCAGAATAATTAGCAGGGCAGTCCCTCCTTTTTTGTGTGTTGCGATGGAGCGGGCATCTCCGCGACAAAAGATAATGAATTGCAAATAAGTAAGATACTTAGCCCACATTTAGGAAGTGTCCACTCCCCCTAATGAACTGCATTCGATCGCGCAGCTAATTCCGCAAGTCAACATAACGTAATTACACCGCGCGCTAATTTGTTTAAGTATGGACTTTAATCTAATGGAAACTATTCAATCATTCGGCACAAACACGAGTCGCCTGTTGGAGAGAGGGGTGGGGGACGTTGCGGAGGTTCCTCATCCACCAGGTGAAAATTTAATGGCAGGGTGGATGTGGGTGTGGGGTTAAGAAGTTATGGCGACCGGTGATTTATCTTTTGGGGAGAATTTTTGAACCTATATCTTTGTCAAGAGATGTTTAGAAGGAATATAACTGTTGCTAAGTTCAAAGTGTGATCTGCTATCGAAGTGGTCGACTTTCTTTTTCAATGTAAGTCGTGAGCAGATTGATAAGGACTGACGGGCCATTGCAAAAGCATTAAAAAAAATTATTAATCCGTGATTTATCTCTTGGACAAATTTTGAATATATGTAAACATTAGAGAATTCTTTAATGGCATATAAGTGTTGGTGCAAAGTAGAAAATGTTATCTGCCATAAGAATGTAGTCGACTTTCATTTTCAAAGTAATTCTTGAAAACAAACATGCCATGACAAAGAATTTTAAAATAAAACTTTATTCAAAAAATGAAAAGAAAAAGCTTAACTATTCAATAATTATAATCTGTGATGCATTGATTTATACTCTGTAAGTGAATTATGATGCTGAATATTCATCAAGATATACTTGGAAGGGATATTAGTGTCAGCGTAAATTTCAAAACGTGGTATATTATCGAACTGTAGTTGATTCTTATTTCGAAGTAATTCGAGAACATATTGAAAGGAGCAAACAAGTTATGACAAAGAACTTTGAAATAAAAGTCTATTAAAAATGTGTGTAAACATACACTACTCATGCTATAATAATTATACGGGTTGTGATGATTTTTCCTTTGGGACGAATTTTCAACATGTCCTCGTTAAAGAGTGCTTATAATATAGATTTAAGTGATGATACAAAGTTGAAAGGGTGTCGATTTTCATTTTTAAATGAATTCTTGAAGAATCAGGAACAAAGAAGCCGTAATAAAGAATTTTAGAATAAGCTAGATGGCAGATCAAATCTTGAATTGATTGGAATGTGAATACCTCAAAAGACTATCTTGAAAATTGTACACAAAATTATTCAAAATACCAATCGCTTCTAGACTGTACACAACGTAAGTTCAACTTGAAGTATATTTCAACTTAGAAACTACTCAGGGCAACACATGTGTATACATAACTTTAACCTTTTTAAGTAACATTGATGTAAATCTAAACCACATGTATCTTATTTCTGTCATTCTCTTTTGATAAATAAAACTACATCTCACTTTTATTACCACCAAACATCCACTTAATCCTTCCTTACATGAAACAAACACGAATTCACTCCTTAAACAATTGTCGGTATATCTCCGTACTCAAACTGAACTTTTTTTTTTTAAGTATCATTATCTATGAGTCAATTATTAATCGTGTAATGCTAAATTTAAGTTTTTAGATAAAATTATTTCAATGATAAAAAAATAATTAAAAAAATTCTTGTATCCCCTTTTGTTGCCTTGAAGGTCACTTAATTTACGATGAAGGACCCAAAAGAAATCGGACAGAATTTATAAAAAATCAAGTATTTATTTTTACAAGTTCATACTTAGTCACTCTCAGAGTACTCTGTGTGCCTCAATGATCAATACGTTTCTTCCACTTCTACTAGCAGTTCGTGAACTCCTTCAAAGAGACGCTTGTGTCTTTTATTGTTTAACCTCAAACACGTCATAAAACATTTTTCTTTAAGGTCCTTTTTCATCCTCGGGAACAAAAAATAATCGCACGGAGTCAGATCGGGTGAATAGAGAGCATAAGGAAGTGAGGTCATGCCATTTTTGGTCAAAAATTGACGAGCAAAGAGGTGTGTGCAGGTGCTTGTCATGGTGAAACCACCACTCCCTAATTTGCCACATGTCGGGCCGGTTTTTTTTTAAGAATGGCGTATCGTAAATGCTTTAAAACTTCAAAGTAAAACACCTGGTTAATAGTCTGACTCAGTGGAACGAACTATGAGTGAACGACTATGGTTTTCCGTCGGTCTCCCATCACCGATTCGCGAATTCTCTGGATGTTTTCGTCCGTTTTTGATGTTGAAAGACGACCTGATCGATGTTGATCTTCAATCGATACTTCACCCTTTTTAAAACTGGGCATGCAACTCAAAAACTTTCTTTCTCTTCATAGCACCATCTTTGCAAGCTGTGTGCATCATTTTCAGCAGTTTCAGTGCCGAATTGTCCCAACAGAAAACACAATTAATTCAAGCGCGCTGTTCCCGCGTGCCGCTATCTGCAAAATCGACGAACGCTGATAGCTTGAATTAGAAAAAAATTGCCGCACTTGCTCAAGGTCAACACCTGATGACGCCACTTGGTAGATTGATAGTTGGGATGCGCTAACTCGTCCACCAAGTGGTAGAACCCCGCACTACATAAGCCCTGTCCACCAAAGCATCTGTGTGGTTTCTTTAGATTCCCCTCGTAGTTTGCTAAATTTAGTTACTACAATCAAGTCTACTAAGCCTGGTCATCTTTAGGTATTTCTGATTATGCCCTTCTGACTCTCCTTTTAACAAGACTAAGTTCGGACCTTGTTCTCATTAAGGTTCCACTTGGTTCGGATTCCAATACAAGCCATTTGAACCGATATAATTATTCCTAGAATATTGTGAAAAGTGACAATAGAGCGACAAACTGATCAGCCATTGATATTACCACTTCACTGAGAGGAAAAGAAAGTTTTAAAATTTTTGATATACCTAGTTTTTTATATGAATTTTGCATTACCATATGCAGTTAAAATGTTTCTACTTTCACTTTGGATAAGGGATTTTCTACTTCTAACCTAAGGGCATATCAAAATTGCTATTTCTGTAGAACGATGTTGCAACTAAAATTATTCACTTTATTCAGCAAAAGGAAACTATGCATTAGGTTCACTATAAATATTGATTTCAATATGTAAGAAACATACTTATATTTTAATGGAAGTGAGGTTTTAATAGAGAAAAGTTACTATAAATGAAATATCACGAGTTGTTGAAGTTACTTGCTTTAGCAAGTAACTTCAAAATTTATAACCCTTAACCTAAAAATAGCCTTGATTTTCATTTTTCGAAAGTAGTTAATGGCAGCGGTTTATTTTCAATTTCGTTGAATCCAGTTATAGAGAGTAGGCGAAGTATATTTATTACTATTCTTTCCAAATCGAAATTCCTTTACGTATAATTGCGCAAGGAAAAGAGTCGAGACTGATTCAGATTAAGGTTTCAGCCTGGTGGTAAAGTATTACTTCGTAAAATTAACTTGCAATGCTTTAATTTATGCATTACTTTCAACCGGTACAGAGGAGATTGAAAGCGAAGTCCTGAAGTATTTTCTCGTTGTAATTCTTCAAAATACTAACTACTTTACTTGTTACTTATAAGTAAGAAATTCTTTAAGTATCATCCACCTGAGATAGATTCCATTCCATTTTTAAATAAAATTGCATATTTTGTCTATAATTTGAAATACATTAAAGCAAATATGAGTGTAAATTATGAATTGAGATATTTTGTACCGTCTTTCACTAGTAAAAATAAGGTATATGTAAATCTGTATTTTGCAATGTAGTCTTTAAGACGTATGACTATTTTTCTTGGATTCTATTTTTGTACAGACAAATATTCCATTAGTTCTTTGCAAAAAGACAGACGGTGTTAGAACCTGAAAAATTCGTTCGAACTTTGTAACTTGATTCGAGAATCTACTTGTAAGCCGCTAGTTTAAACTGCACTAAAATTTTGCTCTCAATTGTTTTTTCTTTAAATATTTATATGCAAACTGATCTATTAATATGCCAACTTGGAGTCGTATTTTAACTATTTTTATTCCAGTCTAATTCTGTCTCGCTTTTATTAGTTAGCCGACATTAGTTCTAACACTATTTTAGGCCAATTTGTCTCCATTATATGAGATAAATTACGTAAACTTTTAGCACTAGACAAATCTAGCTAAGTGCAAGTTAATGGAATAACTTGAAGCTAACGTAGACAGATGTAAATAACTTTCCATTAGCTTAGACTTAGATTCGTAACTTATTTCAAAATGTTCTGTAGCGAGAATGCAGAGTTTCATGCGTTTTAAAATGCATTGAGGTACATTGAACATGCTACTCAAAATAGTTGCATTATTGTGAGCATTATAATACACCTTAATACATAATAAAGAGGAATGTTTACTCCAACAAAATGTAAAGTTATAGGCTATGGAAAACACTGAAACCTTAATTATGAGAGTAAGTTTAAAAAACTACGATATCTGTCTCAATTAAACATAAATGTTAATTAACATTTTAGCTTGTTATTCAATCACTTTGTAACTTAACGACAGGAATTGCTTTTAATCGTCGAAAAAAAATTCAGTGGATATTCGTTCTTAAAATTTATTCTAAACTACTTGGAAAAAGATACTTTCTGAATAAAAGTGTTTATATTAATAATAGTTAATGATAATGGTAATTTTTAATTATCGTCATACTAGAGCTTACAACAGGCTATCATAAATGATAGGAAAGTACTGTACAATGTAGTTCTCCTCGTATCTCAAAACGGTTTCTTGGAATGCTGAGAATAATCCGCGCGTTTGTAGAATCAAAGTTTTAAAAGTAGGAATAACAGTTTGTGAAAAAAAAATAACGTGTAGGTAGTTAACTAACGTCGCCCTTGAGTAACACTACGTGCTACCGGCAACGATCCTGAATCAGTCACTTCGGGAATATCCAAATAAGATAATGGGATAAATGTTTTAAAAGCATGTTTTTTTAAATTTAATTATGTGATATTTATTTTAAAGTTTGGAATCTAGAAGTAAGCTTCGTAAAATATTCCTGGTGTTTGTTTTGACGAGGTACCTCGTCGTTTGAAAAACTGACCAGACCTCAATAGACGAGATATCTTGTCATTAAAAGTAAACTAACCAAATCTTTATCTTGTCATGAAACACCGACAATATCTTGATAACGAGATATCTCGTCATTAACAAACTTGGTCATATTTTTATGAATGAGATGTATCGTCAAAACCACTTAAAGGGTCAGATTATTAACACTAAATATAGTTTCAAAAACAAGCACACAGTGTTTTTATTTTCGTCAACATTTTTATAATAATTCTAACTCCCGATGCTAGTAAATTAAATATGCTGCCTAATCATGTACATAATTTGGTAACATTTTGGATAACAACGAACACAAATGGAAAAAGCTTCACCAAAGCATCATACTTCGAGGAAATTGAAGCGATTTTAAAGTATCATTGCGATTTTAATTTCGAAAGTAAGAACATGTTGTTTCATGACTATATTTATTGACCTTTTCTAATAATAAACGATGTTAACAAATTTAAAGTCTTGCCTGATAACATACATCAATCAAACCTTTTTGAATGAAAACGAAAGTAAAATGGAACAACCTTCACCAAAAATATCATGTCTACACCTTTAAAGATAGCTACCAATAATTATTATTTCGAAAATGGGCACAAAATATATTTCAGGTTTTTATATGTTTTATCTTTATAATAATAGAAAACATATGTATTAATAATAAAATTTTATACATATTAGTAATAAAATTGTATATATATTAATAATAAAATTTTACATATATTAATAATAAAATTTTATATATATTAGTAATAAAATTAAAATTTTATATACAATAATAATAAAATGTTATATATAGTAATAGGTATTGTAATAAATGTCTGGGCTTAGAACTCACGCCTTATACCTGAAATTCAATTGCAGCTGCTCTTCAAACTAGCAATTACCATCGCGATGAACAGTTATACAGAGGGAAAATACTTTACATTTGGATTAAATGTGATTATTTTCTGATTTGTCTATTATTGTCAAGTTCTCTCTGTGTGTGTCATTTGTAGAATTTTCTTTCATTATCTGAGTTAGATGTAGCTGTGGGCAAAATACACACGGTTACATCTGAATCAGATAATTAACACAACAAAAACTACAATAATGAAAACGGATGTTAATAAATTTCACGTGTCAGTGCCTAATAACATGCATAACTTGATAACATTTTTGGATAGAAAATAAGGTAAAATAGAGTATAACCTCCACCCAAAGCCAGTCTCCTTTGAGACCATCCAAGACATATTTCTGCTCGGAAAGCCACTGAACCGAAATGCACTTGGAGAAGAAAAAACCCAACCGTGAAGAGCGCTATAAGAAAAGGATTCCTTCCAACAAGTATGATAAATTCATATTTCGTCAGGCGCTGGCTCTGGTGAAGGACAGAAGAGGATATATATTTTCATATCTCATATATTATTTTGGCCACGTTTCTGCCCCGAGAGAGATCCATCCGACTCTAAAGCTCCCGGATGTGTCTTCAGAAATCTCCATCACTCTACTCTGACGCTTCCAAGAAGATTAGTTATATCAGAAGATACCGTTCTTGGAAGTAAAGAGTGCACAGATCACAACAAATATACTATTTCAACACTATTGGAATGCTTTAACTGACTTAAATGCTTGTTCATTGCAAAAGTTTCAGAAAATAAATGTATGGAAATGATATCTGAAAACCCATGATCCTAGATGCATTCAAAGTTTAGGGAAGGCAATGCAAGTAAAAGTTGACTATATATACAATTATAAAAGGAAGTGTTTGTCTGTGTCTCTGTACGCAGCGTCCTGACGAATCCATGGCACTTACAATAATGAAATTTGGCATACAGGTAGTCCTAATTTTTTCAGATTTCTGTATAGCGAATTAAAATTTAATTAATAATTAAAATTTAATTTAGAACACTTTTCAATTAACTTATTATTTTTTTCCACCTTTCGTTCTTCTCTCCGGAATGTGACGTCATTGAAGAAGGAGTAGATTTTGGGATTTTCGACACGTGTTTTTCATCCTAATACCTTTAGAATCATGCCAAGTTTTCCAATTCTAGTGTTTATTTTTATTTTTACAAATCTCTAAGCTAGCGACAGCTAGACAAATTCCATGAGGTTAAAAACACGCAAAAAGCTCAAAACTCTCAAGGGCTCCTTGGCCAGATCTTCCCAGGAAAGTTGTACAACAAAATGTGGTCTGGGGAGGCCATTTCTGTAGTACATTTTCCGCAAATTGAAAAAATCTTGAGTTTTCCATGAAAAGTAAGGGTTTTCAGATGACCGCTGGCGAATCTGGACAAAGCCGTCTGATCCCTTCGGTCACAGGTGAGGCCAATAGAACCTCCAGGGCTCTTTCTCCTGTACGAATCATTTGCTGGAGGGATTAGCCATTTCAATTTAGGCCTGTTTTTCTTGATCGAGTAGGCTTCCGGGAAAGTCCAGACCGGGAAGGGTGCTGGGGCCTCGGAGCCTTCCTTTGCTAGGCAATCGGCTACCTCATTGCCGTGGATATTTACATGTGAGGGGATCCATTACAGGTGAATTGTTCGGGATATGGCTATCTGTTTCAGCATGTTAAGAATAGAAACACCAGTCCTGTCTCCCACAGTACTCCAGTCACATATGTTGGATTGAGCTCTTACTGTCCAATAGTATCCAGACCTCACCTGAGCTCCTTTCCGCTATTATAGCCCTCAGTACTGCTTCAATGGCAATCAGTTCGCTTCTGAAGACAGAACAATGATCTGGATTTCTAATTGCAATCTAGTGTGTAATAGTTTAGTGTGTTTTGATTTCCGTTGTTGATAATAACCACTTTGAGGCCATCACGGTGTTGCCTGTAGAGTTATTAACCAAAAGGGAATACGTATCAATCACCGGGGGTTGGCGAGCGTCAGAGAGCAATGGTCACGCCTGACTTCTCGAAAAGAACTGTCACGGGCAACGCCGGTGTTGGTTATAGATACCGAAAGAGAAACGGTATAGTAAACTTCCATTTTCCCAGCAATCAAAATGAATGCAGAATCTCATTGAGACAAAATACTTTAATTTTGAAACAGTTATTTTAACCGTCCTGATGGTATATTTCCGCAATTTTTCAAAATATGTTACAAACCGTCACCAGTACTGAGCAAGGGTCAATTTGTTCTACTCGGATCGTCATACCCCATTGAAATAATAATGTAGTTTTCTCTTGAGGAGATATCTCATCTTCACATAACGGATTGAAAAATTCGTCGAAACAATTCGAAGATTAATCACATTTACTAATTAATTAAAATATTGAGCGCAACACTTAAACGCCTTCAGAGGAGCTTACCAGCCCTAAACATAAAAATTGTTCAAGAACTGAAGCTACATCATCTAAAATCTAAATTGAGTTTTCATTGTTTAGAGGTCGGAAACTATGTATGAAATTGCTTTCCTAAATCCTGTCTGAATTTCACTTAGATAAAAATATTATCAATCACAATCTCATCAGCCTAGGTAGTTTAATGAGCATCATATCAACCTATACGTAAAGGGAATAATATTTCTTTAGACAATTTCTATTGAGTTCAAACTTTAAAAATCATATAAATATTCATAAAATTTAAAAATATGTTCATTTTAATGTAAACAATTTCACTAACTACCATATAAATATTCAGTTTTCTACTATCCAATAACAGTGCCGGCCATACAACCCAAAATATATTTCTACTAGTTACTAAATGTCCTTAGGAAAGCGTTCTCAGACAAATTCGAAAATTTACATGCATGTAATTTCTTATTCTTAACAAATATATGAATGGAATAAAGTTGTTACACATGCTGACACAATATTAGTAAATAAAAGGGATGAAACATGTATTTCAATTTTAAGGGATTCTCATTTTCCTGAATTCATTAGAAGAATTTTAATTTTCTAAGATTCATAGAAATTTAAACATACTAGCGCATAAAGCACAGAGTCATGAAAGGTTTTGAAGAAAACTGAATTCTATTGAAACATGTAATAGGTAATATAACTTCCTTATAGCTTTTCTGTTATGTGTATACTAATACAAATTATAATGTGTGTTTAGAGGTTTCATGGGGAATTACAGCACGGTGAATTCCAAACCACATTTTAACTTTCAAGATTTTTTTTCGGTGAACTGTTTATGAATAGTTTAGGAAATGATGAAATTGTATTTTTTTCGATGGCACCAATTTTGAGGAACGGGAAAAATGCAAATAACATGCAAACCAAGAACTAAATATTGAAATTGTATGTTGTAAGTATGGTTCGTTGATTGGAATTTATGATGCTAAGACCATATTTGACCAAAGAACGTCAAATAATGAATTACTCACCCAATGAAAGTTTTACAGTCACAAAATATAATTACATCCAAGGTATGTTATAGGAATCGGACCTTGTTGTCCACAACTCGAAGACATCGACCTTAAAATTAAACAGACGGAGCATGTGTAAGCAGCTTCACGTTATTTCTTCCCAGTTGCTCGGTTTGAAAATTTGTCACGTGGTTTTGGGTAAAATCATTGAATTGTTAAAGTGATTATCCACAACGTCATAACAAAAACCCTAGTCTGTGCTTCCTTAGACATTCGGCTAAGCCAGTTTGTGGTTTACCATTCAGAGATCTTATGACGGCTTGGCCACGTGATCTGTCTGATTCATATTATGGTCAAGGCTCACAGGTTGATGAGGCAATGGGCAAACCCACTGTGTTACATATTATAGTGCAATAATTATATGTTTTTAAGGATGTTGTATTTGTAAAGGCGCGCATACAATTGCCAGCCGAACCGTTCGCGAGCCTCTAGTTCTCAGATTGGGACGGGGTTATGGACGCCAACGAACATTCCGTGAACCCCTTGTGGCGATCCGCTTCATGTCGATTTTTCGACGAACACAAAGACGTTCTCGGTTCAAATTTGAACGGCGTCGTGAGTAGTTCGTTGTTTTTCTTTCTGCTCGCGAACCTACATGATCCATCGTCATCACCGGTAGCTGACAGATGACAGTCTAGTGGTTTGCGGTTGGTTCCTTCCTTTCCATTGGATCGCTGTAAGTTCGTTGTAAAAGTAATGACAACTAACAGTTAACGAACGGTTCGGCTTGCAAATGTATACGCACCTTAACAGTGTAAGTCAAAGATACAAAAGCATATCTTCCATTTTTATTATTACTTATGAAAGGTATATTTAGTATTAACAAACGAACCAGTAATTTTAGTTCTCATAAGACAATGCAGAAGAACTCAGTACAGAATAGGTGCACACTACCACACAAGCATCCGAGCCATCTACATTCAGCAAAACATAAATTACCTCTCGTATGAAAAAAAACATCGCATTAAATAAGTTAAATCAGTAGGTGCTTTTATCTTCTGGCTTATGCAAGATGTTGTGTAGTTTCAATGGGACTTTATTTAACTACCAACCAACTGGCCAGACAAAGATGTTTTGCTCTGATAATACTTTGAACTTCTGAAATCTTATGCAATTTACTTTTAATTAAATGTTGATAGCCTTAGAGTAGAATATTTTATTGAGCAGGAACTCTTTCAGAAATTTTTCAACAGTTGACATCATTCATTATACAAACTCAAAGATATTGAAGTATATTTTCCTGATTTTAAGGAACTAGGTCAATCAGACAGTAAAATTTTTTTTCTTCTAATGGCGGGCACATTTTGACCGAAGTCATTGGCCACTACAAGGCCGGAAGTGATGGCCACTTGTGAAGGAGCACCCAGTGGGAGTGCCATCATTGCCCCTAACAATTACATCGTAATTTTGAACCATGTTCAGATGACGAAGCAACACCTAAGCTGGTATACCCTTACAAACATCCATGCCCGAACCCGGATTCGAACCGGGGACCTTCCGATCTAGAGGCTAACACCTTAACCACTATACCGGTTGGTCGGCTTCAGACAGTAACATAATATGAATTTAAATTTAATGTAATACTCATTATTAAGCATGGTTCGGTATAAGAGGTTTAGGATTTTTTACAATAGTCTGTATATATATATATATATATATATATATATTATAAGTAATATAATTTCAATCCAAGATGGCTAAAGTACATTTTCTTGATTTCATTGAACGCGGTTAATTAAATGACTACGCTTAATAAATATATAAGTTTATCAAGGTCAAAAATAATTAATTAACTGCTAATGAAAACATTTTTTACATTTAATAAGATAAATTTGCTTTTAACACAAATACACAAAGGAATATTTGACAAGACGACGTATCTTAATAATTTTACAAATAACAACATTCTCAAAACAATTACTAATATAATGCAAATCTTTTAAACTCATGCAGCTCATCAGCGATTATTTTGAGCGATAAATTACCAAATAATCTACGCTGACACAAAATAAAAGATGATCTTTGTTGTAGTTGAATAACCAAATGGATGTCGAAATTCTGACTCTTAATTATATTAAGCTCAGGTATCATTAAGCTGATTTTCGCGTACTATCCAATCAGCATAATAGCACTTAATGAGAGGCGACTCATATGCGGAATGAGATTACGGGAATAACTTACTGACATTGACATTTGTAGAACACCAAACGATGCTGTTTTATATTTTCCCTGTAGACTCTTTTCTATTTATTGTGGATAAGAATTGTCACTCAAGCTAAAATTCTAACCAAGCATGGTTGAAATTGGATGATTTTGCATCAGTAAAGCTAAAATAAAGTGAAATTGAATGATCATTTAAAATCTAATTAGGAATTTAATTCCAAACAGAGTTTTTTTTATACATATGCTAACATTATTTTACGTAAAACCAAACTCGTGACATTTTTCTGGTAATTGGATGAGACAGGAAAGTTTCAAGTAATTGTTGTTAGTGAAATTGTGGTTGACAACTGAAGCGTTTACATTCGAATGAATTATTTTGTTCTTAAGCATATCTGAAAGGTTGAAACAATTTTCTCTTCAGCTGTATCAAACGGAATTTCGTCGTTGTTTTTATAGTGAAATTTATTAAATTTATTAAGGACATTCCAAGGTTGTAAATTGGTAGTTGCTTATGGGTGCTGAGCTTCTTTCATTTCTTGATAAATCGATGTAAATTTAGAAAAAATATTTATTTTATCTGGGCATTTATTTGCGTATGTATAAAAAAAGCTCCTCATTTTTCGCGTTACAAAGTAAAATGAAGTTTTCCATCATTGAACAAAAATAATTGACATGCATTTTAAACAATATACAGTCTTCATCATTTATCACTATATGGACAAAAGTATTTGAATACTTCATGTTTTTCTTAAAAAGTGCGTTATTCTATTTAGTAAAGGGTAGACCCTATTTTTGCTTGCATTACAGCAGCAACACATCGAGGCAGAATTTCCACGCGTTCACTGGAAGTCTAGACAAAAAAAGCTCGCCATTCTTTACAAGGCCGTGAGAAAATTTTATTGTGAAGATGGGCGTGCCTCACAATGTCGTACTGGTCGCTCTAATCTGTCCCATAGGTGCTCGATCGGATTGTGATCGGGGCTCTGTGCAGGCCAGTCAAACAAATGCACTTAATTTAAGGAAACCAGTCCAGAGCACGTTGTACTGTATAATATGGAGCTCGATCCAGTTGTAAGAAATTAGCATCATTGCCGTAGTATTTCCATAGTGTAGGCAAGGCCGAATTATCCAGAACGTTGAGGTACACTTCAGCGTTCATGGTACCAGGTACATAAAGCAATGGGCCTTCCTAACTAGGAAAACAACCCCACACTTGAATGGATCCTCATTCGAATTTCTGCATTTTCCAAGTACTTTGTCGATATTGTAAACGCGATTAGTTTAATGAATTATTGTTTCTTTGTAGAAAATAATGCAATTACAACAATCCAAAAAATGCAAAAAAAAAAAAGCCCTACATAAATGCAATTATTTAAGAAAAACAAAACACTTCATGGTAGCAGCTTACTTATTTAATTGTAATCATTAAAAATATACCACCCTGCGAGAATTAATTATTCGATTTAAAATCATTTGGTCCCAAAATTGAAGAGATGAATGATCCGAACGATCAAAAGAGGGAAGTACATAGTTTAAGAATAATTGATTGATAGCTTTGCAAAAGTAAGCTACAAATTGGTGTTAGAATAAATGAATTTTTTACTGCATACCCCAAATTTATTGGACGTACTAAGACTGTTTTCAAACACCATAGGAGCAAAACTAAAAACATTTTTTCATGATTGAAACTATTTAATCATGAGAATTTGTTTTCCAGATTTATCATTGCCTTTTTTAATCAGAATGCTTACAAATTCTCTTAGAATGCTCTTAACGGAGTTTGCTATGCTATTCAAACTTCCAGACTAAATTAAGCAAGTTTAAACTTTCTCACAAAACTTGTGAATTAATCTCGTAGCGGTAGATCTAATATTCCTTATAATTTCATTTTGTTGCCATTACTTCTATAAGAGTAAAGCCTATATCTGTGTCATATACATAAAATCCTCCCATTTGTCACTCTCATTTTTATCTAGATTATATAAACACAGTAAGGTTCTTGTTAAACGTAATAAATCCATCACGTGTCGCCAGAAGAATACGAAATTCAACTATATAATATTTTAAAACTCGTTTTAAAACCTGTTTCTGTTATACTCCGTAATATTCTAGTAAAATTTAGAAACAGAAACTTGTGAATTAATCTCGTAGCGGTAGATCTAATATTCCTTATAATTTCATTTTGTTGTCATTCCTTCTATAAGAGTAAAGCCTATATATGTGTCATATACATAAAATCCTTCCATTTGTTACTCTCCTTTTTATCTAGATTATATAAACATAGTAAGTTTCTTGTTAAATGTAATAAATCCATCACATTTCGCCAGAAGAATACGAAATCCAACTATATAATATTTTAAAACTCGTTTTAAAACCTGTTTCTGTTATACTCCGTAATATTCTAGTAAAATTTAGAAACAAAAATTATTCAAATATATTTATAGAGCTTATCCAGTTCAAGAAATAATTTTGGGAGACTTTCGTACATCTGGCACCAAAATTTTACAACGTCGAAAAATAAAAATAATTTAATGGTATAAAGAAAATGGATAAAAATAACCTCTACAACTTTTTCACTCTAGATTATTTAACACAGCATAAAAGTGTTCTAATGGGTTCGTGTTAAATGTACAAAATCGATCACGTTTCTCTGGTTGAACACGGAACATTCATTCATGCAAATCTTAATGATTCCATCATCATTTAATAAAACCCGTTTTAAACCCTGTTTTTCTGTTATACACACTCCAAGATTCTAGCAAATTATAAGACACAAAGTTCTTTGAATGTTTAATTGAACGTATATAGTAAAAGAAGCCATTCTGCGCTATTATATATTTTTAAATATCGTCTGTGAACGAGGTTATAAAAACCATTTACCGTAAAAAGTTTTTTGCATCACATAACGCTTGCTTCTTTTACACACACTGTAGATTATATAAACACAGTATCAATGTGCTGTAATGGGTTCGTGTAAAATGTATAAAATCTATCACGTTTCTGTAGTAGAACACGGAATAATCACTCATGCAAATCTTAATGATTCCATCATCATTTAATAAAACCCGTTTTAAACCCTGTTTTTCTGTTATACACACTCCAAGATTCTAGCAAATTATAAGACATAAAGTTCTTTGAATGTTTAATTGAACGTATATAGTAAAAGAAGCCATTCTGCGCTATTATACATTTTTAAATATCGTCTGTGAACGAGGTTATAAAAACCATTTACCGGAAAAAGTTTTTTGCATCACATAACGCTTGCTTATTTTACACACCCTGTAGATTATATAAACACAGTATCAATGTGCTGTAATGGGTTCGTGTAAAATGTATAAAATCTATCACGTTTCTGTAGTAGAACACGGAATAATCACTCATGCAAATCTTAATGATTCCATCATCATTTAATAAAACCCGTTTTAAACCCTGTTTTTCTGTTATACACACTCCAAGATTCTAGCAAATTATAAGACATAAAGTTCTTTGAATGTTTAATTGAACGTATATAGTAAAAGAAGCCATTCTGCGCTATTATACATTTTTAAATATCGTCTGTGAACGAGGTTATAAAAACCATTTACCGGAAAAAGTTTTTTGCATCACATAACGCTTGCTTATTTTACACACCCTGTAGATTATATAAACACAGTATCAATGTGCTGTAATGGGTTCGTGTAAAATGTATAAAATCTATCACGTTTCTGTAGTAGAACACGGAATAATCACTCATGCAAATCTTAATGATTCCATCATCATTTAATAAAACCCGTTTTAAACCCTGTTTTTCTGTTATACACACTCCAAGATTCTAGCAAATTATAAGACATAAAGTTCTTTGAATGTTTAATTGAACGTATATAGTAAAAGAAGCCATTCTGCGCTATTATACATTTTTAAATATCGTCTGTGAACGAGGTTATAAAAACCATTTACCGGAAAAAGTTTTTTTGCATCACATAACGCTTGCTTCTTTTACACACCCTGTAGATTATATAAACACAGTATCAATGTGCTGTAATGGGTTCGTGTAAAATGTATAAAATCTATCACGTTTCTGTAGTAGAACACGGAATAATCACTCATGCAATGCTTAATGATTCCATCATCATTTAATAAAACCCGTTTTAAACCCTGTTTTTCTGTTATACACACTCCAAGATTCTAGCAAATTATAAGACATAAAGTTCTTTGAATGTTTAATTGAACGTATATAGTAAAAGAAGCCATTCTGCGCTATTATATATTTTTAAATATCGTCTGTGAACAAGGTTATAAAAACCATTTACCGGAAAAAGTTTTTTTGCATCACATAACGCTTGCTTCTTTTACACACCCTGTAGATTATATAAACACAGTATCAATGTGCTGTAATGGGTTCGTGTAAAATGTATAAAATCTATCACGTTTCTGTAGTAGAACACGGAATAATCACTCATGCAATGCTTAATGATCCCATCATCATTTACTAAGACCCGTTTGATAACAATAAATCATACAAACATTTCACCAACTCATCATCTTAATGACCTTTTTATAGCAAAGATCAGCGTTTTTTTACCCTTTGTGCGAATATTTTTTCCTCGCCCATTTTCTGCTTTCTGGAGCACCCCATAAATAACCCGAAAATTATAATCAAGGCCCCTGGATTTTTTTTTGCACATTCCTCTCTCGCACGGGTTATTAACCTTGGAGGAAACCACTCTCTAATCGCACGTGTGACTTCCCGATGCCGGATAAGGGGCCGGACTTCCGTCATTGTGCCGGACGCTATTGGAAAAGTAATTACTCTGAAAGCTTGTTATCATCAGCGAATTCCCCATTCACGCTTTCATCAGATGTAGGAATTCGGAACGGGGAAATTAACAGAAGTAATTCATCCGAGGACAAAACTGTTTCGTTTTGAATGACCCGCCGCTTTCTTTTTTTTCTCCTGTTCGTGTTCAAAGGCAGATGAGTAGGTGGTTCATGTCCGTTTTCTTTTCCCACGTCGGATAGGGCTCTTCAAGTATTGCAAACACGTCGTTTCGAATTATTGCTTTTTTGGTCAGGTGACTCGTGCTTTAAATATCGGCAGTTTTTAGTCATTATTGCTTCAATGATCCATGAACAATGTTTCCGTTTGATATTGAACTAGATTTCTTCCTTAACCCTCTGACTGCTCAATTTGTGGTCCGAAATCGCTAAAAAAATCGTGTATTTTTTTTTTTGCATATTAAAAAATCTATATGTTGTAGAATTGAAATATGCATTTTTTTCTTTCTAGAAAAGACTTTTTATATAGATTTTTATCATGAGAAACTAAGCTGTCAGAAGTTATTGTTAGCTATATGCACAGTAATTCCCGGATTTCCACGAACAGGAACTGGAGGAGGAGGACGAGGAATATTCTTCATATCAATTTTGCACCACTGCCTAACGCTTTGCAAGTTTATTGAATCATGATCAGATTCATCGCTATCTGAGGAGCAGTCCGAAAAATCTATATCACTATCACTATCAAAACTAAAATCACTTTCAGAATCTGATAAATCATCAGGAATATATATTCTGTCAATCGCTGAACGTTTTCTAGCAGCCATTTCTGATTAGAAAAAGGCGCCAAACAAAGGCGCGAAGTTAGAGCGGTAAATACAAAGTACCCTCAAATGCCGCAATTTAGTGGTCGACTAGCGACAACTGTTGACCAAATTCTAAATTTAACGTCTAACACTGTATGTAATTTATTTCATTGGTTAAAAGGTGAAAAAGCGGGATGCCCTCCTCAATAAAGATAGAAAAACACCTGCCAGCGAAAATCGCGGGAAGAGCAAATTTTGCTACATTTGAGTTGCCCGTGGAAATCGCGGGATAATCAGCCAGTGGGTTAATGCTTTTCTACGGGGCTGATGGACACGAATATGATGTAAAATGTAAATGCTTTTCAAATAAATTTTTCAAGTATTATATCGCATGCTGATTTCGTAGTAATCCTTTTTTTAAGATGACTATAACCATAGGAATGATGAAAGCCGAGTCATCAATGGTAACATGTATGTGCCTGGGATCACGTGACCAAAAATGGTAGCAACGTGACGCTTAGACTATTGTCGTCTGCCGGGTAGAAATAGATATTAATCATCTGATAGGTAGATGGGAAGGGAGAAGACTACAATCCATTGATTCACCATCGGATTTGCCCGCGGGCAAACTTTGGTGATTTACCCATTATTGTCTCCATTCAACAGAAATGCACATTAGAACATCTACCTTGCCATCAGATTTTAAATAGTCAAACACGGTGGTAACACAAAATGTTTTCACACCGTAAACACGTGACTATTTGTTGACATGTTTCTCAGACGTTTCGAAATTATTCTCAATAGCTATTCTCAGTTTACTTATATTTTACGTCGATGACTATAGCCTACTAGTTGTACGTAGATCTTGTTGCTTTCCTGTAACTTACTATGATGCATTTCTCTCTTTTGTATCTGCAAATGCGACTAAATAACCACTTTTATTGGTTGAAGGAAACCTAGTAACGATTCGATTGGTGAAGAAGTTTAAAACTCGTTAGAGCAGGTTCCAGAACCAATACAAATACAAATACAAAGACAAATATTGACGACCAGCTACAGGCTCGAGCCCAACAAGGCTGGTCCTTTGTTTATGAGTTCCCCAATTCCCACTGACTATCCAATTGTATCTTAAATTCGTACACTCCCTTTGAATTAACTATATTTTCTTCCAATTGACTACATACGATGTTAATCCATTGGAGTGTTAATCACAGGTGTAATTAGCCCTAATGAAGAAAATAATGACTAAAGAGGAGGAATTTTCAACCTCTTTCATCCCATGGCAAACGTAAACAAAATCTTACTAAAATCGTGATAAAAACATTTTTTTGCCGATTTGAACAAAAAAATATTTTATTTTTAAGTTTTATTGATATGGACGAAAATAATCTCATATTTACCAACCCTTTTTGCAACAGGGTGTTTTTTTCAGAATACCTTTTCGAGACAATTTACTTGTGTTACCCTTTAATGCAAAATTAGCCCGGTTTGAAAAGAGGGTTGTCAACTGAAGGTTTGCAAGCTGGAAACTCGATCCTAGCAAAAACCGTCCTTTACGTGCGGGTTGGTTGCCTAAACTGTCCTTACGTTGCTTTGGTGTAGAAGCCTAAAGAGTGGGTGCCTGCTCAAGTGTTAACCTCGTCATCTGACCGTTGTTCAAAATTACGAGGTGTCGTCTTTCCGGATTGTCCGGATATTTCCCTTCCGGATTGATCCCGGACCATTATCTCTAAACGTTGTGTTACTCCAGTATGATATTAATTCAACTACATACCAAGAGTAAAATATAGTACTCCAAATTATATACACGGGTATTACTTGAAAGTATTCGCAAAAAAACACATGAAAAGTTCAAAACTAATCCGCTGAAATGAAATATATCTCACACAATATGCAACAAATTTACTCACCAGAGTCATTTGTCAGGCACATCTATTGAAAATTACTATAGTAGAACAGCGAACCAAACTAAGATGACTATAATCACAACTGGTATATGAAAAGTAATCTCAACGAAAATTTTATACATAGGATCAAGAGCTGAAACCAATCAGCTGTTTATTTTATTACAAGCAAAGAGCTAACATGCAGCAACGTGATAATTACGATATTTATCGATTTATATGTGCAAAAAAAACATGTCCATGAATAATAAATAATTCTAAAGAGTCAAAACTAATAAATCTTGTATCTTAATAGATAAAGCGGATTTATGGAAAATGGCACTATGCCAATGGGGAAATGTTACATTTCTATGAAAAGTAATGACTGTAATAGAAATTAATGACATAAAAATAAGCTGAACGAAGTCCATATAAATGATTGAGTCAAAATTAATTAATTGCATTCTATGTTATAATGAATACAAAAAAGAATGTCATCGGAAAATGAGATATTATGATGAATTAATTATGCCTCCATCATTGTAAATTACTGTGGTAAGTCTAACCAGCATGAATAATTTCTAAATCGTGTTCTAACATCAAATAAAGTCAACTAGATATCTCAATATCGAGAATTATATCGTAGCTAAAACTATTAAGGATATATTATTTAATAGGCATTTATTATTTGAGTTATATTGATACAGTAATTTATCAAAATTAAAGACTTAATTCTTGTTGCAGAGATGATTTAATTTTATAAAAAACTAGCTCATTGATTATTAGAGAGGGTTGAAAAAAATAAATGTATCTTTTCGGAACGCTTTAGTGCGGAAAATTTCCTTTGTAATAAAAAAAACGGCATAAAATATTAAAAAGAAAAACTGTATCTACCTATATAATGCATCTTAGCATGTTGTTGAGTAACTAATCTGATCAAGCTTTATTTATATTTTAATAAATCATAAAAATATGTTGAAGTTAGAAAGAATGAAAAATTGCTTTAAAGAAACTATTGGGTAAATTCTAAAATAATTCATTGTAAAATATGCTTAAAAAACGTGTGCATAAATCTGTTATAACGCTTTTTAGTTGTTTTTAAAAATAATAACTCCATTTATAAAGAATTGTGACTATTGTCATGCCAGTTACTGTAGTTTTGTTTACGTTTATGGAATTCAAAAAATATCCAATTGTACAGTTTTCAATGTTTAGAAAATGTGGAATATAATCAATATTTGCAGTCTATAAAAGTCTGAAACAGAATCTGCATTGCTTAAAAAAACAAGAAAGAAATTCTAAAAATATTCCAAAATTACTATACGATACTAAAATTACTAATTTCTATAGCTTCTAATAATAGCAGAAGACCCAATGTAATAAGTAATTTAACACGTTGATTGAGTCTAATAGATTATCCTTTATTTCTTATTTTGTTGTTGTCAAGTGGAATAGAGGCGATAGGTAAAGCTGTCGAAAGATAAAGCCACTCTCGAAAAGTGGAAGAAACAAAAGTGATGTATTATAAAATTTTACCCTCTGAACCTAACACCAAGTTTAATATCTAATCATCCTCAATTATTTCTTAAAATATTTTATCAGTCAGAAGTGTAAAATTGGTAAACATTTTTCCACCATGCAACATGTAGTTTTCATGCATGTTTTAAGGAAAACTACAGGTTACATAGTAGAAAAATTAATTCAAAGATTTTTCCCACAACCGAATGCTTCTAACTAATTTTAGATATCGGATCAATGTGATGTTTCCGAGGATTATTTGGTCAATAGAGGGGATGTTCAGCCATTAGTCATGTTTGCAAAATAAAATCAATTGTTTACTCCTTAAAAATCTTGTGATGTTCAGAAGGTTAAAATTTTATATTGCATCACTTTGCTTCGTATACTTTTTTACACTTTTCAGTAGTGGTTTTACCCTTCGATAGGTTAACCAAAGACCTCACACTGCTTTTTTCAACTAGATTCGAGGATACTCCCTACGGGAGTATCTCAACCGGTAACGGACCCGTATTCGAGGATAGCACCGCGTAATTTTAATCTACGGTCAGACGACAAGGCAACTCTTGTGTTGGTATCCCACTTTTCAAACTTGTACACCACGTCAACGTGATGACATTTGAGGCCACAGCAGTATTAAACTGCGCCAGCGTCTTGTACACGATGATCTTTGTTAGGGAAATAATCGTAGGAAAGAATTGGTCAAGAAGGTCTAAACTGGTCAGAAGTTAATCAGAATAGGTTCACATTCTTCTGATGGAAGAATGCACATGAACCCCAGAGAGTTAAAATGATTATTTTTCGATGTAATAAATCTCAAATTTTATTACTTCTGAACTATTAACCCTCTAAATGGTTGCGATGAGAATCTCGTTCATAAAGATTTGACGAATTTTGCTAATGACAAGAAACCTTGTAGAGCAAACCATTAGGAGGATTAAATAATTTAGCATTTTTGCTATCGTATGCAAAGATTGACTATCAATCGTATCCAAAGTGTTGATTTCCACGTTCTCAAAACTTCAAAGTGATATCCATCTTAACTTCGGTTGCACCAAATTTTGTTTCTAGACAAATGCCCTACGATAAAAGCTAATAGCACTCGCGTAAAAGCCTTCGATAGAGGAGGTGCAGTGGACAAAATGAGGCCCGCATACATCTCAAAAGATATTGCGCGTTACTCGATCAAAATCTGTCATGGCTCTCCGAAATACTCAAAGGCTGACCTGGATACCCGCCAACTCCGGATAAACAGAAACACCGAGCGCGTGCCGTCCAAGTTTGGATACCCGCGAATTAGTCTTCCACAACAACTGGCAGCATTCTGACGATTCCATTTCCGATTCGAATCACCCCCAGGAAAAGAAACCCACGGAGTTAAAAATACGCTCACTTCAAGAAACTTTATTGCCATTTCCGAGTCGTACAGCTTTCGACTGAGGTGGCGAAATGATTTATCGCTTATTAGCCCCGAAGAAGGGGGCCCACTTCCGCGGAAACGAGCCACAGTCTGAAGGGTCCTCGATGCTTATGCGACGTTCTGAAAAGAAACGCCAGACAGGGCCAATCCCTCACGTTCCGCTCGGCGGTCTGGAATCGTAACATCAACCAACGCCACCCATGTCACAGAACTAATTTAAAACCGCCGCAAATCTCACGGGTGAAGGTACAGCCCGCTGCTCTGTCGTCGACAACCTCCACGTCCAATTAATCTTGTGGGGTAATTCAGCGAGAGGCCTCTGTTAATAACGTTCCTTTCTATATTTAGAAAAGAATCCCGGCACTGTGTGTGTGAGTGGAAGTGTAGGAAATCTTTTCTTCCTCCAGGACCACTTGGAATGGAAGACGGAGCTTATCTTCTTCGCGGGGAATGCCAAGGGAAAAGTTGCTTAATATGCGATAATTAGGCAAGGGTTTAAATCATCAGTGAAATCGTGAAAAGCCTGGAGTCGCTTAGGGTTGCTCAAGTGACGGCCGTGTTGTGTACTTGGGCAATGCTGGAAGGTTCGTCTTTGTTTCGGGTTTTAGTGCCCTGTTCCGATTCTGTCGGTATATATCAAGGAGGGAGAACAATAGGAAACTGGAAAAGGACAGTCTCATTCTATTCCATCCTCGAACTATTAAAATGGAGAACACGTAACCCTTTAAGTGGTTTCAACGAGATATATGGTGCATATGATACCATCTATGTGGTTCCTGGCTGATGGAGATACAGTGATGAAGTTATTTACTGTAACTCACCACCCGACCTTCCTACCAAGAGCTTAAAGCTTGTCAGGTGGCGAAAAATAAGCATTATTAAAACAGAAAAAATAATAACAACAAAGTTTAGAAGCAAAGACAATTTAGACACAGCAGGTAAAACATGGGTAGGATCAAATCAATCCACCCTGTCGTCCATAACGAAGTTAACCCGGACACACTCACGTATTCGCCATAGAAAATGATTATTAACTATATTGATGCTCCAAATGGTTTTGACAAGCTATCTTATCTGATCAATTGTGTTAATGACGAGATATCTTCTCTGATCAATTGTGTTAATGACGAGATATCTTGTCATCAAGATATTAACGATGTTTTATTACATTATGATGACAAAATCAAGGACAACTCTCTTCTAATGATTAGACATACCGTCTATCAGGACCTCGTCATTTTTGTTAATGACGGTACACCTTGTCAAGAGAACCACATCAAGAGGTGTGAAAAAACCGAGTTTCAAGATCGAGATAAAAGGCAAGTGAAACACCCGGCAAAAATTTTCAACATGAGGTTTTGGTTTTCTTAGACTCGAATGTGGTGATAGCTCCGTTGTCTCCCTGTAGTTCTTAGCTTATTGTAGTATTCTGGATAACACAATGCTGCAGATGAATTACACAGGTACTCCAGACTTCTCATGGATATATTGTGACCTCTTATCCGTCGTAGAGTGTATACTGAGCATAAAATCGATTTAGATCGAACTGATAGCAGGTCTTTCTACTTATTCTCCCCATTTATCCAACAAATGTAAAAGTGATACACCTACAACAAAACGTGTTTGCATTCCTTCCTATCTACGTCAGATATTGGTAACTATAAGGTATTGCTTATAGTTACCAATTAGGAGCTTTATATGCCCTCTTTGTAAGGTTGGTGCACTAATGGATTTAGCACATTTGATAATCTGTGCAGGTCTTACTGAAACAACTCTCATTGCACATTACTGGCAAGTGAGAGTCCTTATAAATACTCGGCACTTTTCTAGCTAAAATATTAAAATTTGTCGCATTGTATCCTCAAATATATTTTATGCCTAAATTCTTGTAATGTTTTTTTATTATTTTGTACTTTTGATTGGAGGATTTGTGCTTCTCTAATAGCCTAATAGGTTAGAAGAATAAAGCGTGGTTATCGTTAGACTAATGAAGGCGACTATATCTCACGTTTTCCTTGCATAAAGGTGTTATGAAGACATGTATTTTATTTATATCAAAATACATCAAAGGTTTATTTACTTATCGTCCTCTCTTATTCGCAAAAAAATTATTAATATCAAGTAAAATTAGAAGTTATGCCAGTATGAAGAGGTATCAGCAGAAAATGCAAATTATTTTTATCAATTCTTTAAAAAGAATACTGTAAAATGTTCGCTACAAGTAGATTTTTTAGACTGCGATTCATCTCGGAGGTTGATACATTTTTTAAAGATTTAAATTCGTCAAGTAATCTGCTTCAATAAAGTGTTTTGCTTTATCCCTAATCTAGCAATCTTTGTGTATGTCTTTTTTCTAGCATTATGTGGATGAGAAAGGTCAATTATTTGTAAAAGAATATTATTCAATAAAGAACAACAATTAAACAAACTACAGTTCAGTATAAATTTTGTGTGGAAAGTGTTATTTTATAAAGGTGAATCGAATAGTCCAAAAATGGATATTTTCAAAATTGTATTGATCACCTATCGCTGGAAAAATATATCTATTTTTTAATCGATACAACTTTGAGGATTAAATGGTAATGAATTGGTATCGATCTAAATTACAATGAATCATTTTGGTAGACTAAACTCTTAAGTAAATAATTCTATTTGTATAGTCTATTGCAACTAAAATTGACGGAATAGAAAATGACGCATTTTTCCCGTTAGTAAAAAAAAAGATTTTTATATTCTTTATATGTACTTTCTGGAATAATTGTAAAAGTACTTCATTTAAAGATTTCATCGATCTGAATTAAAACAATTAAAGGTCATTACAACAATTTAAAGACTTTTTAATCGTTGAAGCAGACATAATTCTACTGACTTTTGCATTGTGGTTATTCATAAAATAATTAATTTTGCAAATATAAAACAATGTTATATTCTGATACAAATTAATTACTTAAATAATCTAAGAAACACATCAATGAATAATGAATTTCATAATTCTCTCCGAAACGTATTCTGCGAAATATCTAACAGTGAAACAAATGAAGAATTTATAATGCATTTGGTTATGCGAACAAATCGAGACATAATGTGTTAATATTAAATTATTTATATGTAAATTATTGAATAGTTTTCAGAGAAAAATTACAGGATCTACGTTATCTTGAAAGATTCTAGTGAATTCGTAGCAATAAGAGCCATATTTAACTAATGTAGTTACAATCAAGGCACCACTTGCAAATTTTCCTTAAATAATTTATGAAAGAAACGCATTATTCATATTTTAAAATATAATTGTAATTAATGGGGACATATTAATAAGGCTTATGTAACCGCATCCCAGTTGTAAATAAAAAAAAAAGCAAAAACACTTGTGTAAGTTTCGTAAAATTGATTTATTCCTGCCATAATTATCGTTGTAAGTACACCTGTGTTTTATACAAAATCTGAAAAAGCGTACAAAATAAAATCGAATTGAACACTATCGCACTCTGAAACTTCACAAATGCAAAATAGAAAGCTAGAACTTCTTTTTAAACAAAATCTGCACATGCGTTCAAAACAAAAACGCACTGAACACTATCGGACGCTGAAAATTCACAAATGCAAACTAGAAAACTTCATTTTTCTTTCTGCGTCAAATTTTAAAGGAAGGATTAATTACTTTACCATAAAAAAAAATAAAATTCAAGTACCTTAATTTTCATGAATCCGTATTTGATAATCACGAGGAATTAATTTGAACGTCAAAACACTTTTTACAGGCAATCTTGCATACTTATGAATTACCGGTTCGAATTAAAAAATACAACCCCAATAACGAACGCAACGCTTTCTTAATTTAAAATTAAGGACCCGAATGAACCCTAGAAAAGAACACGTTATTATGCTGCAATTCTCGGGCGGTTTTTACAGATTAGTGCAATAAACATACTCGTCATTATTTTTAAAGAAAACAACTTCGATCGAAAATTGCCTTCAAGTGCAACATAAGGCTGCGAAATACGCGATTGCTATTCGTGAGATGGTTGAGGAAGAAAAAGATAAATCGCCATCGATCAGTTCTTTATTTAGAAAATGGGTGAAGATTAACGGACCCAGTTTACGATTTAAAGTAAATGAGCCCTTTTTCTCCCTTTTGGAAACTACTTACGTTTTAATCTGGTGATTAATGGGCGATGCGGTTTACGATAAAACCGCAAGTTTTTAGAAGCGACGGCAACCGCAAGGTAAAGAAATAAGTGATCCGAAAATTGAGACAGGAATTTATGACTCCGGGAGAGGGAGGTAAAAATAGCTTGGGCCTAGGTAAAATTTATCGTCCAGAAAGTGTAAACATGCCGTGAAAGTTTTATGTTGATGTTATTGACAGTCCATCCAATAAATATCACCAATGAGATCTGATGAAGTGATTTAGTACATGTTCCAGCCATTCTTCTGATGGAGAGATAAGCAGGGAACAAAATCCTACTGAAATGTTGGTTGATATTTAGGCACATTTTTTTTTTCCGTTTACTAGAGCTACCAAACCTGGGAGCTGAAGTCAGAGCACATTGGATTACTGTAACTCACCCTGTGTGAATTTGTTTCTTTTTTGACAGTGAAATTTTCCTTGTGCGTGTTTGTTTATTTAATTCACGGTTTCTTGTGTTTGGTATATCGAGGTCAAATATGGTTTTGCACCAGAAAAGCCCAGCCAGCCAATCTCCATGAAATTTGTATCAAAATTACGTTTCAGATATTGTATTATTTTACATCATCAAGAATAAATAGGTAGGTATGGTATTTTAGTTAACTTCGCTCTAAAGGATCACATCGAGCTATTGGCGACAGTCCGAAATCAAACCCTCGTAATTTTGAAAAACGGTCTGAGGATCTGGTCAAAACTGAGCTGTCACCCCACTCTCCAAACATTCCTACCACACCAACCTGAGGGAATTTATGGTCACGAACGTGCACCATCCCCCTTTGGACAAGGCGGTCTTTGGTTCGATTCGAGATCGCAACCCTCCGGTTACTAATCCATTACTTTTTACAACCACACTTCTGTGCCCTTCTCAAAAGTAAATATAATGTTCCTAACAATGCTGTGATATTAAAGGTAAATTTATCAGCTTCTCTAAAAAACTGCTTCAACTTTGTGTTTCTGAGGACGATATAATAAACTGGTCATACGTTATACGACCTAACCAACCTGATGGTTAAGACTTAACAAAGCAGATAGATTAATGTTGAGGAGAGAAGAGGGATTTCAAGTATAAAACAAACCTGACACAAGACGAGATTTAAATTATACCACCCTAATGCTCTCGCATGGCATATGTATGGGGATTCCTGGAAATATACTTCTTCATTTTAGCACTGTTTGGTATTGGTCAATAAACTACCATATATTGATTCGGAATTCATTCTTTGAAAGTTTAATTGGCGAAATGCTGAGATCGTATATAATAACCAAAATGACGTCAAGACCGGAATACGTGTGGAAACTTGTTCCCCCCGTACATTTAGCAGTTCATAAAAAGCCTCTCATTCGTTCTAAAAGACTACTCATTACAGCGGATTTACACGGCCAAGTTGCGATTTCCGAATAAAACTCGAGATATTTTATATTCAATTCAAGGAATTAAGTTCTCCTTGCATGAAATTTATTATTTGCGTTGTTTTGTTTCAAAATTAGATCTATTTGAATCACTCTTAAAATGTTTGAGGATTGGATTGGATATGGTTTTGTGGCATTGAGTCCTCTTGGGACATATTATGCCAAACTCAAGATAAAAAATCAGATATATAATGTAATAATAAAGTGAAATGAGTCAGAGCATAATAAATGAATACTATATAAAATTACATATGATAGATAAAACCAATGTCACTTAAAAAGCTAAAAACATTTGGATGAGGATTCTCTACAACCATGTCTTCTAAAGTCAAGGTATATGAATTAAAATGTTTAAGCCCTCGACTATTAAAATGAGAACATTCTATCAAAATGTGTTTCACTGTTAGTGGGCAAATGCAATAATTGCAAATGCGATGATCTTCTCCGAGGAGGAGGCGTCTATGTGTTATTCGAGTATGTCCAATACGGAGACGTGTTAGTATTACATTTAGTCTTCTTAGAGGTAGCGATTTCCATTGAGTTATAATTGGTTTAACAGCGTGAAGTTTGTTCATTCCATTCCTTCTTCCAATTGTCTTCTAAAAATTTGTAAATTAATGATTTTAATTCGCGATAAGGAATGGTATAATTAATATTAGTTACGACCGATTTGGCGGCTTGGTCAACTATTTCATTTCCCGATATCCCAACGTTTGTTGGGCAAAATGTTTGACAAAAAAATGACAACAAAAATATTTGAGACATTATGAACATGTTTCTACGAACAGCAAACCCAGGACTGATATATGCGAACTGCATTACTTGTGGAAACAATGTGCGCGAGCGTGAGAAAGCTAGTGCACAATCAGCAACTTTAACAGGTCTGTCAGAGACAATGGGAATGTAATAGCATTAAATTAATTATGAATTTAGCTGAAAATTAACTGTGATAAAAGATTAACGAATAAAGAAATATCATGTTAGGGAAATGCATTGGAATTAAGTAACACATACTATATAAATTATGTCAAACATTTTTTCAAAAATTATATTTTGTCGTACACATACATTTTATCCGTCTTGTTGGATGTCTCAATGACGTTAATAGAAGGACTAACTAGATTTTGATGAATGAGATATCTTGCTATTAGAAAAAATGGACCAGATTTTGATGTCGTCCTCACAAAAGGCATTATTTTCATGACAAAATATATCGGCATAAGCACACTTGGTCATATTTTGATGAAATATATATCTCATTGAAATCCCTTAGAGCATTAAGCAATCTCAAAGCTTTATTCAATGTAATGAACTCTGTATAATAAGAACATCGCTTAGATCTAATGCTAATTTAGAGACAAAGTTTAACAGTTTATACTAAAGTTCAGACAATAAAAACATAAACTACTTCACTCTAAATTCTATTGTCATAGTTTTGTGGAAACCGATGTTTTAATCCTTATGTTCAATTATTTACGTAAAAAAATTGTTTCGCCATGTTTTGTTACCAGAATAGTTATTTAACTTGTGCTATTACTAATTCTCGAATATTCTTCTTAAAGTAAAAGTTCTTTGTTCTATGATTGAAATAAGGATATTCAATCAACAAACCAATAAAGAAAACAAAAGCAATAATATAAATTCAAAGAAATGTGTTCTTTTCATTGTTGATCAATTTACTGTATCCAAAGTTGCAGTATCATTTTAATTCCCCTCAACTTTTTCAGTTTCTATTTGCCTTAATATATGATTGTTCGTAATAAACAATTTAACCTTTTGACTACAGCTATTGATATAATTGTGGCGCTATTCTTGTAACATTCAAAATACACCCGTCAAAAAAAAGACTCACCCTATCGGAATTGTATAATTTACATCACAGAACAAAACGAAAGGTAGCAATCGATAGGGATTAATGCTTTCTACAAATATCAATACTTAAAATGTGTCTAAGTGGCCGTCTTTATATTAAAACAGGCGCTTGCTATGATAATGTCAATACGAACACCATCTTTTATTACCAATTTGGATTCTGCACAAAATTTCAGGCGGATTTGCTGAAAAAATTATGAAAAACGGCATAAAATTGATCGAGAAAATCCATAAAAACCATTGAGGGAGCGTATAAAGTTTCAGAGTTCAATCACATTATAAATATTAATAAAGACGTGTAGTGGCCATCGCAGTCAATGATCTGTTGCAAGCGCTTTGGTATGGAGTCCATTAAGATGGTGACAAAGTCAGAATCTATTCTGATTGAATCCCAGGATCTGTTCGCAGAAATTTTTTTTTCACTTTGTGAACAATCCCCAATAACGATAATAATCATCGTATTTTGCAAACAGTCTCACTGCGCTACTAATTATGCACGTAATGAACTGAAATTTGGAATTACGATGTTTCAGTAACAGTTGAATCACGTGGTGTCCAAATTTGCCTATATTTATATTCATAGTTTTTATGAATATTAAAATTTCATAATTGATAAAAAATAGTAAATTTAATTTCATAACTAACATGTTTATAGATTGTGTTTGGGTTTTTGGGTAGCAAAGGATGAAAAAACAATTTGCAAGAAAAATTAATTGAGCAAATATAACAAATACGTGAAACACCAATTTAACATTAGAAGATCTAATTTTCAAACACTTGCAAATCGGAAAAAATTGAAGTTTTCTTTATTTCCGCCTGAAATTGTAGGTAGAATCCAAATTTGTGATAAAAGATGTGGGTTCGTACTGAAATTATCGGAGCAAGCAGCCAATTTATATGAAGAAAATTCCTAATCGTATTTTTTACAGACAAATATCAAATTTTAAATATAAATATTTGTAGAAAATATTACTACCTATCGATTGCTACCTTCCGTTTTGTTCTGCGATGTAAATTATGCAATTGCGATGGTATGAGTCGCTTTTTTTTTGACGGGTGTACAACTCTTGTACCGGTTTTAGACTAAATTTTTTCTTGGTACCTTTCTGCTTTTGTGTTTGTGTGTTTGTACGCGTATTACATAAATATGCTTCCATATATTTGAATACCATGTCCTATAAGTTACCCATCGTATTTAAATTTAGTGAACACATTATATCAACTTTCTTTGTTTGCATATTTAGATAAGTTCGATAGAAAAACTCCTGAGTAACTTTGCATAAATCAACTATAATTTGGTAGTTTTGGAGAAGATGGAATACATATTAAGCACTGTGATCACTCGGATTGTTCTACTAGTTCTGCTAACAAAAACAATTATTTAAAAAAAAAATTATTTTTCGATTTTTAAATTTTTATTTGTTTTTAGTCAAATTTTTTCTTTACAAATTATAAAATAGTTCTGAATATTTGAGACAGTCGGTAAGGGAATAAAATTCGTAACACAAAACTTTTTTTTAATTATATTTGGTAACAAATATCAACCTTGGCATTAAAAAAAATTTTTTTTGACATAAATTGCTGAATTAGTTCAATATTTTTAAATTTATGTAATCCGTTAGCTTATGTTTCAGAAATCCATTTTGTAGTGAAAAAAAATTACATTCGTTGTTTTTCGTTCGCAAATTGTTTTAATTATATGCAATTAAGGTAATTAAATGTTTAATTAGTTTAAAAAAAGTTTTAATCCTTTTATGACAATTTTAGGAAACGCTTTTGTTTTTAGATGACGTTTTATATATAGATATTTATATGCTTACACAAGATACCCGAGTGATCTTTCCTCTCTCTTTCTCTCTCTCATTTTCATTTTTACTCTTGTCTACCTGACCTAAGGGACACATCTTTATGTGTGTACAGGCATCACAACGCCGAGGTATCCATGTGATCTGTCCTTATTTTAACTCTCGCCTACCCATCTGCTTTTTTACTTCGCCCTTGCTGTCTTACGTTGGGCGCAGCTTGGCCATGTATATAGCCGTTGCACCTGTAAACTCCAAACCAACAAACCACAATGACTAGCCTTAGAGATACTGCTTTCTTGACTAACTAGGGGGCCCGCCCCTGATCGCTAGCTCTCGCCAACCCCCGGAGGATAGCTTTGCAACCCTCATAAGTTCACTGCGCGAACCTTGCCCGATTCGCTCGCATCTGAAGACATTGTTTACAAAGTATGATATTAGAAAAAAAAATATTTTTCAAATATATATTGTTGTACTACAGAAAATTTATACAGTACCTCTGGAATACGAACTCGAAAAATTTGGAATTCAAATGAAAAATTTGAGCAAATTTTGACTTGAAATGTGAGCGCTGCTTTGGAAATCGAATACCCAGGATGTCGTTTGCACGCTGCAACAGTTCGACTAATATTAATTTTTTTCAATAAAATTTGGTCCGATAACGCTATAAATTCAACTGAGGCACGTGATAAACAAACAATCATATAATATAGTGTTTCCAAAACGCGATAGCAAATAACGTCTTTTTTTCGTGCCACGTAAGAGAAATATCTATAGAGATTCTTTACTCCCAGTTATTCTATGTAACATTGTCACACTCTTAACACTTTTTTCTCTTACTAAAAATTGAAATGCTATAAAAATGTAAAATGTTAAATTTGGCATTTATATAAATTCTTTGTAAAAATCTTTATTTAACTATACTATATCCTCATTAGTGTGGTAGCTGGAACATGTGAGGAATAGCAATTAGAATTTATTAATGGAAGCGGAAGTTAGTTAATTACTTCAACAAGAGTGAAACGTGTAATTATACTAGCTCAATATAAATCCCAATCAAAATATCAGATTACCTACACCTATGCCGAAAAAGGCACTCAAATAAAACAATTAAATTGACAGTGTGGCTAAGATTCATTTGAATTATGAAAATCTACACACTTCTTTTAATTGCTTAATACAAATAACAAGAGACGAGAAATTTGAGGCACAAGAGAAGTTCAATAATCTTAGAACTCACAGCTCACAATTATGCTCTAAATTTTACGAAATTTAAATAATTTAATCCAGTTCAGCCTCTTTATGACACTTAAGTTAGCATTTTAAAGAATATTTTAGCTGTTACGTACTACATAGCATTTAAATGTAATGGTATTTGGTTTCACGAATTTGTACATTAGATTTTTGCTGATCACATACTGTTAACGGTTATACATTTTTCTTCGAACTCATTTCCAACAGCTTACACAGACAGATGAAGTAGTTTGGTTGCTATGGAAACGATCTTCCAGACAAGATTTTTTTCGATACAAAGTTCACGCAAAAGTGCAGCCTCCGTTGCGAAATCAAGCATCAGAGGTTCTTCCTCCATTTTTAAATGGGTAATTACAAGTTGGAATAGCGTGACTAGCTTCGAGCCGTGAAACGAGACTTTCTACATTAACTTTCGGGCCGCTATGAAGGGTTATACAATTTATCATGTAAAATTTTTGTTGAGAGGGGAAAAGGAGTGATATGTAATTTAAGTGGTAGAATGGAGCTTTGGTGAAATCAAGTTTCGAAAACGAGAGTCTTGAATTGAAAGTCTGTATTTCATCTAAAGTGTAATAGCAAAAGTCGATTAATTGTATAGTACAAGGAAGAGAAGAGTTTTTTTGTGGAAAATAAAATTGAATGTTAATTGCTCTGAATTAATTAAAACATATTTTATAATATCTTCTCTCATAGTTCAAACGAAAAGAACAATGTAATCAATTGACATAATGTTTTTGTTCAATTAATCTTACAAATTGTTTCGAGGTGCTGATAATTTAACAGAAAAAAATACCTATGTCCTGCTGCCAATGCATTATGAAAGAAGAATCAAAGTATTGAAAAATATTTTTGTACTTTGCCATTAAAGATAGGTAATTGGTAATTTTAGAGTTAACGTCGTACTAGAGCAACACAACGGGCTATTGACGACGGTCCGGGATCAGTCCCTCAAGGGAAGGATCCGAGGACAGCACCTAGTAATTTTGAACCACAGTCAGATGACGAAGCAACACCTGAGCTGGTACCCCACTCTCCAAACTTCCACGCCAACCCAACGTGAGGACTTTCGGCCACGACAGATTTAAGGTGCACCAGCCGCCTCTACACTATACGTTTACAAACATCCATGCCCGGACCCGGATTCGAACCAGGAACCTTCCGATCTAGGGGCTAGCACCTTAACCACTATACCGGTTGGTCGGCTGCTATTTAAAGATAAAAAATAATAATAATCATTTAATAGTTCAGTCACAACTAAAAATTGTAAGACGGACATGGTCCTTTCTACCAAAGGTACAGATTTGTTTTCAATTTTTACAACGTTTGAATCCAAGTCGACGTCTTTTTACAGATTCCATACTGACATTTTTGATGAAAACAACTCTATTTCAAACGTCTTCAACAAATATAAATATCAAACTGACGAAATACCAACATTCTTTGCTGCCCCAAATCGCATCCACAAAAACATTCGCAAACAGAAAACAGACAACAAAGCTCGGCACCACGACTCGGTTCTTTTTTTCAAAATCCTAGGGAGTACATAAAACTTGTCTATATTTATCAGAGCGGGAAGCCTCATAAACATATCTCCTCATATCCATCCAACAATTAACGAAGACGCGACTGACTCGAGTGTTGTTGCATGCATAGTCACAAATTAGAAGTCTCCTTTTAAAAAGACATTAGCCTTTCCCCCATTCTTTCCTCCATTGCAAATTCCTGTCTCATTTATCAAGCTTTTTCTTGGAAAAAACACCATTCAGAGGAGGACGTAAGGGGATTTCAGTGTTGCCAGTCCGCTCAAGTGAAACTCTTAAATCAGAATCTTTGCCCCCTCCTTGGAGTTTAAAGCGGATGGAGTATCACCCTATTTAAGAGTCGCCCTGCGCGATATTAACAAAGAGAAGAGACTGGTACTCTATTTTTGAAGCGTGTTTCCATGCTTCGTTTCCGAAGGCGATAACATCGCCGAGTCTTTTGGGCTTGTAATAGAGTAAAAAAAATATATCGTCACATTGCGAGGGTTTTTTTCCCTTTCGAGATTCAGTCAGTTACAGATATTCGTTTTATTTTTGTGGCATTTTTTGGAAGCTAAAAAAGAAAAAATATATAATTATGGCGTCAACAGCTGCCAGTTTGTATTGTGTTTTCCTTTCTTTTTTTCGTTTGAAGTATGGTTTGGAGTTGATTAGGATCGCTTGTGTTTTTTTCGTATGTGTTCGAGTTGTGAGGAGTTAAGTTTCTAGACTTGCTTTTGAGCAAAATGACTTAGGGAACCATTAATTAATTAGGAAGTTTAATATGCTTCATAAAATACAAATTTCCGTTTGCTTCCATTTCAGGATACCTAGAACACGATTATTTTCATTAAACTAAACATCTACAATCTCCAACATTAACCGTAACGTTTCATTAATACAGATTCTATATTAAACTTCTGGTATTGGATTGATTTGGTTGAACTTTAATTGATCAGGGGTCAGATACTGACCGAAGAGCACAAACACACATGAAAGAGAAACTAACTTTAAAAGTTTCAAATTTCAATGAGGGTGGGAAGGAAACAAAAGATTGGAAGAGAGCAAAAGATAAGAAGAAGAAGTAAGGATAAATCTGAAGGAAACATATAACACTATTGGTACACATTTGGTATTGAGAAACTATTTAAGTACAAAAATGTGACTTGAAAAGTTTGTACATTTTATTGGTAAACAATTATGTGCATTTTCATACATGTGTAATCTAAAACTTGTATTTTATTCAGAATGTCATGCTGAATGCTCATTTTCTGAAAACTAAATTAATTCACAAAAGTTTGCTTTTAAATAGCAATTTATATATAGTTTTTGAATTAACCCTCAATTTTTGCCTTTTTGACTGATTGTCTTCCTCTTAATATTTCTTTACGTTTGACAAAGGTTGAAGAAGATGCAACACACAATTTGAAAGGTTATATAGATATGCAAAGTAAAATTTCATAACATTTCACTTCAAAGTACCATGCAATGATAGGGAGATTCAATCATCAATCAATTGACATTAATCATCAATCACATTAAATGCATAGTGCTTGAAAGTTCCATTCCATACAATTATTCTTCGAATATGTAAGTATAGTTTCCTAAAACAAGAAATATATGTTAAGAAGATTTGAATACACAGTGTAGCTATGCTCGAAGTCTGCAAATAATTTAAATGAATCCATTCATCCAAAACCTCTATATGTGACATCTAAAATTTGTTTATATTTTTATTTAATTTAAGGCATCCAAACACATCAAAAATGTCATTTTTGACCAAAAGTTCCAAAAAAGGTTTTTGACTTTATTTGATAGAGTATTAATTTGACATTCCAAAGTATATTTAATTTGTTCTCTAAGTCAATTATTTGCAGAGATATTAAGATTTTAATCATGGCGGAAACAGAAAGTAAGTATGAAAAATATCGGAAATGGCCATTAAAATACCAAAAACTTGTCAAAATTTAATTTTAAACTATACATTTTTTCAAACATAATTTTAATAATGAACTAAAATAATTATGCTGACTTTAAAAGTTTTTAAATTATCGCCATTTATTTAGGAAACCGGGACTGTAAAACTATCAAAAATCTCGTATTCATGTTTAGATCGCTTATAAAATTTTTGTTATATCCTTATGATTCTTGTTCATTCCGTAGAAAAATGCATGTGGTTTATTTTGGTAGCATAATTTTAATGGGTTGAATAGATTTTCATGTAGCACGTATGAAGTTTTAGAGAAATTTTTTTTAAATTTCATGCACACATAATTATCATTTTTACAAAAGTATTAATATATGTTTCAAATATTCTTTGCTCAATGCTATTGTTTAATAACACCAAACATAAAAATATCATTAATATGTTTCAATCCTACATTAAAAAAGGTTTCGAACGTGTCACGATACCTTAAATTCTTTAGTATTTTTGTGGCCTCGGTAAATGGTAATGGTAATGGTAATTTTAGTTAACGTCGTACTAGAGCAACACAACGGGCTATTGACGACGGTCCGGGATCAGTCCCTATTTGTGGCCTCGGAAACCGGGTTGGAAGATTAAAGGATTAGCAACGTTTAGGATTAGCAACGTTTAGGATTGCTCTATTCGAATCCAACTAAAGACCATCGTCTGCAAAGGATGTTGTTATACTTTAAATCTGTCGTGACGTCAAATGTTCTCTTGTTAGCGAGGTGTGAACGTTTGGAAAGTGGGTGCCGGCTCAGATGGGACCTTGTCATCTGACTGCGATTCAAAATTCCGAGGTGCTGTTCTATGTTGTTTCCCTACAGGTTTGATACCAGACTGTGTCCAATATACCGTGTGTTGCTCCAATGAGAGATTAATTAACATACACCTAACTACACTAACTAATAACGTTCCTACCGTTAGAATTCTATTAATTCTCATACACCATTTGAACTGTTTCGTTTGGATATTTCTGTCTATACGTTGTTTCAAAATAATTTAGCTAATTGTTATATCGTATGAAAAAGACGTTCAATATGATAGGGAACAACAGCTAATGAGCTTAAAGTCGAGCTGCTTGCTGTAACGGGACGTATCCCCAAAATTAAAAAACTAATATGCAGAAAACGTACATCTAGTCTTTATGTATATAGACTACCCTACAATTATGGACTAGACAGCAAGATGTGAAGGTATAAGGGAAATAATACATGCTTTAATAGTGAATTGATACCCCACGTGTTGCAATTACACTTGCAACCCTTCTAGGCATACTTTCAGCAAGGTTTTGATACACAGCTATGAATATTTGTGTCCATTCTTGCTGCAAGAATGTCGCCAGCTCAGCTGTAGATTTCGGACGTGGTTTCCTGGTCCGTAAGCGTCGCTCTAACCGTCCCACAAATGTTCTATGAGGTTTTGGTCGGGGCTCTGAACAGGCCAAGGAAGACGTTTGACATCCATATCTTGTTACCACTCCTTGACAGAGGCTGCAACACGACATGGAGTGTTGTCGTCCAGGAGGTAACTCTCGTCCATTCCATAAAATTGCCGGAGCGTAGGAAGAACCTGATTGTCCAAAATGTTCATGTAGGCATCGGTGTTTTATTGACTAGGAACGACATGCAAAGGTCCCAGGTCAAACCACAAAAAAAGCACTCCCAAACAAGTAGACGGATGTTATGAAAATCCGCTGGAATCCGGTCCATTATTGTAACTTAGTGTATATCGTCGACTTACAAATAAAAAACGAACTAAATCAAAATCTTTAAATTCCAGGTTTTAAATTTCTTTGGACCAGAATGTGGTGAGATTCAAACCTTTGAAATATATCCTCTAAGTTATATTTTTCTTTGTATGAAGGTTAGATTTACTCTTGAGAAACAAATTTAGTAAATGAAGCATAGCAAAATTTCTGGACCTCTGTTTTCTCAGAACTATGTTTGCAATCGTGGAGAGTAGTTCCACGAAAACATGGTGGGAAGACATCTCAAACATTCCGGATCGGCTATGGAAGAGAGCCATGGTTATACGCTACTGATTAAAACTGCCTTAAACACCTGTGTGCATGCATTGAATACTAAACTATCCTTCCTGCAAATTCTATAATCTTCAGGAGAAAAGTAATCGGGCATACCTTCTACTATGTCCTGCGCTCTCTCCTATTTCAATGGGCGTTTCTCCATAAAACCCATACATTCAATCCTATTTCAATGTTGGTTTGAAACTGGTAAGCGAGGAATTGAGTGATTCCATATACTTCTTATAGCGTCTTTAATTCCATTGTTCAGTTTCAGTCAGTATTTTGTGATCGTCACCCGCCCCCGTCACATTCAAGCAAAGTTATTCATCGTTAAGAAATCGCAATGCATGCAACACGGTTTATAAATCTTACAATAAGCTTTAACAGGTAAATGCAGTCCCAGAAAGATCTACCAGTCCCAATCAAAAGGTATAAAACAACCGCGTATAGTCCTTATTAATACCCCGGAGGAAACACCCCTATTTCCTATTCAACCCTTTCCCGATCCCAACTGAGGCATAATAGACCGTTTTCAGGTGAAAAGCGGGCCAAGATGGTGCAAATCTTAACCCTGGGAACCCAACAGACGCTCGGGCACTGATTAAACGTGCCCGGATTTCCTCTCCTGATTTGCATTGCAGATCCTGTTTTCGGGATTCCCGGGGAAAGACGATTTTATTTGCTCGAGCTGGATCCGATGGGCAAAGAATGATGGAGGGAAGAGTAAGAGGGGTAAACCTCCAGGAGATGGAGGATATGGACTGTCAATTAGAGGTCTGTTGAATTATTCAAAAACTTATTACAGCCTGAATCCATGGCATGGCGATTTTGTCACTCTATTACGTCTGTGGGTGATCTGTTCAATAAACGGATATTCTAGGTCCGGTACTTGTTTAGCGCGTTTGTGTTTTAATTACCTTCCTTTCACTACTTTATGCGTCTATCAAATTATTTAGTCAGTCTGAGTTTGAAATAATCTGTCTGGACTTTCTGTAGTAATCTGGATTATGCACAATGAATGATAGGTCTGTTGAATTATTGCGAAACTCAATACACAGCCTGAATATATAATACGACTATGATCAAACCACCCACTCTAGTACAACAGTTTATTATCCGTTCAATAAACGGGTATTCTAGATATTGGTTAGTGCTTTGAGTTTCAACTGTCCCCTTTTCAGACATTTATATGTCAATGGAATGGTCTGATTCATTTGAGTCGAAATAATCTTATATAGAATACCCTAGAAAAACATCTGCACTAAACATTTCTAAATGTACACTTGTGTTGAAGGCAAAGTGTCGAGATTCACATTTAATACCTTATTGCTTTGTATTATGCAATGACTAATCAACTAATACCGACATGTTCTATGCAAGCATTCTAATAGTTGGAACTACCTCATTTTGAAGCGAGACATGATTGTAAAAGTATAATTTCCTGTTTTCTTTTCATTCAAATACAGATGCCTAAAACAATGAGGATGCACATTTGACCACTAACTAGGCGAATCCTTCAAAAGTAATACAAAACTGACAAATGAACAACAAATTGCAAAACAGTAAGTAAACAATTATTGTATTTAATGAATATTCCATTTGATTACCTTTCAGAATGTTTTACGGCTTTTAAAGGAATTGGTAACATGCAAATTTTAGGTGTTCGTATTTGGACTTCTATTGCCATAACAATTAAGATATATACACTCATCGTTTGGAATTGGGATTTTCAATAGATGTCAGTAATCTGCATTACAATATTGCTTCATTTAGTCTGGGTTGGTAGATATCACGTTGAATTCACGTCGCTATGGAGTAATACAATGGAATCAATTCCAAAGGGAAAGAGTAGACGACAGCAACTCTTAGTTTTGAAGAACGCACTTAATGTGGGAAAATCTACTCTTCTTTGCTTTAAATTCAATGGAAGTTTACAGAATGCTTCAAAGTAGATTCGTAACAGATAAAATAGTTAATCACAGAACAGTTAAGTTAAAGTTAATTCTACTGAAACACAATACATTTCCGATTCCACTCACAAACGAAAAACATCAAACGCCTATAGAAATCTAAGGATCCGTAGACATATCCTTTTCAGTCTTACTCTCCAACAAAAAGTCCCAATTCGTTCTTTACAAAAGGAAATAATTCCTTGTCCTTGTTCGAAGTTTCGTGAAAAGGGATTTTTTTACTTCGCACTTTGTCATAAGGTATCCAATTTAAGTAATGCGGCTGAAAAATCTTCCATCGCTCTTCTAACTCCCGATTTCTGAGGCTAATGGGGTCTTTTCTGCAATGAGGTTTCCCAAAGAGAATCAAAATGAATGATTTACTTAAAACTTGTAGGCGAGTTTTTCTTACTTGTGGGAGTATATTCATCTATGAAAATCTACTTCAGCATCTTAAAGTGCGCTTTTTACTTTTATATACATCAGATTAGATAAAAATAGTGCAATTAAACAAGAAAATTTAAAAAAATTAACTCAAGATTGAGGGTTAGAATTCTTGAGTTTCGTGCTGTTTTTTTCCGTTCTTCGCAAATGCTCATACGCTAGTTGTACTCTTTGGATACGGCATCAAATTTCTACGTTAATGAATATGAAATAAGCATATTATATACACATAATAGTCATTATTAAACTCTTACAACATTTATTACTATACACTCCAAACAGTTATTATTAGATTTATACCTCTTTTATTAATATATTTCATTACATTCACTTCTCATTTTAGTGTCTCTGTACGTCATTTATTTTAAAACTGATTTTAACCGTAGTTGATTAAAATGATTTTTGAAAAATATTTCAATATGGACATTTTAACAGTACGTCTATATATATATATATATATATATATATATATATATAGTGGCACGCAAAAAAGACGTTATTTGTTACCGCGTTTTGGCTTTATTGTGCGATTGTTTGTTTACTAGGAGCCTCGCGCCTCATTTGAATCTATAGCGTTATCGGATGAAATTGTATTGGAAAAAAAATTAATTTTAGACGAGCTGTTGCGGTTTGTAAAAGAAATCTAAGAAAGCGGAAGATCTTTTCAGGGCTATTTAAAAAACGGTCCTTTTTAAGGCTAACAATTATAGTACAACAAGACGCGTGCACTACAACTTTCGACAACAAACTCAGTCAAAAAGTGTATGGGTGGCTCGAGTATTGGGGAAATATACACACAAACAACATGCTGGGTATTCAATTTCCAAAGCAGCGCTCACATTGCGAGTAAAAATTTGCTCAAAGTTTTCATTTAAATTCTGATTCCAGAGGTACTGTATATATCTTTTATGTAATACAACAAATTTAGATTTGAAAAATATTTTTTTTTGGAATATCATATTTTGTAATCAATCCCTTCTGCTAGGACACGTGTCTTCATTGATGCGAGCGAAGCGAGCATAGGTTCGCGCAGCGAACCAATGAGAATTGCGAAGCAATCCTCCGGGGGTTGGCGAGCAGGGGGCGGGCCCCCTAGTATATATATATTATCGTTGCAAATTGTAACGAAATAAGTAAAATGATGGTGGTTTGATCTTCTTAACTATAAATAGACATTGAAGCTCAATTACAGAGAGAAATAAATTTTGTGTGGAATGTCATTACGAATTACTTTTGAAAACTGTTCCAAAATGATCAATTTAACCTGTGCTTTTGAAATATTTAACGAAATAATTTTACCAAGTCCTTTAATCGTGACACACGTCCCATCAGAAAGAGTTTTTTTCCCTAACAGTTGTGATAGTTAATGTAGAATTCTAATCGAAGCTCATTTAGTAAGTAAGTCATGTCACACACACGACCAGTGATAGTGGACTGTATGAATTTTATTGTTGACACATGAATTCAATCACCAATGGACAATTCCTCCCTTTGAAGAATATAACACAAAATGGGTATTGTAAGCCAAGGCAAGATACCTCATGGATTGCGGTGCACGCTGCTGGCTCCCCAAACACTCAGAATACGAATCCAAAAAAAAGAACAAATATGACGCCTAAAAAACTAAGATATTACCAGACCTTGTTCTGAATGTAAAAAATAGCATAGTTCAACTACTGTTAATCGCTTATGCATATTTCTCTGTGATCCATCTAGAACATTCCATGTAGAACATTCCAACCATAATATTTCTTGCAGAACATTCCAAGCAAAATTCAATCATGTGAGAAATAAACAGACTACAAAAAGCGAAGAGGATGGGATGAAGGCTTCTGAGTTACTTTTCAAATTACTACGATTAAACAGTTAGTGAAGAAAGAAGTCGGCTTAAGGTGGAGAAAGTTAACAAACTTATTTTTGTACAAACTGTAAATAACAAGTATTGGAGGATACAATAATTATAGCCCCCAATATTTTTTATTTACAGTAAATAAAAAATAAGATTGTTATATTGATAAATGATTAATAATAACTAACAAAAAATATTGTTATGTACCAACCTAATTATAGTTATAGTTACTACCTAATTATACTTATAGTTACTACCTAATTATAGTTATAGTTATGTACCTACCTAATTATAGTTATAATTACTACCTAATTATACTTATAGTTACTACCTAATATATTATACTTATAGTTACTACTTAATTATACTTATAGTTACTACATAATTATAATTTAGTTACTACTAATTATACTTATAGTTACTACCTACTATGATACCCATGTCAAATTGTAGTAAATATATATTAATTTCTTTTCTAGGGGGCTACTCCCCCTGCTCGCTATCGCTCGTCAATCTCCGATGATTGCTACGCAGTTGTATTTAGTTAGCTTCGCGAACTATACCTTTCAATAATGAGGGGGAAGTGATTGCTTCACAATCCCTCCCCATTTGGATCGCTGCTGAATTGATCCCGGACCTCTTATACGAAGTTAATTGAAGGTTGTTCCATTCCCTTCCCATTGAGAACTTTATCGCATGCGCCCGAGTAAAGGAAAATTGTCTACTTTTTTGGCGAGAATAGCGGATCCTTATGTAAGTCGAAAAAAAGGACACTAATATCTAAGGATTAAATGTTAAATATACAATATTAAGGAGAAAAAAATGTCACTGAAATCTATCCTAAGGAGAAAAAAGAAACAGTTTTCTCCGCTAGCACATAGGAATACCGAAACATACATAAATTTTAGCTAGTCCGTGTTGTTTGTTGTAATAGTACTTTTTAAGATTTTTATATTCGACTGTGGCTACAGAAACGGTAGTTTCTGTAGCCACTGTATTCTGTACAAATTCTATGTATTCTGTACACTGTAGCCACTGTATTCTGTACACTGTATGTTCTGTACAAATTCTACAGAAACGGTAGTTTCTGTAGAATTTGTAGTTTCTTCTGAAAACATTGCAAACTTTCTAGCGTGTGCTCTCAAATTTTATGAATCAATTAATTAACAAATATAACTGTGTCCATCGTCTGCGCGTGCTCCAAATTCATTAGCCCGTTGAACCACAAGACTCGCATTCACGTGAATCGCTATCTACCAATCACAAAGCGAATAAACCTGAATAAGACAAAAAATATTTTCTTTTATAATAGAAAGATATTATTCAATTTGACCACAAAAAATTTGTTAATTATTGGCATTAAATTTTGTGACTTTGTTTTGACAGTTAAACAAATCTTAGTTGTAAATTAATAAACACATCACATGTCAAATTAAATCCCACCCTGGGCGAACATTAATGTTTGAGGTTACTTAACCAGTTTTAAGAAATGGGGGGGGGAGTTTAAATACACTAATGTTTAAAAACATCGATGTTTTGGGGCAATGTATTATCAACATCGATGTTTCAATTTTGAACACCGATGTTTTGTTGTCTATGTCGCATCCCTACTAACTAGCCCAAATATAAAACATGTCCTAAATGAAAAACCAAAATCACTCAGGCAATTAATGCAAAGTATCAATCTCTCACGATACTCTGAAGCACATGCCTGTGGAGCAGTTGAATACAAAACACCTCACGACCTGCATACCTCGTAATCATGAGATTCAAACCATCTCCCACGATGTTCATTAACCTAAAAAATGGTCATTTTAACTTGTATCTCCACAGGAAGATTAACATATAAGGTGCTAATGAGGCTAGGGACCCATATTTTCACAGGCTCATTTTCAGAGCCACCTCTTCTCGAACCAAAACTTTGCACGTACCAAAAAGAACCACTAATTACCAGCATGACCTCTCCTCCTTCTTGCTCCACTAGAGAGCATACCAACTACACCCCTTCCCCCAAACAACGCTTGCCAGCGTTCATTTCCAGGATTATAAAAATCTCTCACCACCGCCGTATGGACTTCGATCCCAAAGTTACGATCATTTATCAACCCAATGCCCGTAAACTCAACTTCACACGAACTCGCGAGCAACTTCAATGGGGGCTTCTAGAGAGATTGGTTTGCACGTAATGATGATTGATGTCCAATCCTCGCAGGTCCCACGCCCAAACGGACAGTACTGAGGAGGTGGAGTGGCCACGGAACGGTAAATTGAAGACAGTTTATATTCGAATTGATATCCAATATGGAACTTCCTCGCTTTACTGACTTCACCATCTTTGGGTGGGTATCTGTGATTGAACTCACCACTCCTGGAGAGGAAATGTCGGTTATTGATCTTGGACAACACACACGCGCGCCGGTATGTCCTCGGCGGTATGAATACAAGAGCGTTTGATGTTGTGATGTTGCGGGAGGTCAAATTGCCTTTGAGATAATTCTCGTGTCCGCTCTTGGAAGTTGGGTGCCTCTAATGTGGGATACTAAACGGATCGCTTGATCGATTCGTGAAGGGCAGTTTTAGATTTGCAATGTGGCTACCGATGGGTAGATAGGTTGGATATTAATGAGTTTCCATTTCGGCTTTGAGCGCGTTTGGTATTTTGATGCTTTAAGTAAAACTAACATTGTGTGGCTCAAGAATGTTGTCCAATGCTTCAAACATAATCTAGTTTCGTCAGGTGTGACTTTCTTAACGATACAAAAGCCATTGATTGCATTCACAAATATTTGTGACTGGTAATAAGCAATGAAATGGACGTTTGATGTTGTGCTGTTGCGAGAGGGCAAATTGACTTTGAGATTATTAAGATTACTCTAGTGTCTGCTCTTGGATGCTTCTTGCTTCTAATGTGGAGTTCCTAACGGAGTAAATTCAGTCGCATGATCGATTCGCAAAGAAAAGTTGTAGATTTCGAAGTACCTACTAGTGTGTGGATGTCTGAATATTGATATTTCTATTTCGACTTTGAGCATATTTGGTAATTTGATGCTTTAACTAACATTAATATTGTGTACCTGGAATGACATTCAATGAGTTTCGTCAGGTGCAAAACTCTTAATGATACTATGACCATTGATTTAATTCACAAATATTTGAAAATGTTACTTAGGAATACAAGGCCATTTGAGGTTTTACTGTTACCTGGGATCCTATCTTCATTGATAAAATTTTTGTGTGCCTCTAATGTGGTGTACTAAACGAATCGCGTGATCGTTTCGTGAAGGGCAGTTGTAGATTTATTTCACTATCGGTGCTTATATGAGTGGGTATTGATGAGTTTCTATTTCAATGAGCGTATTTGTTAATTTAATGATTTAAATAACGTTAAATAGGTTTGGCTCAGGAATGATGTTCCAATGCTTCAAACTTAATATAGTTTCGTCAGATACGACATTCTTGACGATACCATGACCACTGATTTCATTCAAAAATATTTTAGAATGGAAATGGACAATGAAAAGGTAGTTAATGTTGCAGAAGGTCAAATTCATTCCCTTTGAAATTATTCTTGTGTTGGCTCTTGGAAGTTTAGTGCTTCTAATGTGGAGAACTGAACGTAGCGCATGCAGTCTTGTGATCGATTAGTGAAGATCCCAGTTGATATATTTATTTTAAAGTTGCGACTGATGGGTAGATGAATTGATATTAATGAGATTATATTTCATCTTTGAGAATGTTCGTAAATTTCATGTTTAAACTCTCGACAAAATTGTGTGTCTCTGGAATAATGTCTATTGCTTCAAACATAGTATATTGTCATCAAGTGTACTGCCATCAAATTTTCCAAGGGGAACATGACCAGTGATTTAATTCAAAATGTGTTATTGAGAAAAAATGAAAGGTATTTACGGGAACATGATGAACATTTGAAGCTTAATCTAGAAGTTAACTGAAAAATATTAAAGAAAATAAATCTTTTGTGACCTTAAAACATTGCATTAAATAATATCCTCTTTACTGAGTAGTTTTATAAAATTAATGAGAAAATCAATAAAAAATTAAAAAGTATATATTATGAACCGGTCATATTTTTAACGGGCTTTTAAACTGAATACATTTAACTATAACAATGTTTTAACTTTACATCTAAAGCATTTTCAAACATGAATATATATCACCTGTATTATATTACCATACTAGTAGTTAAACTTACAAACACAAAGCAATTTATATAAACGACAATTTTCATGTATTAACATTGACAAAGTCAATCAAAAACTCGTCACACAATTTATACTTTTAAAGTACTTTGCTTCTGTAAATACTGATAGTTATGTCAATGTTTGGTTATTTTTAAGTTAACGAAATTTTATCGGACAATATGAAAAATTGGGTAGTTTAGTAATATAAGTAGGATATTTGAACTTTTATATTTACAACTGTGGATAATACTGTATACGATATCAAAACCTGGGGCGATAAAATTAAAAAGCACGGTTGCTTCATTATGAAATAAAATAACATAACTTCGGCAAGTATTCACATACTTCATTCTCCTCCAACTGCATCCCTACAACATGAACACTGGCCCTTGTGTCATTTGAGGACCTAAAACAGTGCATTAGGCAGTTCATTTCAGAAGCGTAATTACGATAGGCAGAAGAATTTAATTTTCAGGAAACTTCACTCCATTATTTTCTAAATGAACCTCTAACGAGATGCTAAACCTCCTTCGGTTAATGGAGTAACGCTATTGGCCATCGAGTGTGCAGAGAGGATTTGTTTGGAAGAAAAAAGCCCTTATTTCAGCTGTTGCCCGAAATCCGCAACGTATTCAAATTACAAGGAATCGCTGAAGAAAATGGGAAACAAGTGAAAAGAGGCAAGAGGTACGCCGTAATTGAGTCACGATCAATTTCCTAAACTGCGGTTTGGACTGTTCATTGCTTTTAATGCGGATCAAACTGGATTTGACATCGGTAATTTGATTAGGTGATTTTGGTAAGCAAGCAGACGTCTTCGCTAATGTCAAAATGGAGGCTGTAATGCCACTTAACACTTATTTGACTTTTTTTTCACACTATCTTGTTTGTCTAAGATGATGGAATATTTGATGACAAAAAATAATCTGACGCTAAATTTATATCGCTGTCCCGGAAGAACAACTAAGCAAATATAATTCATCGATTTATTCAGGAAACGAAAACTAAGAATATCGCTCATAATTGGTATTAAATACAGCCTTTTAGAAAAAAAAATCTGAGGCGCATTTGCGTCGTTATTTTTCTAGGTGGTGAGGTTTGTGAGAAATAGTTTAAATGTGAAAACAATTGGACTAGTTAAGGTTTGCAATACTTGTGTGGCAATAGATTTTTACTATACCTCTCATAAAAAATTGAAAGCAGAAATCTAATAATCAATGAAAAATGAGTACCTATATTTTAAATACTTTGGTGAATGTTATGATAAGCCGCTTTTCAAGTTTTTCAGGCTAGCAATTTAGAAGTTTTAAAGAATTCTAAATTAAAATGATTTATTAAAGTGATCATGTTATCTTAAGCTTCCAAGTATTACGCACGCCTTCAAACAATCAGAAACAGTTATTAATATACATCTTGTCCAAGTAGGTTGATATATTAATTAACGTCGCACTGGAGCTACACAATGGGCTATTGGTGACGGTCCAGGTTAAACCTCTGAAGGGAAAGACTCGATGAGAATATTACGTTGTTTTGAAACATGCTCAGATGACGAGGTCACCTCTCACCTGGAATCCCACCTCTCCAAACTTCCACACCACAGCAACGAGCGGACACGTTTTTTATTCACCTAAATGCCGCGTTTAGAACGAATGAGACATGGTAAGTGTAAAGGGTATCACCAGAAACTGTCGAATTTCCAGTCAATTGAACAAAACTTTCTTAGTGTTGCATTTTGAATGAACAACAAGTAGCTATCTAAGGCTTGGCAATGATATCAATACGACTTTTTTTATATTTTCTAGCATTTACCATATAAATTCAATAACCAATGGAAATATAACCGAACGAAAATAAATTAACTTTCCAAACATGGGTATCTCTTGATTCAGATCACAAACACAAACTTAACGTTCAACAACCTAACTTAATCATCACATGCTGTTTTTAATGTAGACTGCCGCGTGTGGATCCAATGAGTCACCTCATACTTGCACGTCTGGCACTAACAGCAACTCATGTGGAAGTCAGTATTCGTCCACGATAGTTAAACGGAAAACAGTGCCAGAATCTGAAAAATTGTTTATTACAAATAAATATTCATTAATGATGGTCAAGTGTCACGAATGAACAACAAACAGTTAGTTAAGGTTATATCAATACGACTTTTTGATATCTGTATTTTCTAATATTTACCATATAAATTCAATAACCAATGGAAATATAAACGAACGAAAACAATTAACTTCCCAAACATGGGTATTTTCTTCATTCAGATCTAAAAACACAAACTCAACGTTCAACAACCGAAATTAATCATCATATGCTGTTTTTAATTTCGACTGCCGCGTGTGGATCCAATGAGTCACGACATACTCGCACGTCTGGTATTAACAGCTACTCGTGTGGAAGTCAATATTCGTCCACGATTTTTAAACGGAAAACAGTGCCAGAATCTGAAAAATTGTTTATTACAAATAAATATTCATTAATGACAGTCCAGTGTCACGAATTCGTGTACGATTTCCACCATGTGGTCGCTTGATTGTTTCAGTCATTAAGGGGCAAAAGTTAATTCCACTCCACGCGAACATCCTTTCGTTCTTCTGTTCCAAAAAGGAAGGCCTGAAAAGCGACAGGGCTTCGTTTTAATATGCAAATGCCGGCGAACTGCTGCGTGAGGGAGGAAATTGAACAATATAAGCAGAGTAAAAGGTTTCCGCGAAAAAGTAAAAACTGGAAGAACGAGAGAAAAAAAATCGAAGCTAAAAAGCAAAGTAACAAGAAACAGAATATTCAGCATAAGGGGATAAAGTAGGGGAGAGGTTTAAAAGCTCCAAAATGGGTGGAAATGGAACAAAATTAAAAGCAAAATCGGTTTCACTTGCTGCTTTAAAACATTTCCCTGTTTCTGAAAGTTCCACCTCGCATTTTCCCAGTCCCATCTTTTCTAGTTTTAAATGAGTTTCATTGCTCGCGGAAAGTCTGCGATATTGCCAGATGTAATGTCCCGAAAAAGTTCCCTTTTATCGTTCCGGCGGGAGGCTGAAAAATCGGGAAGTTGCCTTTAATTATGAGTTCTCGGAGTGTGATGTCGGAAGTTAATTTGGAGGGATGGTTGGAAGGGGATGGTTCAATTTATCATTCAGAGAACGCGCAGGTACGGTGTTGCTGAATGGTCCTGGAAGGAAGGATATTCATGAGGAACTCGAAATATGGAGAAACAGCACAACCATGTTCGAACACCGAGAGTTAATTTGGTGGGACGTAAAAGGAAGTATTCCTCTACCTGAGAAACAGTTCTCGAATTTCATAACAACATTGGGATATTAATGAGCGAGTAATTTCAAAATCTAAAATAAATAACTTTATACTTTTTTTCTAAAATTAATATTTCCTGGAATTGAAAGGTAAGGTAAGGTAATTTTAGTTAACGTCGTACTAGAGCAACACAACGGGCTATGTAATTGAAAGGAGTGGTGCAATTTAATTTGCTTTAACTATGTTAGATCACTACCTAATTTCGTGAATGTCTGTGATCCACCGTATTTCATTTTACATGTATAAAGTTACTGTTTAAATTTTATCGTATGTACATCTGAAACTCCAAAAGGATAGCTTTTTTGGTATCCTAGATCCAAAATTTAGAATGACAAAAAGCGACGTTATTAAACTTTCGACTCGAATATCTCCCCAATCCAACACTTTTTTAGTTGCGTTGCAAGATGATGTGGTTGATTCTGACCACTCTGTAGATACATTATTATAATTTTTTGAATAGATTAGAATTCCATGTTATTGCTAAGAAGTTTTCGTTTTCAAGCAATACCTTTGTGCATAAATGTTTATGCATTAAGAGAAAAGTATATTTGATCCAACAAGTACTAAGTTGATAGTTTGAATTCAAAGTGAACCAACTTTTAATCGTCAAATCCATAACGTTTTTACGGCACAAGGGTTATATTTGACGAAGGTGAGCCGAACACAAGACAACGTATAGAAATAGACAAACACACACAATGTATGGTTTTACTGACACAGAAAAGAGAAATACACCAAGAAGGAGCATAACCGGACAGTAAATCGAACCTGCACCACCTACAACCCATATATTGCTAGTGTAGTGGAAAACCCATGTTGTGGCCCGTATCCTCATAAGAAACGATGACTTCGATTTTACAAATATGTATTTCATAATTTCAGTTCCGAATAGAATTATATATTTCTAAATATTTAACTGAATCTGAACCTAAATTAAAGTTAGTTTTTCTCTTAACTGTAAAAGTATTATTGATTCATTATTCGTTTTATGCCATCTGACTCCAGAATCTGGAAATTATATGTATTTTGAAAATAAATAAGGAAGCTGATAATGAATAAAATATTAAAATGTATGTACTGCAAAAATAATTATATTTTTTTCAGGTTTACTGGTAAAACATTTCAAGTAATCGCAATATTCCTTTTACTACAAGCTGCTCCCAAACTGCCTAATTAAGGTTGATTTAAGTATTGGAACGAACTGCTTCACACAGCCTGAAACTCGTATAAAAATGCAGGTACGCATAATTTAAATGCTGTGTTAACTAAGTTATATATAAAGTACTTGTTACAAAACGTATAACATCTAAGAGAAACTGTATTAAAATAATTTTATTTGTGATACCTGCACAAACATACAAAATCAGAAACAGCACGGCCGGGTGGCCTGATCGGTAGGGGATCGAGCTCGTGACTGACTAGTCATGAGTTCGAGCCCAGCTGACCCAAAAATTCCCGTGTACGCTAATGGTGACTGGTGCACGAAAAATCTGTCGTGGTTACAATGTCCTCCATATTCACATAATAAATCAATACCTCTGGGGGTGCCGAACCAGGGATTAGTTGGTCTCTGGTTTGGATCAAAATTACAGTCTGAGTATGATTGAATGTTGTGAAAATGTGACCTCTCCGTAAAAACGAGACATGTCCATGTGCTGCCATCTGTTGGCTAAAAATTCGAGCTCAGTCGGACTTCCTCCCAATGGGGCTCACTTGCATGGAAGCCGCACTCCCCCCCCCTCGTCTCTTGCCGTCTTTGACGGGCCTGGCACTCCTTTCGTCTGCCAGTGTATGCATAAGAAACAACCACTCAGAAACAGATATAGAACGGGAAGATAAGTTTGGAAGTACATAAAATCACAAGAAAATGTATTCAGATGTTTGGACTCAGCGTGGGTATACAACCATACACCGAATGCGGAAAACATTGGTTTTGCATCAAAATGACCCCGAACGGCTGAATAATTAAAATATTCAAAGTAGAAACAAAATTACATTTCATTCATATAAATTCTACCTATGAGCAAGCACGTGAACATTGCAGATTTACATTATCCAAAATAAATATTCCAAAATCATGAAATACGATTAGGGCGAAATATAACCATAAACATTTAATAAGTCGTATGTACATCTAACATAAATCCTGAAAAGAAACGCAAATTGTAGACATTTCATTTGATTAAAGATGAGTTTTTAAAATTACTGTAATGCAGCAGTAAGTTCCACGAAAATAAAAGCTTTAAGAAGTGCAACCATACTTCGAGATAATTCAAATTCTAAAATAAATTACAGAAAAGGACTTTCTAGGAAGGTAATAAGAAGTCTATGCTCGGGAATATGTATTAGAAACCTTCAGAACATCGTTTCCATTTAAAGTCTACATGCAAGCAATCTAAAAATATCCCCAAACCCCACTTTTAAAATTTACTGATATGAAGTTTAATTTAAAAGCAAAATATAAGAAGTATAGAAAGGATAAAATAAATAGAAGAAAATTTTTGTAGGATTCATTTTGATTCAACCATTGAATATTATACTTTTTTAAATTCTTTTTTGCATATCAGTAACGAAAATAGGATATATTTTGATGCTCCTCATTCTTTCTATATTAATCACAGAAGTGAGAGAAAAGAAATCTGGGGAAAAGAAGAATTTAAAGGATAAAATACCTCGAAATATAGCATTTAATACAGAACCGAGGTAAAGAAAAAAAAGAGGAAATATTTCCATAGAGATTTTAAAGGGAATAGGATTTCAACGATCCAAAACCTCGACATGGGATTTGTAGAAATGAAAACCAGCTATATTTTTTCTTAGAAACTTTTACACATACTATATTGCTTGTATGATAATCGTTTTATTTTCATAATACCAATAACACGATGATAAGTTAAAATTTAAGGTCCAAGATGATAAATAAGCTATAGTTAAGCAAATCTTATCATCATGTAATCAGATTGCGTCGATAAATATGACATTTATACTTGATACTCGATCTGCTAGTTTATCAAGTTCGTTTTGTTTTGGTGAAAATCGAAAACTTATAGGTGTGGAAGTTTTATACATATTAGCACTTAAGCTTCCATATTTATAAAATTTAATATAAAGCTCAATTATGACAAGTACTGTAGTTTTATATGCATGCATATATATACGTCATATTTTTGCTTATTAAGTTAACATTTGGGTTCCAAGATCGTGAATGTATTATAGTTAATCGAATTTTGGTATCATGTGATCAGAAAAGTAATTATACAGGGTGGTCCCGAATTCATGGTACAAACTTTAATGGTAGGTACAGGACATTGTAACAATGATTTATTGTATAGGAATGTATAGTCGCAAGTGACGCGGTGAGGCGTAAACAGGGGAAATAAAAGGAAAGAGAAATGGAGTGATCGGTTGGTATCATTGCCGGTAGAGGGCAGTAGATGTCTAGCCGCTGTTGAACATGATGCATCGCAGTAGGGAAAAGCACCATTCACAATTGTGCTGCCGTAGACGATGGGTGACTTTACGTATGCAGAAAAAGCAGACATCCATTACATGTACGGCCGTGCAAATGGTAACGGCAGAGCTGCGTTACGAATGTATCGCGCGGAGTATCCTGATCGACGAATGCCGGATCATAGAATTTTTCAACGGTTACATCGTCAACTTTGTGAAACAGGTGCGTTCGACGTCAACAGACATGGCGCTGGTCGAGTAAGAGCTGTACGCACTCCAAGGCTGGAAGAAAGCATCTTGAACATTGTGGCTGATAGACCCGAGTCAAGCACAAGAACTGTTGCGCGTGACGTAGGTGTGAGTCATCAGACTGTATGCAGAGTGTTAAACGAAAATCGCTTACACCCCTTCCATTTTCAGAAAGTACAAGCATTGAATCAGGCAGATTATCCTCCCCGCGTGAACTTCTGCCTGTGGGTGATGCAGCAATGTGCGTTGCAGCCGGATTTCGTAGATTATGTGCTATTTACAGATGAAGCGACATTTTCACGCGAGGGTGTCTTTAATGCGCACAATTCCCATGTGTGGGCAACCGATAATCCACATGCAACGCGTCGACATGCGTTTCAACAACGTTTCAGTATTAATGTGTGGGCTGGTATTGTGAACGACTTTTTGATTGGCCCATACTTACTACCCACGCGGCTCACTGGCGGAAGCTATCTTATTTTTCTGAAAGAAGTGTTACCACAACTGCTGCATGATGTTCCGATCGCCATTCGTAACCGCATGTGGTTTCAGCACGATGTGGCGCTAGCACATTTCAGCATTGATGTACGGAATTACCTGAATGCCACGTTTGGTACTCGATGGATTGGGCGTGGTGGACCAGTCCCTTGGCCACCCCGATCTCCCGATTTATCGAGCCTCGATTACTTTTTATGGGGACATCTAAAGCATCTTGTTTATGAGACTCCAGTTGACTCAGATGAGGATCTCGTCGCTCGCTTATCTGTAGCTGCTGCAGGTGTGCGTGAAATACCAGGCATCTTTGAACGTGTACGCCAATCGCTCCACCGACGCTGTCAAGCATGTATCGATACTGGTGGACGCAATTTTGAACAATTACTGTAAACATGACACTTGTCAACAACGCTTTCAATAAAATCTTTGTTTTTCCTTTCGGCCGTTATTTCCCCTGTTTTCGCCTCACCGCGTCACTTGCGACTATACATTCCTATACAATAAATCATTGTTACAATGTCCTGTACCTACCATTAAAGTTTGTACCATGAATTCGGGACCACCCTGTATCTTATAATAACTTGACAGTTTATCAATTTATTTTGTTTTGGATAAACATATTCCGGAACACGTGTGGAAGTGAGCCTTTCATTTATTATTTAGTTTAGGAGAATATAGATATCCTTCTCAACAACAGCTACAAGGAAAAGAGGCAATATATATTTAAAAAAAAGAGTAGTTAGAACAAAGCTAATTTTGTTATGTGATCAGGTTGCTCAGTAAAAAGCATAATTGTAATTAATGTACCAATTGGTAGTTTATCAAGTTAATCGTGCTTTTTAGCAAATTCGAAAACCTAGTATACGCAGAATTGTAATTTACTTAAGTTAAAAATATACCTTACATCTTTCTCAACAGCTAGGATAAGGTTTTTATAGTAAAAGCTTTAGTTTTAAAAAATGGAGAGTTAGATGTTAAGGTGACATATAATTTTAAAGAAAACGTATAAATTACAGTTAAGCGAATTTTGTTTTGTGATCAAACTGAACAATAAGTAGCACAATAATATCTGATATACAGCTTTACAATTTTTGAAGGTAATTTTGTTTTGTAGAAAACCTAGTATACGTGGAAGTATACCTTTTATTCACTACTTACTTTCTACTTATTATATCACTACTTACTTTCACAACAGCAGCTTTGATCAAGTTTTATAGTGTGGTAGAAGTTTTATTTTTATAAAATAGATACTAATGTGTTTAGCTGACATAAAATTTTAAAGGTGAACTACTTATAGTCTAGTGAATTTTGTTATGAAATCAGTTTGATCAATAAACAGCACAATTGTATCTGGTGTACAATTTGACAGTTTATCAAGTTAATTTTATTTTTTGTGGAATCGCAATACATTTAAGAGTACTTTTTAGTTATTACTAGGGCAACTTTTTTGTTGCAGTAAAAATGGGAAAAGTTGCATTTATCATTCCCTGAAGTTGCATTTATGGAAATAAATTTGCATTTATTTTTGATACACAAAATTATAAAATACATTATTCGTAAAGAATGAAAAAATTCAAAATATATTGACAGTTCTAGTCGTGTACAACAGTGTTATAATGCATACTAAGATACAGAAGAACGTTGAATGGCCGATCCTTGGTCAGTAATTTCTATAACATTGAAAAACTGTGCCAGCCGCAGTCATATAATGTGCTGTATCGGGTAGCAGAAACGCAAAATCCTTTCGCTCAACATTCAGAGATTTTAAAAGGCATCTACCAAGCGAACAACATATAGATGATCGACAATCACCTCTCATACTCTGCAGTCGATTACGCAAGTTTCCTCTGGATTATCAAGGGTGCCAGACAATGTGTTCAAAGTACTTCTTGACATTTATTTCATTTTCGTCTGTTCGGACGAACAATTTCTTTCCGTAAACTTCTTGTTTGATCCACCATACTTCGGCATTCGCAAGATCAGACACACGTGATCAAAGGGTTGGTTCAGAGAGCAAAAAATGAAATAGTAATTTCATATTAATTCATTTTAAGCTAAATTTTAAAAAGTCGCATGTGGGTTGCATTTATGCAAAAAGTTGAATTTATAAATAAACTTGCATTTATGCTTCGGTTATAACTCGCTTACAATACACCCCATGAAGGAGGAATTTTGGTTTTAGTACTTTACATGCAGCGTAGAACGTGAGAAGTTACATTTGTTGCAAAAAGTTGCCCTATTTATTACTTATCTCAGTACTATAGCTTCCATCTTTCACCTGTCCAAGAATCTAGATGAGTCACTTCCACAAAACCTTAAGAAAACTTCTTCAACTCTCCTATGGCTTCGATGAGACATCTTGTCCATCAAGATCGGGTCGGTTTTGCTGGAGACCAGATAGCTCGTCATTAGGATGACTGGATTTCTTGTCGTTAGAAAAAACAAGGACCAGATCTTGATCTCTTCATCATCAAGAACCAGCAATATCGTGATCTCGACATTTCTCGCCATTAGCAAAATTGGTCAAATCTTGATGGACAAAATAATTCGACGAAACCATTTGGAAGGTCAAGAAGTGTTTAACGAGTGAGGGAACTTATTCGAATCTTTGATGACGCTAGCGTCACCGACGTCATGCGACTACCCTGCTCTCCCACACTTGCAGCTCACGTTAGTTAGAAGTAAGATTCTTGATTTTAATTCGTTGAGAACCTAAGCGCTCTTAATTTGATTGATTCGATTTATGTTTTGAATCACATTAATATGTAATCTGTATCTGTATCTGTAAATAGTGTAAATAAACTTTGATCTTACTGAAGAATCTCTCCAATCATCATTCTTGTATTTGTCAAACTAAGATATAAAAATACCACTGAACCAATTGATTATTGAAATCCAGCCATTCTGCGTCAAAGAGGAATGTCATGAAATTCCATATTCAATGTTGGCTGAGCGAAAACAGAACCCAGAGAAGTACTTTTAAACAATAAGGTATTCCTGTACTTCAATCATCAATCAATGCACAACAGAAATCTGCATCTTTCAATTTATTTAATTTAAGTTTGAAGAACGAAACTTGATTCATGTTCGCTATGAAGAAACAAGAAACACTGAAGTTCTTTTGATTTGTTCATTCTACACCGATGCTATGCAAGAGGAACATTGCAGAAATTTCATATTACAATTGAAATTTCAGGTACCTAAATAAAGCAAATAAATTACAACCATACGCATATCCTCTCTTCTGAGAAATTTCGACACAAACATGGTTCAAAATAATCAAAATAAAGAGAACACTACGACATCCCATATTTTAAGTCGTTCGATCACCAATCTACGTAAAACAGAAACCTAGCGGCGTCTTTCATTTTTTAATTTAAGCTCAGAGAGAGAGAGAGAGAGAGAGAAACTCGTTTCAATATTCCTAATGAAGAAAACAGAAGCATTCTTAAACAGCAAAAGAACAGCACATTGATGGTCTCTTCAGAGACTGCGAGGACTCTGTAGAACGGAGGAGCTGAGGAATTTAATCACCGGGGGTTCAGCTAGAGGGGTGTAGAAACAAAGGGCGGAGAGTGTAGCTTCCTCGCAAGACTGAACATTGGCAATCTAAGCGGAGAACCTAGTTTACGCAGCCTTAATAACAGAATGTCTGTCCTTTATCGTGGATCTTTTATTTGGGCTGGATCAATTTCATCGATAATCGTCGAAAAGGACCAGAAGGAAGAAAATCCCATAGTTACGAGAAATATATATATATATATATATATATATATATATATATATATATATATATATATATATATATATATATATATACATATACATATACAAATACATATACATATACATGTGTATATATATATATACGTTTTTAAAACGTATAAAGAAACTGTTTGTTACACATATAAATGTATAACAGAAATAAAGATCTACCACAACACGGTATTCCGTAACAATTCTGAAACTACTTAGACATAAATCAATAACTTATTAATCGTTATAATTAAGATATCGTATAACTGAGACAAACTAACAAATGTTTTCATTCCGAATAAAGATCTTCGCACAGAAAAGGTGTATAAGACATAAATATCTTTCATGGAAGGAATCATAGCCTCTAACATAAGGCTCACATGGGTGTTGTAGGTTTAATCGACGTATCTTTAATCAATAAGGGCTGTGGGGTATCATATGCCAGTTGACCAGAAAGAATAATTGGGGAATAATCGATCATTTTTGTTGGCAGGGACAATGATGACACGCGGTCAGAGGTTAACAATGCTTCTACGATGGCGGGTCCTATAACAAAAGCAATGGAACAGCGAGGAATGGTATCTTCTCTTGAACTCTTAAGAGTACATAGACAATTGAAGCATATAGTTAAGCGCAGCAGGGATATTCGAAATCTGGGCGGCAATTGAAAATAGGTTCCAGGCAACTATGATATTCAATGAGATGTCATCTTTAAGTTTTTAACCCACCTGGTCTTGACGAGGTATCTTGTCATCAACAAAATTGACCAGATCTTGATCTTGTCGACATAAAAAAATCATTAATATCTTGATGACGAGATATCTCGTCTTTAGAAATTGGTCAAATCTTTGATGAACGAGATATAGCGTTGAAACCACTTTTAAGGTTAATTGGTAATATTCTGCAACGAACGCATGTATGACCTCCAGAGTTCCTCCATGTTAAACCTGGAGTTTTTCATGCATGACTCGTCTAACCAGTCTTATACATTTCTTTTACCTCTTTTAAAAGCTTAACAAACGTATCGGACACTTTTATTAAGGAATAGTTAGTCAAGAAGTTTGGAACTAATGATATCTTAAATATTTCTTAAGTCTTGATGAATTTCAAAATATAAGAATATAGCTACATTTAAAGGTTAAATGTTCTCAGATTATACTAAACATAGCAGTGAATATACACTTATTTAAAGAATTTCTACATAGCTACATGAAATTTTTTTGTATAAATCAGCAACAGTAATAAACAGTAATTATTTTGAGTTACGAGTACTTATCAGCAAGCAAAGTTAACTTGACTATACCGCAAGAAATGTTATACTTCCTGGTAAACATATTAAATGCATTTGAAACATAGTAAAATGATGTATAACCATATGATGGATGAATGCCACTATCAAAAGTTTGTTCCACATTATTATTCTGGATCCAATCCATCACAAGAATACGGCAGTTAAATCTTAAAGTTCGAGTTATTTCTTAATATATTTACTATAGTAAGTATTTTAATAAAGCTTACATACTCGTAAAGTATTAACACTGTACAGTGAAACCATGACCAAGCATGATATTTTTAGAGTTTGGCAAATTTATTCAAGGATTAACGAGTATCTTTTACCAGATGTTAATGTGATTAATGCTACAAATATTAACTGTTGAAATTTCTGCTTACATTGTATCATCCTCTACACTCAGGCGTGATTTAGTGTCTCGTGTTATGAGGATAGCGTCCTCTTGTTTAATCTATCCGTGCTACCAGGTTTAATATACGACGAGTGGGATTAATAGAATGGATTTACGATGTAATAGGGCATAGAGTAAGCTAGGTTTATTTACCGAAACTCAGGGCAATTGCTTCACAGTAAGGGATATATTAGACCATACATTTTGATTACGAGGGATGAAGATGCATTCATACTTGCAGTAATGCTAATTCAATGCGTGCATACAGAAGTACACATATAAGGTAAAGAAGCACTTTCATTAGCAATTTCAACGAAAATAACTCTAGTTATATACTGCGGCAGCACGGAAGTAATCACCCAGAACTATAGTGACATGAAAGAATGAAGGTCCTGCGTGATAGAAGCTTTGACCTGTCTTAAAATCACTAGCAATCTCAATGGATATATCCACAGAGAATTTCGTACTAAGCACGGAGTCAGACATCCTTGAGCCCCATGATGCAGAGGAACCGAATACGCCACAACTGGGGACCCGATCGTGATTCAAACTGTCAACATTCTTATGTATGTACAACCTTCTCAATATGCGAATGCTCAATGATGTCTCTCAATAAATGTCGCATGCGACCATGATATGTCTCACGCTCGATTATATTCTCATTTAGATTTCATTTTAAATATAATTTCTTGCGCTTTTTATAAATTCATTTTCAAACTTGGAGTCAGATATCATTGACCCTCCTGCAGTGCGACCGAACAAGCCACAACTGGTGACCCGGACGTGATTCGAACCACCAACCTTACTATGGACAACCTATGTTGATTACTACAACAACAAATTACGTGCTTACACTGATGTCTCACAATCGACGTTCAGCGTGACTAATTTATCTCACGATCGATCATGTAATCATAAAGATTTCAATATAAATATAATTTCTCTCACTATTGATATATTCATTATTAAACGCGGGTTCAGATATCCTTGAATCCCATACAGTCATGTCAGACACCACGTGGTTCCATATTTTGGGCCCTAGACATCGATCATTAGGTGACAATTTGATGAGACATAAGATAACTCTTTAATTGCGAGCTAAATAACTGTTATTCAGTATAAATTGTTAATTATTTTTTAGAAATATGGACGCTAGACGAGGAGTGTCCGATCCCTGACCCCTACACTTTTAATTTGTTAATTTTTTGTAAAATTTTTTAGGACCTGGAAGATTTATTTTCAGAGAAAAAAATCCATCACTTTACAATCATTCTTTATTCGTGTTTGACATTGATGAGTAAATTGCATCAAACTTTAATTTGAGCACTGTGAGAAATCTTTCAGAATTGAAACCACTGCCATTGAACCATACATTGATACATTAGTTTCATAACAACCAGGCAAATAGCCCACTATATCAGGGTTCGAAATACCCGGGTGCACAGGTGCACTGTGCACATGAAAATAAAATTGTGCATCTAATTTTTCCCCGCAAGGTGCACACAGTGCACCTAACGTTAAAAAAAAGGTGTGTGTGGGGGGGGGACGTGTTTTATGTTATTTTGATGTTTGAACAAAATATTTGTATCGACATCTCTCGCTCTAAAGGAACGTAATTAAAGTTTCTAAATACACACTAAGCTAAAACAAAATCGCTCTGCCGTAACGGGTTTATACAGGAGCAAGGTTTACTTGTGTCACTGCCACCAGAACTTTCCGATGATCGAAACATTTTCCAGATGTCTCTGTTAAAGCGACTGTCGCGACAGCCATGCGCCGTAGAATTTCGAAACGTTTAAATATTTTTTTATTTACTATCTACTACGAACCTATATAAACATACCCAACTAATACAGTAGTTTACATTACATTAATACTCTTATATTACGTTTTTTAAAAATGTGTACCGAACATATAACGTGTGCACCTAATTTGAAAACTTAGATGCACAGTGTGCACCTGTATTAAAAAATCCATTTCGAGGCCTGCACTATATTCATGTTTATGCTGCTGTCTTTTTTTTAAATGTTATTGTTGGAAGTGTGAGTTCAAGCACGCACTTGATATTTCAATTTATTTAATTTTTTAAAATTTAGTGTGTGTACAACTTTTCCACGTATATTTTCGGTAATTTGATTTTCTTTAGTTGGAATCGGAATTCTGAATTGGACGAACGATAAAATTAGCTCTTACAAGAGTTCAACGATCGAAGTTATGTAAATATGCAGTAATAATTCAACGTCTTGGTTTTTTAGTTTTTAATTTTAGTGTATCTTTTTTACACGCATCAAATACAATTCACTACAGAATTTTTTTGTACACTTGGGTTCTTCAATAGACATTATGGAGGACAGTTGAAATAAAAAAAGGAAATTTTTTTAATAAAGTTGATGCACATAAAATCGAAAATTATAGAAAATTAAGAATTTTTTTTATTAAAATAAACTATGTAATGCAGCCTAGAGAAGATAATAGGTTGAATACCCCAAATCTAGACTGTCTAAAAATATACAATCGCGATTTAAAAATATTTTATACAATTTTTTCATCAATTGTTAGATAGAATGCTAAATGCAGTTAAATTCAATAGAACATTGTAATTTAGTTCATCGTTAAAAACATTTATGACATGATAAAATAAAAGTAAAAATTGGAAATGAAACCAAGCAAAAAGCACACATCTAAAGGGGGCAGTGGAATTATAAATCCCCAAAATTAATGTAAAAATCATTTTTTTAAATTTTAATATTAAAAATTAAGTGAAATAAAAATCTGTATATAGCAGAACAATGTTTTAATTATGCAAATTTTGACGGAGTTTCAGGCACAGCGTTTCAAATATATGTAAAATAAATAAATTTAGTTTACTACGGAAACACGTTTTATCGCATTGAGATAGTTTAGAATTCTGTTATATATACAAATGTTTTATTTTCAACTGAACAATACAAATTTGTGCTCATTTATCAAACATTTTTATTTTGTTTTCTGTAATTCAACTAGTCACCACCGTATCACCAAGTAATTTTGAACCACGGTCAGATGACGAGGCAACATCTGAGATGGCACCCCAATCTTCCACACCATACCAACGTGAAGACTTTCGGACACGACAGATTTAAGGTGCACCAGCAGCCTCTACCCCATACGCTTACAAACATCCATGTTCTAACCCGGATTCTAACCACGAACTTTCCAATCGAGAGGCTCACACCTTAACCACTATACCGGTTGGTCGGCTCGTTTTTAGTAATACGTTCCGAATAACTTTTTATATTTAGACTCAACTTTATCTATAAGCATCTAAGCAGAAAACTAGCACTAATTTCACAGCAATGGGATAATAACTGCGAAAGTTTGACTTGAAAATCCACTGTTCCCTCAAAGTGCAAAAGCATAGCATATAATTCAATTATATTTAAATTATTACTGCTTATTAAATCTAACCCTTGTAAGCATATGCGCCTGGAAAGACAGGTTGCAGAGAGTACTGATAAAAAAAAAGAAATTATAAATTAAAAGCATTTAAAACATTGTGAACAAAAACAATTTCAAATACAATTTTAGTTAATATAATACAAACAAGTTCATTCAGAAACGGACTGCTGAAAGTATGAAAGGAACCAATTGTTATATTCTACATGATTGTTTTAGTGAACAAAAAAGTAAAAGGGAATTTAAATAATTGGAAGAGTCTTATTAAGCGGCCAATACACTGGAGTTAAACCGATGGAGGAGTATAAAAAAATTATATTATACAGAAGGTATGAATAACTATTCCATTAAAATTAAACGTAGAACTGTACACAGAATATCGGAGAAATTGAATACAAAAAAAAAGACTCTTTCAAATCTAAAAGGACTTACAAGAATCACTTAATAGAGAATCGATACAAAAGAAAATTAAAGGGACGTTACTCGACGCAATACAGTAAAGATTTCAAGAAAGAATAGAATATTGATGGGAAATACTTCATAGGAACCATAAGAAAAAGCCGTATGAGAGGTTTCCATCAACAAAGGTCAAGTACAGTAATGAAAGATAAAATTTCGAATTCTTAACTTGTTTGATTCTGCAAATCATTTAACGTAAAATTAAATAATTATAGTTCTACTTGGATACAAAAGAAAGAAAGAAAATGAAATAAAACCGATGTAGGTATGTAGTTCAGTTAACAATGCAATGGGCAACGGAATGGGCTATTAGTAAAAGTTCAGGATTGACCTCATCGACAACGTATAGTAATTTTGAACTACATCAGGGCTCGAAATACCCGGGTGCACAGGTAAACTGTGCACCTGAAAATAAAACTGTGCACCTAATTTTTTCAATCTAGGTGCACACAGTGCACCTATCGTTAAAAAAAGCGGGGGAAACGTATTTTAAGTTATTTTGTTGTCGGAACAAAATATTAGTATCGACCTCTCTCGTTCTAAAGGAACGTAATTAAAATTCCTAAATACACACTATGCGAAAACTTTAATCCAGAAAATACTATGTTGCAATGAAGGAAAAATACAAAAAAAGGATGGACACTAAGCCTTATGGATGAAGATCTGCCAAACACGTACACGTTTCTGGTTGTCCACCAATGTCTGATGATGACTGAATATTTGTAAGTAATAATTTCGCAGATAAAAAAAAATGTTTAAATATTTTTATTTACTATCTACTTGTAACATATCCAAACAAACCCAACTAATAAAGTAGTTTACATTACATTAATGCTCTTATATTACGATTTTTAAATGCGCACTTAAAATATAATCTGTGCACCTAATTTAAAAACTCAGGTGCACCTGTATTATAAAATCTATTTCGAGGCCTGAACTACAGTCAGATGAAGTCAACCCCTGAGTTTGTATCCCAGTGTCAAAACTTATATGGTTTTACTAATACGGATTGAAGTAAGATTGAAGGTACGAATAATAGATTGTGGATACGCAAAAAATAATAACGAAGTACGAGTAATACTTATGACAAAAAGGTACGAATAGGAACTCCATTTTCGTGATTGTACAATCATATCCAATACTGAATCTTCTCTTTATTCCGTACAATAAATAAATTCATTTTCCTCATAATGTGTCAAGAGATCCGAAAAGAAGAAGATGCGAATAATAGTAATTGCTAGAAGGTCTGTGAAAGTGCGATTCGAAAGCCCCTTCTTCCAAAGTCTGGGCAAATGCCATTGTTGTCTGTTCAAGAAAGCGTAGCACACAGAAAATATACCCAACTCAAAGAACTTTTCCCCCACCCTTTTAATACGTATGCACTTCTTATCAAAACTTTAGTGCCCGGGCACACCGTGGTGACGAAAAAGTTCCCTTTGTGTCGAAGGAGAAAAATGCCCGGCAGATATATAAGGCGGCATCGAAAAGAAGCTCGAGTAGCTGTATGGAAGCAAGGTGAATGCCAAAGAGAGGCCGTAGAAAATGCGGCAAAAAATAAAATATTGAACTAAATAATATAAAGAGGCAAAAGAAGAGAACACGGGAGATCGCACGTATGAGCCAGAAAGGAAGAACAGAATAAAAAAAACACATATATTCCAGGCGCAAAAACCTACTTCTGCCTGGACTTTTCCCCCTTCCTCTGAGGGACCAGATGTTGAAAAAACGGGATGGGTAAAAAATGTGAAAGATGAGTTCACTTTTCTTTCCGCCGTCACTTTTTCCCTGGAGGGATTCCGGTATGGAAAGGTGAGTCTTATTCAAAAGTCAAGAAGTTAATCACGGATGAGATGAAAGGAGTCCCACTCCGGCAGAAGGGGCCAAGAATTCCAAGTTATTAGGCTCTTGCTTTCGTGTAGAAGTGCCAAATGTATTGGGTATTTCCACAATGCGCTATCGAGTTATCAGAAGTTTAAGGTTATCTGTGCGAAATTCTTGCTTTTACAAAAAGGTCGGTTGGTTCGAAGCAGTGTCTGATGAGTAAGCATTGTCTCACAGTCTCCGACAGGTAACAGGTTCACCCTTTGAAAATCTTCGTGAGATTTCCGAGTAGAATAACATGATTTCAAGCCATGACTAAATAACTATCTATTGATTGGATAGTTCCAAAGAAGGATTTTTATTGCTCAAGAAGGCCGAAATTGGTTAGATGGTAGGTAGGCATTTAATTAACGTCGTACTGGAGCAAAACAACGGGGTATTGGTAAAGTTGTGGGATCAACCCCCGAAGTGAAAGAACCAAGGACAATACCAAATAATTTTACCATTTTGTCACAGCAGGTAACCCCCTTACCTCCCGACATATGTCAGGTTGAAGGTTGATAAGGTTGCCCATGGATAAGTGAGGAGTGCAAGCACTCTTGATTTACAGCATTGTTGAGAACCTCATTGGGGTGGGGGAGGGCTAATAAACAAAATTAACGCAGGTGTCTTACGGAACTGGAGGAGCCTTGGCCGTAGTCCTATTAAACCCAGTTGAAATCCCGTTGGAAGAAAGAATTAAAAAGAAAATTTTCACAACCATTGCGCTCTTGTGGCCGTGTCATTCTGGCCCCGTTTGCCTTGACTAACTTGGCTTCAGCTCCATCGTTCCCTTCTCCCCTCGCGTTACACAACATGAAAACATAACTGGAGAATAGTACATGAGCTTATATAAGAAAAAATTTTCACAATCTTCAACCAAATAATTTTGAATCATTGTCAGATGACGATGTCAAACCTCAGTTGGCATACACTCTCCAAAATACCACACCATCCCAGCGTGAGGATATTCGAGGCCATGACATATTTGACATTCACCTCCCTTTGTACATGACACTGTCGAACTAGCAACAGTTGCGAGTTCGACACTCTTCCAACCGCCAAAATTGGTTAGAAGACCTACAGGTTGTGGAACCTAGATGGTTAAATATTTGTATTCCTATATTTGTTCATTTAAATTTAAATGAATTCGTTTTTAGTCAGCAGTAATTTTGGCAATGAAAGTCAGATAATAAGTTTGAAGTTCATGCTGTTATCAAGAGGTCTAGTGATATATCATGGGTAACAATTGACCTAGAATTTCCGACTGGTAACAGGTTGACCCTACGAAAGTTATTAGATTTTCGATTAGAGAAACACGCTATTACACCACTGCGCGCACAATGACTAAAAGACTAAATAACCGTATGTATTGGTTGGATGATTCCAAGGAATGATTCTAGTAGTCAAGAAGGTAAAATTAGTTAAAAAAACGAATACTAAAGACTGGTGGGTGACAAACAGGTTTGTGAGTGTGGACCCTTTAGATAAAATAAGAATTCACTGATGTCAGCAGACACGCCCGCCTTACAGGTAACTGTAAGTTGCGTAATAGCTTCAACTCGTGAAGTGAGCAGCATTGACCTCGTCTCATTTAATTTTGGACATTTTATAATATTAATTATCTTCCGAAACCTGAAAAGTTTCATTTCATTTTCTTTTATCCAACTGACATTTAAATAGAATTCTTATGGAACTATTTTTCAAACCGTAGGATTCGGCTTCCGAATTCGTTTTCAGAATTATATATGTAGTTGATTGACGGTTGAGTGAATATTTCATTAAAACAAATTAATTTAATTTAAACATAAAAAACTCTAATGTACGTTTTACTGATTTTAATCATCTTATAAAGAAACCACTCCGGAAATCTGAAGAATTAATACGTATAATTAGCTGTCAGTCTTATTTCAAAAGTTTTTGCATGTTCTATTTCTTTTTATGAAATGAGATTATATAATATATGGTTGTAATATTGTGTCAAAACCAATGACTTTTGAGACAAATTGATCGAAATACATACATACCATCAAGAAATAAAATCCTGTCTTTAACACAAAATGAATAATGTTAAAAATCTAACTCCTGAAGAATTTATTAACGCCAGAAAAAATAATACAATAGTGGAATTCCTGAATACGATAATAGCACCTTAAAAAAAGCAGAAATAGAATTTCCTTCATTCCAAAAAAATGTAAAATCCTTAGACAAAAGTATGTGAGTAAAAACGTATCGAATTTCAACTTTGAATCTACTTAGAAATATAGTAACTTAAAAAAATTTCAGCATAAAGTTTCGATAAAAACTATTTTTAATCGGATGACAGATTTATAATGTTTAAAATATCTGAAATATGAACTGATTTCGTTGGTTTCACGAGATTCATGAACTCAGAATTCTAAGTGGAATTAAAAGTAAAACCTAGGTTGTAATATTACCAGATCAGTGATAAAATAAAATTTTTGAATGAATTTTGCTCTTGCATTTCTCTTATTAAATAAATATTTATACCCAATAAATAAAAAGTATTAAATGCTGCAAACTGTGAGTTTTTCTAAAAAATATTAAATTTCACCACTAAAGAGTTCTAAACTTATTGTTTTTGAAATTTGAACCACTATCCAATTTGAAAAATTAAGTGTTTTTGAAAATTCCATCACTATGAAGTTTCCAAAATTAAATGCTTTGTAAAGTTCATCCCTGAAATTTTCGAAATTAATCGTTTCTGAAAATTTTATCAATATGAAAATTTTAAAATAAGAAACACTTTATACTTCTTGTATCATCTTTATATCCTCATTAAGAAATTGTTCATATTTTGGGAAAAAAAATTTAAAATATTCAACTATAAAGAATTAAAAAATCAAGGTGGTCATAAACTAATTTCTTTTATGAAAAAGCCCCTAGCGTCCACAATTTTCAAAGATTTGGAATGAAACGATCTCATCAAGGATGTAAAAATTTTGAGGTATAAGCTCAGATAATAATAATACTGATTTTCTAGACTTACAAATTTCTGTTTCATGCGGCAAAAACGAAATTAATGTATATGATAAACGCAGCAATTTTAAATTTACAGTCATTAAATTAATATTTTGGGACTCCAATATCTCTAACAGAATATACTACAACACGATTGCTGGTCAATTGGTTCGTGTCAAAAAAATTTCTAATTCTGATTCAAACTTTTTATTACACTGTAAATATCTAAAAAACACACTTCTCAATAACAAATACCCTTATTCATTCTTTAATAATATTTTTGAAAGATTTATTACTATCAACAGCTACACAACCCATGAATAATTATTTTTCGTAATTTCCTCAAAGCCATGGGAGTTGCTTTTCAATTTTATTTTACTATTTATAAATATATTTTTGAATATGGGCTGGGGATTTTAATATTATTTATATTTTTATTTTTCTGCATTTTATGGACTCGTTGCATTGGAAGTATGGTGTTAGCATATAGTTAGATTGTGTAATTGATGGCATTTGGTTGTAATTTTAAGGCTTGTTTTTGTTGATCTCCTGGCTGCGGATTCGGGTTTGATTCCGTTTTGTTCCTGCTCTATTTTGGTATTTTGTTTTGTTTTTGTTTTACTTGCTTTTTGGTGGTGTTTGGGGGAGTGTATGAGCAATTTTTTCAGCCTAATGCTGCTCTTATGTAGAAAACACCATTTTATGTTATTTGGGTCAGGCTACTCCCTGATGACGCCCTGATCCACAACATTTCTTCATTTTTTAAGACTTTTGTTGAAAATATTCTTTTTAAAATTCTTGTATTCTTGAAATTATATATAAATAAATAAATATAAATAAATATATATATATATATATATATATATATATATATATATATATAAATATGTTTGTATATAGTATCAAAAACTATGTTAGCTGTATCCGCATATCCGCAATTGTGTTACCTCGATTCTTGTTTTTTTACATAAATGAAGAGCTTGTACCTAGAAATCTTTAAATTTAAAGTTTATTCCGAGTCGCTTAAAATTGTGGTCGCTAGGGGCTTTTGAATAAAAGATGTTAGTTTATGACCACCTTGAATAAGTTTCTACACAATAATTTTGTTTAATTTTGAAAAGTTCTTCGTCTTAATCGATTTCGGAACATATAGCCCTTTTTTCATAGGATCTAGTAACCTTACACTTGACAAAATATAGTTGAACTTGGAGACGTTCGATTTAAACTCATAACTCAACACTTTCCACCCATCACTATCAGCATGGTGACTTATCTCAATTGGAATAATATATAACAGAGACACTCAAATAGGCTCAAGGGAGATATATATTGTGATCCTGGGCACTCAAGTGTCCCGGTCATAGGCCCATAGAGAGGACGAATACTATAGAAATAATATACGCTTATTCCAAAAGGATTTCTTTCTATAGAAACTTGAAAATAATAGTTTTCAGTTTCACGATTGCGGTCCTATAAATGCTGTAGTTTACTGTTAACGATATTATTCTATGAACTTTTAGATTACTATGTTACAAATCTAGAAATCTGAGGAGGAATGTTCCAAACGGCCCTTAGCAATTTAGTACATTTTATTATGTCGTGATAGTAACATTATTTTATGATTCATCATGCATATATCGTCTAATACTAATGGTGAATACATGTTTGTTTTTTCCGCTGCATGGGCCTTTTTGCTACTTGACAATGAACTAAACTGTTTATCTACTACTTAAGACCCACATAATAAACATATAAAACGATGAATATTATCGTCTTTTTAACTGAATATTCATTGACGACGTGTTTGCTAATTTTTAACACGATGGGGACGTAACAAAGTTTTAAACCTAATCAGCAAAAACGTTTTTTTTTTATCCTAGACCAGTAGAAAGGAAGTTTTTAATTTTTTCTTCTTGCCGTCCAGTAACAACTCATTTGGAAATAAATGCAGTTTTAGTAAGTTAATAGCAGATAACTTCTCATTCTTAAATTATCAGCCTATATAATTGCATTGGAGTGGCAGAGTAAGACAAGATACAATTTCGTTTAATCCGATTTCATTTAGATGTGCATCTAAGTAATTGTGACCTCTCATGAATCTTAAATTATCGTCAAGGCTCTTCTTGGTATCTTGTTTAGCAATTGACCTTATCAGCAGTTGCTCCCAAGATTTTAACAGCTTTTATTTGATATCCACTCTTCACATTTAAAGTAATTGCATCGAGTAACTATTTGAGTTTGTTGGTAAGTTAAATGTTTCTCATCCTGGGGATATGCTACTGATCTATTTTGCCAGTTGATCGGCACGTTCATTTCCTGGGATTCCGTAATGACTGTGTATCCAGTGGTGCATAATATTGTCACCTGCTTCCATACGGTATCTTAGAGTTACAATTATAGCTAATATAAAAAAAAGATAAAAATTACTCGAATTCATAATGCAATATCATATTACTTAGGATCAACTGATACGCAATATTCCCGTTTGCTTCATCAGTCATTTAGTATTATTGACTCAACAGTTATCGTTAATATCAAAGGAAAGTAAAACACTACTCGCATTAATAATATCACATGGAAACCTTAGGCTTGATACTAGTAATTAATATTCAGGCTTGCCTAATATGGGTATTCATCAGTCTTTTAGTGTTTCTGATTCAACAGCTATCATTAATATGAATGAAAAGTAAATCACTACTCGCATTAATAATATCACACAGAAATCTTAGGCCTGTGATCCACTAGTACACAGTATTACCACCGTCTTCCATAGAGTTATAATTCAGCCTTTTAAGAATAAGTAATATATATTATCAGACTTTTAGTGTTATTGACTCAGCAGATATTGTTCATATGAATGAAAAGCAAAAAATAATCACACGGAAACCTTAAATTTAGGATCCACTGGTACACAATTTTCAACCTTCATTCATGCGGTTATTCATTGGGGCTGAGTGTAATTGACTCAACAGCTATCTTTAATACAAATGAAAAGTAAAACACTACTCGCACTAATAATATCACATGAAAACCTTAACCTTACTTTCCACCGATAAAATAAATGTCCGACAGTCATTTCCAGCGATTAAGGCTCTAGAAATATAAAAAATACATCTTGAGATTGCAGAGAAGTTAAGTCTCGTGTATTAAAAAAGGATTCACTCCGGAATGTATTACACAAACTGCAACAACCGTCTTATGAGAGCCCTGGCTAGATGCGGACACAAACTGCCAAAGGAAATGAGCATGTTAAATATCGGAAAGCCATTTCCGCTTCCGAATTCCAGTGAGAAAATGTGGCTACGCATTAAAGTCGTCTGAAAATGCCACTTAAGGTCTCAGTTGCTTTAACGAGAGTAATTCAGGAACTACCAGATTCGCTCCGAAGGCAAATATTACTTATTAGCGATATCCAGGTTTATGACCCTCTCAAACGAGAAACGGGGAAGATCTTTTAATAAGAAGACTCTTTGCTACAAGTTGAGCCCAAGTAAAGCTCCCTTTTCGAAGTGATCCTTGGTGTGAAATAATGGAGATTTCGTGTAACGCTTGCAGTAACGTTGCCGAAATCGCCATTTTAAGCTCATGTTGTTTAATAAGATAAGCCTTTGGAGGTGTTTAAGGAAAATCAAAGTTAATCTCGATATAAAAGCAATATGGAACATTTTATTGCTTACGATTTTAAAAGAATGGCAAAAGTTGAGGAGTGGCACCTTGTAAATAAATCAAACACCAGATGAGAACAAATTTAACTAAGATACAATCTGAATAGGTAATTTATCATAAAAGGGTACAATGGTTGGTTTGAAAACGCGGTATATATTGTGAAGCCCCAAAATAATTAGTTAAAAATTTAATAACTTCGTAATACGATTAATAATGAATAAAATTAAGTGAAAAATTGTGAATAGGTCTTTAGGTGGATAGACAATTTTTATAATTATTAAAAATAGATAATCATGATAGATTTTTAATAATTACTAGGGGGACTGCCTCCTGCTCGCTAACGCTCGCCAACCACCGGAGGATTGCGAAGCAATCCTCATTGGTTCGCTGCGCGAACCTATGCTCGCTTCGCTCGACTCAATGAAGACATGTGTCCTAGCAGAAGGGATTGTTTACAAAATATGCTACCAAAAAAAATGTTTTTCAAATGTAAATTTGCTGTATTACAGAAAAAATATATACATTATCTCTAAAATCAGAATTCAAATGAAAACTTTGTGCAAATTTTGACTCGAAATGTGAGCGTTGCTTTGGAAATTGAATACCCAGCATGTTGTTTGTGTGTACATTTTCCCAGCACTCAAACGACCCACACTTTTTCATTGAGTTTGTTGCCGAAAGTTGTAGTGCAAGCGTCTTGTTGTGAACTATAATTGTTGGCCCTGAAAAGGACCGTTTTTTAAATGGCCCTGAAAAGATCCTCCACTTTCTTTGATTTCTATTATACACTAACTGCAACAGCTCATTAAAATTTCCTTTTTTTTTTCAATAAAATTTCATCCGATAACGCTATAAATTCAATCGATGCGCGAGACTTCGCGATAAACAAACAATCGTATAGTGTTGCCAAAACGCGATTACAAATAACGTCTTTTTTGCGTGCCGCGTAAGAGAATTATATATATAGATAATATTCACTTTATGAACAACAATGAGTATTGCTGTGATTGTGGTTAGAAGCTCAGATTGTTTTACCAGTATTGCTCTTGGAAAAAAGTAAAGTTCCCAAAACATTATCTATGAAGTATTTAAATTCAAATTCTTATGTTTGAACTTATCTGTTAGTTCTATCCTATTATCAATAATTTATAAATATTTAACAAATGATATAAAATGATTAAAAACCTTTAACATTAAATAACTTGCATTTTGTAAGGAAACAGGTCTATGCAATGCGAAAAGCGCACGAGAAAAACACACTGATAATAAATGTTATTCTCCTACTTAAAATCTGGGAATGTCAGAGTTATTGTTTCATTTTCTAATTTTGTAAGGAATTCCGAGTTTATGTATATGTGTTAAGATATTAAACGGTGCAGTCATATTTAAACACTTTTGACATTTATGTGTTCCAATGTTTTACGCTTTGTAAAAATAAATTATATTTTAAAGAATTACTTGTTTTGTGCAAAATAACGCCAACGACATGGGTTTATTTCATAGCTGTATGTGTATATTTCACCCAACTTTACATAAAAGTTATTGATTCAATAAATAACGATTTGTAGGTGTCCGTTTCATAATAATAGTAAATAAGTAAAGTAAGTATACTACAAAAACACGTTTTTCACCAACTGCATTTTTTTACATTCTGATTTCAAATTGCTCCCTGTACATCTGGTTTTAAAGGATTTACTTGATATATTTTGAAGCAATCCAAAAAGTGTGTCGTGTACTTCTTACTTCTTAGGACGAATGAGGAAATATTTGGTCTATTTATCTTAGGACAAATGAGATATTTGTCATGCTTCCAAACTTGAAAATCTGGTTAAAAATCTTGCTGAACCTAAGCTTTTTTTGCAATATTTCACAATCAGCAAACGTTTCACAATGATTGTTTAGTGAAATGTTTTTCTTTACATTCGAGCTATACATTAACTAAATGGATTTAGCCTGTTTTATATGCATACAACTATGTGAATATAATTGAAACTATGTAATTATGTGAATAAAAATTTTGACAGTAAATGGATACTTAATGCTCGTTTGATCTTTTAATTTCTGCTAATTCATCAAAAAATGTTACTACGTCATATATAGCAACTTCCCACTGAATTTATATTTTTAGACGATAATTTGTTTTTCTTCTTTACGAAAAAAGTTTATGTGAATGTATAACAATGCAATGATAACTGTAAAGGTTTATTTTGAAAACCCTCTGCCCACTTAACACTCAGTGGAATCGATTTTTCTAAAGAAGAAAAGGAGTCTGTAAATCACTGTATTCTCAAAATATGAATATGCTGCCAAATACATCTGCTTCATCCATCTTCTCACTTGTCTAATTTAAAAAAAAAGAAAGCAAAAAACATGATTTATGAAATCTTTCTCTGAATAAATAATATCAGTCTAAAATTACTTTTCCTCTGCCTTATTATACATCTTGGAAAAGATCAAGGAAATTGCAGATGAAAACTACGCAAGTTGCTAGGAAATTATTTGACCCTTATAACATGAATATGAAAAATACATTGTAATCAAGAAAAAAATAATTATATCTTTGTTTCTATTCCAGGCTATAATCTTGACAAGATGTGGAATCAATATATATTCTTACGTTTCTTTGTGGTCTTAATATTTTGCAATTCCTATTCTGTATTTTCATTCCCTTCGAATATTCCTTTCGTTTTCCCTTTGTTTGCTTTCAATGAATCAGGGATGTTTTTACGATAACACAAATGAACAAAAGAAGCACATTTAACATTCTTTCGAAGTTTATAATTTGGAAATATTACATAACCAACTCAATCCTTCTCACGCAAGTTTACAAGATTTCTACTTAAACCTTAAGTTTTGTTTGTCTAAGGAATAAGAACATATTATATGTTTGAAAATAAACATTTTTCAATTTATTTACTACAAAGTAAACCAATTCTAATGATAGCTTTCTTTTATGTAATACAAGACAATGGTAGAAAATAATGGTAGTAAAAAATTTGTTTATAATATTATCATCACAAAAGAAAGACTAATTTAAATACAAGAAAAAAATAACTATACTCGGTCAAAAAATAAACGTGACAAAACAACATCATGACTCTATGTTTTAATTGATATAAGGTATTTATTTATTAGCTTATTCTCATTTAATCGATGTTCTGCTATTAAAACATTTCCAATTTCATAGAACAAAAACCCATATGATCCAAAATAGCAAGAAAATATATATGCACTCAAATACAGTTACATAAAAGTACAAAGCAAAACACTTCCTTGAAATAGATTAATTATTGAAATAAAATCAATTAAAAACATGAAACCTTCGAGAAACTTTAAAGTGTTAGTTTAAAGATAGAGTTACAAATGTATTTCTATAACAAAAGAAACTTTTTCTAGTTCGATGCAATTACAAGAGTTTAATAAGACAATAAAATATATAAAAATACACAAATAAAATCAAGGAAGCTAACAAATAAGAGCACATATCGGGAAAAATTTATGGTTTGATGTTTAAAGTCTCACATCAGACGATCGGAACCGATGTTCTTTTTCACTTACAAGCTCCACTGATCTTGGAGGTTTATAGCTACACAGCCGGCGTTGCATTGGTCTCTCACCTGCTATAGATTAAAGTTTTCGCTGTCGATTTTGCAGTTGATTCGTTACATCATTCATTTTTTAAAGGTATTGCAAAAAATAATTTAGACTTTTTGTTGATATAACTGGGGTGTTAAAGTCAATACAAGAGATTAAAAAGGTGGAACCAGTTTTGTAGTGTTGAAGTAGGGAAAAATAAATGGAATATTTCGCATAAAAATACATCAAATATTTATCCATCCCAAGAAAAATTAAATAATTGTAAATATTTAATAAGCACCCAACTGAAGAATTAATGCTTGCAGTCTTACATTTCGAAATAAAATAAAGGCTTAGTTGATATTTTTGGTGTCTGAAAATTCCTATGCAGGTATAGGGGTAAAGTTCTTGAAGAACATACTTCTAGTGACTAAATAATAATAAAATATGATTTTCCCCCTAACATCTAGCGTCACTAATAGCCCGTTGTATAGCTCCAGTGTAACGTAAATTCATCTACAATCTATCATCCCATAATATCTAGTCATGAAAATTTATGAAATCAAGAAGCAGCATTAACAGCACCTATGAAAGATTAGTAACGTATCTGACACAATTTCAGAACCAAAAACATGGATTTTAAATTTTGCACTTGATTTACATATAATTTGAATTGATATAGTCTTACGAGAAGGCAGACGACTTTGAATGAGTCAGTTTCCCAAAAGGTATGAAGCCATGTTAGGAGAAAGCTGGCATTTGCATGAATGGCGATCACTATGACAAGTATGTCTACTATCGCTTTTGGCACTGAATGATAAATTTAGAGAAATTGTGCTTAAGATTACAACTGTAGAACCAATCTGTTTATGCTGCCACTAATACGCTAATTTAAAGAATACGCTTTTTCGAAACCACATATCTCAATTGCCAACTACCGGGAGCCGAGCTACATATTATCATCCAAAATACAAGTGTTATTACATACTATAATTTTTGTATTATACTTTTTATTGCCATGGCGAACCATCAGTAATAAATATGACGACTTCAGGGTAAACTTGTTTTCTAAAATGTACTTTAGTTTTTCATTATCACAAGATGAAGTCTTGAATTTCACAGCGATAACAAAACAATAGGAGCACCTCCAATATAAAAATAATACGAGCCTACTGAAAGTTTCGCTGGCCAATTATTTGTAAGAGACTGAACAGGATCAGATGAGTAAATTAATTTGTGGGCAGTCTCGGATTTACTTATACTATAACATTCGCGGAATTGGAATTTGAGTTGCAATTATAACAAACGTAAAAATATTTGTAAGGAAAATATGAAACTAAACTTATGATCTAATATGACGAAATTTTCGTTGTTCCTAATATCATTTGATTCATCGTTGGAAAGTGCTATTTCTATTTTCTATAATAATCTATGTATATGCGGAATTTTATTTTTGTGGACGCTTCGAAGCACACACACACATAGGTGGAATGCAGTCCAGAAATTTCCAGTTCAGAAGCAAATAGGTTTCGAAGTTGTTTTTTCGTGGCTACAGTGAGGATGTGGTTGGTTTTCAACTAACTGATACAAAAACAATCGCAATATTATAATCGATTTTAAAAGTACCCTTAAAATGTATATTATTATACTCTAAAATGAATTATCGAGTTGAATACAAGAAATCCGATTCATTTTTACGTTATGTTAACACACTAGTGAATGAATGACACAGTGCTTCTTGCTTCTGCATGCATCTTGAAGGACTTAGTAAAACGATGGAAATATGGCAACATTGCTCATGCTCTTAAGTTGGTTATTGTTTTGGAGTTTTTTGATGCAAAGGGAAAACAATGCCAGGTAAAAAATGTCGCCAAAGGGAGAAATATAGGAATTATATATTATGTTAGTGAGATGGAAGTAGAAAAAGATTGATTTTGTATCCAGGAAGCCAGTGGTTCTTAAAGACAGTTACGGGTTCGTGAAGCCTGCACATACCTGAAGGAGATATGCGCTTGATGGCCATTATTCTACGATAACTTATTCCAACTCGCGTTTCTCCTAGTCTTCTGTCTTGAGAAAGGAAGACGCTTTGCTCCACCTAAACAGCTATTGACTATTTTCACCTTTTTTTTAACTTAACTAAACGAAATTCAGTTGCTAGATTTAAAGTGATGTAACTAATCTATATATATATATATATAATTATCTTACGTGGCACGCAAAAAAGACGTTATCAGCTATCGCGTTTTGGCAACATTGTACGATTATTTGTTTTTCACGAAGCCTCGCGCGCTTGAATTGAATTTATAGCGTTATCGGATAAAATTTTATTGAAAAAAAAAAAAGGAAATTTTAATGAGCTGTTGCAGTTAGTTTATAATAGAAATCAAGGAAAGCGGAGGATCTTTTCAGGGCCATTTAAAAAACGGTTCTTTTCAGGGCCAACAATCATAGTTCAACAAGACGCTTGCACTACAACTTTCGGCAACAAACTCAATGAAAAAGTGTGGGTCGTTTGAGTGCTGGGAAAATGTACACACAAACAACATGCTGGGTATTCAATTTCCAAAGCAACGCTCACATTTCGAGTCAAAATTTGCACAACGTTTTCATTTGAATTCTGATTTTAGAGATACTGTATATATTTTTTCTGTAATACAGCAAATTTAGATTTGAAAAACATTTTTTGGGTAACATATTTTGTAAACAATCCCTTCTGCTAGGACACATGTCTTCATTGAGGCGAGCGAAGCGAGCATAGGTTCGCGCAGCGAACCAATGAGGATTGCGACGCAATCCTCCGGGGGTTGGCGAGCGTTAGCGAGCAGGGGGCAAGCCCCCTAGTTAAAATTTATTTCAGTTGAAGTATCTCAGAGACTAAGCAGTTCAGATTTCATGACGACAGATCTTAGCGATCAAGAAATATTTCTGCAGCAGACAAACATGTTTTTTTCTTAATATATAAGATTAATGTTGCTCTTAAAAAGAGTAAAATTCATGATATGCATAAAACAGTTTAAATAAATGAAAGGTAATGAATAACTCTATGTTGCTACACTTACTTGTGAGTGTATATTCGAACAATAAAACGACTGCTTAACCTAAATCAAGGAAGAAGTTAATTTAAATTAGCATTTTACTGAAAAAGTAGTACCTAAATACTAACTATTCTATTTAGGTTGCATGGATATAAAATTAATTATTCGTTAGAAAGTTTAAGGAAAAAGTATTTTAATCAGAATTTAATTAGAAGTAATTAGTTTTGACTAGGCAAAAAATAAATGTTATCTCCAGTACATATAGAAATCGAATTTCAAGAATCGACAACAACTATCGAGTAAAAAACAATAACAATACAATTTATTACTTCAAACATTAGGAGCCGATTATCAACATCAAAAGAAAATTAAAAGAATATAAAGCATTTGTATTGTTTATTCAGATTTACTGAAGAGAAGTAAAGTGTAAAAAAGAATAAGTGCACTTGCGAACGTCGGAAAATTAATTAATAAGGAACACTTAGAACCCATTTTGTCTGATCATTATAAAAGACAAAGCTAATTTTTTACAGAAGAATATTATTTGTACGAAAGGTAAGTTTTGTTTATGAGGTATTTTTTCGAGCACTTTAATCCACTTTTCAAATCTCTTAATTCCTAGAGATTAATATCATTTGTTATCATCAGAATTTTGAGAACCAGCATATGGATAAACGAAAACTGTTTTAAGTATAATATATCTTTGTCTCTTTTCTTTTGTGAATTATTACCAATTGCCCTTGTTTGACATATTTTCGCTATCAAATTCGATTATTTGCAGTTAAGATTTTGAAAGTGCTACTTATGAATTGGTGGTTGGAAGCTAGGTAGTATATTTTTGCGCAAGGGCCATAAGTAAACAAGCTGAGACAAACACAAACCAATGTCAATTAATAGACATATACACATTGAAAGTTTTAAAGACGCAGAAGAGACAGATACACTATAGACAAAAGAAACAGAAACTTAACCTGCAACCTATTTAAGTTTTCATAGATAAAGTGGGAAAACATAAAGGCAGTATCTCAATATTTCAGTATTGTAAACTTGTATTGTTTATATGAGTAGGTAGTTGCATCATATTACACTATAGCAAAGAGACATGTAATTGTGTCAGCATCTAGATTTAATCTACTCACTTGAGATACATGTTTCCAGACACTTGGTAGAAAATGGCATCTAAATATGTTTCACAATAAACAAACGTTTCCATTCTGTGACCTCACCCCCAAAACTGTTTAACTTGTCATACATAAATAAACATTACAACAGTATAAAAGAGCTTAAACTAGATACACAGTATGCATCTTATTACAATTTCTTAATGATGGAACTAGTGTTGCTTATGTCATTTTCAGTAAGTTTATTAGGTAATTTATCAGTATTTTTCGGCATGTTTGGACATTTTTTTTAGGTTGTTATGGTATGATACATTAGTTTTGTTCGATGTGTAAAAACATGTGTTAAAAACTTTCCCTGTCACCATTTTTAATATACTCTTTTGCTTAATAAATATCCCCATCAACCAGCCTTTGGGGCAAATAAAATACGTGATGTACTCTTCATGGCAAAACAAAATCGTTATTATTTTAGTGCGAATGACCTACATAAGAAATATGTAGATAGGTAGGTACTTTAATTAACGTCGTACTGGAGCAACACAACGGGCTATTAACGACGATCCAATATATCATCCCAATATCATCCCGATCTTCGAGTTGATAGTTGAAATGTTTTATAATGCAGTAAGGTTTGAACAATTCTCTAGTCATGTATTCACTTTTAAGTCATCTTAGGCTTATTTTATTTTAAAAGCATCCGTGATCGATCCTTCTACATAAAGCAAAACCCTGATGTGTGTGATCATTGGTGAGGTGAGATCCAGGAATATATTTTTCTCTAATTTTAACAAAAGAAAAATGAGCTTCAAATATTACTCAGAGATCTTCGAGTTGTTTATTGAAATGTTTAATAATGTTCTAAAGCTAACAACTATAAGGTCCTATTTTCCCATTTTAATTCCCATTTAATTTGCGATCTACGCAAAATTGAAATGTCTAGTAATGCCCTAGCGTGGTTAGTTCTATTATGACCTAGTTAAACCTGGCTTGTTGTGGAAGTTTAGAGAGTGGGGTTCCATCGCAGGTACCTTGTCGTTTGACAGTGGTTCAAAGTTACGAGGTGTTGTCTTCAGATGTCACGCGTTGAGCTTTATCCCGTAACTTTGCCAATAGCCCGTTGTGTTTCTCGATTACGATGCTTATGCACCTATCTACGTGCCTCAGTTAAACAATTCTATGGTCATCTTTTCGCTTTTAGAGTCATTTTTTAGAAATATTTTAGACACATTTATTCATCATTGTGTTTTGCCGGTAAACAAAATCAGGATTATTGCTTATTGTTATTTAAATATATTTACTTATCTATAAAAGTAAACATCTACCAAATTATTGTGCCATATAAAGTAATAATAACGCGCATATTTCGTCAATACATTTTAACTGCTGCTTTTTGAGGGAGGACGGAGCAGTAGGACTTCTAATAAAATGTTACACTTGAGAACGAAAATCCTGATAGACAAAATAAGCGCTTCTCAAGTAAGAGCTTTTCAAAAGAAAAAAAAATCGCTAACTTCGAAAAGAAATAAAAATAACAAATCAACACCGAAGTTGTGTCGGCTCTGATTGCACACTGTGCATTGATGCATGCGTGCCCATTTTCAGTTCACAGCTTCTTAACCATAGCAGTTATATCTGGAGATGCCATTTGCATGCCGACGTTTAGAGAGTCTGGTAGTAAGGGAGTCGTTTTAAATATCATTTCGCATGCAAAGTTCACATTTGCATCAAAACTGTTCCTCGAGTAAAGTGGGGCAAAATGTTGAAAGGAGATTTGGTCTTCGGTCGGGAACTATTTCTCGTCTTTGGAACCTTCGTCGAATACTTATGCGCTTCAAGGAAGGTTCTTTCAGCTCTTCCAATATTACACGCTGCGCTTTCAAGCTTCGACAAGGAAGCTTTTTATGAGAAACTGTTTATCTGTTAAGTTATTCTCTCAACAAAAGCGACGTTTTTAACAAGTTGGAAAGGGACGTTTTAAATGCCTCCTCCGAAAAATTATCATTAGCTGAAGAGATGTGTATTTTGTGCTTTGAACATTCGCTGTTTAGTGCAAGTGGAGAAGATAGTCAAAACTCCCATCAAGTGATTTTCTTTTTTTATGTATATGCCGTGCTGTATTTTAAGTGTTTTTCTGTTATGGTGTCAGATGATCAGCATAAGTACTGATTTTTACATGAACATCCGCGGTTTAGTTAGTCACTTCTAGATAAGCTATCTTTGGATGTACCCATGGAATATGCAAACACTTTAAAGCTTCAAGCCGACCAACCGGTATAGTGGTTAAGGTGTTAGCCTCTAGATCGGAAGGTTCCTGGTTCGAATCCGGGTCCGGGCATGGATGTTTGTAAGCGTATGGTGTAGAGGCGGCTGGTGCACCTTAAATCTGTCGTGGCCGAAAGTCCTCACGTTGGGTTGGCGTGGAAGTTTGGAGAGTGGGGTGCCAGCTCAGGTGTTGCTTCGTCATCTGACCGTGGTTCAAAATTACCAGGTGTTGTCCTCGGATCTTTCCCTTAAAGGGACTGATCCCGGACCGTCGTCAATAGCCCGTTGTGTTGCTCTAGTACGACGTTAACTAAACTTACCATTACCATTACCATTAAAGCTTCGTAATTGACGTTGCTTTAAATTTTTACTACCTCCTACATGAAAAAAATGATGCTCCTATAATAGTTTTGTGTGTTGATTTTTAAGGCCCGAGGTTTATTACCATAAACCGCAAATCATATTTGTTAAACGTTAAATCTAGCAGTCCACCCCATCAGAGTAATTAAATTAAAAAAAAAAAAAAAAGAATGTACTTAAAGCTTTTTATACCGATTTTTCAAATTGTGCAGATTTCTCTCGGGAATCGATGCATTTTTTAATGTTGTAAACTCATTAAACAATTTTTCTCAATGAAGTGTTTTGTTTTATTTTTTATCTACTGCATTTTTTCTGTCTTTTCCGTGCATTTTTTGGCTCACGTTCTGTTATCTGTGTAATTGGTAGGTAGTTTACATTGCACTGAATCAATATATTTTCTCTGTAATTGGATATGTTTTCTGTCAATAAAGCGTTCGCTAATATTACTTTTTACGAGAACGTTGGATTGATAAAATTTTACCAACTAAGCAGTGAATGCCTTATTTATAAACAACAGGGTATATTCCAATTAAAAGAACTAATTGGCGATCACATTTGTATTTTGCATGATTAAAATAATGTTTTTACTACGAATATTCAAAATATGTTTTCATTCAAAAAATAGTGCATGTTAATCCATTTCTTGAAACAGAAAACCATTAATTATACCGTTTTCTTCTGCATCTGTTTATAGTATTAAAATTTTTTTTTAAAGTAAATGTCGAATTTGTTCTTGTGTAGCAAAAAAAATGGCAGTAGAAAAACAAACCCCAGCATTAAGAATTAAATAATTTAATTAATTTAACTACATCCGATATTAACTCCAACATCTAGAAAATCAGTTATTAAAAATGTAAAGATTAACAAGATGTTGACTTCAAAGAACTTTCAAAATAATGCAACCTGCAATAGCAAAGTTTATATTGAAACAAAACACATGACACCTCTGTTACACAACAGAAAAAAAATGTTATAGATCTACTGAATATAAGTTCGAAACTCAAAAAAACCGTCTCACCTTTTGGAGATAAAATCATTCTGAAATATATTAAAACCAGCGTGATTGTGAATAAATCAAATTTTGAATCATCAGTAAATAAGTTATAGAACACTAACAATAGCCGATAAACAATACTTATCGAAGCAAATAAATACCTGATCAAACCTGCAAGGGCTGCAAGGCTGAAACTTGAGTTAGGGTAAAATTACGTGCATACTTCCCACATCCCTGATACAAGGATTGAACAAATCTTCCAAATGTATTGAATAAAAGTACGAAATTCAAAACAACAACCGAACACATCTCAGGGGTCAGATCACACTAGAATTAGTTAAAACCGACGATGAAGATGGATGTGAAGAAATCAAACCTTGAATCCTCAGTTGCAAAGTTCCAGAACAAAAACTGTAGCGGAAATACTATATTCCCCATACCAAATAAATACCTGAACAAACCAATAATTCGGTGACATTGCCTCCTTACACCCACCAACGCGAGTGCATTTAGCAAGGATTCATAAAGGGCTGTACGTCTTAAACCTCAGTAAGGGTTTGATTATACGCATACACCTCATAACGCATACCCCTCCCACATGTGTGATGATATGGTATAGAGGATGTATTCTCTCTTGCAGGAGAATAAATCTTTCAAATCTGTTAAATAAAAGTATGATAAAAACCAACGCAAAAACATTTTACAAGGGTTCAGTAAGGGCTGCAAGGTTTAAACCTCAGTAAGGGTATGATTAAACGCATAGCCCATCCACATTTTTGTTTTATAACTGAAATATGGTATGTGTGATGGTATGGTATGGAAGATTTATTCTCCCAATAAGGGACAATTGAAACATCGCTCTTCAAATCTATTGAATAGAAGAGCGATGTTTCAAAACTACAACTTAACACCTCTCTGGGATTGAATCACACTAAAATAAACTAAAACCGACGACGAGGAAGATAAATGTGAAGAAATCAAACATTGAATCATCAGTAATAAAGTTCCAGAACACTAACAATAGCTGATAAACTATACTCCTCAAACCAAATAAATACCCGAACAAACCTCGAACTCGGTGACATTTCCCCCTAACAACCACCAACACAAAACCATTTCGTGATGGTTCAGTAAGGGAACTATAAAACTGCAATCACTTAATACCTCCCCAACTCCAAATCTCGCCAAAATGAGAAAGTGACAGGATGAAAGAGGTGGAATAAAAAAGGATGGATCTGCAGACGATGCACCGAGAAGAACACTTTCAGATTCCGAAGCAGATAATAAGAATCCGCCACCCCTTGGGAGGGGGTAGGTGGAACAAAAATAGAAACAGAGCACCCGTAACTCTAATCTGTGTCGAAAAGGAGACCATTTATCAATAGGGGTATCCGCCGTCGGCACGCTCGTGGGAAAGAAAGCTACACGGTAATTGTACCTTAAAGCGGTAAGAAAAATGTTCTGTTTCACTCGCTATCAGTAATCGAACGGAACGTAGAACAAATTCTTAGGTATCGATTTCTTCTTCCTTGCTTCTTTGCTGGGTAAAGCGTGTGGTGCATGAAGCAAGTGCCAGTCACACTAACATGCAGATTGTCTGGTGATTGCAACGCTCTGCAGACTGGGGTGATGGGTTTGATTGAAATGAGATAAGCTGTTCTTTGTTCTTACGCGATCCCTTTAGAGGATGATAAAAAGATCCACTGTAAGATTGTGCTTGATCTTACGGAGTTCTACGTGCCTTAAAGAATGTAACAGTACAATCTGTTAAATAGTTCTTGGGATAGATTAAATTGCGGGAATCTTTCTAGGACAGGGTTTGAATCTTGAAGGTATAGATATGCAGTTATTTCTAATACATGAGACATCAACAGCATGTCAGCCTAACTATATATATTTAACATTCTCAAGAGAATACTTTTAGAAATAGGCTGTTCTTTATCCCTGTTCGATCCCTTTCGTTGATGATAAAAAGATGCTTTCCAAAGATTGTTATTGATTTTATTGTGTCTTCCCTTAAATAATTTTATTCCCTTAAAATATATAAAAAATACAATTTGTTGAGTAATTTTTTGGTTACATTTATGACTCTCTGTCCGAGTAATTTTGACAAGATACATCATCCATTCAGATGTGATCAATTTTCCTAGTGACGCAATATTATTTTGTTTACAAGATATTGCCGACTTTTTCTAATGACTAGGTCTGGTCAGTTATGCTATTGAAGACACCCTCGTCAATAAAACCAACACGAGAGTTAACTACGAGGATCAGGCTAGGACACTGTTTGAATCCTGTAGATATAGAAATGTAGCTACTTTAACCAGTGAGACATCATCAGCGTTTTCATGCATAATAGAACAGGTTTGATCACGCTACGCCAAGTCACAAACTATAGACACTATGTAATGGCAAATAGCACTACGGATATAACAAGCTTGATTCTTTCTTGGATCGATTCTTATAACTTTGAAGGTACAACTGGGGCTGTAACAGTCGTAGTCTAAATTCTTTCAAACCACGATACTTATGAAATCCAAGGTACAATTGATGTACTGGCCTTGTCTAAATTCTTTCTTGGCGCGAACATGGTACAACTACTCTACCCGTCGTAGTCTGAAGGTTTATTCGTGGAAGCTTGTTAAGTGCTCAAGCAATGCAGATGTACTCCCTGTTGGTGGCATGTCTTATGTATTTATACTAATATATAACATAGGGTTATATATTTGCCAATAGAATAAATGCAAGATAAAAGTACAGCGATTATTTCTTGAAACATACATTACATCTCACATTGTTCTTTGTTTATTTAAGTAATTTTAGTAACACCGTCATAGTATCTTATTTTCTTGCAAAGGATGGAAAGTTGAAATGTATTGTTTGCTCTGGTCAAGGTTTCCAAGTCTCAAAATATTCAGAGCTACCGTGGCTTAGTGGGTTTGTCCTGAACGATAGCAACCTGTGATTTGGAGGTTTCGCAGGCTATATTTCTCTTACTCTGGGTGCACATTTTCTTTATACTAGGGGGCCCGCCCCCTGCTCGCTATAGCTCGCCAACCCCCGGACGATTGCTTTGCAATCCTCATTGGTTCGCTGAGCGAACCTATGCTCGCTTCGCTCGCATCAATGAAGACATGTGTCCTAGCAGAAAAGATTGTTTTCAAAATATGATACTCCAAAAAAATATTTTTCAAACCTAAATTTGCTGTATTACAGAAAATATAAACAGTACCCTGGAATCAGAATTCAAATGAAAACTTTGAGCAAATTTTGAGTCGAAATGTGAACGCTGCTTTGGAAATTGAATACCCAGTATGTTGTTTGTGTACATTTCCAGCACTTTCGAGTAACTCACAGTCTTTTTCATTGGGTTTGTTGCCGAAAGTTGTAATGCAATCGTCTTGTTGAACTATAATTGTTGGCTCTGAAAAGGACCGTTTTTTAAATGGCACTGAAATGATCCTCCGCTTTCTTTGATTTCTAATTCTAAACTGCAACAGCTCGACTAAAAGTCTTTTTTTTTTTCAGTAAAATTTCATCCGATAACGCTATAAATTCAATTCGTGGTAAACAAACAATCGTACAATGTTGCCAAAACGCGATAACAAATAACGTCTTTTTTGCGTGCCACGTAAGAGAATTATATATATAGATGTATCAGTTCAACTTTCCTTTGTTTTAAGTACAATGTAGATCAGTTGGTGGAGTCATAGATTAGCAAACCGGAGGCTCACGATTTCGAAACGCGAGAAAAGACCATCGTGTATATGGCTTGTGAATGTTAAATATGCCCTGGCGTTAAATGTCTTCTCGTTGGTGGGATGTAGACGTTTGGAGAGTAGAGTGTTCCAATTCATATGTTAACCTCGTCATCTGACATTGATGCAAGATTACGAGATGTTGACCTTGAATCTTCCCCTTTCGGATTACTGTCCGACCGTCGATAATAGCCCATTGTGATTCTAGAGTGTGATGTAAATACGAGTACAATAGAACTCGAATAATCCAAATTCCATTTATCCGGATTGCTTTGGGGAAAAAAGTAAATCAGAAAAATCCGCATTTTAAAAGTTTCTTATAACAGTGAATGATAAAAATGTAGAGGAGGAAATGTCAGTCATAAGAAACATAGTGAAAATCCCTGGATGTTCCCAGTGCAGTGCAGAGGACGTAGGCGAGTGGCTGATGTGTGATTCTTCAGACCCTGGATTCCAAATTCTCAGTTATGATAAATTCGCTCGATATTAGAGAAGTCATGACCCGGAAGATGACGATGACATTGCTACTCAACCAGCCGTGGGACCGTCAGCTAGTAAGGTTTGAGTGCCTTGACAGCGCTAAAATGAATGGAGAGGTAGCCTGAGGATGATACCATCTACTGCTACTCACAGTCAAGCGCATGCGAAACTTGGCAGCACGGAAACGAGTGAAAATAATGAAACAACCGATTTTGACCAACATGTTCAAACAATGATCTATCTATATATATATTTCTCTTACGTGGCACGCAAAAAAGACGTTATTTGTTACCGCGTTTTGGCAACATTGTGCGATTGTTTGTTTACTAGGAGCCGCGCGCCTCATTTGAATCTATAGCGTTATCGGATGAAATTTTATTGAAAAAAAAAATGAATTTTAGACGAGCTGTTGCGGTTTGTAATAGAAATCTAAGAAAGCGGAGGATCTTTTCAGGGCTATTTAAACAACGGTCCTTTTCAAGGCTAACAATTATAGTACAACAAGACGCGTGCACTACAACTTTCGACAACAAACTCAGTCAAAAAGTGTATGGGTGGCTCGAGTACTGGGGAAATGTACACACAAACAACATGCTGGGTATTCAATTTCCAAAGCAGCGCTCACATTGCGAGTAAAAATTTGCTCAAAGTTTTCATTTAAATTCTGATTCCAGAGGTACTGTATATATCTTTTATGTAATAAAACAAATTTAGATTTGAAAAATATTTTTTTTGGAATATCATATTTTGTAATCAATCCCTTCTGCTAGGACACGTGTCTTCATTGATGCGAGCGAAGCGAGCATAGGTTCGCTCAGCGAACCAATGAGGATTGCGAAGCAATCCTCCGGGGGTTAGCGAGCGTTAGCGAGCAGGGGGCGGACCCCCTAGTATATATATATATATTCTCTTACGTGGCACGCAAAAAAGACGTTATTTGTAATCGCGTTTAGGCAACACTGTACGGTTTGTTTATTTATCGCGAAGTCACGCGCATCGATTGAATTTATAGCGTTATCGGATGAAATTTTATTGGAAAAAAAAACGAAATTTTAATGAGCTGTTGCAGTTAGTTTATAATAGAAAAAAAAAACGGAGGATCTTTTTAGGGCCATTTAAAAAACGGTCCTTTTCAGGGCCAACAATTATAGTTCAACAAGACGCTTGCACTACAAGACGCTTGCACTGCAACAAACTCAATGAAAAAGTGTGGGTCCTTTGAGTGCTGGGAAAATGTACAAGCAAACAACATGCTGGGTATTCAATTTCCAAAGCAACACTCACATTTCGAGTCAAAATTTGCACAGAGTTTTCATTTGAATTCTGATTTTAGCGATACTGTACATATTTTTTCTGTAATACAGCAAATTTAGATTTGAAAAACATTTTTTTGGTAACATATTTTGTAAACAATCCCTTATGCTAGGACACATGTCTTCATTGAGGCGAGCGAAGCGAGCATAGGTTCGCGCAGCGAACCAATGAGGATTGCGAAGCAATCCTCCGGGGGTTGGCGAGCGTTAGCGAGCAGGGGGCAGGCCCCCTAGTACATTTTAATACAGCGTGCAAGTAAAAAAAATAAACAAAATTGTTTTCAGTCATTAAATTATGTTATAGTATACAAGACGTGTTTTACTAAGTAATAACTTTTTTTTGTGAATTATCCAATTATCCGGATGTTTGATTATCCGGATGGGGGCGTCTGTCCCAATTGATACGGATCATTAGAGTTCTATTGTACCTTAGGGTGGGCAGAAAAACACTTTTTTTCGAAATCGATATTCTAATAGTGCGGAAAGGGTTCTCTCTGGGGTCAATAAAGACGGTGTAAAATATGTTTTTGATTGGATAATATCTTCTGTCCCCGCATCGCACTTGAATATTGGAAATTTAGGTAAAAATTGGCAATTTTTACTCAGCATAAGAAATATAATTATTTTTCAATATTGCTATTCTAATAGTGCGGAAGAGGTGCAATCTGGGTTCAACAAGAAAAGTGTAAAGTATTTTTTCGATCAAATAATATTTCTGTTCCCACATCGCAATTGAAATTTTGCTATTTTTGAAGAAAAGTGCACTTTATTTTGTCTTTTCATACTGCATGTATCTGACAGGAAGTGAAAGGAAGGGGGGGATCACAATTCACATTCCACCGCACTTGTTTACAGTGTTCTGGTAATTTCATTATACGTATTGTCGTGACACGTGTTGCTACTGAGACTGGCGCCTGGGAAGAGACATCGTGGTGCCTTTTACTACTAGTTCGCGCTACGAAATCGGAAGTGTGTGAGTTTTAAAATTAGGTTCTTCGTTCTTTTGTTTTGATTGATTTGTTAATAGACATGACATCAAAAATCAGTACGCGGAACAAATTTAAATGTCCAATATTTGGAAGCTCCAAAGATGTATCTCAAATAAATCTTGCTACATACGAAGATATGTTGTGTCGCTGCTTCTTTGAGAGATTGAATCTTGCACCCAAAACTGGGAACAAAGAACCGAGTTTCTCGAGAATTGCGGAAAATGTCGCAACTAAAATTGAGTCTGTATGGGCAAAAGCAAGCACCGCCATTCCCATTGTGACCCATTCTCGAATACTGCAAATGATCCATACCTACAATGGAAAATATACCAATTTTAAGAGGTCTTACAAAAGAGATAAGACCAGAAAAGCTTTCCAAACAAAGATCAAAGCATGTCGACAAGAAGCATGCACAAGGTCATTTGACATTGCTGTCTGCAAATGTATTACTTTTGAAGATTGCACATGCGAACGTGCTAGAAAATTACCTCGAAATGAGCATAATTTCCTGAAAGATCAACGGACAACGAGACTTCTTTACATCTGCTCACTTGACATTAAAGAAACAAAACGACTTCAGAATATTACTGATAATGCTGATAGAAAGACTCACAATTTATATTTTAATCATCCACAAGCAACGCCTAATTTAGGGTATGTAGATTATGAAGAAACGGATTGTTCTTCAGATATATCTGAAATAGATTTAAATATGGACATTTACAAACCATCAACATCGAACCGTTTAATCTCTCATACTGATCCTAGTTACAAACAATTAACTCCGATTGAATCTAAATCATCACAAATGGGACTTAGCCTCCCTTTAACTGCTGTGGTTGCCGACAGGTTTGGAGTCTCGGACCGGGCTGTGGCTGCAATTGCTTCAAGTGTTCTTCACGATGTCGGTCTCATAACTATCAACAACTCAGATTTGGTGGTTGACAAAAACAAACTACGAAGAGAAAAGGCTAAAGTTAGAAACAATTTAAAATGTCAAGCTTTAAGTGAAGCTCAGGCATTACCGTTGAAGGGGTTGTATTTCGATGGTCGTAAAGATTCTACATTGATAGAGGAGATAGTAGATACTAAAAGATACACGAGAAAAGCGAAAGAGGAACATTTATCTCTTATTGAAGAATCGGGTTCACGTTACATTACTCATTTGAGTCCATCATTTGGTCCACATCAGATCTTGCTTTACTAACATTTACTATCAATAAAACTAATTTAACTTTCATCAACCATAACTCATATGGTTTAGTTACTATAGAATGTGATATCATGTAAAATAAACAAGATCAAATTATATTAATCCTCGAAGTTTATAAATTTTCATGAAAATGAATACAGTCGCCGATGTTTCATTAGAATGCATATATTTATACACAAGAATTTCGAAATATTTTCTGGAAACTTTTTACTTCGAAGGGACGTCTTACGTCATTAAATTTGCATTACATCCTACGTTCTATTCAAAAATGAATATAACGTAATTAAAATTTCGGGACTGAAATCTCGGCTGTACTCCATCATCAATGAAACGTAAATATAAAAGACCTGTTTTATTATAATAAACTCCCATGTTTGGATAATTTCGAACCCCTATCTCAGACCCGAATACCATATAACATCATTAAAATTTTGTGAATATGTCTTTTTAAGTAGTGAGACTTGTCTAGTGCAGAATGCAGATAAATGCCAAATCAGAGACAAATTAAATGAAAATGTTTCAACTCAATTGGAATCATGGTCAGGTATCCCGCTATAGATATTAAACAAACTAAGTTCGAATCGCTATCATTAAATTCTGCAACACACCATCTTATTGTTTTGTTCCATTCTGTGTGTTTTCCACTTTCAAATTAATTTATAAGGGAATAAAAGCATGAAATTTTATGAAATAATGCATCCTATCATGCAATGAATCTTTATTTAATCTACAAAAAATCGCAATACAATATATATAATCGCAATACTGTTCCCGTATTATTTTGTTCCATTTTGTATATAATCAATTTTCATAAGTTTTCTAAAATTGGAAACCATCCAACATTTAAAAAATTTGAGCAACAAGAAAATACAGACTGAATTTTGGAGCAGTATTCTCTCAAGCAAAATAAAACTTCAAACAAGAACGTTTCATTCCAAATAGAGTTGAACTTAATCAGACGATATATTTTTATTTGGAATTGGAAGACACATTTTGCATTTACTATTTCCACATAGAATTTCGTGTGAGTATAGAAGCCCTTTCGACCTTAATTTAACAAACGTAGTATGTTCTTTGATAACACTGTTATTTTTGTCGCAAAAGACAAAAATGATTGGACCTACTTACAACAACAATTTCAAAATAGTACCTGAAAATGAAAGACCCTTTTTTCCTTATTCTACTAGCAATCCACAGTTAACACTTTTGGACTGAAATCCAATTTTACTTTGCAACTGTAATATTAGGTAATTTTTGTATAAAATCATTACATCCTAGATTAACACTTGCAGTATATATATTGGACCATTTAAAAAATATAATTAAAATTCCATTAAATCTGTAATTTTGTCTCAATTTAGTTATCCGAACATGTACGAGTCCCTATTTTCTAGAATGCAGTATATAAACAATTTAATGATAGAATTTATGTTAAAGTTGTTAAATAATAGCATTGGGCTATAAATATTTTAAATATATATTAATAATTTTGTAAAAATGCTACCAAATTAAATTACTTACATTTTTCTAGGGAATGAACTAGAATCAAAAGGATATTTAAACAAACACAAATTTTAAGAGAAATCGAAAAATAAATACAAGATTTTAGATAGTTTTATAGTTCTATTTCTTAAATAAAGTGCCATAGTTAAAAAAATTTACTCAACATAATTATTCTAGTTCATTCTTTAGAAAAAGGTACAAAAAACAAGTTCTCAAAGTTTTACGTGAATCCATCAATAACTTTTTGTGTTACAACATTTGAAGTGAGGAAATAATATCTAAATTTTAATTTGAGTAAAAAGAGTTTGAAGTGTATCGTTTTCCCTCTCTTTATTTTACTGTTTTTTAAACACTTTTGTTTTTCACTTCTCTTTAAAAATGTTCACAAAATTTCCAAAAAAAAAAAAAACACATTTAATTATTTGCGAAAACTTTTTTAAAATATATTTGCAGAAAAAAGTAAATTTTGAATTTACATTTTGACAGGTTTTTGGTCTTTTAACGGTCTTTTACCTTATTTTCCATACCTACTTCTGGTTTTATACCTTTACGCCTTGATTAAAATCTTAATATCTCTGCAACTAATTAACTTAGAGAAAAAATCAAATATATTTTGGAAAGTCAAATAAATACTCTATCAATAAGATCAAAATTTTTTTTTGGAATTCTTGGTCAAATACGGCATTTTTAATGTGTTCGGATACCTTAAACAATAGAAATATAACACCCTTAGAGAGTAGAAACCTCAGTTTCCACCCACTGTAATACAGTCGGCGGTATTTTAATCAATGGAACGTTTACAAAAATGTAAAATAAAACAACACGCATCATCTCCAATGTGTGAGTCACGTGCTAATGTCTGGAAAACTTCGACCGGGGCAAACAAGAAAACACAACCGAGAAAGGCGAACACCAAACACATAATAATCTCCATGAGCACCTTCCATTTTAACCTCAAACTTTAAAAAAGCAAACCGTAATAATATTTTATGAGACCACAAAACTATGTCATAATCCTAACTAAACTCTAATGTAGCCTATCCCTAAGTAAACCTATCTTAAAACTCTAATTTTCAATCACATTTCTCCTGTAACAGAGTCTTTTATTATTTTGCTCCATCTCTTACGTTCCTAATTTCGACAAAATAATTCATGAGAACAGAAACCTCTTTTTCATCCCAACTTAATGCAGTCAATCTATCATACAATGGATCTTTTTCTGGATAATCTAAATTGGAATACCATTTGTATATCTCTACAACCGTCACTCCGAAAAAGATCTTCACATGATCTAATGTAGTCCGTCTTGTGTTAGGCAGATTGGCCAAATATAATCCTTGCAACGTAAGAATACAAAGCAACCAACAAGCGGTATAGATATCTTAACTTTCCTGGTTGTTGTACCGACGATGTATATTATCATTAGCAAAAACTGACCAGATCTTAATGAACGAGACACCTCGGCAAAATCACTTGGAGAGTTAAAACCTAAATTTGAATCACATTTGAATTGAAGCACTGGTTTATCAATTCGCTCCGACTAGTACACTTCCAATTGCAACAAAATACTTCCTTAAAATAGAAACTCCTGTTTCATACAAATTCAATGTAGTCGATACATCATTCAATGTATCGTTTTCTAAAAATCCAAATTGAACAACATCTACAACAAACGTCTCCCCCAAAATAAAAAACATTGAACCTTGCCTCATCTCTAACGTTTCAGTCACATGCTGATATCCGGACCAAACAAGCTACCGGAACAAAACAACAAAAAAGCACCACCGAGACAGAGAGAAGAAAAAGAGTTCAACAACAAAAACTACTCGATGGGAAAGAGACGAGCACCAAACACATAATCCCCACGAGCACCTTCCTCCTCAATCTCAAACTTCGAAAAACCAAACCATTACCGGAGCGCTTTGGGAGACAACGAGTAATTGGAGCCTCCGAGAAGTTGACAGGACTTTTTTCCCACCCTCCCTCGGCCGTCTGAAAGGGAGACGTCCAGGTTCCCGGACATCTATATCCGGACCAACAAAGGAACCGAGTTGAATAATTGATAGACCGGTCCGGCGATCAAGTCGGAAACCATCATTAGGATACCATGCGCAGAGCTGGAGATGAGAGGAAAGACTTTTGTTTTTCTTGTGGACATTTTGTCCGTGCTGACATCGAGAGGCCTTTGCTGTCAAAAGATGGACTCCAGTACTATAAGATCCGAGTCATGGGGATATACTCGTGAAATTTAATCACCATCAATTCAAAGGTGAATGGATTTGAATACTATAGAAAATTGACACTTGAAAAAGGCATAAGTGTCATAATGAAAGGGACAGTCTACGAGAACTTAGCATTCGGAAATTTCAAGGGTTTCAAAATATATTGAGATTCCTGAGAGGGAATTTGGACATTTTCAAAAAAGGGAAAAGAAGAGGCATAATTTTAAACAAATTATTGATAGCAATCGATAGATTTCCTATAAAATCTATATTCATTACATTCCATATTTTGCTGGAATATATAGAAACTGGCATGGATAGGAAGGATGTAATGTCTATATTAAATAATCAGCATAAATGTCATAAATATGATACGTCTCTTCAAAACTGACACTTGTTAAGTTTATTAAACAGAGGAACTCAATAGGGATCATGTGTTAGAGAGTAGTATGAGGTTTCGGAGAGGGAAATATGTCATAGTTTTAAATGAGTTATTTATACTTATTGACAGTTTTCGGACAAAATGTTTATTATATTTCATATTTCGCTATTTGAATTATCAGAGACGTTTATTTCGCAGAATTATAACTTAAAAATAAAATTATAAGCATAATGTCAATGGGATAGTTAATGGAGTATGTAAATAAAGTACAGTCAATGGGACATGCCAATAGAGTATAGTCAATGGAGAAGAACAGTCTATAGAGTGTTCCAATGGAATATAGTCACTTGAGTATGTCAACAGAGTGTCATAAATAAAAGATGTATTCTAAAATTGACATTCGTAAACTTTATTGAGCTCAACCCCCAAAATATTTTGAGGTTAGCGTTTATCAGAACCTCAAAATGTGCTCAGCGTTACATCTTATGCAGTCATTTTGAGCTTAAGAGGGGTTAGGTATTTTAAACATGAATTAATATTTTGCATAAAATATTCGACTAGTTTATAAATTTGAATTTTAATGGTAAAATAATAGTTCAGAAAATAAAGAAAGAGTAATGATACAATGTACCAAATATACAGAATGGATTTTACTGAATAATCATGTAATATTTTCTTAGATTACTGTGTTAATATGAGAGGTTTAGTTTGCTGCAAAGTGTACAGTGATATAAATTTTGAATATTTAATAAATAATCAGCGATAAAATGTGAGTGTCTTTTTGCTTTATAACATATTTAAAAGATTGTTTTTCATTTAAAATAGGTGAGAGTTTTCAGATCCTGAAGCGATTGGCATCAGATTCCCAACTGACTGTAGTCCTCATTGAACTTCAGTTACGGGAAAATTAATAGGTCCCGTTATTTTAAATAGCTGATGTTTTTACTTCAAGCCCTACAATTTTTATTTACAAAAAATAAATGTTTTCTACGCCTGGTTATATTAAATAATTATTTCATCAATGCATATTTCCTGTTAACATAACGTGCAACCATCAAGTACTTACACGAATGCCACTGGATAAACTCATAGGATACATTGCATCAACAACTTACCTGCAAAAGAGAAAATTTAAAAAATTAGAATTTTTAATTATGTATTTTTTCATGACAGATATAAAATATTGTTTTAAGATTATGACACAAAACAAATTAATACTTTGTATAATGTAACATTTTTACTTTTTAAACGGTAAAAACAAGCAAGAAACTAATCATCCTCGACAAATACAAACGTCTGATGCAATTGGAAAGTCTTCAGTTATCCCTTTCTCAGTTGTCCGAACTTTCTTATAGAACCTCAGTTAACTAAAAATACTTCGAACCCCTTTATTTTTAAGCAATCTGGGTTCTAACGCGATTTTAAAACTGTGCCTTCTCTTGAGCCCTCTTGCGAGGAAAAGTGATGTGAATCTGACAGATGATGTATAAGAAAAGACGAAAAATTTGAAATGTTAAAAGCTCATGATCGCCCAAACAAATAAATATAATAAACGAAAATACAATAACTCCTCGTTTTACGGACACATTATGTGTTCTCAGTATATGACTCATTCGACTATATCGCTCATTTTATTTCTCCTCCGATGAGGTGAGGAAGGTTACTTTTAATTAACGTCGTACTAGAACAACACAACGGGCAATTGACGACTGTCTGGGATCAATCCCTTAAGGGAAAGATCAGAAGACAGCGCCACGTATTTTTGAACCACGGTCAAATCACATGGCAACACCTGATCTGGCACTCTTCTCTCCGAACTTCTACACCACCCAACGTGGGGACTTTCGCCCACGACGGATTCAAGGTGCACCAGCCTACTCTACACCATACGCTCACAAGTATCCGTGTACTGACTCGTATTCTAATATGGAATCTTCCGATCTTGAGGCTTACGCCTTTACCACCAGTCCCATTGATCTCTCCTCCGATAAACTTAAAGACTATGTGTACACATCCGGTTTTTCAACGTGCGGCGCCGCTGCCGCAACGCAATTGAAGTCTGAGACACATTAGATCCAATGGAGTACTGCACACATGCCTCCGGCGCCGCACGTCCAACTTGCGTGCAATTTGTACCGCAGTTCCCCACGGTGCCGCAACTCCCCTCAAACGCTTCTCCGTTCTGAAGTACCTTGTTTTCATTAATAAATGGAATATAAATAATAATTAATAAATGGTTGTATCCAGCAACGTCTATTTTGTTTCAAAATATAATTTTTTTTACACCAAGTAAGCGAAATAAACACGTTTTCTTCGATAGAATATTTATCGCAAATGGCGTGACAGCTTGGATTTAAAGTGACGCCATTTCCTCTAGCTCCAAACGAGTTGAGAAATTTGTGAGCGCTTTTATGAATTCATACAATCGCTTTATTCACAAATTTCTAACTTTTCATTGAAACTTTCACTTCCCTAACCAGACGGCTTGCATAAGGCGGGAAATAAAATTTAGTGCGTGCACTCTCTTTTTGATGGAATAATAAACTAATTCTAGCTTTTATTTAGTTTTTTGGAATTTATCATCCTTTTCTCGCACACTTTGTTATGTTGTCACCGAGCGTACGTATATGAGGAGGGAAAATAAAAGTAAGGAACGTATCTTGAGTATCTGAGAAACGACGTTGTTTGCAGTTTAAGTGACATTTCTGAGAGTGTAAATAAACACTGGGTATTTTCTCAGTGAGTACATGAGCTTGAAAATGCGTAAATTGCTCGACGAAGTTTTTACGTTCTTTATTTCTGTTTTTAAAATTAGGTTATGCGTCATGTGCTCATTTTGTTCGTGATGCGTCTTCTTTCTAAATTGTTTCAAGAATACTAAATTTTTGATGTAAACGAATTTCCTTATTTCATACTTGGGATTTTTCTAAAATCTCGCTGTTTCTTTTATTTTTAGATTATATATCTCGATTTTTTAGCTTGTGTGTATTCTTTTGACTATTACTTTGACCTTTTTTAGTTTTCTTTTGACCTTACACTCTTAAAAAATTGATCTTACTTTATAAAGGAAAATAATTTTAAACATCTTAATTTTGTTTGTCATGGTTAACCAAACTTTTCAATTCTTGTATAAACATATTGACTTAAAAGTAAAAGCTCTCAAGATTAATTGACATATTTTGAGACACTTATTGTTTGGTTATACAATGATGAGGAAACATATTATAAATCTAAGAAATATATGACTATGTGTTAAACATGTATACTTGCTAAACCTGGAAGGATTCTACGGTCTCTTTATAAACGGGTTTAAATAATGGTGTGTTCACTAAACGTATACAAAAGGCTGTGAGAAAATTACATCAGGACTGTCGTGCATTTTAAAATGAATCATCAAGCATAATAAATAAAGCACAGTTTACTAAATAAATCCTTTATTGGCCATATCGCAATCAGACCAACCTTTAAAAAAAATCAAATTAAGGGAAATAAAAAGAAGGCAAAAAATATATACTCAATGTACAAAAATACTATGTTTTCCTAGTGAATTTTTTTATATGTAATATATATAGTCCAATCTATTCGTAACAATTCAAATAATCCCGAAACTACATTTAATAACTTGGTTTGATACATTCACTAAACCCAGACAAAACAAACAAATATTTTTACGGACTACTGAATTTAAACTGGGTTATCAATCACAAATCCAAAATAAGAGACGTAAATAAATTGTTCATCGAAATGAAGCGAAAAGAAAAGAAGACCCAAATATGTACTTAGTATATTATAAATAAAAGTACTAATGATTTCAGTGTAATATCTGCAAAAAATTCCACTCCATTTTTTTTGTTGTTGTTAGAATTCAAATAATGCCGAAGCTACATTTCACAGTGAGTTGTGATGAATCCACTAAACCCAAACAAAAACCGAGCAGACAACTACTTAAGTACCGCGGCGTATTTTGAACAGGGTTACCGAGCACAAATCCAGTCCGAGAGGGAACTGAATAAATCGCTTTCCGGTCTTATCGCGATCAGACCAGACTTTAAAAAAAAAATCGAAATGAAGGGAAGAGAAAAGAAGACTCAAAATACGCAAATGAGATGAACCGTGCCTTATCTATTCCTAGCTTACAAAAGCCAAATTCTGACTTCATTAGCGGATCTCTTTTGCTAGCAAATGATTGCATCATACATCATTTTTAAAACACCAAAAAGATATTAGAATATTCCGCTTTTTTTTTATTTCCTTCTTTTTTCCTTTTCGTCCTGGGAAAATGAACTCTTGAATCTCGCTCGGGGCATTACAAATGAACGTTTGCCGAGTATAAATGTTCTCAAAATATTGTCGTTTCTTTCTGCTTGGAATCGACGTGTTCCTGATTTCGCTGGAACGGTGTTTTGCATTTGGATGATTTATGACGACAGGCACGGAACATTTAAAAATGATATCGTTTTCTTCGTTTGGAGATGCGAAGGATCGTGTGGGGGTGTTCGAACTCGAAGCGCTGATTTTTTTCATTAAACGATTGGTAAATAATTTGAAAACTTCCTGAAAGTAGGATCGAGTGATTCATTGTTTGTTTTTGAGTTTGGATTGTGAGTGGGGAGTACAAATGTGCTGTTTTCCAAATTAAATGATTCTTTTCTTTTTCCGGTAGTAATTAATCTAGGATTCTCATCTATTTCGGAATAAATCGATTTATTTATGAGTTAAAAAATACTCCGCTGCATAATGATGGAGAGGGTTGTATAATTAACTGTGGGAGTTTTGTGAGATAGAGTCCTGTTACGTAAATTATTATGTAATGGAATGAAATCAGGTAAGTCTTTCAAAAAACATTCATGCAGGAATAAGTGAAGTAAATCGACTTGCCAATGATACAGACGAAGCATGTGTGCCCAAGGCCTTTATGTTAGTTCGCCATCAACCTTCTAAATAAAATACCAATCTAGCAATAAAATCTTCAACAAATCGCAACAATCTATTAATGAAATAGGGGTTGTATCTACAAATCGCTTTGTTTGAAGATTAGTCACGAGGATATATCAATACCATTTACTCAATATAGCCTCCATTTAAACATAAATCGATCTTCAGATGAAATAAAATCGTCCAAAAATATACAACGTAATTTCCAACTGTTTTTTTCTGGTATCGATACTTATTTACAATTGTTGGAAGATAATAATCCTACTATACGACGCATTATTGACTCTTTAATACGATTTTCATCAAAAACACAAATTCGATTGCGATTATGTCCAAGCTCTGATGTGTATAGAATTTCTGAGATATTACGACGACTCTGCCAACAGGCTCAGTCGTTTTCATTAGATTCATGCATTTTTCCCTATTGCTCAGATTGAAGACTTCCTGGTGCAGGTCTTATGGTACTGAAGAAGCAATTTTACAAATGTAGGATTATTTGGCAAGCTTGACGAAAAACATTAGCTTGCTCTTTGATAGCCAATCGGCGTAACTCGTAACTCAAGCCCATGAAACATACACTTCTAAAATTTTACTACACTGACAACGCCTACAAGCTTCGTCAATTTCACTTGAAGATTGATGGTAATCATCATCGTTTCAGTTTATTTATGTAATCAAAAACTCAATAACAAAACAGAATAATCCGCTATTTTTATTTAAAGTCGGCAGTTATATTGACCTCACTCTCGAATCAAGACGTAATTTAGTCTATTTATTCTAATAAAAGCAACCGGAGAAAGGTTATTTCATTCAACGCGTATTTTATTCCAAAAAATGATAAAACTATATTCATGACATTCCAATAAGGATTTTAGGCAACATGATATTCTACACAACCACAGAAAATTAAACTATTTCTTCAGTCATGATCCGACAACAATATCCATATTTCACGAAACGAAAATTGTGTCTATTGCTCCCTTATTTGATGCTGTAGTGTCCAGCCTTACAAGAGTTGGTATTTATTAGAGGCATTTTCTGTCAAAATAAATTTAGGTGGTGGTAGTCTTTCTGAGGCTGAGTTGCTTCTGACATATATTCTGACCTTGAATTCACTAAGCCCGTGGTTGAAATCGTTGACCTTGACTTCACTTGGTTGAAATCGTTTGCCCCGTTACGATTTCGACCCTTCACTAGGAAAATTGATAGTTGATCCTAATTGATAGTTGATTGGTCAATGACGATTAGATTAACCACTAAACAGTGTTAAATCAGCTATGAACTATATTTTAAGGATATTAGCTCATATTTTGTATTGCATCGGTGTATCACTGGGAAAGAAATAACTGTCTGACATGAAATGTAAGGTGCTTTAGACTGGGTCTAGGTTTTACCTAAGCCAAGGGGATTAGAAACAACATGATTTGGATATCGGCAATGCAAATGCTCATTTTTTGTTTGTTGTATTACATTGAAGTCTCTCGTACATAGCATATTCGCTAAATTTTCTGAATGACTTATACTCGTATGTCATGATTACAAAATGGTCGAAACTCATATTTCATGTCTTATATCAATTCATGTATAGTGAATATAGCAGCCATTTTTAAATAAATGGACTACCAAATGAAATAAAATTATCCGAAAACATATACCAACATTTCGTCTGTTTTTGGTCTGGTGTTAAAATTTATTTCCAATCACTTGTGTGACAAAAAGCACACCTGATTCATGACAGTCAGACTAAAAGTCCACTTCAGTTTTATCCCATTCCTTTTTAAAATTCGATATTTGTTGCAACTAGACTTATTTTGGCTCATATGTTCTCTTTTGCCCTCATTTCGATTTATCAGATTCATTCTTTATTTTTGCAATACGTGTTGAAGAATTCCAATTGATTTGAGATAACATCTTGTTGGTTTAGCAATATTATGCATTTCCATTGTTCAAACCGAGCTTCAAAATTGGCTAATTAATCCCGTTATAGTAAATTTTATATTGATATAATCCGTTGTTGCACATCAACAACAAGGAAATAACGTTGATGTCTGGGAACCACACGTTAGTGAAATACATATACATTTAGTAATTGAATTCACACATTGTACACTGAAGGTCCGGGATCCATCGCGAAAGAACATAAAAGAGAGAATTCTTCAGTGATATAGTATAAAGTTGGCCACACACATCTTAATGGCCGAGACCCAAATCACTTGAAGGGTTAATATCAGGGCCTTGGTTGTATTTCTTCAACATCCAAGTACAACGGAAGGCCCACGATAAGTACAAGACCAAATAATTTTTGACTCCCTCATTGTAAAGACCGCTGCTATAGCATCTGAAAGTAATACATAAAACCAACACTAGTCAAATGCTCTTGTTCAGTGTGCACATTGCACGAAGCACGGTACAAAAAACCCTTCACAGTGTGATTCGACGCTCAAGAGGCATCTTCACTTAAAAAAATGTCGTTTTTTACTGAACAAAAAACAGTGGGCAGTTTTTAAGGTTCATTCATCCAACCCTACCATTGTCAATTCATTAGCCCTTTTTCTCGAAGAATTAACACGCTTCGTTGAAATTTCTTCTTTCCTCAAACCGAAAATAGAAAAGAACTGGACAAAAAATTTAAACACTTGAAAAGAATTGTAAGAAAATATTTCGCAACCAAGCGTACCTTCAAGCAATGTGTCCTTCAACAAATCTCAGCATTAAACAAAGGCGGTAAAAAATAGTTTTTTGGACAAATAAGAATGAAACTTTGAAACCACACAATCCCTAATTGTTCCATTATGAACTTTTGTCTGAAATGGCCTTTTTTATCGTATCCACGTGGCTATGATTTTAGTCGTGTACCTTAAGTAAAAGGATAATGAATCTTAGAGTAATAATGCCTTTAGTTTTCTCGTCATCAAGGGCCGGGGAAGGATAATTTACTAAATTCCCGTCGTCATTAGGAATGTCCTGCTACAAGAGGAGAAATTGATGACGATTTTAATGATTTGTTCATTGTTAATTGTTACGAAGAGATCCAATAGTGATTACGTTGTGGAAATATTTGAAAATGCAAACATTCGGTTGAGTGTATTTAACAAGTTAACGAGAAGCTATAAAAATTCTTTAGAAACTTTTCCGTTTTGAAAATAGTATTTTAATATATGGATTATTTAAACATTGAAATGAAAAAAAAGTATTAAATTTCAGTTATTAGAATAGTCATGAATATGAATGGAACATTTATTAAGAAACGGGTAAAAATTCTCCAAAGCGCTTTTCTCTTTAAAAAATAATAGTTATTAGAATTTTTTATTGTTGATTATCAAACATTGAGATGAAATTTATCACTTCAGTCATTATAATAGTCATATGAATACTTTTCTAGAAATATGAATTGAAACGAGAAGCTATAAAAATTCTTTAGAAACTTTTCCGTTTTGAAAATAGTATTTTAAAATATGGATTATTTAAACATTAAAATGAAAATAATTATTACTTTTCAGTTATTAGAATAGTCATGAATATGAATGGAACATTTATTAAGAAACAGCTAAGAATTCTCCAGAAATGCTTTTTTCTTTAAAAAATAGTATTAATTAGAATTTTTCAGTGTGGATTATCAAACATTGAGATGCAATTTATCACTTCAGTCATTATAATAGTCATATGAATTATTTTTTAGAAAAAGGAAATAAAACATTTTACTAACAAGCAAACAACTTTACAAATTCTTTAGAAAAGTTTTCCTAAAGAAAATAGTGTTTTTAATATGGATTATCATTAAGATTAAATTTATAACTTCAGTTATTAGAATAGTCACATTATTTTTATGAATAGTAATGAAATAGAATAATGCATAGTAGAGCACAGAAAATAGAAATGCAACTCAAGGTAGGTTACAGCAATCAGACATGCGGTACCTAGAACTTGCAGACTAAAAGAACATTTGGGAAACCACTGACTCACTGCAAAATTTCATGGAAATCTATTAATTTAGTTTTGGATGTTTGTGCGTGAGAGTAAGATCAATATTTATCTAATCACAGGAGATAAAAACTATTTTTTTAAATCATTATTTTAATTTCTTTCACGGATTTGATACGTTTATTGTTATGCAATATCAGTCAAAACAGGGAAAATACTATGCAGCGCATTGAATCATTTAAACTGGTATAAATATATTTCTATATTTTAGATACCAAGGAAGAAAGAGACATAGATCGAATGCCATGCTATGTCCTGGGTTGTTACAAGGAAATTTAGCAACAGCTATGCATTTATGTATGTTCATGCAAAATGGAAGTGCATTCACCAAATCGTTAGAGAAAAACTACACTTTGTAGCAAACGGCATTTACTTTATAAAAAGTTTCGTTACACCCCACTTTCTAAAGAATATCCTACTACCCTTATAGGAGAAGGCAGCGCCATGTTTTATCGTTCGATAAATATTCAGAAGACACTAACATCTCTGAAATTGGCGCCAGTGGATAACAAAGGGGGAAAAAAGGAATGGAAAAAACTTTCTACCAAGCATTACGAAATTGTACACGAATGTTTGACGAGGAGAACACGCAGAAATGGGGACGAAAACATTCCGAACAAGTCGAACTTTGACCGTAAAAAAAGTTTTTTTTTCTTTCCATCGGGGGCAGTGGTAATTGATTATTAGACAAAGAAAGTTACGCCAATGTACCCTCTCTTTCCGTCAGTTTGGCTGCCATTTTGTTCTCTGTTTCCTGCCACTTTAGGAGCTTTTCTGTCAGGGATATTTAGGGTGCTGAACACAAAATTCTATCAGAATTTTTCCCAATGTGGGCCTAGGAGGTTTTTGCTTGTGGTTTTGTCCTTGTGGTTTTGTCCTTGACCTGATGAGCCCAGGATAAATATCTATTTCTGTACATTCCATCTGCTCCGAAAAGGTTTATCGTTTGTGATTATCAGGAACAAAAGACCTTAATTTCCGAGTATAGGGATATTACTTACTTTTTTTTGTTCGTTAACTGGTGTTATTGGGAACAAAAATATATTGTCTTAAGTATATTTTGGGTACGGAATTCAATAAGAATTTTTCCCAGTGTGGTCCTGGAAGATTTCTGCTTGTGGTTTTATACATGATCTGATAAGGCCAGGATAATTATATATTTATGTACAATCTAACTAGTACAATGACGGTTTATAGTTTGTGATAACCAGAAAGTCAGATAATCAGTCCAAACGACTTAATTTCAGAGTCTGAGAAGATTTCTTATAGCATTAACAAGTGTTTTTTGTTCGTTAACTGAATTTATTGAGATTAGAAAAATATTTCGTTGAGTATGTTTTGGGAACATAATTTAATCAGTATTTATACCATTGTGCGCATCTAATATATTTGCTTGTAGTTGTGCTAACAATTTGCGTTGAACTATTTGTTAAATGAGAGCATAAAATATAATGTAAAGCATACTATATGAATTTATTGATAGCACAAAATATTGTGTTAAGCATATATAAGTTTATTGAGAACGCAAAATTTTGTGTTAAGCATATTTCGTGAAATGAATTTGTTTGACATTTTCTAAGCATAGACCTAAAATATTTTGTTTTTGACCTGATGAAGCAACGATAAATATATACTTCTGTCTAAATTTTTAAACCATCTCAGCTGTAAGAAGGTTTATATATTTGGTTATTATCAGGACCTTTATAAAAGTCCTGAGTTTTTAGGCAAATTGTATTCCTTATACCGCACACATATTAGTATGTTTTTTTAACTGTCTGTATTCAGAATACAAAATATTATGTAAAAAATATGTTCTATGGAAAAACTAATTAGAAAATTTCCTAAAATAGACCATCGAAGAAGGAAAATTTATACCTCATGTTTATTCTCCGCTAGGTTTGCACGTTATTCAAAATTACGTGACGTTGTCCTCGGACTTTTCCCTTCGGGTTTGATCCCGGACCGTCACCAATAATCCGCTGTGTTGCTCCAGTGAGACGCGTATATATATATATATATATATATATATATATATATATATATATATATATATATATATATATATATATATATATATATATATGTATATATATATATATATATATATATATATATATATATATATATATATATATATATCGATCTACAAACAGCAATCTTCCCTTGCGTGACTATTAACCGATTTTAGCCTTCTGTACCAATACATTCTTTCTTATGATTTCTTCAACCAATAGACGTGCTTATTTAATCATTATGATTGTTGTGGGGGTACAAACAACACTACTCTACTTGGAAGCACAGTGGTACTCAGAAGTTTAAATGAATGAACAAGTGCAAAGAAATGTTCCGTTCGAACATAAGGCATTCGGCGATGGGGTTGAAAATGTTCCACTGGAATTCAGCGGTATACACTGAAAGAGATTAATGGTAAGCGAAAATATTCTGATTACCGACCTGGAACGCGGGGAATACAAATGACTCGTGGAATTACCGCTATCATTTAAAGGCGAGTGAACAGCTGTTGTTGTTGGCGTAACATAAGCGATTCCCGATAATTCGCCTTGACCGTCGTAATGCGGTTTAAAACAGCTACGAAATCGATCTCGCGTTCGACCGGAGGCAGGTAAGATTCTAGAGGAACGCATCTGAACACTTCAAGCTTCGGCTGCCTTTCTGTTTGCGGTCAATTTTTGACTTTGGATGGAGACGAAAGTTCATATCGATCGTTGTTACTGGAAAGTGAGGCTCTGTTAAAGGAAAGCGTGGTTTTAGCCCAGTGAATACACACCAGTGAATACACACGTGGTACACACTCAGAATTCCACCTTACGATCTGCAGATTTCTTGTATGACTTCTAACTAAGTTTGATTTTCTTCACCAATAGCATTTTCGAAAGGTTTTTATTTTAAGGAAGTAAGCAGCAGAATGTTTCCAAGAGATTATGCTCTAAGGAAGTGTAGAATCTCTCCAAACGATTCTATTCTATGGAAATGAGCAATAGTTATTCCGAATAATCGTATTCCAAGGAAAAGAACGTAGACTATTTTCAAAGAAATCTATTCTAAGGTAAAATGCAATACAATTTTTCTAAAGGATAATAATCTAAGGAAAGGAGCAATTAAATATTTCCAAATGATTCTCTTCTAAGAGAAATAGTAATTGAATTTTTCGAAAGGATTCTATTCTAAGAAAAATAGCAATTGAATATTTCCAAAGGATTCTACTCTAAGAAAAACAGCAATTGAATATTTCCAATGGATTATATTTAGCGAAATGTGCAATCGTTTCATGGTATTATTTTCTATAGAAAGGAGCAATAGACACTTTTCAAAGGATTCTATTCAAAGAAAACAAGCAATGAATCTTTCCAATATATTTTATTACGGAAAGGCGCAAGAGAGAGATAATCTATCTTTCTCCAAAACACTCTTTTGAGAATGGGTCAATAGACTCGTTCTAAAGAAGTATATTATAATGAATGAGAACCTAAAGGAACCTTCCAAAAAAAAACTTATTAAAAAAGGAGCAATAGAACTTTTTAAAAGGCCGAAAGAATCAATTGATTATTTAGAATGATGTGGCAATTTAGAAATTTAGAATGTTGTTGAGTTGAAGCAACAGTATAGAACTCGGAAACCTAGAAACCCTCATATGGTTAAAATAAAATGCAAGCATGAATATTCCAGCTTGCTCGTGATTATAAATTAAGAATAGTTCATATTCTAAAGTAAATTAATAAACAATCTCTACCGACTTATATGTTAGTTTGTTTTTTGGTTGGAAATAACAGTTCTATTGAATCACAAGACCTCATCTCAATGTAATTTCTTCAATTTTTACTCTGATGGTTTTTGAGAGAAATTTTGTGTTGGAAAAATAAAGTGTTTACAAATTCAGGATATTAGCACTCATACCATTAGTCGACGAGCACTCCAGTACAAAGAACACGGTAACCTTGTTGGAAGAAAAATGGATTGGCAACCGGAGGATAGCGAGTTCAAATCCAACCAAAGACCGTCAGCGGCTTGTGTACGTTACATCTGTCGTGGCCTCAAATGTCCTCACGATGGAATATTGTGGAAATTTGAAGAGTGGGGATCCAGCTCAGGTGCGACCTCATCATCTGGCCTTGGTTCAAAATTACACGGTGTTGTCCTTGGACCTTCAGGGGCTGATCCCGGACCTTTGCCAACTGACCTATGTGTTGCCCCAGTGCAATGTTAATTTAAGTACCTACCTACATCTCCAGTACAAAAAACCAAAATTAAAAATTATGAGTGTAGTTTATGCGTATGGTTGTTCATATACCATAGGTTATTCAGTCACATGCATTAGATTGATGAATCTAGAACTTCAATTCAATCCCAAAAGAGAATGAAGATCCGTCTATGGTAAACAAATTGTTCCTTACTCTGAACTGGTGACAGGTTATAACAGTTTCGTGCAACAGGAACTAACCACTGAAGGGCAGTTTTCGAGACAAAGAGAAACCACAAAGAAACCTAATGTACCAAAAACAGCAGAATTGTCTGTTTATTCGGAGTTCGTTATACAAAACTGACTGCATACGCATGTTTTTAATAATTCGGGTTAAATAAAATTCTTGTTCGAAATAACACCTGGCTTTTGCTTCATATACTTGTATCTTAAAATTATAATCCCATTTTTCTTTCCCACACAAATTCATTATGCGTGGTCAAGTATCTCAACTGTTGAACTTGCATTCCGTAGATATATTATAGCAAAACTATTCATGCAGTAAATACTGAAAAAACGTTCTCTGAATTCAGATTCGAAGAAAAATATTTGTTTTATAAACATCCGACGGGGGGCCCTTTTACGTTTTTCTAATAATTCCACATTGACGCGAAAGCATTGATCAACACAGTTACAAGCATATGAGTCAATGCGTAAAACTTACGATTCAATCCCAAAAGTGTATTTAACCAGTTATAAAAAGAACTCAATACTCCTTTGCGTAATATACAATGGGAATCTCGCATTCCCCTTCAAATCAATACCATTATTTTCATTACAAAAGAAATGCGAAAGTATTGCATTTTCTCCCTTTGCTTTTACGAGTGTAAACATAAACAGAAAACGGACGTAAATCAGTATATTTTACTGTAATTCCTTTTATTTATTACTCCTTTCGCACTTTTATTTGTAGATGCGTTATTTTTCTTTTGTGGTATTTTTGTATGAGCGACTCGAGAGTTCGTTTTTCGATAACTGAGTATAGGTTTTATGTAATTTAATTTCTGTTTAACGCAAATTCCAGAAACGAAAGAATCCAATAATTGACTCCATTTGCAAGGAAAGGGAAGAAAGAAGTGTAGATATTGATAAGAAAACATGAAAGCTTCGCATTACGTGCGTAGGAGCAGTAAAGAAAAAGTAGAAACCCATTGGTTTTGTATTTAAATGTTGCTTTAACTAAATGCATTTGAATGGAGAAAGTGAATTCATGATCAATGAAGCTTCTAAACAATTATTTAGAAGGTACGGGTGGTTTTGAAATCCGCGGTAAGTGTGTTATATCGGAGTCTTTGTTTAATTTTTTTCCGTCAAAGAAAAACATTCAATTCCAAAAAGGAAATGAGAATACATGTGAGAAAACACACACACACACACACACACACACACACACACACACACGCAGGGTTAAAAATTAAAATCTCTGAAAAATCTATACGTTTCCTAATACGAATTCAGAAAAGGAATTGTGTAACGAAAGTCAAGCAGCAGCCATTTTTATCGTATTCTTATTCTTTATTTGATTTTTTATAAAGCATTTGTGATTTTAAATAAAATTTAAAGTGGCAGATATGTCATCCGTTAAAAATATAGATAACCGTTTAAATGGTTAAATACAAGTACCATGGGTTAATTTAAAACAATTCGTGGAATAAGGAAATAATCCTCCAAATTCTAAAGTGTCTTCCATATTAGTTATTTATTATTAAAAAATAAAATCAGCACGGCTTTAAATGAGAAATTAATTGCCTGGGGAAAATATCATTGTATTCTAATTCTAATTCTTCAAATGCGTATACATTTAATAATCATTTACAAGCATGACACACGCACTTTGAACGTAGATGTTATTTAAATTAGGACATATATTTAGTGAATGAAATAGTTTGGTATTATTTTATGAATTAACTATATTTAAACTAAACAATGCATAAGTATTCATTTATAGCATATAACTATGAGTTTTAAATTTTAAACTTTAGTTTAATTGTTTTATAAATGAATGTATGGTAGATGGTCTAGAGAAAATAATGATTTAACTGTTAAAAAATAAAAAATGACACCATTTTGCGTATTTGTTAATGTGGTCGATGTAATGAGTTTTAATAATTTGCTAACGCAAAATGCTTTATAGCTTATTTTAATTTATACAAATATTTTAAAGTATAGTAATTAGAAATTTGTTGAAATGTTAATGAGTTTAAGTTATTTTTAAATATTTTATTTAAAAAGCGTGTGTATTACGTCCATAAAAATATTAAAAAATTGTTTAAACATACTAACAATCCTATGAGTTTCAATATGTTAGTCTATTCTTATAATGTCAATATTACAAATATAAAACGATTGTATAAATTAAAATATTTTATGTTGGTAAGTAACTAAACCACATTAGTTTCAACAAAACTGTAATGATGCTAACAGCTATATTCTTGGTTTATTGATTCGGTTAGTTTGTCGTTAATGAACCATGAAACTTGGCTTATTATTTATAATAAAATATTTTCCAATATATTATTGAAAAATAACAGAAGAAATAAATATATTTTACATAGTAAATATGCACTTCCTTAACGGAAATACTGACATATACATTTAAATTGATGTTATCGCACTGCATTTCTAATAATGCTAGAACTAAACAATCATAATTTGTTGTGCAAAAGGATAAATAATTCTACATCTTGAAATACTGTCACCCAACCACTAGTAGAAAGTGGTTTAAGCTCCCGAAAAGGGGATCCATGTGCAGTTTTTCAGTTTGAAGATGAATGTATATGGAGTCTTGTTACACATAAAGCAGGAAATTAATTTTCTTTTGTTATAGCAGTGCTCCAATGGGTAAGTGCAATTTACTTGCAACTAACAACTGCGTGGCCAGCACGGCGTTGGAAGTGACGATTCCAGAAAGGTCGAACACGTTGGTTCAAGGGAGAGAAAAAATAATAAATAAATTTTAAAATGTTCTAGTTTAAATTTGAAAATTCAGACTGGACATAAAACTCACAAAAAAATTAGGACTATCTGTGTGTCAATTTTCCCTATCATAAAAAAAGATAAATGAATAACATTCGCCCACCTCCGCTGATTGATACGCAATTCCAAAAACGATCGCAATAGCCCACTGTGTTAATCCGGTGCGACGTTAATTAAATAGATACCAAAAAAAAAATCGCGAGGATCCAAAGGACGTAAAAGTTATGTCGTCACTGTCTAGTGCGCCCATATTCGTATTGCAAAAATAAAAAAGTTACAATTGAAAAATTATTTATTTGAAGAAAATCAAATCTAAGGTATGTATTTTTTCAACAAATTTCAAATTTGTTGAAATTTTCAGTCTTTTCGCTAAAGATTCCTATTTTACAAAGAAAGAACTAAACAATACCAGTCAAAATTTATTTGACTTGTTTTGTTTCCCTTCGCTCGAATTGTTTGTGCGCAGGAAATGAATATGTGAACTCTCGATCGCGAAAGTCACATTTGTATTGGAAAAAAATATAAAAGTTACAGTTAAAAATTATTTATTTAAAGAAAATCAAATCTTTATGTTTGATATGATGTAAAATTTTCCGCATATTTCATATCTGTGGAAATTTTTACGCTATCTTCAACGATCTAGTTGATAGAAAAAACTACAGAACTCCAGTTAAAACTTTTTATTTGTTTTGTTTGCTTGCTGAAACGAGAAAATAAAATTAGAATCGATGATCGCTTTATGCTGTTGCCATGCAAGGAAAAGCATAATAATTAAATACCAATTAACTAAGTTTAAAATGTTCTAGATTAAATTTTAAAATTCGGGCGCTACCAAAAAATGGCAAAACATTAGGTCTACCTGAGTACCAAAATTCACTATTGTAAGTGCCATAGATTCGTCAGGACACTGTGTAAAGAGAAACAGACAGCAAACACTTCCTTTTATAATATATATAGGAGATACAGAAAATAATCTACATCCTGTTTCCACACTAGGTATATTCATCACTTTCATTACAAAACCACGATAAATATCTTAAATACTCATGAATTGCATAAGTTTAGTTTTGAATTGAGACGAAATGTTAAATAAAACATAAACGTATTGTTGCTGCACTGTAAAAATGATTATTGGATTAAAAAGGAATAGTGAACAAATGTTAAAAACCTGTTTCACCTTAACTACCCTCAGAAATGCCGTGTAAGGTATACCATTTAACTTCCGAACTAAGTGTACCTTTAAATACAATCTATCCCACAGCGACATAATTTAAATGTTCACCTATAGGAAAAAATTATTGTAATGAACTCACTCTCAAACCCGAAATATTGCTGCGTAAAATCATGATAACTAGATTTTGAAAATTAATCTCAGTCAAATTGTAATTAAGCTAAATACATAAAAGCATACACAACCACAATCTATATCACTTGAGCAAATCTCGGAAACACCATCCAAAGTATTCATCTCCCGATTAAGTAACTGTAATTGCAGCCTTCTTCACAGAAGCATACCTAAATAATTCCCCATCCTGCATAAAGATGCAGTCTCAAAATTTCACCTTAAGTACTCTCAGAAATACCATCTAAAGTATACCATTTAATTACCGACTAAGTAACTTGTAATACAGCCTATCCAACAGAAGCGTGGATCCATGTTTCTTAATCGGGCAAAAGAAAGGAAATGAACTATCTCTCTCAAAAAGAAACAGAGGAATCATAAATACACAAAAGCATGCATAATCACACTCTATTTCACTCGAGCTAATCTAGGAAACACCGACCAAAGTACTCTTTCATCTACCGACTAAGTAATATTAAATACAGCCTACTTCACAGAGGCATACCTCCATAATTCTCAATCCTGCATAAAGATCCAATCTCAATTTTCCTTTTAAGCTCAGAAATACCATCTTAAGTATGCCATTTAATTATCGACTAAGTAACTTGTAATAGAGCCTATCCAACAAAAGCAAACATTTATGTTTCTTAATCGGGCAAAAGAATGGAAATGAATTCTCTTTCAAAGAGAAACAGAAAAATCATCGATTCAGTCTGGTATTAGGGGACCTATCTTAGGTATGTACGGGCTTCATGGCCCCTGGGTACTCTAGTGATCTTTTTTTCCCCTTGGGGTTTACTGTCTAGTAAACACGGGTGTAGTGCTCCCGGGATATCCTAGCGATCCTTTTCTAATTTCATCGCTTCATTGGAAACAATCTATCTAGGGTTTGGTGATCTTTTCCTTCCAATGAGGTTTACTGTCTAGTAAACACGGGTGTCGTGCTCCCGGGATATCCTAGCTATCCTTTTCTAATTTCATCGCTTCATTGGAAACAATCTGTCTAGGGTTTGGTGATCTTTTCCTTCCAATGGGGTTTACTGTCTAGTAAACACGGGTGTCGTGCTCCCGGGATATCCTAGCGATCCTTTTCTAATTTCATCGCTTCATTGGAAACAATCTGTCTAAGGTTTGGTGATCTTTTCCTTCCAATGGGCTTTACTGTCTAGTAAACACGGGTGTCGTGCTCCCGGGATATCCTAGCGATCCTTTTCTAATGTCATCGCTTCATTGGAAACAATCTGTCTAGGGTTTGGTGATCTTTTCCTTCCAATGGGGTTTACTGTCTAGTAAACACGGGTGTCGTGCTCCCGGGATATCCTAGCAATCCTTTTCTAAATTCATCGCTTCATTGGAAACAATCTGTCTAGGGCTTGGTGATCTTTTCCTTACAATGGGGTTTACTGTCTAGTAAACACGGGTGTAGTGCTCCCGGGATATCCTAGCGATCCTTTTCTAATGTCATCGCTTCATTGGAAACAATCTGTCTAGGGTTTGGTGATCTTTTCCTTCCAATGGGGTTTACTGCCTAATAAACACGGGTGTCGTGCTCCTGGAACATCTTAGCGATCCTTTTCTCATTTCATCGCTTCACTGGAAACAATCTGTCTTGGTTTTGGTGATCTTTTCCTTCCAATGGGGTTTATTGTCTAGTAAACACGGGTGTCGTGCTCCCGGGATGCCTTAGCGATCTTTTTCTGATTTCATCTTTTACTGGAAGTTATCTGTTTTGTGTTTGGTGATCTTTTCTTAAAAAGGGGTTTACTGTTGAGTAAACATTTGTGTCGTGCTCCCAGGATACCCTAGCAATCCTTTTCTTATTTCATCATTTTACTGGAGCTTACCTGTCTTGTGTTTGGAGCAGATAGTCCAAACATGTCCTTTGCACCATAAAAACTAAAAACAGCCAAACAGCTCTCAGTATGTGCGAGTTACCGGTACTAGGCCCGTTATTATAGACAGTAGTTAATAACACGTAAATCCGATAGGGACAAAAGGACCGTGAAAAGGGGGAAGAAATTAATCAACGTAAATTTGTTTCGAGTATCAAAAATCTGTATAAATGCAGACTATATCAACTTAACTAGAATCAGGATAGGATTGGATTGGATTTGGGAGTATTATGACGCTAAGTCCTAAAACGAACAAGCTGCAACATTAATTACTATCAGAAATGTAATCTAAAAATACATTTAATTACCATCTAATTTGTAATACTGTTTACACAGTAGAGGCAAACACACACGATTCTCGATTGGGTAAAGACATAGTTATGAACACACTCTCAAAAAAGAAACCAAAAATGTCCCGATTCAGTATGAGAAGTATACTGAGATACAAGCCTCGGGATAAGGCACGGTATCGGTTCACGTGAATCGGATTGAAACAAAGAAAAGTGAAAAGAAAAGCGAAAAATCTGAGTAAAAATGAAATCAGGTTCACATTATCAATTCTCAGAATTACCAACTAAAGTACACATTTAACTTTCGACTAGGAAATATCAAATATAGTTCACCGCATGAAGACATACCTCTACGGCCCACGACCCTTTTTCTGGCAAAAGAATTCACTACCGAAAATGAAACCGGAAAATTCTCGATTCACCCCCAGCGAGACACCGAGTCCAGGCCTCGGGGTATGGCACGTTATTATTGGCCGTAGTTGATTGCACGTGAATCGGATTGGAACAAAAGGACCATGGAAAGGGAAAGAAACGAATCAAAGTAGATTGTTTCGAGTGTCATGGGCAGGCGGGATCTCCGGAGATAACGCATCAGGGGGAGGAATTGCGAGCGAAGGAGTCACGAACCGAAGCACCCGCCTGATGACCTCAATTTCTATCCCTTAAAGAAAAGAGATTGAAAAGCTAATGGTTGGAGAGGGTGGTGGACCACTTTCTCGTCCCCCGTATGGAAGATATTGAGTCAAATACATAGTGCTAGATCAGAACACGAAATATGTGTCTGTGGATTTGCTATCCTCGATGTGGTAATGGAAGGTAGAAGTTCCTGGCTTATCGCGATACAGTGATGAGGTTTTGTAGAGGTAAGTTTTTACCTTATAGTCCAGCCCCCTGGACTGTCAACACTGGGGTTAATCCCCCAGGTGGTTGTCTCCATGTGGTATGTCACCATTATTATCACTGACCAGACCTTCAAGGAAGGGATATCTCGTCGTTAGAAAGCTGATCAGATCGTGGTCTCGAGGTCGTCAAAGAATCGACACTACCTTGATGAGGAGGTATATTGTCATTACCAAAATTGATTGAATCTCGATGGACGAGATATCTCGTCGTAACCACTTGTAGAGTTAATATTTGACATAGGATTCCTAACACAAAGGACCATGAAAGTGGACAATGAAAATTTCTGTTCTACAAAACTTTTAAGGATTTCAGCAAGAGATTTACACATACGAAATCTTGCAATTCAAAAATAGGATTTTTATAGAATTTGACGATGGTAGTTATAAACTGGTCAGTTAATTGGAATATGGTGAATGTTAAAAGGCACCATCCAAGAGTTATCTACAGGGGAACTATCTCCTAGCAGAAGATACCTGTTAGTTATGACAAGGTATATTCAAAATGCCAGTCTTGAGTAAAACGATATATCTTATGTATTAATTAATATCTTATGTAATTAATTATGTTATTAATACAGATTATTATAACTATCAACCTGGTGTTATATTGGACCAAAAGCCTCTAACAGTGGACAAACACCCAAAATACTTAATATGCAACGTGTGAGATAACGTGCAATAAACACATTGACCATCTGGTGCTAAAAAGCAGGAAACGACTAAAAATTTTAAAGTACATTTCAGGACGTGACTGGGGAGCTGATGCTGCTACTCTAAGATATACATACATCTCTCTTATTAGACCCATCTTGGAGTATGGATATCCAGTCTACTGTTGCGCATCTAATACCAATTTACAGAAACTAGAGAGAGTCCAACTTAGCGCAGCCCGAATTGTCACTGGACTTCGTAACTCTTGCCCCAATGACGTAGTGCTTTTCGAGGCTGACCTGCAACCTCTTAGCCTCAGAAGAAATGCTTCTTTGGTGAAATACTATGGCAAACTATGTAGTCTTGGAGAGGGAAATAGAACCTCTGCCTATCTGAGAGACTGGCGCAATGATCAAAGACTTAAGAGAAACAGTCCTTTTAGCATGTGGACTCAAGCTAAACTGTTTGAGGGTGACGTGGAACAACATCATCTGGTTCAAAGCGTAGATCCTTCTGACGGTCTTCCTAATGTATATTTCCACACAGACCTTCTTGTACAAGTGAACAAGCAGCATGACCTTCCTATTTATCTAAAGCAACTGGCACTTGAAATAATCAACAACATCCAGGCTGACGCAACTAAGGTATACACTGACGGCAGTAAATACGAGAGGGGTGGAGCTGGCAGTGGAATCTATATAATTTAAGATGGTCACTACACAAAGATTCAGAGAAGGAATCCTGATGGCTGCTCTGTATTCCGTAGCGAGCTTATTGCTATAAACGAAAGCCTTGACTATATTGCGACTGTCATTGCAGGAAAAGAAATCTGGATTCTAACTGATAGCAGGAGTTCTGTCCAGCACTTGGCTAATTGGTCTGGTGTTAGAGACAAGGTGTGAGTATCTGTCCTCAATAAGCTAAGACAACTGTCTATAGATAATCAGATCCACATACAGTGGATCCCCTCTCATGTCGAACTTGATGGGAATGAAATGGCAGATGAATTGGCCAAGGCGAGAGCTAGTGAAGTATTGGTTCCACTTGAGCCTCTTACCTACACTGAGATTTATTCGCAAGCTAAGTTGAGGGGAAAAACAATATGTTCCACTCCCCCAGTGCATCAATGGTATCGGGGCCATCGACCCGGCGGCTCTTTGGCACTTAATTGTGACAGGCAGGGACAAACTGCAATTACCCGATTCCTAAGTGGACACCTCAGAACTATGACCTTCTCAGATGGCTTGAGAACTTTCGACACATGCACCAAGTGCTCCTCTGAGCAGGCTTCTCCATCCCACATCCTGGAGTGCCTGGGACTTAACCATCAAGATCTCCTTGGAAGTCAATTGCTGGTCTTGGACTTCCTCAGGGTGTTTGGATTCATGGACCTAGTCTAGCCCCGCTGGACTTTGGGGATTGGCAACAACAACATCTTACGTTATTTAGTTATTTGGTTAATATTATGAAAATATCTTGTGTAATTTAATTAATGTAACACGCAGAACTTTGGTGGTGCTGAACAGCTTGATAGCATATTTAAATTACAAAGTTTTGTACACCCAGGTGATCTTCAACTCTTTGATGGTTCTTACCAGGTTATTCGTTAAATTCAGCAGCATAAGCTTGTGATCAATAACCCTTTAGGAATTCGTTTCAAAATAACAGATATTCTTTACGTAGTTTAAAATATAATACTTTGGTGTAAAGTGTTTAGTAAGGTTAAAAGACTATGAATTTTAAAACAAAAATATTCGTAGGAAGTTTTCTGGTTTTCCTCTAAACTAAAACAAACAAGTATGCTTACTTATTAACGTTCCTGAAATCAGTAGCATATAAACGATGCAATATTTTATTCCTTATATAAGAATATACATTTTGACTGAGAGGATTTTTATGCATAGTTAGAAACTGATTCATTTGTAATATTTAGTTCAATGTATAAAAAAACGTGATGTTTATGCGCTACCTCTATTAAATTACTTATGTTGTTGTTTCTTCCGATTCCTGATTTTGAGAGAAATTATAAAACATTATCCTGCATAATTCTGGCAATCAGCATTCAATCTTTAAAATGTGCATTAACTTAAGGTTCTTTTGCATATACCTTCATCCTACGAAAACACGCTTTCTGAACCCATATCAAGAATTTCAAGTTAAGTTCTAGATGTGTCTATAGCTGTGCGTGAATTCTCAAAATATATTTGAACAGTACGTAAAACAGGCGTTACGCAGTAAAGTGCTCTTAATGGCGTTTCTATATCACAGACATCTGATACATTCTGACTTAATAACAGAAAAAATGTTATTTTCAAACCCACAACTGTAAATTAATCATCTTATTTTGTGATAACAAATATAAGCATGCATATTTTGAACCTACGTGGTACTGTAGCTACTGTACCGGTAAACAAATGCCTGACTCTCATAAAGGTGTTGTTTTGGGCGTATCTCGATTCGATATTTTTTATAAATTCCCAGCAAACAACATATTAAAATAAACATTTTGATCAGAAGTATTTATTGTACTTTAAACATTTAAAACGGTGACTATTAGGAATCCCTGTAATACTGTACTATTAAAAGAGTTATTACAGTCGAGCCCACTTATTGCGAGCTCGGATACAGCGAAATATCGGTTAATATTACTTTTTTTCTGACCCGTTGGAATTGCAATAATGAATTGTGTTAAAAAGATCGCATATAGCGAAGTATTGGACCGTGAATATCGGATACTGTGAAGTTTTGGATTCTGGTAATGAACCAAACCCCCTCTTTTTCCCCCAATTGTGAACGACAATTGCCAATTTTTAGATGAAGCTTGGCGTTTGGTTCAATCGGAACCCATCCAAAACTGCTGGAAACATGCAGAATTTTTAGGGGGACTTGGGGACTCAAATTTCATTTCTGAGCCTGAGCCTGAAAAAAGTTCCATGTGGAAAAATTTACAGGAAAAAATAATTTTCGATGGTGATGTTACTTTTGCTGATTATGTTGATAGTGATTGCAACGTAGAAATTTAAGCACGACAAACAGACGATGAAATCATTGCAGCAATGTTGCAAAATACTCCTGTTGATTCCGAAGAGGAAGACATTGAAACAGAAGTAAATAGACAATAAGTGACATCCAAATCTGCCGTGGATAGTCTTTAAAATTTGCGTTCGTTTTTTGAATCGCATAACATTGTCTGCCGTGATAATTTTAGTGCACTGGAAAAATAATTATGCAACTGCATTGTAAATTCAACTGTTCAAAAGAAAGTTATGGACTTTTTCCCACTTATGAAATAAAGTTTTAGCCTTCCTGTGAAAATTCGCTTGCTTTAGAACATGCGTATATGTCCATTTTTTATTATATCTGATGCAATGAATAATTTTCAGTGTTTTGTGCGACTTCGCTGTATGCGGGCTCGACTATATTTCGATCACTCAATCCTGGTTTCAAGTGCTTCAATTTAAAAGAAAAGTACATTTGAGCAGTACGTTCAACAGGCCTTGCGCAGTAAAGTGCTCTCTATGTCTCTATATCCCAGACATCTGATAAATACTGACGCAATAACAGAAAATTTGTCATTTTCAAACCCGCAGCTGTAAATTAATCATCTTATCTTATGATAATGGATATGTATGAGTATTATGCACTACGTGGATTTTTTACTGTATCGGTAATATTTATAAATTCACAAAAAAGAACATATTACAATAAACATTTTGATCAGAAGCATTTATTGCACTCTAAATAGCTAAAACGGTGAATTGTAAAAATCCCTGGTATGCTTCACTATTGAAAACATTATTAATTAGGAATAATCCCGCCAAAAAGGAAATTACAAATATAAAAAAATGTCCTTAACAAGCAGTAAAGCTGTCAAAATTCACATGTTATTATGTCTCTTAGGTTATGTTTAGCTACACGAAATGAATACATAAATTATTTATTAAGGATTGATTAATTTAAATCATGCTTGGTTTTGTTAGAAATTCATCGAGAAATAAATGGTTTAGACTGGTACTCACTCTCTATTAGTAAAGAACGTGATCTCATTGCATTTCTTTCTTTAAATGCAAACATCTTGCTTTGAATATTTATATAATTCAGTACTCAGAAACAACTAAATAATTTATGTGTAAGAAATCTGAAAATTTATATCCTCATCTGGAAAACTAATATTTTTCATCAGGGATAAGTATAAATAAAAGACACGAACCCTAAGTAATCCCCAAATGTAACACCAGAATCCGTATAACTTTTTGTTTTTTGAGCAACCTAGATGAATAGGTGAAAAAGAAACAAAGTTCAAAATATTGATGTTCGAATATGATAAAAACCACTTCGAAACAAACTTAACGAGGATTGCAAATATTCGTCTTTGAAGCAGCTGGTTGGTTATGAAAGGATAAATCGTAATGAAAAACTTCTGAATTAGATTAATTTTGTAAACGGAAGAAAAGTCGGCTTTCCTTTTATCCTGTTAAATGTTTAAGCTATGTTTAGAAAAGCATTTTTTCTGTTACTCGTAGAAAAATAAGGTTCTTATTATATTCTAGAAGCTATGTATTTTTACTTAACTTATTTTAAGGTAATGGAATATGTACTAATAAAAAGAGTTGGAAGGTTTTTATCAGTTATTGAAAATAATCAGCTTTTTTGTGCCCTCACGAATATTATCTCATGTTAGTTCAACATTTACTCTACCAAATTTGATTTCCTACATTGCTTTTTAGATTGCTATTCACTGATTGCTATTTATTTAAACTGCCAACACCAAGAAAGACTGTTGATGGATTGTTCGGAATTTTGCAGTAGAAAATTTGCTACAGAAATATTTACAGAATTAACTGTCTCGACTAAGTACCGGACCACTAGATAATTAATCAGATATTGATGGACAATATATGTTGTCATTAATAAGAAAACTGACCAGATCTTTGTCTCTCCATCATAACAAATTCCGCAATATCTTTATGACGATATATCTCGTCCCTACCAAAATTCGTTATACCTTGACGGACGAATTATATCGCAGAAACCTCTTCTAAGTTTCAAAGTAGAAGACCATCTACAAAATCAATACGTGCAATAGAATGTTAACGATAAAGTAACTAAGTTCAATATTTATCTACATTGAAATAAATGTGTTGCTAATAAACACACACATTTATCTTAAATTTAAAATAAATATATATTTGTTTATCGTACTTATCCAGATGAATTTCAAAAAGTTTGCTTAAATCTTTTGAAACAGTTTTAAAGTGTAAAAATACAAACATACCGATGGAAATAAATTGAATGTAAACGATATTTTAAATTGACTGTCGGTCAAAAATAATAGAATGACAAATAAATGAGAATAAAAATACGATGAAAATATAAAGAACAGATAAATCATAAAGAAAATTAAGTGAAATCATAATCTAGTTTTCTTCTAATAAGAATATAAAAACAGCTTCCCAACGATTACTCTTTTAATTTGCACACTTTCAATGTCATATTTCTCCACTCGAATTGCCAGCTATTTTAACAAAGAAAACAGCTTCTCAACAAAGTATCAAAACTACATGTAACAGTTAGTTCTGAGATAAAATTAGGTATCAAAAACAAAAGTTTCATTATGATCAAATCAAAATGATCCTATATGCTCTTGAAATAGCACTGTTCATTATTGTACAAAACACGTCGAGATGATATTTTACTGAAGATAATCACTTTCTATATTGTTAGCGAAACATGATTCTCAAATAAATAACTAAACGTCATAATAGAGATAATTGAGATAGTGTAGAGATAATTGAGATGAAATGACGTACTAAAAAAACACTTTCATAAACATCAAATCGAAATCCTCCCATCTGCCCTCCAAATAGAACGGTTCAGTTGATGATTTAAAAAAAACTGCGTCAAAAAAGAGTTTGCAATGAACAGAATCACTTTCTATACCATTTACTAAACCCGATTCTCAATTCTACATCAAAGCGACAGAGTAATAAAAAATTCTATAGCCCTTTCGATGGGATTACAAAAACCGCAAACAAAAATCCCGAAGAATTAAAACAAAATTACAATATCGTTGCTTTCCAAAGAGAAGTGTCCAACACTGCGGAGCAGCACGTCGGTGAATGCTCTTTTAATGAACAGGCTGACTTTGAATGTGGTCAACACAAGGAAAAGGAGGAAAATTATACCCGAAACAAAAGACCCCCCCCCCTAATCAATATACATGCTGACGTAAACAGAAAACAACGAGGGCAAAAATAAGTATAAATTTGCGGAATGAAAGGATGAAGAGGGAAATGGTAGAAGGAAAAAAAGATATCAGACAAAGTGTAAACGGGGAGGCTGTGCATTTGGGACAAATGCCAAGAAGGAGTTATAAATGGTCAAATCCCACACTCCTGCAAATTAGGGTTGCCTCGAGGAACAGTGACTTGAGTGTATGAATTAAATTGGTGCTCCAGTAGCTCTGAAGAGGGATATAATTGTTTTTCATGATGTGTTTCTCTTTGCCAAGGTAATTTTATTAGTCCTTAAGCTTCTCTTTTCCCGCAGTTAGAAGCTGAGGAGAATCCGATGCAGTTGATGAGAAATCAGGATGTCATTAGTTATTGAATTAACGTTGAGTCAAGATTGTCTGCAAATTAGAATGCTTGTGCGATGGTTGCTTTCATAAATTCATCCAATGTTTCTTTTGTTGGGCTAGTTTTCTGATTTTGGATACTAAAGTTGTATCAAAAGCCTCTAAGCCGCCATTTATTGTGTTTCCTTTACCTTTAATTCTTCTTTCCATAAAGCAGGATAAATGCACGTTTCTCGAATTATTACATTTATTGTAACTGAATAGTCCTTAATAATTAATTGATTAGACGTGAAGTCAGTGGTTCAAATTGAATCCAGTTACACGATAGCATCTTCCCTTTTAGAAATACAAAATTGGATTCATTTTTACTTGCTTTTGGTTTTCATTGATGAAATAATGCACACATGTTGAATTGTTATTTTATATCCTAAAACAAATCTATCCCATTTCATTTTTACTTAAACCTTACATAAATTGCTTTTTTTCCTGTAAGTTGTAGCAAAATATTCTTCATGTTTAAAGCTCAAAATGTTTCAGAAAATTGCTATTCAAACGTTTTAAACTCTCTCCAAAATTAAAGTGATGCTAGAAGTCCCATGAAATTCAATAGTAGCTGTTTGCTGAATTGAAAAGTTTTTTTCAAGCACAAAATTAGATTTCATTAAAATTATTTCGATTGGATACCTAAAACTGTGTTATATAAGGACTTGTTTTTAAAGTGAAACTACAAGTGGCAATGTAATTCAATAACAGCTATTTTCTAGTTCCGATTTTGCATGTTTCTGAAACAATGCATACAAAAGATAAATTTGATTTATTTTCAACCATTTTAAGGTTAAAAACATATATTTTCAAAAAGTATTCCTTCGAATGGAAAGATTGGAATTTGAAGATTTAAATAGATACATACTAAATTTTAATTCGCCTATACTAATTTAATTTTAATTCGCCTCTACTAATTTAATTTTAGTTCGCCTGGTGACGCGTTAAATTTCTTCACAGTACTTTCATTCTTCTTAAAAGATTATCAGATCCCTTCAACAAAAGAAGAGTACGAATTAAATTCCTTTGGATTCTACATGTCGTTTTAGTAGACAAAAGGGCAAGACATTGGACATGAATCGAAATATTTAACCTGATAAATACTAAATTAAATCATTTTAATTTACAGGGGAGGTAGGTAGGTAGTTAACGACGTTGCAATGGAGCAAAACAACGGGCAATTTACGACAATCCTTTTTCAAACCCCGAATAGAAAACTTGAGGAAAACACCAACCACGTAATTATGAACCACGGTTAGAAGACGAGGTCACACCTGAGCTGGCACCCAACTCCAAATTTACGCATGTGAAGTGAATCAGTTTGTAATATTTACATTCATTTTTGAAGAGAACTTTGCGGATTTTCAGAAACAATGCCTATCTAACACTAGAAATATTACCCGAAAGATATCCGACCACATAAACCTTTGTGGCGTTAATTCACCAGGTGAAATAAAAGTTCTAAATAATATTTCATTCATTTTTATAGAAAATTTAAGCAATTCACCTAAAATTAATCATTGCGGTTTTTTTCATCAAAAACATTACCAATCCTAACACTTTGGACATTAATCAAACTTTATATGATCCAATTAATATTGGTAAACTTAAATTCACCAGACGCAATAATATATATATATTATAATATATAAATATATATATAATATATAAATATATATATATATATATATATTATATATATATATATATTATATATATATATATATATATATATATATATAGATATATAGATATAGATATATTATATATATATATATATATATATATATATATATATATATATATATATATATATATATATATATATATATATATATATATATATATATATATATATATATATATATATATATATATAGCCGTTTGACCAATCCACACCAACTTTGGTACACTTATATTTTAGAAAACCTGTAATCATAAAAGTGCCTCTCGAAGCCCCAATTTTAAAATATGAAGTGTGTTTTTCTGCAATAAGTAGACTTGGATAAGGCAACACGTTCTACAGAGTTCGTATATTTAAGGTAACACAGGAAAATGTCTCGGTCAATTTTAGCTGTCGCGTTCATGTTTGAAACCCGAGCAACGTCAGGTTATTCAGCTAGTGAACTATAAAATGACTTCGTTCATCTTTAAAGAGCTCATGACCAGAAATTCACTATCGGGCAATTTGAGAAACAATGCCAATTCCAACATTTTGAATACTAAGCAAAATATATCTGACCTGATAAATCTTGGTAATGTTAATTCACATGGTTGAATGATCGAACTATATACTTTCATTCATCTTTAAAGAGAACTTACACCATTAATCACCATACATTTTCCATTGTACTTTTGAAGGCAGAGCGGATTTATCAAAGTCCATAATCAGAAATTCACTATTGAGCATTTTCAGAAACAATACCAACGTTTGAATATTAATCAAAATATATCTGACCAATAAATCTTGGTAATCTTATTTCACGAGGCGAAATGAACGTACTAAATACTTTATTCATCTTTAAAGAGAATTCACGCCATTACTCATCAGAAATTCATCATTGCGCTTTTGTAGAAACAATTCCAATCACAATAATTTGGACGCTACGTCTCACTGCAATACAGCGCAAAATCCAAAAAAGGGAAACACACCTTCATACCATTTCTCCCCAAAAAGAGCCCAAACGTCAGCAGAAATGAATCAATAAAAACGAAATAAAGTAAAAGAGCCGGCCGAACAATACACCGCGGAAGATCAAGAAGTCTAGCTCTGTCGTCATAATACCGAGAAGAATGGAGCTCTCGCGTGGATTACTTGAAAGCCTGCCCCTCCAGATAGCTTGAGGATCCATTGAGGCGGACGAAGTGGTCGGAAGTGGTTCAGATTCAGTCCCTTTGATTGGTGATGAAGTGTGAATGTCCCGGATGACTTCGCTTCACTTGGGACACACCGGATGTCGGAAACATGGCTTCGACTCACAGCTTGCCGCCAAAGATTCTGTTTTGACCGAAAATGTAAATTGGTAGGAGCACGAAGGATACTGTCAAAGGATTTAGAAAGGTTTTTAATTCATTTGTATGGACAGTGAAAGAGGATAGTTTTATGCCTGGAGTCGAACAGATCTGGACTTCTGCCTTTAATAATATACACTACCCAACAATAATGGACCGGACGCCAGCGGATTTGCATGAAATCCGACTACATATTTGGGGATGTTTTACGTGGTATTTCATGGTACCTTTGCATGTTGTTCCTGGTCAATTGAACGCCGACGCCTACATGAACATTTGGGACAGTCAGGTTCTTCCTACGCTCTGACATTTTTAAGGATTGGACGAATAATACTTCCAGGACAACAACGCTCCATATCACGTTGGAGCCTCTGCCAAGCAGTGGTATCAAGATATGGATGTGAAACGGCTTCCCTGGCCTGCTCAGGGTCCCGACCAAAACCTCAAAGAACATTTGTGGAACAAGTTAGAGCGACGCTTACGAACCAGGGACCACGTCCGAAATATACAGCTGAGCTGGCGACATTATTGCAGAAGGAACGGACACAAATACCCATAGCTGTGTATCGAAATCTTGTTAAAAGTATGCCCAGAAGGGTTGCTAGTGTAATTGCAGCACGTGGGGGACCATCATCCTTATAAAAGCATGTATTACTCCCCTTATACCATCATATCCTGCTGTTCAGTCCAGTATTGTAGGTAGTGTATAAGATGACGTCCATCAATGTAGCACTTCTAAATAGGCTGTGCAGGCGGAAGCCTAGAAGGGAATATATTAGGAAGCAGTTGCGGAATTTTTGTCTTATGAAAACTAGGAAACTAGAAACTAGGGAGCCCTGTTGGAACAGTAAAGGCAACCGGAGGGTTGCAAGTAGGAACAGCCAAAGAACATCGTGTATATGAGGGCTGCTGACGTTAATTCTGTCTTGGCCTCAAATGTCCTCACGTTATCGTGGTGTGGACGTTTAGAGAGTGGGGTGCCTCCATCATCTCAAATGGTTCACAATTACGTAGTCTATATCGTCCCTTTGGGATTGATTGAGGACGTTCGACAATAGTACGTTTCTCCAGAGTCTTGTTAATTAATTACCATTGCCATGGGAACTAGATACATTCAGGCATTTAAGGAAAATTTTGTGAAAGTTTAGTGTTACAAGAAAGGTTTACTTTTGCCTTGACTGAGCCTTAATCCTGTCGGATATGTTGTTTGGCTTGGATATTTGAATGTTTAGTAGTTAATTAACGACATACAAGAGCAACACAACAACGGGCTTTTGGAGACGATCTGGGATCAATCCCGAAGGAATATCAGAGGACTACCTTATAATTTTGAACTGAGGTTAGTTGTCGAGGTGAACCCCTGTGGATGTTGAGGGAATAAACGGTAGTGTAAAATATACCACTCTTTTCTCACAAGAAACCGTGAATTTACTGGACCAGGTTAATCAAACGGAACACCTTGGGAACTCATCGACCATCTTCTAAAATAGACAGAGTATAAACGCGATTTCCTAAGACCTGAGATGTCTAAAGTTTTGTGGTTTGAAAATCGACTTCAGTCGATTAGCTACCGAAGACACAAAAGGTGTTGTTCATAACGTTTGAAAATTATTCCTATTTTAGGATTCATGATTTCTTATAAATCCTGACCTTTATCCGGAGATCGTCGAATCCAGCGATCGGGACAAATAACATGAAGTTAATCCAACTGTTTCATTAGAAGGACGATGTGAGCAATAGGTTGATAATATGCAGTGCAAAAATTCTCTACGAGATTGAAAGTGGTTCAGGATAAGATATCTAAGTTTTGGAGTACGAAGGATTGGGGATGGAATGTATGGATACAGGTTCGCGCCATACGGGGCAGTACATGGTGACGGAAAACCGCAATTTCATAATAATAGAAAAGTCATTTGTGTCAGTAATTGCGATCCTCTTCGTGACTCTCCGATTTATTCCGCAGTAATATACACCATTCGACCACAAACTCATGTTGAGCATATCTTCACTCACACGTACCATCAATTCCCTCGACGACAAAAAAAAACTTTTTCGATTTTAAAATTCTTTATTGCATAATAAATGTTTGAAATCTATATAAGGCCAGAAAGTAGGAAACCCCACTCTCTGCGATTACACCATACTCTGACTTCATCTTGAGAGTTCATCTCACTTGTCGCCATTAGACCTAATATCTGACGTCATCTGCGCAGCCAAAACGGGGGAGAGCGCCCCCTAGCAAGTGCTATGTTTTGTATGACGGGACTTTACACTCTATATGGATTTCTGGATTGATTGATCATAAGAAATGAAATGAAGCCCCACTTACGGAGTGACTGCTGCGAAGCCAGCTTACCTCCACATGGAATTTGAGCATAGTATTAAGTGGCACTGTATGAAAAGGAGACGTAATTTAAAATGAAAAAGATCTAAAGGGGTCCGAGTCAAAAAAAAAATAGTTGTGAGAATATAACGTCGTGACTTAAGAAACAATCAGCAAAGGCGTTCAAGTATATACTTTCACAAGTACTGCTCACGACTGCAAGTGTTTAACTTATGTTGATCGGTCGATTATGTGCATGGGACCACTGTTGGTGCGAAGGAATGGGGTACTTAGGAATAGTGGTTCAATTAGTGATCCTTTCCTTTCCAAACCAATAAAAGTAGGTCCTAATTCCACCTAGGTGACGCGAATAATATTCTTTATCAGCATGAAATGCCTTCAAATTAAGAGCTGCTGAAGTCATAACTCAGGTTTTAAGAGAAACACATCACATTGACGTCAAGGAACCTTTGAGACGGTGCAATTTGAAAAAAAAATGGGATACTTAAGAGTAGCTATACAATTATATAATGATCCTTTTCATTCCAACCCTTAAAAATAAGCACTTAGATGACGCAAAGAATAATCGTTGTCGGCATTAAATGCCATCAAACTATATGAAGTTATAACTCGGGGTTCAAGCAAAACACTCCACATTCACGTTTAGGCATCTGTTATGATTTTTAAAGAAGACGAGGTCTCTTCAGTGAGCTTTTGAATTGCATCATATGAGTGGAATGTTTTTCAATGCTCCGGTTCTTACCTGAGAAACCTTTTGAAGGATTGCGTCGAAGATGCTGCAGAATATCAACTATGCGTTTAATTTGTATGTCCGAACGTATGACTTCGTTCCGAACATAAAACGGAGCGTTAACAACCTTTTCGATGATTCGTTTTTAATAGATGTATCATACCTTACTACGCAAGGAATTAATGTTTTGTCTGGATCTAATAGATGATGACTATGACTTAATGACTGGATCTAATAGATCCATGGTGTCCATTTGTGAGCAGATGTGGTGTCAATCTCCGTGCTAGATCATTTATCATGACGTCTACTAAAAACAAACTCAACGCAGCAAATATAGAATTTTTCTACAACAAATATTCCACATACAAATATCAAGCACATACTATATCGAGCAGTGTAAGGTATTTGCATCACATAGGCATCCTTGACGCTTCAAGCTCTGCAACCTTCAGGAACCCATGCACTATACTCATCTGCGGAACTCTCCTGTGCTCTCCAGTACAACTTTATGGGAACGTTACTGGGAAGCAAGGGACCGAATAGGTCCACAGACTTTCTTCTCTTGCCTTTTGTTGTATTGCTTTTGTTCTATTGCTCGGCTTCAAATTTGTCTTTTGTACCCGCCATTAGTCATACATTAAAAATAAAAATATCCAGCATTGTAGTGTGTATAAGGTTTTTTTATGCGAAGATTATATTTTATGTTGTAATAACTTTTAAATAAAAACATGTTCATTAAATTAATCGAACATATTGTTAGCTGAATTAGTGGCATTATTTATTAATTGAACATATTTATAGACATGGCCAAATGACCATCTCCTGGTCATTCTCTAAATACTATGAGTATTCAACTATTTTTTCCATTATATTTGAGAACAGTTTCGGGAGAGTTGGTTTTTAGTTGGATTTTGTGTAATTAAGTTATTTGTATTTATATTTGAATTTCTTCGCGAATTGTTTGCTAAAGTTGTAGCTATCGTAATAATATGATAATGATTTCATTAAGTTGTAGCTGTTAATAGCTGTGGGCTTGTTGCTGTTGCACAATCATTTGTGTAGAAAACAATCAGGAGAGGTCAGATCAGGGGAACGAGAGGACCAATTGGCATCACGAGATATGTAAGTTTTTTCGCTTAAAAAAATGCGTCTGCTTAGAATTCGCTTGATTTCTCAAGCAGTGTAACATGCTGATTTATCTTGTTCAAACCACGAGTGTTATAAATCTTGTCGATCAAGTTTAGACAGAAAAACACTTTGCAACATCAACATCACTAAATGTATAATTGATAGCAACCCCATCATCCAAAAAAAGGATTCAATATTGTATCCTTTTCCGTTTGCTAATCGTTATAATTATGCAAAATATATGTGAAACACTCATTAAGAATGTGTCATTTATAAGCTAGTATGAAACAAAAAAAAGCCCATGTATAAAAAACAACCCTGTATAAAATAAAGCAATCGTCCTTGAAAAGTTCTTCAAGTAAATATCTAAATGTGAATGCTTCATCAATGAAATAAAGATAATGTATAATCTTCTGTAATATTGTTACCGAAACATATTACTGTACTGTTATAACATTTCATAGGTAATACAATTCTTAAGAGTTACACATAATTGTGCAGTACATATAAATTTTCTCCTAGATTTGAAGATTTTCCCTGCTTCTTAAAAACATAGTACTTACTCTCAGAGCCGTGGAATTCTACAAAGCTAACGTGAAGGTATTTTGTAATAGCTCTCAAATGCTCCGGATATACTTTTTCCTAAAGGATCAGAAGAAAACCATTCTTAAAGACACAATCTTAAGTATTGTCCAGTGTCGTCTAGAGCACAGAAAGAGCCCTCTATTATTTTTCGTTCTCCTTAAAAAACAAAGCAATTTCCCGTCCATTCCGAGAAGAAAGCAAAAATCGAAATCCTTTTCCATTCGATTTTTTGGCGATAAGATATCTGAGCGGAAATGTTTCCGAGTATACATTTGACCGCATCCGTCGAGGAACAGGGTGTCGATCCCTGGACAGTTAAATCTACCATCCTTCGAGATTTTCCCAGAAGGAGACGGATTCGGAGTTCAGCATTGAATGATGGGAAATGAAAGGAGAAACACTATAAATATTTAACCGATATTTGCTTTCGCTTGAATAACGTTTTCTTCTTCCTTTTAGTCTTTATTCTCCAGTGTGGAAGTGAAAGTTGCGTATTTTTCTTCTTCTGTCCTATCTCTCTATAGCTCACAGTAGTGGAATTTGTGGAATCCGACACTGAAATTTTATTGAATTGTGCGTTTTATCCTTCGCGGATCTGTTTTTTTAGTAGCAAAATGTGAGCCCAGACAGAGAATTATATTCCGTATATTTGGTAATTGGTTATTTTTTAGTTAACGTCGTACTAGAGCAACACAACGGGCTATTGACGACGGTCCGGGATCAGTCCCTTAAGGGAAAGATCCGAGGACAACACCTCGTAATTTTAAACCACGGTCAGATGACGAAGCAACACCTGAGCTGGCACCCCACTCTCCAAACTTCCACGCCAACCCAACGTGAGGACTTTCGGCCACGACAGATTTAAGGTGCACCAGCCACCTCTACACCATACGTTTACAAACATCCATGCCCGGACCCGGATTCGAACCAGGAACCTTCCGATCTAGAGGCTAACACCTTAACCACTATACCGGTTGGTCGGCCCGTATATTTGGAATTTGATTTGGTAAATCTATTTAAAATCGATTAGTTGTTAAACACTATTTAAGATCCATGAGTGAGTAAAATCCATTTAAATCTGCGAGTTTGTTTTACAATTGCTCATTACATTGAAATTTCGATTCCAACATTAAATAATTAACCCTATTGGTAGTTTACCTTAGTCACGAAAACTGCCCTGTAGTCTTATCTTTGATTCAAAATTATGTTTCATCTCACCTGTTCTGCGCACGGGACAAATTGTTTTTTTCTAGTTGGGGATTTCCCTTTACTTAACGAACTTACTTTAATTACTTCGGAACTTTCCCTTTACTTAACGAACCCAGATATAGAATTAGATTCTCATTTAAAATATAATACTCTGATAGATTTTGAATTTCCGGAGGTAAATCTATTTGAAATCGATTAGTTGTTAAACACAATATAAGATCTAAGGAGTGAGTAAAATTCACATAAATCTACGAGTTTGTTTTTATGATAGCTCATTATAGTGAAATTTTGATTCCCCCATTAAATACTTAAAATACTGGGTAGTTTGTAACTAAAACTGCCCTGTAGTCTTATCCCTGATGTATAAACCTGTTTAAAACTCACCAGTTCTGCACACGGGACGAATATTTTTTTCTAGTTGGGGTTTCATTCTCTTTTGGTACACTACAACAGTTTTTAGTCGACCAGATATTTCGTTTTTAGTAATATTGACCAGATCTTGGACGAGATATCTCGTTTAAACGCCTGAAGGGTTAATGAAACCTTGCATTTCCTTCATCAGGATTTAGATTTATTTGGTTCATTGGGTTTGCCCATTGAGGTAGAAATTTTTCAAGTTGCAGGTGAAGCAAATTTAGTTTCCCCCTGTACATTTATCTCTTCAGTCTCTACATGTATGTGTACATCCATTTACTTACCGATGACTTTTTGACAAGTTGGCCAAATATGGCTCTGGAAGAAAAAAACTATCAAAGCTATTTTAGTAACCTCTAGACTTCCTCGGATTTTTTTTATTTAATAATACCAGATCATATTATACTTATATTGAAAATATGGGATTCGATTCTTTCAACTCCACCACATAATTTCAAAGAATAGAAGAAAATAGAAAATTAATAAATGCAAGTACGGCAGTTTATTTGTAAGTAACAACAATTGCAAATTTTTGTAGAATAACCATATAATTTCACAATTGTGTTTTATTGTTTCATGTTTAAAAACATCGAAACATCTTTTTTACGCGTTAAATTATCCATTATTTTTTGTATTGATAAAATATTTTTACCGAAACAATATTACTATATACAATGTAGAATACAACATTAATGTTTGTTATGTATGTATGCGTTTTAAATTTTAATTTAATGTATTCAATATGAAATTAATGCATCTTTCAATCTTTCGTATTTCTGAACGGCATTTTAATATTTATTACTTCGATAAAGGTGTTGTTACCATACTCTTCAGTTGATATACTACAGAATATACTAATTACATTCCCCACGGAAATAATTTAAATTAATTATTTTATCCAATTAAGAGTAGATAAATAATGATGTAGTTTTGGTGAGTAAATATATCGGGTGGTAATAAAGTAGCTTCCCCTATGTACAAGTCCCTAGCGACCACAATTGTCAACATATCGGAATGAAATATGAGCTTTACAGATTTCAAGTTGATATACTCAACACATATGCAAATAACAAGAATGGAACTCTTACTGTTGCGGATACATCAACCCATTGAAGCCTAGCGTCCCTTTTTAGGGACGCCTTAAAAAAGAGCCTCACTTTGACAAAAATGCAGCATTCAACTTAAAAATTATGTAGAAGCATTTTTCTAAGCAATGGTTTCAATTATATTCAGTAGATGACATCATTTAATGGTAGTAAAGTTGCTTTTGTGGGCTTTCTATTTTCATCTTCCACGCAAAACGCAACTTTTGCAATGTCAAATCAAAAGAGGTTAGATTTTCCCATCATTTATAAATCAATTGATTTGAATTTGATAAATATGGTACTAAATACAATTCTTTGGTTTACGTGTTTGTTTGTTTTTTTTTGAAATTTTATAAGTTTTTAAATTTTGATGATGTTTTTAGCATTTTAGAAACGTCTCTAAAAATTGACGCTAAGCATAGTAGAGCACGTATATTTGCAATGCGCAAACATGGAGAAGATCCTGGCGTTTCTTGTCGGGGTTATATATTTTGTTGTAAACAACCATTAGAGAGAGTTTTTGCAAAACTTAACTTTTGTTTTTCTTTGGATTTTTAAAGAAATTAAATAAATAAATTACTTTAGAATTTCGTTAGTTAACGAGAAATTTTGTAATTGCGTTTGTTCCGTAGAATTCTTTTAACCAGTGGGTATGCTATGTAGTCTCATAGACGTCTTTACTGGTCTGCTGAAATTGATGTCAACATTACCGCAATAAGTTCTGTACTGTGCAGAAATCGATTTGAACAACTAATACAGTACTTCAATATGCTTGCAACCCCAGGAGCAGCAACTATCGATTGATGAAAGCATGTTTCCCTACTAATTCTGTCACAGCTGCAAACTTGGGGCAGGAACTGTAAATAATGTTGAAAAATTAAGTATGGGAGGTTCTACTGTCGTGGATCTTACTTCATAACCAACTGAACATTACAACATTAACTTATACAGTGACAATTTATTCCCTTCGGTACTAATTGATTATTTGTCCAATGAAGGATTTGATTACAACCGTGCGTCTCTATCGGACTGAAAAAGGTCTCAATAAGCGACGTTTAATATTTTTTTTAATATAACAATGGTACCTTTCAGTACAAGTACGATGTAACAGAAAGAAAACGTAATACTAGTTATGTGGAACTACAAAAATGTTGTAACCATAGCTTCAAATGTGCATTATGTTTACCTATTGGTAAAAACTAAACAGTGGTCAAACACAGAGAGCAAAAAAATAGAAATTGATCGACCGAATTTAAATCATAAATATAATTATTGCATGGGTTTACTGTCAGAATGCATCAGAACAATGCAAGTTACTATTGTTCTATACTGAGTAGGAAATGGTGGTGGACTCTTCCTATTTGGATTAGAGGCTGCTATGCAAAATGCGGGGCAGTTATATTGTCTTTGTGCATCATAAAAAACAAACCCTTGCACTTTCTCCAATTCCTAAGAGAGAGATATTTTGACTATTTCAAGAAATGTACTACAAAAAGGAAGTTACGAACGGTAAAACCTTTGGAGAAACCAAAGACCTTAAAATCCAGAGTAACAAATGCCATTAGATATGATGGTGAAAAGCATTATGTAATTATTGTCAATAAAACTCAGGTGACATGCGCTAATTGCGGTAAAAAGTTTATTGGAAATGAATGAAGTGCATGGTGGGTTTGCATGAAACATGCTAAATAGAATTCCATACCGAAAATTACAAAAAAAAACTGTCATATTTACTGGCATTTTTAATGTCTTTAAATGCTTTATTAGACATGCTTTAATCAAAAAAAGTTTTTATAAAAATATATTTTTTTTATTAAAAAAATATTTGATGTGGAAAACTATGTACCCTATGGTGCCTAGCATCCGTTTTTAGGGTCGTTTGAGTTTTTGTCAGTAAAATTCTAAATATTTCGTTAGGATTTTTAAAAATGTTTTTACAGTTGATCTCACGATATTTACTTACAGTATACAAAATATTCCCGGAAAAAAAGTGTCAGGCATCAATGGGTAAGCAAATTTCAGCCAGTAACAACTACTGTTTTTACTCATTGTTCAGCATAGCTAAAAACCAAAAAAAAAATGGCGTTACAATTGTATCTACAGCTGTAAAAACGACTGTCAAGAGCTTGTATTCTGTCAGCTAAGATGAATGTGAACGACAAAAGAGGAAATCAAATCAATATTCGACATTGATAATACACTTATTTTTTCAAAAATCTCACAATCACAAGCACAAAACTTCAATTGACGCTAGCACTTGTAACTAGCGGAAAGAACTGCAACTACTGGTTTTATCACAGTGATCGGCCTAGGGAAAAACTAAAAACGGCGTTACAATTGTATTTGCAGCTCTAAAAACAACTGAAAAGAGAACTGTCACTAAAGAGGTGTGAGCAGGACAAAAGAGGAACAAAGGGCAACAAGCAACATTGATAATGCACTTATTTTGCATCAATCGCAATCACAAGCACTAAACACTAATTGGCACTATCATTTGCAAGTAGAGGAAAGAAGAGCAATAAGAAATCAGAACACACCATCTTACTATTATTAAAAATGCCAGTGTCAATTGGGGTTTCGTGCCTGTGGTTTTTGTAAATTACGTTAATCACCACTGTTGCTTGTTAACTTTCTTTCATCTTTTTTCAATCAAACTGGTCTTTGGCAGTGAATGTGTGTGGTCGTTTTAAGAGCTGATAAAATTGTGACGGCAATATATATATACTATAGTTTCATTGAGATTTGTTGATTGCGGTGTTGCTAGGTCAAGTTTATAGGTGGAATTACTTTATGACCTCACTTTAGGATATTGTGGGAGTTAAGCATGAATAGTGCGAAGTCAGGTTTTGACATAATCATCTGACCGTGATTTAAAATTACGAGGTGTTCTCAGGTATTTCCTTTCAGGGTTGACCCCATGATACGTAGAGAGCTCCGGCTTGAAGCTATTTAAGAAACTGCCATTATGTATTTACGTTTTATATACGTCACAAAAAGCATTTTGTGATTTAATTAACTTTGCATTGAATGCTTGCTGAGGTAAAAACTAAACATGGCAAATTCTCGCGCAGAAATTGGCTAGTACATCATTGCTTAAACGTGTTCACAAAATGACACAAAACATGATTGAATGGGAAAAAATTAGGTCTGATAGTGGAAAAAGATTAAAGAAATTTTTTGATTCTTGATATATTTTGTCACATAACTCCAAAAATTTAAACTGAATATTTTGTTAATACATCAATGCTTGATGTTCATAAAATATCGATCACTAGATATACACACAACCTAATCAGATATGCAGAAACACTTATGGACTGGTGACTAGGCATAGTAAAGATTGATGATGCTTGGTTTTTCTTTGTATATCATGAAAACACGACACAAATATTCTCTGATTGTATCAATGTGTATGCTGAGTTAAAAATAAAAATATTCACATTTTTTGCCGAATAATTTGTTAACACATCAATGCCTGATCTTTGCAAAGTGTAGCTAAATGTAAACAAAATATATCCAGATGTGTGTAAATATTTTAGCGTTATTTGAATAGGATTGCCATAAGAGAAGAAAGTTGGCATATTTCCATACGTTTTGTGGACGTTTTCAATTGCAAAAATTGATGTCATTTTTTCTTATATGCGTTGTGGGAAAAAACAATGTTACAGTACTCGGAAATCTATTGACACTCAAAGGCCTAGAGAGATAAAGTTTACTGGGTACATCTAATCATATGGAAAGTAGGAAATATTTGTCCAAGCTATGCCATAAGCAAGAAAGACTATATCCAGAAATTGACATACACACAAGGAAAGTATTACTGATACGTCCAGGGTAAGCTAGAAGATGCCTATCATTCATATCGCAGGGTGTCTGGCTTTCAGAACGGGTATACTCAAGATACACTCAATGCCATAGGACGGTTTCCATGGCCCCATTAATTGTCACGTAAGCAAACCCCATACCGTATGGGAACCACCACCCACCTGTACCGGGTTCAAGAACGGAATTCAGGACTTCATGTGAATTCAGGACCTTCACACATGAATTCGTCTATATGAGGAAACAGTTGGAAACAAAACTCGTTAGACCAGATTATTCCAGTCATTGAGTATACAGTGGTTGTGGTAAGGAGACCAGGCAAGGAGCATAACGTTAGTTGATGAGTGATCGATTGCTCATAAACACTACTCGAGATGAGCGTTGGCTCTAATGCATATGTATTTGATGGATTCGAACACAGTCCTCACACCTGTGTTTGGGGGACCAGCATTGAATTCCAGTACAATTTGAGACAGTGTTGCACGTCCATCGTGCGCTGAGCCTACGAGAGAGTAGACACTGGGCTCATACACTTTTTACGGACACATTGAAGACTTTACCCCCTTCAAATAAAAATACGGGGAAAAAAACAAATTCCCTACCTCCAAAATGCTATTGACTCATCTTTCAAGCTCCAACCGTAAATTTTTTTTTGAAAATCGCTTAAATCGGGATAATTTGAAATTCTCATGACGGAAGCAGCTCTATATGCTAGCATACACGCAAACAATGACTTGCACAGATGGCGTTGTTATATAATGAGCAAAGCCTCATCGGTACCAGTTTTTATTAGCACTTTTATGGCCATATTCTGAAGTCTCGAGTTAACCCCAGGATCAGTTGATCCGCGGGGTCATAATTAAATCGCGGACCATCAAGAACCATATTCTCAAACGGCAGGTTAAGTGATCCACGGATTAAAAGGATACGCTCGTTGTGGTTGGCTATTATCGTCTCCGTGCGATCAAGTGACATCGTTTACATTTGTTACGACACCTCAATCCGTATTCATACTGATCAACGGCTAAATTGTGATTTTAATCGAACGCACAAGGCATTTTAATTTTGGTTTTGAAAAAGAAATACAAAGGTATTTAATTTCAAATTGGATTTTGATGGAAACCTAAATTTGGCAAGAAAGAATTGTACACAAGCCTTGATAAATGAATGTAATCCGATTATCTTGTACTTATCAGTATGGGGTGTGTGTTAGTGTACATTGAAGTAACGATTGCACTGTCAATTTTCTTTCATTTTAGTAATAAATCAGTAAAATAATTTTTATTCTCCGACAAATTTGAATCTTCCATGGTCATATTCTAACGTTCGCTCTCTGATTGGGTTCTACTCTGGCGAGCCATAACATAGTTCTAACCGGAACACATCTTGGCATATCTATGTTACAGAAAATGTAATCCCGTTATTGTTCCGATTCGTATAAGATCAGTTGAATGCGCTTCGTCCCAAAAATACTGTAATTTAGCACAAAATGAAGTGTGTCGTCCATTTTGTTTTGTTCGCTTCTTTCGTAAAAAGATAGTACTGCACATGCGTAACACTCGATCGAGTGTTGATTCGTCAATTTTGTAGGATCAAAATGTAAACCGAAATAGTGGTTTAAACCTTGGATCAGGCATTGTGAATACGGTTTTCGATAACCCGGGATTATCTTTGATTCCCGTGTTAACTCGGACTTGTTAATACGGCCGTTAGTGTCTATTAGAAGAAGTTGAAATTGATCAACGTAAAGTTATAATTAAATATTGGGTACGATCTGGGACAAAATATATCGATATTTATGAATTCATTGATATAAAAACAGTTTTAGACAAACTTAGATACCTGAATAATATTAAATATTGACCCACAATATCGAATGTAAACAAAAAGCATTTTGACGTGTTAAAGTGTCACTAGGTCTTCCTTGATGGATGTTTAAAGCATACTTATAGACATCATGGAATGACAAGTTTTAGATATAAAAAGAAAAATTGTCCGTCATTTTTTTCGCAAATGGTTTTTGTGATATTTATTCAATTAATAAAGAGTGGTACCTTTATATTTATATATAAGCGAAGAAGAATGATGTCCTCAAAACAAAAAAAAACAAAAAACGACCAACTTATATTTCTGAGATAAACTTATCTGAGCAAAATGAAAGGGGAAAAAAAACGAAAAATGTTAAAAAGAAAGCCAACATTTTTTTACCGCTCAACATCAATTAATAAACGTAAAAGTGTCATCTTTATAGATGCTGCTCTTGTAATGCAAAAAATAGAGAAACGAGATTAATTATTAGCACGTTTGAAGACATAAGTGGTATGAAAAACACGTTAACTACCCACATTAAAAAACGAAATAACTTTTTAAAATATCTTAGGAAAATAATTTTGTTGATGCTTCTGTTATATTTTTAAAAAAGTATCTACTCGCACTATTAAATTTCGATTAATCTATGTTAAAAGAAAATCAGGTATGGGATGGCTCATTAGTTTTTCTCAAAACATGTCTTTTAAAGAAATTTAAAATTCACTCTATGTTTCGTTAAAAGCTTTTACACGTAAAATGAATTATAACAACAACGTTTTAGTTTTTTTTTACGTTGTTAACTTTTTTGGTAATTCTAGTTTATACAATAGTGAAGTAATTAAAATTCTATCATCTCAGTTTCTGTTTTTTATTTCGATACTTCTTTTCAAGATTACTCTTCGAAAAAAAAATTATAATTTAACCACAATCTATATTGACTTGAAAATAATTAACGTATTGTAAAACATTAATTTAAGTAATCGCCTGAGTAATTTTTATCATTTTTAGAACTGTCCATTTTTATTCATACAACTCAAATAATAAAATTGGTTTAGCGGTAAACTAACTCAATCATCTGTAGAATAGCTAATATACAAATACGTCTTTAAAATGTACGTTTAAAACACACAGCTCCTTTAGTACAAGACGCATTGTAAGATCAAGAAAATATTATATCACTCTTATGTCATAACTAACAAACTACATATGAAATTTTTGTGATAAAATTTACTTCTACGATTCTTGGTTCACTGTAAGCAATACTGGAGTTTCATAACTTAACTTTTATTTAACATTTAATTAACCAGTAATTGACATTTATTTATTTGGAAATTAAATTTCAGTTTCGTTTTGCCTGAAGACACATTTTGTACTATAAATAATACATACACAAAATTTCAACTAGTGTATAAGACTCGAAATTGAGTAAATCAAAGGATTAATTAGATTAATCTAAATTGTACGCATACATCACATGTTTTGTTACACTTTTTCTATTAATTTAATGTTACGTTAACCGCAACTCTGTTGGTTCTGTTACTCCCTTGTATACGTTTATTGCTTCTGTATCATTAAAAGCTATCCTGGTGTGTTCATTGCCTTGGCAGGAAGGATATTTCATGGCTCAGCTTGCCGAGTCTGTGTCTCGTGTCATACAAAAACCAAACAACCTATAATTATGTTTATTTTCCATAGTTATACAAACGACATTCATTAAATCCATCTCTTGTGAGCACTATTACATTCATTACAGTAACTTTTTCTACCCAACATGAAACAGAATTTCAGGAGAACCGAAACATAAAAAATAATATAGAATCTCTCTAATATTGTGGCAAAATACAAATAAAAGGTATAGATTTTTTGTACTCGTTTATAACAGCAGAAAACAGAATACGTTGTAACATACCTCCTACCTATTTAAATATTTCCCTAATTTTCATGTAGAAAACTAGGGAATTTTAGTTTTTCAGATAATTTTCATTTTCAAATTTTTTTGAGTATTTAATAGTTTTCGATAACTGTTTAAAACATACTTTTGAAAAGACATAGATAATTAGGTATTGAATATCTAGAAAATTTCATTCTAAGTTTAGACACATAATACATGCAATTTAGAGATGTATTTAAACATTACCACTAAACTTTAGCAGCTTATCCTATACTTTCTGTTAGCTATGGCTGCAGTATCGGTTCTCACTTTTTATTTATAACTTTCATATAAGCGAGTCACTATATACATTTTTATCTGTATATATATTTACATTTGCTGCATTTTAGATGTCCTGAGGAAAACCCCTGCAAGCTGCTTAGACGATATATATCGTCTATCAAGATCTGACCAATTTTGAAAATGGCAACATGTATCGTTATAAGGATATTTTTTATGATGATAACATGAAGTTCTGTTCAGGTTTTGTTCTCTTGGACGAGATATTAGTCCATCAAACTCTGGTCAGGGTAATCAGTGACGATATATTTCGTCGAGACAACCGCCAGGAGGGTCGAATAGCATAAATTCTTGTTATTGCAGTCATCAAAGGGAAATAGGAGCGCAAGGGAAAATTCTACTCACTGTCTCTTGTTTAAATTGAGCTTCAATTTGTCTTTCCTTTTTTTTAACTGGAAGATTACGAGTTCGAAACTAGGTCCAGCTAAAGACCGTTGCATACACTGGGGCGTTGCATACACTGGGGCTGGCGCACGATAAATCTGTGATGACCTCATCAAACGTTCTCATGTTGGCGTGGTGTGGAAATTTGGAGAGTGGGTTGCCAGCTCAGGTGTTGACCACGCCATCTGACCTCAGTTCAAAATTACGAGGTGTTGTCCTCGGAAATTTCCCTTAGGAATCGATCAAGGATCATCAAAAATAGCCCGTTTGTGTTGCACTAGTGTGAGGATCATTAATTACCTCTTTCTGCTTTATGTATGCATTTTTGTATGTTCTCCTTGGCGAAAGACGTTTAAAAATGGAAATTAAAACTATCAACACTGAAGATTAATTTCCTGATTCCTTACAATGCTGGCTATCCTCCTGTAGTCCTTCAGGAAAGAATGTCTCTACCATGTGTATGCGATTTTACATTACCTCCCATGTTGCCCCGGGACCTGACAACACCCGAGGCAGCAACACCCTCACTAACTAATGCGTCAAGGATTGATTAAACATCCATAAGGTTGTATTGGAAAAAATGGGTATACCAAACCGAAGCTAGCAATCATCTACAAGTAAACGTGACAGCGTCTTCCATTGTTGACTTTCCCATGTGTTTGCGATAGTACAGAACCACCCATGAAGCCTGGATTAACGCGTGAGACGATCTCGTTCTCGCAAACCATTGCTCGAAGTATGGATTATGCACCCATAAGCATGCATTGTAAAAAATATGTATGCCAAACCGCAGCGAACAGCCTTCTAATACAACAAAATATGACAGCGTCTTACATTATTGCACGTTTCCTACAATCAACAGCACGAGGTATAACTCAAAGCAGCAAGCGTGTATTATAATTTCTCTGTGTTCTGTCCCACATTAAACTATATACAGTATAACCATAAAAACGGTAAAGTACACACGATTATAACCCATGAACCGTAAATGTGTTGTTTCAAAAATAGAGTACGTTTTCCTCATTCGCTACAAGCACAATAAAAGAAAATATTTTTATTCTAAAAACAAAATGAAGGAACAGAGGAATATGTTTTTTCTTTCCGTTTTCATTTACTGAAGGATGGGTTTTTATTTTATTTTACTTTTGGGGTGAGGGGTTGTCTTAGAAATGAGAAAAGATGCGACCGTAAACGTAGTTTATCGATGTATGGTTTGGGAAAAATGAAGAATAAGGAAAGACGCGTTGTAGAAGAATGCTGTATATATATGAAATCAAAACTTTTCCACAAAAGTAAATTACAATCGTTAAAATAACTTTTCCCAGAGAAAAGGAAATCCGAAAATTCATTTCTATTCTGGGTTTTCTATCTCGTAAAGAATATTTCTGTATAAAAATGCTTTATTTTTTTTTCGTCTTGGTAGAGATCCTGGTTAAATCGAAGTAAAATAAGTATGATCTATTGCAGGGACGAGTAGAAAAAATGGAAGCATAAAAACTGAACTTCGGATACTGTGTGTCTGTATTATTAGATATTTCGTTCTGAGAAGTGTATTCGAAAGCAATGGTGGTGTTCATCCCAGGTAGAATAAAATACTAACTTGAGATGTTACATATAAAATAGCAGGAAACAGTGAAATTATATTTACCGTGCTTGGAATTTCACTTTTTTAAAATAGGAATTGTTATGATACAAAAATATGAAGTTTTCGACGTTGATGTTTATTTATGAAAGCTTACAAACTTATTACTCCGATTAGATGACATCTAATTGCAGTGTTAAATTATAAGAATGCGAAACAAAAGTTAGTGATTGCATACATGATTCACATATTTTAAAAATTATGCTTAATCGTATAACTTAATTATGTTACTTTTAAACTATTAGAGATAAACTCCTTTTGTTTCTTTGCTAACGACACTTAAATGTACTGTTCATAAAAATAAGTAAACATATATTTTAAAACTGCATTACTTTTTATCACTTTGTCAAGAAAATTTGGTAGAAGTTTGGTCAAGAATAAAAGACATTGTTAAAAATTATGAATATCGTTGTATAAGTTTAAATGTTGTTAATTTGTTCCTCTATGTATTTAATGCAAACATTTATCTGAATAATTCTAGACTTTTCTGAAATATTTCAGATCTTTCTGAAATATTCTAGATTTTTTCTGAAATATTCTAGATTTGTTCTGAAATATTCTAGATTTTTCTGAAATATTCTAAAATTTTTTGAAATATTCTAGATTTTTCTCAAGATTTGAAAAGTTCAAAATATTTTAAGAGCTTCTAATATGTAAGTTATCATAAATTGCAACCAACGGTATTCCTCTACAAGTAAGCTAGACCCTTGTCGTTTTGTTTTAAAATTGTAATTTGAGTTGTTGCATATGCGAAAGTAGAAAACCAATCTATGAAATACATACTATGAGTATATTGAAAGTAAACGTGATTTTTGTTATTGTATGTTTTAAAATTCTACATTGCAATCCTGTAATTAAAATAATTAATATATGATAACCACACACACGAAGATAGTATCTCGTTTAACGGATGGATTAACGGATACTGATAGTTAAATAAGATTATAGGAAAAAATAACAAGTGAATTATGCATTTATCACTTCGTACTGGAGCTGACATAATCAGAAGGTTTTTATTTTACGAACATCACAGCACATACACCTTACAACGACAGAGACACAAAGCACACTACTAGCATACAAAGAAGTAAGGGTTATATACAAATGCGAACTGAAACTAAAAGTAAAAAATAGGAACGGTTTAAGAAGTGAGAAATAAAACTATGGTGAGAGACAACTGAAGCTGTAGTTTGTGATTCTCACCAGCAAGCCCGTCAAAAATGGTATACTGTTCAAGGTATGTTCCATTGACGTTTTACAAAATATCCAAGTAACTTTTCCTGGTGCTTCTGTTCTGAACACCTAATATGCACTTTCATAAATTGAATCACGAATATATAATTTTGTTACATGACTACATTAAGTATGGACTAAACATAATCGTATAATGACATACGTAATAGGTTTCTGTAGAAAAAGGATTCTCAATTTCAAAAGTTCCTTAGCATTGTAAATAGAACAATATCTTAATTAAGTTACTATTTTACATAAGGTAAAAAAGACCAGTCCAGATCTGGTCAGCTTTGCGAATAACAAGATATTTCGTCGAAACATCCACTTGGAGGATTATTATAAAGCGAACGAACTTTGATACGAAGACATCAAACATACATTATTTTCAACTCGGCCCACACAGCTAAAACCTAATGAAGGCAAACATTTATTCATAATGCTTTATTTACTATTAGAAAAATTACCCAACACAAAATTCCTCAGCCCTCGCAATTGATAACAGTAATCTTCCAAAAGTACCAAACCCATTGTTTGAAATGGTTCGTAGAATTCCACTTATTTTCTACTTAATACAGAGCAAGATTCTTCCCATGCCAAGACGCTAAATAGAAAGCTCCAGTGACTCAGTCCACGCAGTGCAACCGGCAAAGGCAAACATTAACCCAGCAAGAATTCTTAATTAGTTGAAACCTAATCCAACACGAAATCCATCGGCATTCGCACTCGACAACGGCAACCGTCACCGCCCGTTTCGAGTTTTGATAAGAGATGAATAGTTTTCCAAGGCAAGTAGAGAAGAGGCGACATAATTTATGAGTTTTCATTAGCGCTATCCTTGATTTCCGTCCCTCGCAATTAATCTGCAGATGTATTCTGACAGAGACACAATGAAATATTTCCGAGGATTCCGCATCGTGACAGCTTATGGTGCAAATCCCCACAGAACAAAACTATCAAGACCTGTCCGTCGAAGCTCCAGGATTCCAATTGTTCTAATGGTACCGTTAAATTAAGTTTCGGGACAGACTGGAGCAGATAGCAGCCAACGAATGATAAAACGGCATAACTTGTTATTAAAAGGAACTTTGACTTGGTCGTCCCTTTAGAGGGCTTTCCACCATTGTGTGATATTCGTTTATTTCGCAGCTAAATGCCGCGTCATTGAACAATTCCACCTATCGGTTTTGGTCTCGTGTGTAAAGTTGCTTTGTGTGGGAGTTTCGGTTGATACAATCCCCCTTCGGGCGGACAACCTGCTGCTCCTGCAGTTTCTTTGTTTCCAGGCAGGGCATTTCACGAGCAATTGGTTTATTCAATTGTTAGGTTTGCGACTAAACGAGCATAGGGTCTTTATTCTGAGGTTTCTAAACATATTCATTGAGTTGGGTTAATTTGTAATGCTTCAATAATAGTGTCTTTAGGTGAAGAGCAACGACGAAGGTTCAAAGTTAATAATTATTTAAGGTGATGTGGTGGAATACCCTTTCATTGCTTTCATTAGTTTGATTCTTATGTAGCATTAGATTCGCAAAGAGGTAATGGAAGAGCGTTTTCATGAATATTTATGTCCTAATGAATATTAAAGATAAATCCTTGAATAAAGCATAGGAAGTCTAAATGTGTAATGGATAAATATATGGTAAAATCTTACTCTATTATGCATTTCCAAAAAGAGGTTTTTGTAAAAAAAAACACTGTTTTTGTGTGTGGAGTGTTGTATCGAATATGAGCAGGTTACCATCAAAGAGCATTTCATTTTAGTTGTAACTGAAATCAAATCAATATCTCAGTTTAACCTTTGGAAACATTTATTTTAAATGTTAATTTTTTTTTTACATATAATAACATAATTCGTTTTGAACAAACTTTGTTATGTTTTGTTGTGTAACACGATGTTTAAAGTAACTAAGTTTAGTAAGTGGTAACATATTGTCATTAAAAAATATGCATTTTTTGACTGTCGTTTAGTGCTGACAAGTATTTTGTTACATAATCCTGACGGTTGCAAATTTGGATACCAGTTATTAGAGTAATGGATTATCAACTGGATGGTTACGATTCCGGAAACTCGATCCAACTGAAGACCATCGTGAACGTGAAGACTGATGCATGTTAAATCTGTAGTGGCCCCAATTGTAATCGCATAGGCATGGTGTTTAAGTTTCGAGAGAGGGGTGCCAGCTCATGTGTTGATCTCGTCATCTGACCGTGGTTCTAAATAACGAAGAGTTGTCTTCTTATCTTTAATTTTGGGATTGATCCCGGACTGTCACCAATAACTTGTTGTTTCGAGCCAGCGTGACGTTAATTCAACTATCTACCTGAAAGTTTGTAGTGTGGAAATTTAAGTTTCCTACATTATCGTTAGAAGTAAATGTACTAGGCATAGAGTTAATAAAAATATATTAAAATGGAAATACCGCAGGTAATCTTTTCTAAATTTAACCGCACTTTGTCAGAAATTTAGGGTTTTAATTTTATTAAGCGGAAAAAACACGCATTATCATTCCTTTCAGCAGCTTAATGTGGGTCCATAAAGTGAAATAAATGCTTTTCAGTAGACACAAAAATGTACAGAACATTATTTTTTTTAAAAGGCAAGAAATATTATCCACAGCTTTTTTTTACTATACATCAAAAACTCAGAGACCATTATTTCTCTTTTTTGTATCACTTTACGGCGCAAAATAACGGCAAAGACAATGTAAAAAAGTATAACAGTAAAATTTTATAGCGTATATCGATTGTGAAAAGATTTCGTCCCTATTTTATAGGTTATCGGGCATCGAAATCGTTTTCGGTGGAAAACAACGACTACGGCTGAATTGTCACCTGGAAATATCACTTCCATTAAATTTTATCGAGATTCTCTGCTCAACATCTATTATGCAGGGTCCTGAGCTTGACACTTAAATCACTTCATTTTCATCGCTATCTCTTTCCGGAAGCAGTAGCACAAATTTCATGGTCCCCGTTTTTGGCTCTATTTTTTCTTCCTATACGTCTACATCAATCCAGTAGTGCTGTACACAACTTACCTGAACCTTACTGAATTTGGACGTGTGTCCTTTTTTTATGGTAGCCTTTGCAAGTCATGAATCGTTCATATGTCTAACTGTATGCACAACTTTTATGAATCCAAGGGAAATGCAGATAAACAAATAATAACTGAAATCAAATTGTTACTAAAATATGAAAAACCTTCAAAACAATTATTAATAAAAATTAAAAAATATATAAATATAAAACAGCAAAAATTGAAAATCTACACATTAAATAAATACATTTTAATAAATCATTACTAAAATATTTCGATTATTATGTCCTGCAGTCTTGTCCCTTTTCTCTAACATGTGTGTCTTTAATGCTTTATGGACATTTTATATGGTTTTAAAAGGGTGAAATATGACTTTTAGGTGGATTCCGAACCCCTATTTATACCAAATATTCAAACCAAAGGGTTGTTGAACTAAAAGTGAGAAATTTTTATCTGCGTGAAACAATAGGAAGCACCACGTAGAGGAAGGGTATACTGTTGTTTCTAAGCCCAAGATCATATATAAGCAGTAAAAATGTTTTGAACTGGGATATAAAGTGGATAAATATATAAAAACCTTATATAATGAATCAAAGAACGATTAATAACAATTTAAAAACTTAGAAAATATCATCAATGACCATTTTGGTAAAAGTAAGACATTTTTAATCAGGAGAGAAGTAAGCCAGAAGAAATCGCGAGTTTAATTATGCGGTTGTAGTCGTGCTGGCTCATTAAAATTGTTTTTTATATGCTGGGAATTTATTCGTCAGTTTGATTTTAAACAAGGAGCAGTCCAATCTCTGAAATCTATATCCATTTCAAGCATAAGAGAAACCTTTTCTATTTTTACGTTTTCAAACACGCTAGTAAATGAAGCTAGTGCCTTTGTTCTTTCACAAGTGACCTAGAAAAAGGCTTAGTTAAAAAAGTGAGTTATTACAAAGCCATTGTAGAGCACCATATTTAAACTCGTATTTTTCTTCTTGTGACTTATTTCTGGCCAGTGAATATCTTTTATATGCTTTTTTATTTTTATCAGTCGTTGTTCCTATCATCTGTCATTTTTTTTATTACAAATGGTAATGGTTCGCATGAAGGATCGTTCTTGAGTAGAGTGTGCTTAGTATGCACGTGCATGTAGTCAGCAAAAAGCACGAGGTGGTGATGGTGGAACACACTTGCAATAAGCCTCCAACTTTAAATAAACTTTGTCCCATTATCTTTTGAAATTAATGCATGTAGCGTTTCTGTGGTTTTCAATGAGACTGTTCTGTTGGTCACCATAAGGGGAGGAAAAAATTGAATTCTTAAGAAATTGACTTCAAAATGACAAAACAAACAGTGTTTTTACAAATTTTGCTTCTCAACCACCGTCTCTACATGTTTTTACTTGAAAAAAAAATTAGCGTATGTTCTTTCGAGACGAAGATTTATACACACGTGTTATTTCGATTACATATAAGATACACTCTCTGGCGGTTTGTTTGTACCAAACGACAGTTTTGCGTAAGCAATTAAATCATGCAGACATAACATCAGAATGGATTTAACTTGCTTTACTACAACACATTTACAACTCCAGAAATTAGGTTATTTAAATCGACACTAATTTAACAAATCCCCAGTCAGCGCGTCCGAAGCCTGTGAGGTTGAAAGCTAGAATGAATCTAAAACTCAAATCGAACGTTCCTTCTTTCTGTTCTTAATTTTTGCTGTTCGTAGCTCACAAGAACTTTCGAAGATATGATCGGAACGTCAGGAACACAAAGAACAGTTGTCATTGGTGGTCAATTTGGAGACCATTCCGAAGAATCAAGCATCTAACGTCACCGCATGTTTTTTTTTCTTTGCAAGTTATGAGCTTTTACCTGGATGTAGTCTTGCCTCTACGACCCATAATACTGTCAAATGTTAAAAGATACTTTTTTAAATTAGATTTCTTATTGTTGCATAAGATAAGGTGCGCCTGGTTATAAATGTAAAATTTGCAATTGACTTAGACGATCAAGATGAAATGGCTATTGTATATTGGAATATGTTCGATTCCCAATAAAAATGGTTTTTGCTTTACTGAAAAGTTGCTATTTTCACATTGGATAGTTTAACATGGTATTGATGAAATGTGGCTTCAATAAATTAACCCTCCTGGTGGTTGAAAAGACAAGGCATCTTGGCATTAGCAAAACTGACAATATCTTGATAGACAAGATATTTTATCCGTGGAAAAACTGACCTGATCTCAACCTCGTTATCATACAAATGTTGGTAATATCTTGATGACAAAATATCGCTTCAGAAGCAAAGTTTGTTGGATCTTGATGGAGTTGATGTCAAAGACACTTTGAGGGTGAACATTAAGCAGAAATACAAAAATGTCATCTGATTATTTTACAACGAAGCAATTGGTAAAAAGGATACAAATACAAATACAAATACAAATATTGACGACCAGCTACAGGCTCAAGCCCAACAAGGCTAGTCCTTTGTTTATGAATTCTCCAATTCCCACAGACTATCCAATTGTGTCTTAAATTCGTACACTCCCTTTGAATTAACTATATTTTCTGGCAACGCGTTCCAACTGTCTATTACCCTATTAAAGTAGTAGTTTTTCCTTAAATCCCGATTAAAATGTGTCTTATTCAATTTATACCCATGGCCCCTTGTTCTGTTATCCCTATTGAAATTTAAGCCCTCTGTGTCCCCTTGTTTTACAAACTTGAAAAGCTGAATCAAATCCCCCCTCCTTCTTCTTCTTTCCAGTGTATACATGTTTAGCTTACTTAAACGTTCATTATAGTCGAAATTTGCTAGCCCCTTTATTATTTTTGTAGCTCTGTGCTGAACCCTTTCAATTGATTCTATGTCCTTTCTCATATATGGAGCCCAGAATTGTACAGCATATTCTAGATGTGGTCTTACTAAACCCTTATATAATGGCAAGATTATATTCTTATCCCTTGAAGTTACAGTCTTTTTAATATACCCCAATTGCATGTATGGGTAAGCATCAAGACCTAATTTTAACCCGGGAGCAGGAGCGCGAAAAAACCCAATGGGTGTCGGCGCGCATGGTATCTCATACCTGAACTTTTTCATCGCTCCTTGCACTCAGAAATGGTGTGCAAAATAATTTTTATAACTAAATTAAAGGAGAAAATACATCCATCCAAATAACATTTTTAATACCGTTTGTTACCCAAAGATCAGTAGTGTTCACATGAGACGATCTGTGAACAACACAAATATATAAAAGTCCTATAAACGCTTTCGTTTCAGCTTCAGTTGTAGATTTGGCATATCAGTCTCGTGAAAAACGATCTGAAATCGATGTAATGTAAATGTTAGTGCAGTTCCCTAAATCTTTCACCATTTCATCTGACTTCAGAAATTTCCGAGATTATAGCGGTGTACTAACATCTCTTGAAATAGCTGTGTTTCCAGGAAGTTTCATTATTATATTTATTTCAGAAACTCGTACATTAGTTCGCAATTTCTCTTTTTTCTATGTTATTATTTTATCTCGTCTAACATAATAATCATTTTCATTTGACGAATCTAGATCCACTTCAATATCTGTGAAACCGTCTGTTGATGAAGAGCATGATTACTATATTACTATTATGTTCTTCTTCGTCATCAAATAAATTTTCTTTATCCGGCTAAACTGTATATATATATATATATATATATATATATATTCCTATTTTGTTTCATTTCTTCGTCGTGCATGAGATTACTTGCCATATTTGCAAGGCGTCTGACTGCTGTGACGGAAAAAAACCTGAGTGGTAAGGATGGGCGCGCTGGGTATAATATACACGAAACACAAAAGACCGAAATTTCTAATTTCAGAATTCTCCTGCGGACCTGACCCGTTCAAGGTCATGGCCCTACATTCAGTTATACTGAGACTCGTCCACTTTTAAATGAGGGGTCGGGAAATAGACAGAACAAAAGACGGGCGCGGGTATGTCTCACCCTGCTGGCCCGTTTCCGGGTTAAGTCAGTATTGTAAATATGTTACAAGAAATTTACTAAGATTTATAAATATTTTACACTCCCCACTTAAAACGGCATATCATGTGCTAAACGCTCTTCGAAAACTCTCATCGCCAATCAAAAACTATTTACTCTGGTTGCACCGAAAACCACCAACAACCAGGTGCACCCCCGCCGTTGCACAAACAAATAGCCCTTCAATTAGACCCCGAACATTCGGAAGCTAAAGAATGCATAACGATTCTTTAGGAACCTGCGAAGACACCAATTTAACTGCTAATTTCCTCTCGGGTGACATTCGGGAAGGGAGGACTTCCCATTTCGGATATTGCACTGAAAGGGCCCTTCTCTAATGGCAACGGGAGTTAAAGATTACGTTTTCTGTTAAATTTTCCCTCGCCGACACCCCGAGCTAGTCCTCGTTTGCCCCAAAGTTTTGGGAACAGTCCTGGAAGAGTTATTGATCGTGCGCACTCTTGATTAGACTGGGGTTTATTATTATTTTTCTTTTCTTGCCCGTGCCCTTCTTCGTTTCGCTCGCAGGGCTGCCCCGTGCTTCGAACTATCTGATAAGAAAGAAAAATACCGGTCGGTTTTTCGGGAGCTGTGGGGCTTTTTTTAAAAGAGGATGGGTGGAAACGTGAAGGCAATTTTTTTTAAAGATTATTTTACTTTTATGCCCCGTTTCGGCATATATGTAGTCTGGAATCTCTTTATTCCGTGAGCTTGAATTTACGCTGTAACGCGAGATTTCGTTGTGAGTGAGGGGTTATATATTTTGCTGTGCATGAATTGGGCTTAAGCTGTGCTTTATTCAGATAAAATTGACAGTGCCAATCCTCCTTGGTATTTCATATTAACCCTCCTAGTGATAGTTTCGACGATGTATCTCATCAGTAGTAAAACTGACCAGATCTTGATCGAGTTATGAAAAAGATCAGAAATTCCTGATGACGAGATATATAGTAATTAGCAAAATTGATAAGATTTTGATGGACGAGGTATCTTGTCATTAGCAAAATTGGTTAGATCTTTATGGATGAGGTATATCGTCATAAAAAAATTGATTAGATCTTGATGAAAGAGGTATATATCGTCATTAGCAAAATTGATTCAATCTTGATGGACGAGGTATCTTGTCATTAGCAAAATTGGTTACATCTTTATGGATGAGGTATATCGTCATAAAAAAATTTATTAGATCTTGATGAAAGAGGTATATATCGTCATTAGCAAAATTGATTCAATCTTGATGGACGAGGTATCTTGTCATTAGCAAAATTGGTTACATCTTGATGGATGATGTATCTCGACTATACCACTTGGAGGGTAGAGCAGTAGAAAGGCTACTCACTGAATTTCAGTATTACGTTCAACAGTACCGTGTACATTTCTATTCGAAAGATTTATTGTATCCACATGTCCAAACATTGTAGGCAATACTCATTTCGTATAGTGCAAACTCACATGGTCTTAATACAATACAGCATGATCAGGAAGTTCTCGGACACCCTCAAGGATCGCAATAGACGTCGTTTAGTTCATAAATTGAACTCTTGGACAACCTTAAGAAAACATGTCTGCACTATGTGAGGCCTACATCAGGATAAGAGAACGGAACACTCCATGTTAGGTTTATTTTAACCCTATGACATGTTACCAACATGTTATCAACAAAATAAATTTTGTTGTGATATCTCTTGTCTTTCTTGGTGTTGCAATTTGGGTGGCCAGCAGTCTATATTGAAACTTCATATTATTGGAAATAATATTGCATACTTCATAAAATTGTACAAACGAAACTATAAATTAAATTATGTGACATGAATATTTAAATTTCAAGTTTTTAAAAGAGATCGATTCAAACAATAGATAAACCGATTTACCATTGCATATTAATCAATGTCGAAATTCCGAACTTTTTTCCAATGCTACGTGCAATTAATTATGTGGATCTTCTCATATGAAGAATACTATTCGTTTGGTTTAATTAAACATGAATCGTAGCAGACAATTCTAGTTATTTGTCACATTTGTTACAAACCAGTACCAAATTATTAGTTTCATACCCAAAATTAGATAACCTTCCTACACATTATCGTGTGGAGCATTTACTTTCCATATGAGGAATGCTTAATTTATCCCAACAGAGAAAGTGAATAATAAATAATAAAAGAAACTGCCTTTCCTCTATTACATCTGACTTCAAACAGTGCGAAAGTATATATATATATATATATATATATATATATATATATATATATATATATATATATATATATATAAGGTGTAGTAAGAAGTTTCATGGATGCCAGCAGTGTAGAAAGATTGCTCTTTGGACACAATGAAGTTGTCAACCCATTTTCGTACTACGTCCACTGTCCGGAAGTTTACAGAAGACAAATCATTCTGCATAAAACGAAACAAATGGTAGTCCGAAGGGGCTATGTCGGGGCTATACGCCGGATGTTCCAAAACTTCCCAGCCAAGCGTTTATAACGTGTCCTTGACCACTTTTGCAACATGCGGCCGTGCATTGTCATGGAGCAATTTGACGGGCCGCAAACCTTTACCAGTAAACGGACGTTTTCGATCGATTTCCAGCTGTAATCGCAGCAATTGCTGTTTATAGCGTTCAGCAGTTACACTTACACCGGGCTGCAGCAATTCGTAATAGAGTACTCCCTTCGTATCCCACCAGATGCATAGGAGAACTTTTTTGCAGTGAATGTGTCTCTTCGGCGTTAATGTTGTTGCTTCGCCGGGATTCACCCAATATCTTTTGCGTTTCGGATTGTCATAACAGATCCATTTTTCATCTCCTGTCACGATTTTCGACAAGAAAGATTTTCTGTGTTGCCTGTTAAGCAGATTCATGCACTTTAAGACATGGTCGTCCTTGTTTCTCTGGGTCAATGCATGTGGCACCCATATTACTGCCTTCTGAATCTTTCCCATTGCATGTAAGCGATTAGAAATCGTTTTTTTTTTTTTGTGATACTCCTAACTGTTCAGCAAGTTCCTTTTGCGTTTGAGATGCATCTTTATCGAGAAGTGTTTGCAATTAGTCATGGCTAGCCTTCATTGGAACGCCGCTACGTTGTCCATCGCTAACCTCAAAATCACCATCTTTAAAACGTCGAAACCAATTCTCACATGTGCTTTTCGATACGATATTCTTCCCCAAAACAGAACAAATTGATATACATGCTTTTGCAGCACTTTTGTGCTGGTGAAATTCGTAACGAATGCAGTGACGAATAAATGTCTTATCGTATGACATCTTTCACCTTCAAAATTTCAACTTTACGTTCACTTTTTCCCTAGCTTCTGTGTCGGTTTGATCTATCTAAACAGGTTTCTATCACATGACACATACACGGCGTACTGATTGGTATGCTATTTTGCAGTAGAGGTCATACAAAATTCGCTTTAAAACTTCTTACTACACCTAATATATATATATATATATATATATATATATATATATATATATATATATATATATATATATTAGGGTGTCCCTTATATGGGCGAAATTTTTTTTTTTTGCAGTTATCAAAACGCATACCCTCTAATTCTTTTCAATATACTAAGCCTTACTTAAATGTAAAATTTTAACTTCCTACCTTAATGTTAACCCGTGCCGACAGGGCCCCAAAGTTTATGGTAATACACGTTTCTGAACAGATTTTAATACATAGCTAGGTCATCGCAACTATTAATATCTTAGGTAAATATTGATTAAAAGACAAATTTAAGTAATGCCTTTAATTATTAAAAAATGAAGTTACACATAATAATTCAGGATACTTTCATTTTAAGGTCTGTTTTTACAGTCTGGTTACATCTTAATATGTTCTTGCACTCAGCGTAATAAGAACTGTTTGTGTTCTTCTTCTGCGGTAATTAAACCATGGAAAGGTTGCATTAGTTTATTAGCTCTTTCAGCTGTGTAATTTACTGCTTTTAAGCTAAAATTCTTATTTTCAGCTTCCACAAAGGCTGCATTTTCTTCCCCCGAGGATACGTTTTCTTGGAGGAAGCTATTGTCAACTTTTAATCGCGAAAAAAAATTTTTGCTCTTGATCGATATGAAATCACTCAATGATTTCTCTAAAACAATAAGAAAAATTAGTATCACAAGACAATTAACAGAATTTAAAATAACAGATCAAACAAAGCTCTCATGGTATAAAGATAGATATATTTTCCTTCGAGGAAACATACATCTTCCCAAAATCATACTAACATTGTCTTAGTAAGTTCGCTACAATATTCGCCCTGGTTTGTTTATAAACAATAGCATCAAAGAGTGATAATACGGCTGATAAATACCACTGGTGTTGATTGAACTTGCTCAGGGCCGCTTTGGAAATCAATTTGTCAACTGTTTCATACTATTTTAACGTCTCCAAAATATTCAAATCTTGATTCCTCGCCTTCACCGCCAAACTGCATACAAGCCAGGGCATCACATAAACTGCCACAATGAATAAACAAACATCTTGCTACGCTCGTTTGTCCTCAACGCTCATTTTGAACTGAGACTGCAACAAACATTTTCAAAGAGTAAATAGCTTTTCCATCCATCGTGCTGGATGCATTGCGCCAGGAGGTCTGATTTTAATTTTACTCTCGTTATCTCCTCTCAAGAAAATAACAGATAGTTCGATCAGTTCCCGATAATCGTCACGTATAATGGATTTTTGCAGTTCACGGGTAAAAAACGTCACCAATCCGTTAATGGTCGAGTCAAAAAGATGCTGTTTGACAAAATCTGTGCATGTTTCGATAGCATTAAGATTAATGTTTTTCCAGATGTCTATGAACTTTTCGATCAGTGTAATATCGGGACTGATTGCTACTTGGTGGATCTTAGTTTCAAATACACTTTTCAGAACCAGTTCATAAACATGATGACGGCAATCAAAGAGTAACAATTATCTTCCCAGATTTTGTTCTAAAAGCTCACAAACTCCAATCAAGTGGTCTGTATTAGATACTGTCGTATCACAGCACTTTATTTGTACTTTATCATTGAGGTTCCATTCTTTAAGTGCGGTTGAAACTGCTTTAGCTTCATCTTTGCCTGAAGAGCTGTCCAGTTTTGGTACCGCAAGAAGTTGTTCTTTCTCTCCAAATGAAATAAGGATCTGTATGCATTCTTCTTTAGAACTTCTCAAATCCAGGCCTGGTAACAATTTTCCATCGTAATGAACGGTAACTACTTCGGGCACGTTTAACTGCATATCGGATTTTATGGATTCCGCTCTAACCTTTCTCAAGGACTCACCTCACCAACCAAGAAAATGCCTTTTTTTTTACTGTTTCTCAGTTCTATTGACATTTTCGGAATATAAAACAATGCACGTTAATTACCCGACATACCGAGAGTAAAGCCCGGTTTTTCAAGAGTCAGGGTAGAAGCGCCACGCGAAGAGATTCAAGTCCAACGTCTCTAATTCCTTTACCGGTACAGTGATTAAGTTGTTAGCCACTACATCGGAAGGTTCCTGGTGAAGAATACGGGTCCGGGCATGAATATTTGTAACCTTATGGTGTAGAGGCGGCTGGTACACCTACAATCAGTCGTGACCGAAAGTCCTCACGTTGGGTTGGTATGGAAGTTTGAAGAGTGGGGTGCGAGCTCAGGTGTTCCTTCGTCACCTGACCGTGGTTCAAAATTACGAGGTGTTGTCCTCGAATCTTTTTCTTAAGGGATTGATCCTAGACCGTCGTCAATAGCACATTGTATTGCACCAGTACGACGTTAATTACAAATTACCAATTACCGCTCCAACAGGAATTCACAACTTATAGCAACGCTGCGTGTTTATGTTTTCCTAAGAAGCGCATCAACTATAACAGTCAATCACGTGATATGTTATTTGAACTAAATTCTGCTGGTAGTACGTGACGTATCACGCATTTGACTGCTCTGGATCCAATCTGCTAGGAAAATCCGCCTTAACGGACAGAGCAAGCACGGCGCACGCGCGGCACCTGCGACGCAACTTGTACGAACATGTTTCCATGCAAGTCGGCACGGGTCGCAGTGCGCCAAACAAGGTAAAAATTTATTTTCGAGTGTTTTAGGGTCAAATGAACAAAACTAGAACCTATGCGTTAGAAAATAAAAACTTTGAAAAATAAGGGATATATATATATATATATATATATATATCATATTGGGAAGGTTTAGGTAAAATTTAAATGTGGCAAAGTGATGGTATGAAACAGGATAGAGCTTGGTATTTTCATTACAAAGGCCTTTCAAGCACGAATACATTACTAAACTGAATTAATAAACAGTAAAAAAATTCAAATGTTTAAGACGCTTTTAAGTACTAAGTCCAAATTAAATTAATTCGAAGAATGATTTATATAAATGAATTTATTGCATCTGTTTTAAACTTCACGAATATGTTGTTTGCATCGGGTAACATTCTTTACCTACACAAAACTCGGGAACACTTAACAATTTATTTGTTCCTTTAAATACTAAGTCCTAATTAAATTGATTCGACAAATCGTATATGTGAACAGCTGAAGTAAAACGTCTTTATCCTTTACAAATATTTTACTGGCATCAAATAACTAATTTTGCTTCCGTACAGCAGTCGCACATACTTAACAACACATTTGAGAAAATTTTCTTTCTTTGTACCCCCACCATTTAAATGCTTTAAATACAAAACCTTGTTAAATTAATTCGACAAATCCTTTATAGAAACAGAAAAGTTCAACTATTTTAAAATTGACAAATATTTTGTTCGTGTAAAATAACTAACTTTACCTTTACAAAAGTCGGCCATACTTAACAACACAGTTGATAGAAATTTCCTTCTTTGTTCATTTACGCCTTCGGCACACACACAGTAATCTCTATTCACTTTGCCAACGGGAGCAATTGTATTACTGAAACATCGGCTCTATTATGCCCTCAGATTCAATTACGTTCACCAATTTGGAGCCAAAGAGGAAGTGTTCTCCTGGAAGCAGAACTTCCCCTCAGCTATTTATTCAAGCAGAATTAGTAAGAACTGCTGTCGATCGCGTTGCATCCAGCTACCTCGAACAAGGCCTGCAGCATCAAAAACTCAGATTCAGCCCCGTTAATGTATTTGATTGTTTGTATAAAACGATGTGGGAAGACAGTCTCGGCCATTTAAATAGCCGATATTATTCCGAGGTGATTGAAAAGGTGAGATTTCTACTAGCATTTATAAGGTGGATCACTCATTAAGAACGCGTCTGTGCTATTTTTGTTAGGTGGGCTACAATTGAGTAAGATTTCTGAGAGATCTATTACATGAAATTTCTTGTACCACTTACTCACCGGGTACACTTTCACCAATAGCCAGCAGTTCGCTCCATGTAGCGGCGAGAGGGCAATGGAGGGTGATTAAAAATTAATTTTAAGTAGTGAAATTAAGTTTTTTTTTTCTCTTATTCAAAAACAGGTTGCGAATTCGCCTACTGTATGATAAGATCTTCCCTATAGCTATTTATTCAAGCACAATTAGTTAAAAGTTATTGTGGTTTATATACACCTAGCTACTTCAAACACTAGGGATGTCAAAAATCCAGGTCCTACCCTGTTAATGTAGCTGATTGTCTGTATAAAACTCTGCGGAAAGTCATTGTCTCAAGCATTTAAATTATTTTATATTATTCTGAGGTGTTTTAAGTGACTGCTGAAAATTGCTTCTCACATTTTCAGCAGCAGTGGTGGATCACTCACTAAGTGCGCGTGTGCTACCTTTTTAAGGCCCACAAATGCGTAAGAGTTCCATGATATTCACGTTATGAAATCCCTCAGGTTTAGATAACAAAATGATATAGTTAAAATTAAAATTGTTGCCAGTAGGACCCAAGTACGAATCTCATATATTTTGAAATTATATATGCGCTTGTACGAACATATCACATCTACGAATCTCATATTTTGCAATAATATGTGTGCATGTGAACAATATGCATGTGAACAATCTTTCAGAAGGTTTGCCCATATTAGATGTCTGTTAGGAAACTATGTTACGTGAATACGTTGAATAATTATTTTAATACTTGAGTGGCACATAAAACGCGTGCAGAACCATATCGTTCAAGGTTGTCAGAATTTTTTTAACATACAAACGCTACAGTTAAAAATTCAACCAAACATTAGTTATTAAACCATTCACTTCCCCATAAATACCATGATAAATAGGAAATTATTCATATTCTTAATTAGGTATATTAGAACTCACTGCAATGCTTTATTCCCATCAAATTAAATCACATTCTTTCTGCATGCTAAATGCATAAATTATTAGACCATGAATGAAAAAATAAGGAATAGCAGGAAAAAAACGAACTAAAAATAAGTCGTGGTAACTAAATGCTTCAGAAATTAACGTTTTCCAAATATATAATTCACTATTTTAGAAAAGCTTTCCTTTCTCTCTCTCTCTATCTCTCTACACCACTCTCTCTTTCTAAAATCATTAATTTTTTATAACCATAGATTCGTTCTATTTTATTTTACATCTAAAGATATGGTAACACGCATTATCAATAAATGTAACTCCATAAATTTAAAATGACTTATTTTCTTCGAACATCCTTATTTTTAACTTTTGAGTTTCAATATAAATTACATTTCCATCTAAACAACTAAACGGGACAGTTCTTGTAAATTAATTACCTTTTCGTGGAACATAAAACATTTTTAACGGTAAATCTAGCATTTAAAATTGCTTTTTTTTAAATTATAAACAATTGAATGACATATTCAATTTTATAGTAATATTTCAATAATTCAAAGGGTTTTACCGATTTGCTAACATCCAGAGTTTGATTCAACGTATTCTTAAGCATATATGACTCACCTACAATACAAAAGAAAATTCATCAGTCACAATACTAATTAAATGCATATATGTATACAAACGTTCTATTTTAATACAGTTATGAAATGGAAAAACAGGGTCACATTTATATGCACTGTTATTACATACATGTAAAATAAAAATATTCAAAATATTCCCGTGAAATTAATCTTTCTTCACTTTTTCGTTGCAACAAAAAATCATTTGATCGAATTGATACTATAATGAATAAAAGAAACTAACGGAAACTGAATAATTTGTTTATAATATGATTTCGAACTATAAAATCTTATATGTCTGAATATTTTTTTTCCCACTAATAAACATTAAATAAATAAGAGTTGAAGCATAAATTAGAATATTCATTTTTTATACACAAATAAGATTTATAGTATTTACATGCAAATAAAATGGGATGTGCATCTATGTTTTAACATTTTAAACAAATTCATATAAAAAAATTTTTTTGAACACATTTATTTCAAGTGTCAAAAATCACATGTCTTTCTTTTCGGATTTTAACTAGATATTCTCAATAACAAGAAGGTAATTTTATACTGTGTAAAATGGAAACGCTTTTAATATTAGTTTAAACGGTGTTTCTTGTGTACAGCTACAGTTTCTTTTAATCTTCACTATATGCTTTTGACTAAAATATATATCTAATTTATTTCACCTGTCAATATACAAAGCTGTGCAGGTTTTGGAAGTGCCTAATATCATTGGATTAGCAGGAGTCGGTGTGGACGAACAACGTATCTAAATGCTCTAGTCAAAATTTCAGAACAATCTGTCTCTATTCCAAAGATAACTAATGACATCTAGTACTTGCTTTTGTAATAACTATTTATCCTTAAATCCTCTTCAAGGGGAAAAGCTACCCCAGTTGACGGTAATGAATAAGGACAACCAGAAATATTCATTTTGTAACATCACCCGAACGTTAAATGACATCAAATCTAACTATTATTCGTGCAGAAAATAATGTATTTACCGTCAGAGGGAAACTTGTTTAGACATATGTATGCCATGAATGACAGATTACGAGATATATTTTATGATTTAGGAAATGTATTCTCTCCAGGGATGTTTTATTCTAAGTAAACTTATTAGTAACGTCTTCTTAACTTGTCGTCAACGAAATTTGAAATGGTGCACGATTATTTAATTAAATCGAGGAGAGACTTGCTAGTGTAGTAATTGACCCCAGATATGATTTCACATTCACTTTAGCCATTTGGTTTGTTGGTTGGTTGGATTTTATGATACAAAATATAAAATCGTGCACAAGAGCTGCGCCGGACAAAATATAAAGTTAAGTTAGTGAAAAGATAAAAATGTAATAAACTCAGTAATAAAGGTATTTAAAAAATTTAGATATTAAAAAAAGCGTTGAACAAAAATGCTAGGCATTTGGAATCCATCTGAACAGTTTTGAAATATTAAACAGCTAATATGGCAAAAACCTGCATATGTAACAATTTTTACAAATATACGCTGTGAGAAGGATTCAAACTACAATGATAGAAATATAACTTAATAATAAAAATATCAAAGGTAAAATTTATGAACAGTAACAGAGAAATATATTTTAAAAATCGAAGTAGACAGAATTTATAAACAATAGTATAAATAGTGACGTTAACGTCAAGAATTGCTACAGTCATATTGTTAAACGTATGAGGAATAGCTTTTTGTTTGTTAAGAAATTAATTTAGAAGTAAAATGGTTTTCTTAAATATAAAGGGCATTAAATATATTTAATCCCATATTGTTACGTATTACAAATCAGGTTAAGTCATCAATGAGAGGGAAGAGAGTACGTATATTACTATTTCATTCCTTAAGTGACTTTTGATTGTTTCGAGACATGTCCTATTCTCAAAGTAAACAATGTCTACCTAACTTTTATTGTAATCATGAACTTTTTCAGATTACGGTTTATCTAGGTTTATTATAGAAGAAACACTGCTTGAATGGGATGCCAACAACGGTGCCTCAAATAACGAAAATTCTTTAGCAAAATATCCAAAATTAAATAATACATAAAAAAGCATAAAACCAAAATTAGTTCATACTTCACAGAATACCAAGAACTTACAATAGTCAAGATGTAGCATTTGTTTGATACTCGGTGAATAAGTCATGATTTTGGAAGATGTATTTCTATTTGGCAACTGAATTATTCAATATTTACTGAGGAACAGCTCCGTTCCTTATCCAGAGAGCCAAGCATTATCTTTAAAAATGTACCACGTCAAAGTTTTGACAGCCCCAGATCCACAATACATGTATCATTTCTGCATCGGGAAAAACAAAGAACTCTACGCCATGCAAAAACTTGGAAAGAGCTTTCAGAATCTTTTAGGGATACGTTCTTTTTTAGGCTGAGGATATACAACAAAAACATCTGTCATGTACGGTCTTGTTTTTTGATGTAGCTTACTCCAGATTTAACATTCCGTAAAATCACACACTCCGTATTTTGTAGTAAAGTTGGAAAAATCTTCAAAACAACGAATAATAAAGATTAAAAACAGGAGATATGGTAAAAGTCCATTCCACACGGCCACTATCAACATAAAATTGAAAAAGATTTTCTGATGATCATATCAAGAACACATATATGAGATTGGACTACTCATGCTTGTTTGAAATCAAAAACTGTAGATAAAGTTTTCAGAAGTTTTGAATAATTGCACCTTGGTTTATATTCTTATTTTTGACGCAATACTTGCTACGGGAATTTAAAAGCTTGTTTTATTTGACCAACATTACCCAAGCCAAATGTGCAGGATATGTGATACATTCCCTATTTATTGGTGGTGAGTAACAATGCCCATTAAAAAGCATGAGAATGAGTGAAATCACCTTATGTCTCAAGTATTTATAAAAAAAGCATATTTATGTTTTTTGTTCTAATGCCATATAATTAAATCTACGTTAAAATACGAAACTTAAGCTTTTCAAACACACTTCACCGTATAAAAATGCTTTTGGAAAAAAGCAATGCCAAGCTGGTGAAATTATTCGATAAGATACTGTCAAGAATAAAATAAAAGAAAAGTAATGGAGGATTTCCAAATTATAATAGGACGTAAAACAAAGTGCTTTTTTTTTCTTCTGGAAATAACCCAATTCTCATGATTTTACCTCGACAAGCCCGTATAAGCTTATCTTCAATTAAAAAATTAAATTGAAGTATTTCCTGAAATTAAAATAAGAAATTAGGAAGTACTTATTTTGCTTCGTTTGATAGAGGTCTTCCAACTAAAATACTTTACAGATGTAATACCGATAATGGTTTCTTCAGAACACAAACGCATTGCAGAATGAGATAAAGAGGATACTTAAGAATTTTTTTTGAAAAACTAAAAAAAAAAAAAAGGATTAATCTTGCTTCCGCTATCTTCTAAGTCAATTTATAATGTATGGTGTAAGAAAAATCTTAGAGCCCGATATTATTTGAATTTCTGGCATCATTTATAAGTTTTTGATATTAGGTCATTTTTTTAGGTTTAGGAATATATTTGTGTAGTATAGGATAATTTCGATAGTTTAAATTCATTTGTGAGTTACCTTTAATTTTTAATGCAAAATTAAGTTTTTATTTTGTACCTTTCCACCCAAAATCAGGAATTTCTAATGGCCAGAAAAAATATCTAAGAAATACCTCATTTCGGAACTCTAACAAATCTCACTGTCGTCTTGACAACCAACAGGATGTTCAAGAACATGTTCTGTTCATCTGTAACTTCTGTATGCAATTGGCAGAACCACTAATTGTATCACCAATTTAAAAGTTAGATATTGGTAATGCTTTGGGAATTAACTTGGGTTATTTCTAAAGATACCTGACCAAATCTTGCAAGTAATAAATATTTTATTCTTAAAATAATACAACTCCTTCAAAATCGTTTGAAATCAAAACATTTGTTGTTATTTATAATTTTGTTACAGTTTATGAAGCTAATGAGAATTTAAAACCTTGAATATAATGTGATGTTGATGGTTTCTCAAGACATTTTCTTTAGTGGAGTAATGTGCTTTTACACGCCTTTCTGGAATTGTTAGGTCACCAACATAGGGCTCCTATTATATGCAAATAATTTTATTAAGTACCTACTTTATGTGCGCATAATTCAAGCATACTATTTCTTGAAATTTTTAATGCTCTCTTAGTCACATTTTACGATTTCCATCCTACAAAATAAAAACATAAAGCGATAAATGAATTTAATTAAAACCAATTTTACGAGCGATTGATTGTTCCTTGTCTTTTGTTGTTTTAAATAAAAAATTAAAACCTAAAATTTCAAAAAAATAAACATTTCTTAAAAGGGCTGTCAAATTGAAATTTATTCAGCTACCTAATATACGGAGCTGTTAAGGCTTATCCGTCATTGTATATCTATGTGTGCTAGGTGCGCCAAAATGGACGCAGTCTCATTATAAAGTCTGATAAACAGGTCTAAATTACCAACATATTTGTGGGGTAGTAAAAGTTTAAGGATCGTGTAGAGAAAATGAAATGTTAAAGGCGGTGATTCGCGAAAACAATCCCAACTTTTATGACAATCATAAAACTGGCTCGCTTTTTATATGGTTTTGAAAGCAAGAATGATTTGCAGATCACGCCACTGATTAAACTTGTACGATCGCGATTTATGTTCCGATAGCCAAAAAGTTCGATTTAATGCGTAATTTTTTTCTGTGGTGACTTTTTTCCGTCAGAGTTAGGAGAACGAAATCTCTTTGTAAATTGTAATTTAGTGAATAGAAACACTACTTTTTAACCTTCTAAAGGGTCCTCATGATTGATTTATCCTTGCAACTTGAACTCTTCTCTGTATGACTTTAATCAATTTTGACCTCTGGACTAACAGAATCTTTTCAAATGGTTCTATTCCAAGGACATAAACATCTAAATCTTGTTTCCTCCCCCCCAATGTTTTTTTTAAATATTTTTAGGAAATGAGCAAAATAACCTTTCCAAATATTTCTAATACAAGGAAATGAATAATAGAATTCTTACAATGGATTCTTTTATGCAAAAGAAATTATATCAATATAATATTTCTACATTATTATTATAAGAGAAGATTATATTATAAGATAAGAAACACAGTAGAATATTGTCAAGCAATTTTTTTCATAGAAAAGGAGTAATGAAATTTTTCCATACAGTATCCGAAGAAAATAAGTGACAAAATCTTTAGAAAAAATCTATTCGAAATAAGCAAAGAATCCATCTAAATTCTGAAAAAAATCCTCGGATACTTTGAACAAATGGACGTAGTTGTTTACTCTTTAAGTGTTTTGTGGGGTAATATCAATACTATTACACTATACGGAAAACATGCGGCACTCAAAAGTTTACTTCGTTTGAAAAGTTAAGTTTGTGTGTTGTACATTTTGTATATTTTATGTAAATATATGAGTCTAATAGATGGGAATTTGTTGCTTATAAAACCTAACATTAAATCCATTAAATTACAGATTTAAATAAAAGTACAAAATATTGTATGAAAAAGGCATATTCAGTATTTTTTCCGTGCATGATACAGCAGAAAAATATATCTTGAACTCGATCCTTATTAACATACAAGTACTGAACTATTAAACTAATACCTTGGTTTGCACTTTGCTATATATAGTAACGGATATATTTATATTTTACAACTAGCCACTGCGTGGCCAGCACGGCGTTACCAGTGACAGTTCTTTTCATGGGGTCAGGTGCGATTACTGCTCGCTGGCGCTCGCCAACACTAGGGGATTGCTACGTATTCCCATTTCGTTTGCTTTGCAATCGAACTCCTCAGGCAACGCCGTGATGGCCTCGAAGTGGCTATTATCAACGACGTAAATCAAAACACGCTCGAATCGGAAAACGTAACATGGTTCCAAAGGCAATGGGACGAAAAACGCTTGTGACGTCAGCGGTCGAAAATCACAAAATCCTCTCCTGTGGATTAGGAAAGTTTTAGGAAAGCTTGAAGAACATTTATAGCGACACGTGCCGCCGGATATTATCTTTTTTTTAAAGTAAGTCCGGGGTGTCGCAAAAGAACGGTAACTCAACCGGTGGTACAATGTCGTCTACGTACCGCTGTACTGTAAGTGTGAAAGAAATGACTATCAAAGAGATCCGGCTGTTAAAGGATATGACACCCCAGACCATAACGCATTGTTGTGGGCATGTGTGGCGTGCTATAGTAATGGCAGGATCTCCACGCTGTCCGGGATGTCTCCAGATACGTGTGCTGTTGTCGTCAAGCCAATGTTGAAAACGGGACTCGTCACTAAAGACTATACGTTCCCAGTCATCGCCGTTCCAAGTTGAACCAGCCCGGGACAACTTTTGGAGCATCGATTTTTTTGGTATAGAGTGTAGATGCGTAACCTCTTTCTGTACCATAAGTATGATTGTATGTCTGTAAGTATTGCCAGCTGTAAGTATCATTGCATATTTCTGTCAATTCGGAATCACAGGACCAATGACAAGACAATGCGTAGTTTGTATTAATTGTATAAATTTGAATTACGCAGTTTGTCTTAATTGTATAAATTGTAAAAATTATGGTTATAGCTTCATCGTGGATGGTAAAGCATATTCATCGTTTAAGACCAGGGTACGAACAATAAATTGTCAAGAAATAAAAATTACGTTTTAAATGCATCTGATAAGGAACCCCACATGAATATTTAAAATATATGTTTTAAATTAATGCATCATTATACTCTTGGGATCAGACCATTCAGTTTTCTGTTTTTTCATGCCAAGGGTTTATCGGATAGAAAATATTTTCTTCGCACATTTTCTCCGTTGAAGCAAAGAAACGTCTATCGGCCATTGCTTTGATGGATGGGAAAAGTGCGCCATATAAAATGATATATTTATCACTCAGACTTCGTTCTGACAGGTACGGAATACCCGTCCACTCTCGAAGCTTTAAATCAATGGCACCCCGTGAGAAAAGCATCAGGTGTCAATTATAAACTACATTTAAGACGCTAAGCCCTCCTTTGCTCTGACGTTAAGTTAGGTGAAATTTATGGGAATTTATAATTGGATAGGATTCGATGGTACAGGTTATTATACGCCACACAAGGTTCTGTCGGTTGTAACAGAGATGCTCATTTTCCACAACTACTTTTCTGCGCTTATGTCGGGAAATTGGATGTTTTAAGGCGTAATAAGACTTCAAATCACTGAGCAAGGTATACCCCCTTCCCTGCGGAAGAGTTTGTTGCTGTAATATGAATACTTATTTGAAAATTGAAAGTAATAAATGGCAGTGACTTAAGGTTAATTGGTTGACCGGGTATTATGTTACTAGGGACCATATTTGACCAAGCTGTGCCGGACATGTAACGTCAAGTATCAAACATAAACCATAACTCGTTGCATAATGACTTATTTTATTCGTTTTCATTATTTTGTTAACTCTATTAGAAAACTGTTTCGTTTCAGCTGAAGCTCTGTTTGCATTTATAATATATTGTAAAGAGATATTGAATGTAAAATGTTGTAAAGAGTTGTACAAAGTAATTTTAGTTGTCTCAGTTTGTTACTTTTTATTGTTGTTTTCCTTTGTATCAATTATGTGCTGGTTGTCCATTTTTCGATTTTACATCTGCAAAATGGGAAGCCTCTAAATTTAAATAATATTGAAAACAAAAGTTCAAATGAGACAACGTATTGCATACACCGTTACAGTAAGTAAAAATGTCACGAATATTCTTACTCAACTACTTTTCTTTTAATATATATTTTATCAACCAAACTAAATACAAACCCTTTACAATATTGACTTCAGGAGTAAGCTCTGTAATTGGATAGATAGTTTGAAATAGATAAAAGAATTATATAAATATATGTACTCATTTTATGATGATATTTGGAACTCGAGAAAATTTAAACAAAAGTAATACTAACTAGATCCCCGCTCACATTAATTGCAGTCAGAAATATCCAACTAGTCTGAGTAATTGATGAAAACTTTCCACTGCAATAATATTTTTGGAGAATTCTTTAGATGTATCTGGATTCAGAGAGAGAGAGAAACTAAAGTTAAGTTCCCCTCAGACCAAGTAATTACCATTAAAACAACTTTAATGACATTTTCGTTACTGAGTTATCCAATACAAATTGAATCCAAAGATTATTTTCCGAGTTGCTAATAAGTAAAAAGTATATATTAGTTGTAACTATTTCGAATTTTCGTTGCAATTGTGTAAAACTATGTTAAATATTTTTAAAATAAATTTAAAAAATAATGGATTGTGAAATTTAATTTTGAGTAATTAATTTTAAATTGGAATTTTTGAAATTATTTGACAGTTTAGGAGTTGTAAATAAACGGGAATATCTCGGAAAATTATACACAAAATTGTTTTTAAAAAGTAGTTTTAGTGGATATAATGTACCAAACACCGTTTATAGTGTTTTTATTTTTTGGCAGATTTCGATGTTGCATAGTGTTTAAAGTGAAAATGATTAATAGATTTTTCTCATACTGAATTAAAATTACTTAAATTTATTCTTTATTTTATGCCACGAATATTTTTTTTCTTCATTTCAGAGCTAACCTAAAAACTTTTTAGGCCATCTCCAGCAGCCCGTTGTGTTGCTCTAGTGAGACGTTAATTAATTGCCTACTTAACACCTTTTAAATACTATGTTGACCAAATTTCTGGTTTTCAATTAATAAGAATATGTTTTGCGGTAAGAAATTTCAAATATTTTTACATTCGACTCGATTATGGAATAAAAGTCTACAGAATTTGAGAATTAAGCGTGTATGAAACATTTACATCTAAAAAAAGTATGAAATCTAAAGAAACATCTAAATAAAGTATGTATGCAATATGAATTTGTATAAAATATATGTATTTGTACGTAAATTAAATAAAGAATATACAGAAATGGGGGGGGGGGTTGCTTAATATATTCTAAAGTACAATTGATTCGGTTAGCGTAAATATACGAATTATAACGAAACCTTCTTCCCCTGGTATAAGGGATTAGTATGGTAAGTATGTTTGCGTTTTAAGATTTTTAAAGAAATTTTTAATGTACTGATTTTATGTATTTTATTTTTCTTACAATCACCTCAGAGATTATTGCATATCATGTACATGTATTCATTAATAATAATTTTATTCGTAAAAATCCTTTAATTTTAATACATATGTTATGTCATGTTGATAAAAAATTGAGTCCCATACAAGAGGAAAAATACAATGCAGTGTATGAAAAAAAGTGTTAAGCACCTTCCAAATGCTTAGGAGTATACACCCTTAATCAAATATAAATATCTTTGAAGATTCTATTTTCATAAAACTAGAATACGGAATACATGGATATAATTTTTGGAAGCATAACTACAAATTAAACGATATAAATCATTAGCAAATTGTTTCCGAAAGTGTTTTAAAGCGTTAGCTGTCTTTCATAAGCTGTCAAATTGTAAAGTATCTGCCAACAAAATTACATTAATCAGTTTATATTAGTAACACTATATGCTCATTATGCAATTTTTTACTTATTGTGTGCCTCCATCACGAAGGATCTAATACACATTGTTTCATTACAGAAACGTAAGCAAATTTATAATAAGTTGCGTTTTGATCACTATGAGCTTATATTGCATCGCTGTAACTGAAACCTATGTCTTACCTCAGCCGAAAGAAGCTTTTACTGTACTTATACCGTAAAATGACTAAATTGTGCCTTAGCCAACGTGAATCTGCATCATTCTTGAAGACCAAAGCGACCCAATTATGAACTCTAACCAAAAGAAGTGAATAACAGGCTTCGTCCAAAAGGAATTTATACTGTATTCCAGAACAAAGCTATTCTAAGTTCTAAGGCCTAAGAATCAATGCCGTGCCTCTTTGATACTAACTTTTCGCGTAAAGCACTATATTGAAGCCAATTGCAATCACATATTTCCTCAACATCCAAGCCACATTATCCACATTGTTTAAGACCTAAAAGGGGCCTATATTATACCTTATTCAAACGGGGAAATAACTGTACCTTTGACAAAAGAAGTCTATTTCATACTTTAAATGAAAACGAGCCTATTCTATGTGTTTCCAAAACAAAACCCTAAATGGTGCCGTAGGCAAAGGAATCCAGCATCGTGCTTTAAAACCAAAAGAAACCAACTGTGTACCTTAGCCAAAAGGAACCTATAACATGCATTTGCCAAAACAGCCTACATCTAGAAAGAAGCCAAAGTTGTGCCCAACCGCCTAAGTTTCAATACCTTGCTACATTGATGTGAACATTTCGTGTTCTAGACACTGGAATCGTGCATCATCACTCATTCAATGGTCTACATCGAGACTCAACCACGAGGCGATACGTATTGGATCTCAGCCAAGAATACAATTCTCTAAATTCCTGATAGAAACTGTATTACGAATAACAGAGAGTTGTGTTCTTTATTTTAACCAAGGATACTTATTTTAGACACCAGAGGAAATTCTTAATGCGTCTTATTTTTATAATTGTACCCTGAGGGTAAAAATATATATTCAAGGTCTCCTGTGAGGTTTAACCCTTCTTTGCATAGTGGTGGAAATTTCCATCATAACATTGAATGCCCAAAAATTATATAAAAGAACAAGTTCACTTTAAGTTGATCGTGTCTGGATACCTTTTTAATGTCCATTGCATAAAAAAAACATAGCTGTCAAAAATAAGCAAGTGCCACTATCAGTAAAACGAGCTTGAAGTTGTCATTCCGCTGTTTGTTGTAGTTGCAATAAACGTATGATTTCGTTTTTAATTTTGTTTTATTATATTTGAGTTTCTATTGCTAAAAAAGTGAAAATGAGTGGAAGAAAGGTTTTTAACATGTGTTTCTGTTATTTTTAGAGCAATTTCTGAAAAAGTTTGCGTTTAATTTAAAAAATACCACATGATACCATCATATTGTTTGTTGCTAAATTTATACTATAAATATATACTTAGATTTTTTTTAACCATTTTTACTTTAATTTTGAACATGAATTATATCACCTTGATTTATTTCACCAATAAAGAAAAAATCATGCAAAGAAGGGTTAACAGAATTGAGAAGCAAACCCAGAGTGGATTAAATTAAACTATACCAGATACGACTGGATAAGATCCCATCCAGTATGGCACTATGAAGATGAAACACTTTAGAAAAAGTTAAGAAGAAAAGACTTAGTTTTCGGGAAAGTATCTAAAAATTTGAAATTAACAGAAAGCCATTGTGAATAATTAAGAGTGAATAACTCACGTTATTTGTTACACTTAATGCTATGTAATAAGACGGAGGTACATTTCTGTTGAGTGGACATTTTAGGGTGATATGAAAAGAAACCTCCATCGAACAGCAAAAGTACTTTATTTCGTAACAAACTGTCTTAAAACGTTATCATTTTTCGAAAGATCTCGTTGCACCTCATTTTACCTGTCAAGAAATAAATTCTCTGAAAGTTCGGAGAAAAATAAAATTAATCAAGTAATCACAAGAAAGCACAAGCTCCGGAAAATGTTGCTTCTATTTGAAGAAAACTTTTATTCCACTTTCTCCCATGAAAAGATTGGCTCCTTGGAAATTATGGAAATCCGGTTCACGCCTAATTAAATGTAGCCCAATGAAAACATGGTATTTTTTTATCCTTGGATTCCAGAGAGTAAATTAAATTAATCAAATATTCCATTTACGGGAGACTTTTCAAAGAGATAGAGACATGCACTTCGAAGTTGTTCTTCAAAAGTCCTCGGGCTCCTTCGAGATCTAAACAAGAAAAAAAATCCAGCTTTCTCAGGATTGAAAAGATGGTTGAATAAATGACGTGAGGTTTGAAAAACATCTCAAGCAGAGTGTTTTGCCTCAGTACGTATAATGGAGAAGTTTAACTTGAATGCAATTCGAAGGGCAAAACAGCTGCTTTTAAGGGTAATGTTTGGCAACAATTGTGATTGGGTGATTTTCCAAATGCTCCATTCTTTCAGGAATCAGTTTTGAAACAGATGGAAGAATTCAAAGGATTTTTACTTTTGTCTTCAGAAAAACAGCTTAAACAAAGCAATGACGAGATGTGTCCTTGATTTCGCCATTATCATTTAGATCGAGCTTTATGTCTCGATCTTCCGTTTGCTTTCAGAGAGTGCTTTTAACTTGTTTATGAAGTAGGCAGTGAAGCATTTCACGTTTAGATGTAATGGATAATTTCATAGACTTCCCCCAGGCATCGGCATTATTAGATATTTAAATGTTGCAACAGAAACTTTGCATAATATATGCTTGCTTTTGTACTCTAATTTCTCAGGGCAGTTTCATTTTTTTTCAACCAAACATATATCTTTTTCGTTTTACATTGTGGTCACTGACATGTTTTCTTTATTGGCGTAAATATAAAAACTTGGTCACCATTTAAATATTTTCTATCTTGACGTGTATTGATAACATATACAAATAAACGAACAACAGATCATTTAGGACAAGTCATTATTTAGAAAAAGTGTATGTCTAAACCAGCTAGTCTTTTGAGTTCTGTTTAATCTTACTCGCGGCGTCTACTTTCTGTCACCAAAGATAGTTTCTATAAGCCACCGTAATCATTACTGAAAGGAGAAACCCCAGAATGTAACCATAGTAACATGGTTGTGAAAGGTAAAGTTTGGTATTACCTCTCCCAATAGTGTGTAGGAACTAAAGTCATGTGCATCAACAAAATATAAAATTCACACTTCTTAGCTCCTGTCTTGTTAAAAAATGTTACAGTAATAATTCTTACGTAGTTGCTGATATAGGAAGGAAAGTTATTTAAAATTTGAGAGTCAATTAGTTTTTAACCATGCGGTTCGGTTATACGACTGTTTATGCAATTTCTATTCGCTCCGTCGTATATACTCTGGCTCCGGGGAAATGCCATTTGAATCACATGGTTTTGAACTAGTCCACTTATTAGATTGCCAAAAAAACTGAGAAATTATATTTAGGGAGAAAGTTAATCCTACAGTTGGTTGAGATATCTCGTTAACAAGGTATAGCCGATTTTTTTTATCATTACGAGATGGCAATCTACGCGAGACGATGAGATCTTAAATGGCGAGATATCTTGTTCATCAATATCTGGTTAGTGTTGCTTATGACAAGACGACTTGTCAAGAAAACTACCACGATAGAAGAACGCAAACAAGGTAGTTCCACAGTTGGCGTCTAGAGCCCTGATTATGACACCAATTGAATCGTTTGTACTCAAACGTGATGGTAGTTATTACTAGTTGGCAAACAAAAAACTCCCCAATAGTTGTTGCTAAGCAGAATCTTACATATAGCAGCTATTTCCCTTGACAAGCTTAACCTTCTTTGTACGAATTGACTTACCCAAGGTCATTTGCCTTCTTACCGGAGTTACATTACACTTCAATTCCGTTCATCCATTACTTCCATCAATATCTGAGCAAATTTGCTAAAGACGAAATACCTCATCATAAAGATATTGATTTTCTTATGCTGACATGACCAATATTTGGTCAGTTTTTTCTAATGACCAGATGTCTAGTCCATCAAGATATGACCAGTTTTGCTAATAATGAGATACTTAGTCGAGACAATCTCCAGAAGGGTTAAAAATCGAGATAAGGAAGTCCATTCGCATTGTACATCCAGTTGGCAATACATCCACTTTGTCCTCGTAGCTTCTGTTGAATTCAATCAGGACGATAATTGTGAGGAACTTAGTAACCTCAACAAAAATTAACCTACAATACTTAAGTCATATTATAACAATGTAACCTATCTCCACCGTGAAGTACATTTGGATCGACAAAGTCGTACAGCCATTCACATATCGATAGTGTGTGGCTTACTGCATGTCGTACAAAACTATAGAGACTCTTCTTCTATCGTATCCATCTACTTGACTAGTTATTTACTATAAAATACTACTGTATAAATTTCTATTGCTAAACCTTTATTTAGTGAAAAACAGTCTGTAAAACATCATTCATTGAATGGAACTACGCGTTTTAAAGCCGTCTGGTTAGAAAATAGACGAACAACAGCATTAAAAATAAATACCCCGAACCTCCACACGGAGAGAAATTACACAAGTACTTCCCCCGAAAATTCCTTTCCTCTTTTTTTCTCGTTGTATCACCCCATCACGAACTCCAATAACATCCAGTCTTGTGCACTTTAATATCCCAACAAAAGGAGGTAGAACACAACGTTGAAGGCTATCCATCTTGAGCAGCAACGAGACAAGGCTTCATCTACCATAAACTCTCATGAAAGGCTATGATCCGTTTATTTGATGGCTCAACAGGTGACCCTCCTTTAATTCATGGCATGATATTTTATGTATTAGACAGACCCGCGGTCGAGATGAAGCACCGCTTCGTAGCATGTCTTGACAAGAATTCAATCGGATGGTTCAATCCATCAAGAGCTGCGGAATGGCTTTCAGAACATGTGACGGGCTACATCACTCCGGCGGAGGATTACCAAGCCGCAATTTGAACGGGAATGCCATGCTTTATCTTCAACTTTCGAGAAATTTCATTGTATCACAGTGAGGGAGGGAATGGCCGATGTGTTTTTATTAGAGATAAGACACAGATTAAAACCCCGCGTTCGTTTTATCTCTCTTAGTTGAAGGTAGTAGAACTCGAGGTTTTGAAGTTATAAAAATATTTTGGTTTAATATACAAGGTTAGGTCTGAAATCTTGATTTTGAGTGATGATATAAGTATTTTGACCAAAAAACTCAGTACAGTTGTACCATGATCAAGCCAAGAAAGAATTTTTGTCAACGGCTGGTACATCAGATGCATTATAAGAATCGCGCCAAGACAGAATCGCGCTTGTTATATGTATAGCCAAATGAAAAGGATAAGAATAGGTTTGAAAAAGTGATGGTTTGAAGGTATAAGCAAAATATTTCAATGTCTGAAAATCAGATATGAGTAATAAGAAATTATTTTTAGTTAAGGTTAGAATTGAAATTTCATTTTTGCGTTAAGTTCAGATTTGAAGCCTAGGTTTTGAACTATAAGGAATATATTTTGAGTTGAGGTTAGGTTTTAAGTCTATTTATAATTCATAAAATATGTGTTGATTTAAGGTAGGGTTTGATGTCAAAGTATTGAATTATAAGGAAAGTATAGCGAATTCAAATTAAGTTTGAAATCTGGGTTTTTAGTAAAAAGTAAAATATATTGAGTTAAAATTGGGTTTGAGATATCTTGGTTCTGAGATTTTAGAAAAGTATAAGATCATTGCAGACATGTCCGCGCATATTATCCGTTATATGATACTCAATCGTAAATCTACCAAAGAACGTAGCGTACAAGGGGGCCGTTTCACGTTAAATCCGTCGTGGCCTCACGTTGGCGTGGTGTGGAAGTTTGGAAAGTGGGATACCAGCTTAGGTGTTGCCTCTCCATCTGACCGTGGTTAAAATTTAAGAGAAGCTGTCCTCAGGTTTTCCCTTTGGGATTGGTTTTGGACCATCGTCAATATTCCGTTATGTTGCTGTAGTACGACTATAATTAATAATACGAAAATACTAAGTCAAACTAAGTCTTCAATTGGGTTGGAACTATTCGGAAATTTAATACTGGGCAGTCACTGTGTCTATTCACTTTCTCCTAAAAATTGATTGGACAAATAGTAAAGATTCAATTTAATGTGCAAACAAAGAATTTAATCTCTGGAATTTCTTTCTTTCAACATCCACTTCTGAAGAATACGGTGAAGATTCTAGTAAAAAATAACCATCGACGTTGTGATTCATTTATAAAATTTAATTTCCAGATATGAGTGGAAATTTAAGATTTTACTTTAAAACTCATCATACTGCACTTATAAAAAATACAAAATGAAATTATTATTGATTGAAAAGCTCCGATATCATAGTAGACCTTTACCAAGATTTATATCTGTGCGAGTTGAGTTTTTGAAGTCTTAAGGGCTTTATAGTCATGCGTGTATATGTCAGTTCATACGTTATTTTATTATCACTTTAATGTACAAGCACGCTTTAACATATTAGCGTCACAATATTTTAGAATAGTGATTTCAATAACACACATATTGGCTAGATAGCCATATCTATTGTTTGAAAGAATGTTTAGAAAAATTATACTAGTCAAAACATCAAAACCTGGTTAGAAATCATGCAGGGAAAACTGTAGGTTACATGATTGAAAGTTTCTTGCATGATCCTCAGATAGAGCCCTATTGATTGATTTCTTACACAAAAGACCATCTTATCATTTGGAATACATCTTGCTTGCAATGCAGTATAGCCGAATATGGTCCTTACACAACAGAAACCAACGAACTTGAAATGCGAGAGAATTTAGTCCCGTTAACTGTAAAATTTGAACCAAAGATAACGATCGAGTACTTTTTTACCGTTGTCTGAAACAGCTTTCAAACAAATATGCCCGTGTTACATCTGGCTTATATTTTATTCCGCTACTTTAACAAAAAATAACTTTTAACACAATAATTACGCCAAGCTTCCGAATTGAGATATTCTATTACATTATATCTTGCTAGCATGCGTTCGATGCTTTGGCACCTACATCACGATGTATTCTATAAATAAAAACAGAATCATTGGATTGTGAGTCAAATAATCCGGGCAAAATTTCTCCATGAATATTCTCCCCAGCACAAAAGATCAATATGTGCTTAGAGTGTAGTAGAAAAAGGACAGAACAAAAGACACAGACATAGAAGCACATAAAAAGAAAAATCTTAGAGATCATACTTTTTCTTCAGACAAACAAGACATTTATCTGAATCAGCAAGGTGGAACATGTTATAGTTAGACCTGAGTGACAATATGACCTATTCTAGGTTTAGCAACGAAAGTGGCAAATTTCGGGGGGGGGGACTGACTTTTCTGAAATATGTAAGGTAATTCTGATTTTACTAATATTGAACATTCAGAAGGGACGCGTATTTATTAAAATTTTATCTGCTGGTATATCTGATCGAGTAAAATCAAGTATTGTAATCTTTCAATGTTTTTCACATTATGCATCTTGCAAGAAAATGAATTAAAGTTTGATTGGAGATTGAATGAGTAATTATGTGAAATTGTAACATCCAATTCAAAAACCAATCTTTTTTTCTAAGATCAGCTTATTTCCCACTTCAACACTTTTAGTAGAACAAACTAAATCAAATATTGTAAGTTGGAAAATTTTAAGAAGTTATCACTTTAAAAATTTTAATAACTACCCTAATAAATTAAATAAAAGGTCGTAACTGGAAAAAAAATTAAGAGAAACTATCTCTCTCTCTGTCTCACTTTAAAAACATTAATCGTTACCCTAATAGATAAAATAAAAGATTTTAAGGAAAATATTAAAAAGGTATCGCACTAAAAACTTTAACCTTTTCCCTGATAAATTAAATAGAAGGTTGTAACTGGAAAGTATTAAGAGAGTATCATGTTTTAAAAAACTTTCTAAATGAAATTAAATACTGTAACTAAAAAAATTAAAAGGGTATTAAGTACAAAATCTTTTTATACGATAAAATGAAACCGTGCCTGCTTCAATTTGCAAATTGTAATTAACTTTTTAACGCAATGCATTTCTTTTTATCCATGCTAATAACATTTGGGTATGATTACATCAGTATTATTGCCCCTTTTATTTATTACCGATAGCAGGCAGACTTGTCTAACAAAATCTGAATCTTATCTATTCTTTTCGCATCGACATATCTCTTTTGCCTTTATATTTGCAATCGACTCACAATGTATCTCCCTGGAAGCCTTTCTAGCAGTATGTATCAATGCATCTTTATACATGTTCTATCATAATTGCTAAGGATATAGAAGGTATGTATAAATAGTGAGGGAAGAAAGTATATGTATACTGAGGATGAATAAGAATGGATGATATGATTAATACATTTTAATCGATTTTCGTAGAAGCATACTTGATATCAGAGAAAGTGTTTAAATCATGTCGTGTTGAATTTAGTTTTGCAAAGGACCGTTAAAAAGAAATTTTAACCGTTTTATATAGGATTTGTACCACTGAACTTCAATCTAAAAATACGTCGGAAAGAGTCAGAAAAAAAAAGTACCATAATAATAATGTTTGCCGAGGTATCTAATTTTAAAATTTTTAAAGTTCATCACCAAAACTTTTCAGATAATCCCCAGTTAGAGCAAATGAGAAACGACTTTGAATATTTTTGTAATTACTTTGACAAGCACTCTAAGAAAACATTAAATTCTCAAAAATAAAATGGTCAACACAGCTTGTAAATGAACTAAGCCAAGAAATTCAGCTTTGAATAAATTGTAAATATAGAAGTCTTAGGAACAATATTTATTTACTTTTCAGAAAGGCCTAAAAGCATTTTCTTGTTAAGTTCAAGTAAAAAAAAAATTTTATATTTAGTATTTTTATTTATTCTTTGAAAAAACCCTTGAAAAATAAATTATTCTATTATTTACCCATACGTTACTTAAATGTATGAAGACATTTTCAATCAGATATGAGAATCATTTTCGGATCGAAAATGTTTCTACGCATAATGCATTAAAAAGAAAATCACCTTAATCAATAAATAACAAATACCTTCAAAACATGCGATTTATTTACTGGAATCCATAGAAATCTAGATGACCCATATCAGTTCAAGAAAACAAATGGTTAGGAGAAGTATGTGCAGTCATACACATGGGACACAAAAGGATATAATTTGGTCATTGCAATATTCAGTAGTTTAATGTGTGACCACTATACAGTCTTAACAAGATCGTCTGCGCGAGTCGTCGAAAGAGCCGCGGTAGCTCAGTCAGTAGAGCGTCGGGCTCGCATCAGAAGGGTTGTGGGTTCTGTCCTCGGCGGAACCTGCTTTTCTTATGATTGCGAGATCGACGCTTCGACCTGGCTAAAGACCGTCGTGTTCACTAATGGTGACTGGGGCACGTTAAATAGGTCGTGGTCACGAAGTACCCCATGTTCCCATACCGAATCAATACCTCTGGGGGTACCTGATCAGGGGATTATCGTCCTCTGGGATCTAAATTACGATAGGTGTGAGTGAATGGATGTATGAAAGGGGCCTTCCTGTAAAACGGATGTGTCATGTATGTCGAGCAAAGTCGGACTTCCTCCCAATGGGGCTCAATAACATGGAAGGCGCACCCCCTCGCCTATTGCCGTCTTTGACGGTCATGGCACTCCTCTGGTCTGCCAGTGAGAAACAACAACAACAATAAGATCGTTTTGCTGTATTCTCTACCCAAGAAATCGTTGGTAAAATTTGTGAAAATATTTTAAATATTAATCGTGAGCAAGAGAAAGCGGTCTTATTACGAGTTTCAGTTTTAGTAAAACTTTCTTGGAAAATTAGAACACTAGATGTGTGAGTCCAATGAATGCTTGGACAATTTGTCCACAATGTATTTCTGTCTAATATCAACATAAAATGGCTCTTTCAAAGTCCTGTGGCCTAATCGTGGTGAGAGGGTGAAACTGGTATCACAGGCGAAGTACGTCGGGGGTGTTAACATCTCGTTGGGCCACCCAAAGCGTGAAGGCTGTGCTACTTTACCCGAACATAGGAAGGTAAACAGGTGGCTAAGTCTGACTGCTACAGAGATGGTTCCCAGATCTTATGATCAGTAATAGACACGTTCTACCCATCTCATGGACTTATGTAAGGAAGACTACCTGTCCTTACTTAAAAAGCAATTCCTGGGATAAGAAAGAAGATAATATGAAAATGAATCCACTCAATATATTGGAGTCATTTCATATTTTTACTTATTTGAATATCTATCAGTCAGTCCCTTGTGTACTATACAAAATTACTAATCAAAACCAGCAACATGGAGGCGATACCATAGAATAAAACATTGACAACAGAGAAACCCAGTAATTGCAAACACCATAAAGAAACTTCTCCTTTAATATCCCTCAGTAAATCTAAATATAGTAATTCGGATACTAAATCTGATGGTAGTGATTCGGTTAATAATACAGATGGGCAATATGTGAGAAGGACTCAGCACAATCCATACAGCTCCATTTAATGTTTTTACTTATTTGACTACCTCAGTTATTTTCACTATGCAAGATACTGATAAAATAAAGCAACATCCTCACGATTCCACAGAATAAAGCATCCAGGCAAAGATAATCTCAGCAATTTCCCCATAAGAAAACTTCTCCTTTAATCATCCGTAGTTATTCTTTTTCTACCCTCAACACCCCCAGCTGAAACCTGCTCTATAACCCTTTCTCCACCCGATAACAGCACGCCAGCACAATCCCCCGAAAATATCTCTTCTGGCGTTGTGCTGGCTAGAACGTGTGGTTTTGTTCTCAAGTGCCCAATTGATTAATACCCCCCGAACCCCAACTTGGATAAGAAACTTGCCACCCATTTATTGTCATTAGCCAAAGAAGAAGGGGATATTTCTCCAAGAAAAGGGGAAAATCTCACCTTTCCACATTCCCCAGTTGCCGAGGATTATTATTGATGAACTTCTGTTAGTACACTTGAAGCGCTTATGGAACGTGACAGTGATATGTAATAAGTATAGAATTCCGATGTTGTAGGCAGGCGGATTATTTCAGGAATCATATTCTTTGATGCACGAAAAAACAGTACTGAAAGGGCGGATGTTATTAAAAGCAGCTCCCGGCAGGTGGTTTCGAAAGTTATAAAAATTAGAGGTAATTACTGCTCTTGATAGAGGAAGATGCGCTGGGTTTTCTTTTTGGGTATTGCAACCTCAGTGTGCGTAATTATAGCATCAGGATGTCTGGAGAGATCACGGGATTTTAGCTAAATACATAGTTACAAAATTTGCGGAGATGTGTTGCGTTTTAATTGCAGTGGTATCATTATTTCTTTCTTTACGTGGTGGTGGCAGTTTTTAGAAAAAGTACTAGATTAATAAACGGAGGAGTGCGAGTTTGAAACAATGTCTATTCACAGACCGTCCTATATATAGTGCATGTTAAATCAGCTGTGACTTTAAATATCGTCACGTTAGTGTGGTATAGAATCTTGGACAATGGGGTACCAACTCAAATGTTGACCGTGGTTACAAACTACGAGGTACTGTCCTCGGATCTTTCCTTGGGAATTGATTCCGGACTCTCACGGATACCCCGTTGTGTCGCTCCATTGCGACGTTAAATCAACTACCTTTGTCCACAAATCCTTGAATTGTTGCATATCGATTCAAAATACGTTGGTTAATCACTCTACGATGTCATCTTATAGCAAAAACTACTTAATGGACAAAAAAAGAAAAATAGATTTTACAGTAAAGCTTTAAAGACTACTAATTTTAGGTGAGACCATTGAGACGTTGAATCAACTACCTTTGTCCACAAATCCTTGAATTGTTGCATATCGATTCAAAATACGTTGGTTAATCACTCTACGATGTCATCTTATAGCAAAAACTACTTAATGGACAAAAAAAAACAGATTTTACAGTAAAGCTTTAAAGACTACTATTTTTAGGTGAGACCATTGCGACGTTGAATCAACTAACTTTGTCCACAAATCCTTGAATTGTTGCATATCGATTCAAAATACGTTGGTTAATCACTCTACGATGTCATCTTATAGCAAAAACTACTTAATGGACAAAAAAAAAACAGATTTTACAGTAAAGCTTTAAAGACTACTATTTTTAGGTGAGACCATTGCAACGTTGAATCAACTAACTTTGTCCACAAATCCTTGAATTGTTGCATATCGATTCAAAATACGTTGGTTAATCACTCTACGATGTCATCTTATAGCAAAAACTACTTAATGGACAAAAAAAACAGATTTTACAGTAAAGCTTTAAAGACTACTATTTTTAGGTGAGACCATTGCGACGTTGAATCAACTAACTTTGTCCACAAATCCTTGAATTGTTGCATATCGATTCAAAATACGTTGGTTAATCACTCTACGATGTCATCTTATAGCAAAAACTACTTAATGGACAAAAAAAAAACAGATTTTACAGTAAAGCTTTAAAGACTACTATTTTTAGGTGAGACCATTGCGACGTTGAATCAACTAACTTTGTCCACAAATCCTTGAATTGTTGCATATCGATTCAAAATACGTTGGTTAATCACTCTACGATGTCATCTTATAGCAAAAACTACTTAATGGACAAAAAAAAACAGATTTTACAGTAAAGCTTTAAAGACTACTATTTTTAGGTGAGACCATTGCGACGTTGAATCAACTAACTTTGTCCACAAATCCTTGAATTGTTGCATATCGATTCAAAATACGTTGGTTAATCACTCTACGATGTCATCTTATAGCAAAAACTACTTAATGGACAAAAAAAACAGATTTTACAGTAAAGCTTTAAAGACTACTATTTTTAGGTGAGACCATTGCGACGTTGAATCAACTAACTTTGTCCACAAATCCTTGAATTGTTGCATATCGATTCAAAATACGTTGGTTAATCACTCTACGATGTCATCTTATAGCAAAAACTACTTAATGGACAAAAAAAACAGATTTTACAGTAAAGCTTTAAAGACTACTATTTCTAGGTGAGACCATTGCGACGTTGAATCAACTAACTTTGTCCACAAATCCTTGAATTGTTGCATATCGATTCAAAATACGTTGGTTAATCACTCTACGATGTCATCTTATAGCAAAAACTACTTAATGGACAAAAAAAAAACAGATTTTACAGTAAAGCTTTAAAGACTACTATTTTTATGTCATGTCAACAAGCATTTTAAAAATTGCATACGAGCCACGTTAGCTCAGTCAATAGAGCGTCGGGCTCGTATCAGAAGAGTTGTGGGTTCTGTCCTCGGCGGAGCTTGCAATTCTGATGATTGCGAGATCGGCGCTTCGACCTGGCTAAAGACAGTAGTGTTCACTAATGGTGACTGGGGCACGTTAAATAGGCCGTGGCCACAAAGTACCCCATGTTCCCATACCAAATCAATACCTCTGGCGGTACCTGATCAGGGGGTTATCGGCCTCTGATTGGGATCTAAATTACGATATGTGTGAGTGAATGGATGTATGAAAGGGACCTTCCTGTAAAACGGAAGTGTCATGTATGTCGAGCAAAGTCGGACTTCCTCCCAATGGGGCTCAATAACATGGAAGGCGCACCCCTCTCGCCTCTTGCCGTCTTCGACGGGCTTGGCACTCCTCTGGTCTGCCAGTGTTGGCATAAGAAACAACAACAAAAATTACACAAACAAATTGAATCTAAATATTTTTATAGTGAGTTACTTTTCGTGTTCAATATTTCATTACAGATTTTGGAAGAAGTGCAGAATTGAGGGAAAATTCAAATTACATCTGTATGAATGGCATCATTTGAAAGTAACAGAAATATGCTTTTATCAACCTCCATTTCATTATCATCAAACATTAAAGGGTGTCCCATGTTGTAATTGATATTATCATGAAATATAGTATTAGTTTTTACATTTCTGAACAAGTCAGTGAATTCCACTTTCGCCATCGTTCTTCCAGGACAGCAATAAGGAAAAAAAGTTGGCAATAAGTCTCATTCAGAATTTCCTGCAAGCAATTTCATACGCTTTATTTTCATGATCCCAAGATCAAAAATAGATCATTTACGTGATGTCCATCCCCCGAAGAATGTCCAAAAAAAAGTCAGGGATAATCAGGAATGTCCTTAAATGTCACCCGAAATATTACAGTATTTGATTGAGATTATCCATGCTGTTAGGTTGGTTGTTGTGGTAGTCAGGGTAGATCTTATTTATTCTCAGATATTTCATAGCTTTGGTGAGACTAGTTCTAAGTCTTGATAACATTGTCGGATCTTCTCTACAAAACTTTAATTTGGTTGTTATTTCAGGTCTTTGATATCTGTACAAATTGCGTTTCGGTGCGCTAACCCATACTTTTCTTTAATCCGAAAGGAATCTACTTTTCAAAAGTCAACGCGAGTTTCCCTCTAGAAAATTTAAGTTTCATCTGGCCATAGGAAATCTTTCCACTATTTCTCTTCCCGATATTATAATTTGGAAAAGAGTCGTGTTGGCCCGTTGGAAGAATAGCGTATTCCCAGCCTGAGGGATGCGAGTTCGAAACCAACTGATAGAAACGGGAATAGTGCAGAGAGGGCTAGTGTACGTTAAATATGCCTTGGTGACAAATATCCTGACGTTACTGAGTGTGGAAGTTTTTAGAGTGTCGTTACCTCGCCATCTGACCATGGTTCAAAATTATGTGGTGTTATCTTTGGATCTTTCCTTTCAGTTTGATCCCGAACCGTGGCCTATATCCCGACGTGTTGCTCCAATGCGACGATTATAAAAATATCACACTCAATGTGTAAAGAAATTCACGTGAAATATACATGGAAATATCTTGAAAACTCGAGAGCTCTTGGTTGGTGACTTTTGGAGGCGATTTTTGGGGTTGGTGTTACGGATCCTCCGGCTGCTGTTGCGGGATTAATGTCGTTTTACTCCTACTGTCTTAAATGTTTTGTTTTATATCTGTATTTTGCTTTTTGATGGTGTTTAGGGGAGTATCTGAGCACTTTTCAGCCTGATGCAGCTCATATGTAGAAAAACCCAAATAATGATGTCTGAGTCAGGCACCTCCATGATGACGCCCTGATCCACTAACATTTCTTCATTTTATTACCACTTCCTTTAAGTAATTATTTTGAATTTTCTGTGTTCTTGAAATTACATTGCTTACCATGCTATGTCTGAATATATGTAATATATATATACTAGCCACTGCTTGGCCAGCTCGGTGTTGCCAGTGCTCGTGGTGTAAGTTATTAATCTGGTGTAAAATTATCTGCCAATTTCAAATCCGTTGAAATTTTTAATCTGTCTTTAGCGATTCAGATTTTACGAAAAAGAATAAACAACCCCAGTCAAAACGTTTTTATTTTTTGCTCTCAAACCCTGAAATGACATAGGACAGGAAATGTAATCTGTTTCTTTCTTTAACGCGAAGGGCAAAATATGCAATTTGTTTCACGTGACGTCACAAATTCTTGCTAAAATATAAAACATATATTCAATTTAAAAATTATTTATTTAAAGAAAATCATGTTTGTAGGTATGAATCTAAAGTACAATTTCCTTCAGATTTCAAATCCGTTGAAAATTTTCCTCTACCTTTAACGGTCTGGGAGATAGAAAAAAGAACTGTGACTCCAGTTAAAAGATTTATGGTCGGGCTGGAAAATCATTCCTCCGCGCAAAATCAAAGCGGAAACGACAAAAATAATTTTCTAAGCGTTCTACGCGATAAGAAAAACTTGACATGTCTCCAAGGCTGATGTCTAGGTCACGAGGGTAGAAAAAGTCAAGATTGGGGTATTCCTTCTTTCGCAAAAGAAAGGAGTTGAAAAACCCGATGGAAAATAAAACTATTAAATTCATTTAAAAATCTTTTAGATTGAATTTTAAAATTCGCCGCGAACCAAAAATTGCAAAAAATTCGGACTATCTGTATGCCAAATCTCATTGCTGTATCATGCAATCTCATGCAAATCTCATTGCATATATATATATATATATATATATATATATATATATATATATATATATATATATATATATATATATATATATATATATATATATATAAAAATATATATATATATATATATATATATATATATATATATATATATATATAAAAATATATATATATATATATATATATATATATATATATATATATATATATATATATACTCGTGGTTCTAGACGCGCGCGCGGTCTGTTGCTGTGTGCTAATACAATGTGGTCATCTGTAACCAGTATGCACTTCACCATTCACTGTGTAACACAGATCCAACTGCAACTTTTACTTCTTTGAGAGAGACATTTGGTAAAACGCGATACTTCGACACTAAAATGTCTGAAATACGAACGCGTACGGACACAATGAAAGGAGAAGAAGAGTACACATGCTCTTAATGTATATTTTGTACCAAGGTACTAAAACATGTGACAGAGCTTAAGGTATTGTTATATATATTCTGTCAGATGACTCCTATTAGTTTTTGATATATTTTTACATGTATCAATATTTCAACGTAATCTGTTTGCAATTTGAAACTGATAAATTCGATATTGGATCCCATTGTCATTGAAAGTTGATAAATAGTTGACATTTGAGTATTTTGACGAGATATCTCGTTGATCGAAGTGTGACCAACTTTTATAATCGGTAGAAAACTGGACCTCAAAATATTACCGATGTTTTTATGATGACGAGTTCAAGATCTGGTCAGTTTTTTTCTAATCATGATATACATCTTTCATTACGATCTAGTCAGATTCAAAATGACGAAATATCCCGTCGATTTAACCAACAGGAGGGGTATTAGACCTCAACGAGAAATTCGACATCCAATTACACCTTCAACACAAACAACCCATAATGAGGTTTTTGACACGAATACGTGTTTAAAATCGGATAGCACAGGGGTCATGCATGAAAAATTAAGCGTTTCAAAACAGCCCTCCAACTGCTTAGTCTAGATCTGCTTTAAAACTAGAAGTATTAAGAAGATAAATATAAACAATTAGTATATAAGTAGAAGCAATTATTCAATCTACAAAGGTTGTTCAATAAAGAATTATCATATTTTTTTTTAATGTGACTAAAAAATCAAGAAAAATAAAATTCATATTGAATGTGTAGCGGGATAAGTGGAGAGTAGATAGCGCAAGTTTTACGGTCATGACGTCATTGTTCAGGCCTTGGCAGACGGCCAAGGACGCATAGTTTTACTTTCTTCTATGGCAAAAAATGATGGTACACGCGAAGTGCAATACACAGCATTGAAATTTTGCTTTCGCCTTAAAAAATCGTCAGTTGAAGTCTATTTGATGCTACAGGAAGATTATGGGGAGAGTCATGTGTGTTTCCCATCTTCCATATAGTCTTGATTTAGCAAATTATATGTCGAAACATAAATTTAAAAAAAATTATCCAGATAAAGAAATAATTTGATTTATCGCTCTTTTGACAGTTGTCAATTTCCACTATAAGTGGCGTGCTGAAATTGTGCTATTCGAGTAACATACACTTACATTTTGGTATCACCATTCAACAAAAAATGTTGAAATCTTGTGGTTTAAGCAAGCCTTCTTGTTGATAGTATCTATTCATTATAAAGTCAACTACGTTTTTTAGTTAGTATGATTTTAATTATGCAGCTGGAACATGCCCGATGAATTGTGCGTTGCAAACTTAATAACTTGTGATAGTTCGTAGCCTACTTCTCGCCGTCTTTACCCCATACTTAGGGTCATTTTTTTTGTTACAATATTTAACCATCAAGTGTTTCGACGAGGTTTCTCGTCCAAGATCTGGTAATTTTCGTTTCTGACAAGATATCGTGTCGAGAAAAAAATGCCCTATACATCAAGAGGAATGAAAATCAAAATATTAAAAACGAGTTGTACCTTTATTCAAGCTGAAACCGGTTAGCTACCGGTTTTTTACTAATGGCTGGGCAGGGAAAATTTTGACGCAAAGATTAACAACTAGACAGGTAAGTTGTATTGCACATCTATTCGCTGGTCATACATACAAACTGCTTCTTTTTTCCTCGACTTCCTCATAGTGCTGCATCTGCAAAATTTTGTGAAGCTATCGAAACGAAGAAAAAAAAATGAATTGACAAAACGCCTCGTTTTACCTTTTGACTTTCCAGTAAGCAAGCCATTGAAATGTACCGAAATTGACTTGCATATATTAATGAATACTTCCCTAAGTTTTAAAACCGAAACGCACGAAACTGCTCTGATCAGTGCTGACCTGATCGTTGCGGTTTTTCTACCATTTTAGGTGAGGTTGTAGACGAGGGGTCATTTCATGGTTCCTTGGGGGAGTGGTAAGAATTCAAAAGTCTTTCATTCACACTTGACAAAAATGTACTGCTTTTTCACGGGGTACATTTAGAAAATTTATTTTTCGCAAGAAAAGTCAATAATTCCCTTGATATACGACATTTCGTATATTTTGAGGTCACCGCATGAATATCGGCCGTACAAACTACATCTTTCGCACTAACAACTTCAAAATGCTGCATTTGCAAAGTATTGTGAAGCTATCTCGCGAAAAGAATGAGGAATAAAACAAAGCGACATCGATAAAACTATTCGCTTACCTTTGGACCTTCAAGTACCCACAACTAAATAAGCAAGCCTTTGAAATATTCAGAAATCGACTTAAACACCAATTTTATTCACAGAATATTTCTTTTTTTTCCGAAGAAAAGTAAACAATCCCGTGATTTCCGCAATCCCACTTTATGATCTCAACACCGCATGAATATCGGACGACAAAACCCTCGCAACAAAGATCAGAAACGTCCAAGACCAATGCAACTTGATCGATGAAAGTATCTTCTAAAATCTTTAAAATACCAACACAAAAGATTGGCTCATCCAACAACAGCAAGCAAAAAGAGCCGAATACTTTAAACTACGAGAGTGGAAATCTTTTCTAAAGGATTAGAACTTCAGGAAAGTAGACAAATAAGTTCCTATTTCCGAAGGCCGCCGCAGAACAAAGACGTCGACGCGACTCCTTAGAAGGAGGGTTGAGTTTCTTGTTACCCTGGAGCCCAGATCAGAGGACTTTCGAATTCTTCAGCTCTAAATCTCCTTTTTTTTCGAGTCGGATAAAGCTAATAAAATACAATCTGAGGAGAAAGAATGTTGGAGCTATTACATAAACACACTAGCGATTCATTTGACAGCGAATATTCAACGATGTTTTGTGTTTTGTATTAACCACTTACTTTTTGTTCAGTAACTGAAATAAACATTTTTTGCTATTATTTTTTCGAAAGACTTGTTTTTATTTGAAAAATAATTTATTGGGTTCATGATTTCAAACATCTTTTTCATAACTGATCTTAGAGTGGGGTATTAGGTAATATTTAAGTAAGATATTTTGTAAATAAGTAGTTTTTTAGCAATGATATTGAATAGAAGTTAAGTGATCAATTACATAATCCTTTCACACAAGAGATTACTTTAATGACACGTATTCATCGATGTTTCTTGTTTTGTATTCTGTCATTTATTATTTGCCGTATGCTTGAAAAAAAATGAAGTCCATTATTTCTTTAGTAAATGTATTTTTCTTTGGAAAGTATTCCTTAGGGTTTGAAGCTTTAAGCGCCATTTTTAAAATTGATTGCTGAATGTAGAATTATTCTGGCATTTCCTCAAAATATTTATCGTAAACTCTTGTAAATAGGTCGTTTTAGAATGATATGCTATCCTAAAAACAAAATGATTCAACTGTTACACAAGCCATTCGCTTAAACAATTCCTTATTTAAAAAATTTAAAAATCTTTAAAAAGCATCAGGAAATTAAGCACAAATGCACAACTACAAGATCGCATGTATTGTGAAGCAAAAAATATTTTGATTGTATTATAGATCTGACTGATCCCCCTAAGGGATCCTGAATTAAAATCGTAATCTTGAATGCGCTTTTGTGATGAAATCGATTTATTTGCTGTTTCTAGATACTAAAGTGAATTTAAATTAGTACAATTTTGATTATGTGCCAAAGAGGAATAAAAACCAATGTTTGGAAATTTCTAAGAAATGGTATGTGAAATATTAGCAGTCGTTTAACTTCAGTAGTGTAATATTGAATAAAGTGTGTGTAGAAGTTGGACAGAAGGCAAAAATATGCTCAGCTGATAACCGTATAAGGCTGCGTATCAACTACAACCGTTAACTCTATTCTCCATTATTTCTTCTCCGCAAAAAACAACTCACTACAAATCCTATTAAGCTCTCGCCGACCAACCGGTATAGTGGTTAAGGTGTTAGCCTCTAGATCGGAAGGTTCCTGGTTCGAATCCGGGTCCGGGCATGGATTTTTGTAAGCGTATGATGTAGAGGCGGCTGGTGCACCTTAAATCTGTCGTGGCCAAAAGTCCTCACGTTGGGTTGGCGTGGAAGTTTGGAGAGTGGGGTGCCAGCTCAGATGTTGCTTCGTCATCTGACCGTGGTTCAAAATTACGAGGTGTTGTCTTCGGATCTTTCCCTTAAGGGACTGATCCCGGACCGTCGTCAATAGCCCGTTGTGTTGCTCTAGTACGACATTAACTAAAATTACCTTACCTATTAAGCTCCAAGTTAAAAAAGAAGCCCAAAATGTGCAATTGCACTCAATCCTAGAAACTGTATACATGTTCAAAATTCTGTCCAATAAATTTATATCAAGGCTGAGCTTATCTCTACTATTATAAAAAGAAGTGTTTGTTTGTGCGCTGTATCCTGACGAATCTATGGCAGTTACAATAATGAAATTTGGCTAATACGTAGTCCTATTTTTTGTTGCGCTTTTTGTGTCCAGCCCGAATTTTAAAATTTAATCTAGAACATTTTAAAATAATTTTTATTAGTTTTTTAACCTTTCTTTTTTTTTTCAGGAATGTGACGTCACCCTTAACTTGAAAGAAGAAGTGAGTCTATAAGCGAGTCCCCTGACGTCACAAGCGTTTTTTGACCGAATGACTTTGGAATCATGCCAAGTTATGCGATTTTAGCGTCTTATGATTTAAGTTGTATATAATAAACCATTCAAGGCCATCATGGCGTTACCCGTGAAGTTTGTTTTCCGAGCAAACAAAATGGGAATACGTAGCAACCACCGGGGTCGGAGAGAGTCAGACTTGACCTTATGAACTCTCATGTAGCTACTCATCTCCGTGCTAGCATGTAAAATATAAAAATATAGTGAGCATTGGTAACCTATTGATCTGTCCAGGATAATGTGATCAAAATTAGTAGTAACGAGACTCTTAGACTACATTCGTCTTCTGCTGTGTGGAACCCAACAGTTCTAATCCATCTAGGAGACTGGGTAAGATTCCCATCCATTGATCGGCGATGTTGTTGTTGTCTTGTCCATGGATAGAACACTTCAAATAGGGCCATGCACGGTCCACACAATCTCAGCTATTTTAAGGCAATTGTCCGAGTACAGGTCCTCCAAGGGAGAGTCACTAATTTGTTGAATGCTCGCCAAGATGGCCGGGCAAGAGAGGACGTGTTCGGGACTTAATTCTGTATCACAGTTTTTACAGCTGGGATATGTTCTTGTTCCATCCGGCTGAATTTTCATTCCCCCAAGGTGTCCAGTTCTCAGTCGTACTATGGTTTTGGCAAGTGATCTGCTTGTAGTTAGTTCACAGATCTGATGTTTCAACTTGATGGTCTTGTAACTAGACTGACGATAGACTGACGATATCACCATTTTTGTCACCAATTTACAGAAATTTGGATTCGCACACCTACGCTGTTATATATTCTACGCTGTTATATTGCCAATCGAGGCGATTAAACACCAAATCAATCAGTCATAGCGAAGTCACGTGACTACTAGTCGACTTGGTGGTCACATTTTTTGAAGCTCCTTTCAATAACAATTCTCAATTGCTCATATTTACAGTCTACTTATATTTTACAACGATAGTTGAAGGTATTTATTGTGCATGACAAATTACATTAACGAATCGCATTAAGAAGCCATTCGAACCTAAGAATTACATGGCAGACATTTAACTGTAAAAATCAAGTATGCTAGAATAGGAACCTACATTGTGAGCAAGATGTAGGTTCCTATTCCAGCTTTTTCATTCAGGTTTTATTGAAATTATATATTATACTTTTGCGATCCAAGAATTTTGTGAATTGTAATTTGTTTATGGGATAACTTATTTTTTTGTTACTAACTTATATTTTTTAGCCTGCGGGATACATATGCTTCCATGGACGCTAAGCCATCGGAAACTAATAGCACCACTGTACATAAAGAGCCGAATAAAAGCGACTTCGCATGTACTTTCATATTTGATACCTAGTTATCTACATAAAAACCAGGAAATAAAAAATATCTCGGAGTGAATAATGACGTTCAACTGCTTGCCCGAGAGAGAAAAGAGATGGAAGATTCGTTCGACCCTCAGTTTTCTTTCCGAGGACGCACAATCGAACATCTGTTTCACATATCGGCCGTTTCTTCGCTTTAAGTACTCAGATAGTTGAAGAAAAGGGGAGAAACTTTCCAGACATCAGCCGAGCAGAAGTTTCTCATTTCTCTCAGTCTATGGCAGAGGGTCGGTAGAGGTATCTGGAACTATTGTCTGTACAATGCGGGATCGTGCTGTCAGATAAGCTGGCGCTCCTCCAAGATTGGCAGATTGCCGGGATGGATGGCATGTGATGACTCTCCCAAATGACCTGTTTTGACTCGCGGGGGTGATCCATCATCTATGCAAAAGCCTCCACGCGGTGACCCTCCAGATAAGGGAAAAATTGAGACCTTACCTCTAATTAAGTTCACGGTTGTCGTAGATAGCCACGACACTGTGCGCTATCGCGAGTTGGCAAGTGACTACGGAATCTAATGGAGCTCATGGAGCTGGTCATTTATAAAATGTTGCAGTATCGATTGTGGTTGAGTGATACATTCCGGAAAACATAAAAGGTACCTCTTATTGGGTTCATGGTTGTCATATATCAAGGTTAATACTCTAGTCTATAAACCTTGATCCTAGATAGCCTCGTAACTACGTACACTGTCGTATGTTGCAAGTGACTACGGAATGTAATGGAGCTCATGTGGATCTTCATTCATAAAATATTGCCGCACTTTCATTAGGTGATACGTTTCGAAAAGCAATCAAAAGTACCTCTAATTGAGTTCACGGCTGTCATATATCAAGGTTAGTACTCTAGTCTATAAACCTTGATCATATATAGCCTCGTTACTGCGTACACTGTCATATGTTGCAAGTGACTACGGAATGTAATGGAGCTCATGTGGATCTTCATTTATAAAATATTGTTGCAATTTCATTGGGTGATACGATTCGAAAAGCAAAAAAAATTACCTCTAATTGGGTTCACGGCTGTCATATATCAAGGTTAATACTCTAGTCTATAAACCTTGGTCATATATAGCCTCGTTACTGCGTACACTGTCGTATGTTGCAAGTGACTACGGAATCTAATGGAACTCATGTACCTGATCACTTGTAAAATGTTGCAGTATAGATCATAGTTGGATTGGATTGAACGCCCTAGGATGACACTGTTTCCCCTGTACGGCTTACAGCTGTATAGTCTGCCTTACGGAGGATATTTGGGGATAAGGGAGAGCTGACCAAGCCACAATGTATACATAAAACATTTAGGTACACCAAAGGGGAAAAGCAAGTGAAGGGCAGAACATGTAAGCACAAAAATACCTAATGACAAAAGAAGAGGATGACAAAGTTTGAAAGATTGACACAGAACAAAATGAAAAAACAAAAACGAAAAAAGGACATAAACATAAACAAAAAACAAAATCAGAACAAACAAACATAAAATAATTTTCAAAAAATAATAATAATGTTAAATCCAGAAATCAGAACTTAAAAAAAACCCAGCCAAAATGACATATATAAATTTCGAAAGAAAATAAAAGCTATTTTGAGAACTTTCGACATGACTTCTCATCTCTGACAGATGTAATCAATGTTGGAGCTGAGAAATTCCATTACTTTAATTATTTTGTGGTGGCAGTGTCTGTTCTTTGAAGTATTTTGGCACCAATGTGAATTGTGTTGCAGAGAAGGTTTCAACAAATGCCACTGACTTGTGAGATCACAGTAAAAAAGGTAGTGGATGTGATCACTTTCTCGGCCGCAGATACACACCGCACTAGTTCGAAGGAAGAAACGTTCTAGATATGCCGGGAATGGTCCATGGTCTGCGAAAAATTGTACCAGCTTTGAGTTCTGGTATTGTAGGTAGGTTGAAATCTTCAATAAGAATTGATGAGTGCATCTTGCTTTGGTAGAAGCATCCCATTCTGCTTGCCATTGGTTCAAGATCAATGCAACAATAGAACTTGATAATTTGCACCCAGGCCACTTTAGACTGATTGTTTAATGAGAGATCCCATTTGCTGCAGATTTCGCAATTAAGTCTGCTTGTTCATTTCCCTCAATAGCTGCGTGTGCTTTAACACGTGAGACGTTAATTTGGGGTATTTCAGCGGCTTCCAGCAGTTTTTCTTTGACCTCATTGTCGATCTGGTTGTGGGAGAAGAGATTACAAAGAGAGGCGATACTTGATGCACTGTCGGTCATGATGTTGGCTGCTATTCCCTCTGAAACACAATAGTAGACTGCTTCCTTATGATCAAGCAGTTCAGCTTGGTATACAGAGTTGCAAGGATGTAGGGTACTAGCCCAACTATGAGATACGTTTCAAAAAACATGAAAAGTAACCCTAATAAGATTCACGGTTGTCATAAATCAATATTAATACTCTATTCTATAAGCCTTAGTCATAGATAGCCTTGAATCTGATTACTATGCCGTTTGTTGTCAAATCACTGCATAATCAAATGAGGCTCATACAGCTGGTCATTTATAAAATGTTCCTCTCTCAATCGTAGTAGAGTGAAATATTTCGAAAATCATAGAAAATAGCTCTAATCAAGTTCATTGACAGTCATAGATAGTCACGACACTATACGATATACAATGTTGACAAGTAGCTGCAGAATACAATGGTTGGTTGTGTTTTTTTAGGGGAAGGAGGTATGTCGTAAAGTCCATAGCTGGCCAAGCTGCACCAGAGACACAAGACAACTTCAAATAAAAAAATCGAAATCCAAACAGGCTTATGTAGGTGGTCATTTAAAATGTTACATATGACGAAAAAACAAGAATAAACATTAGTCAAACGGAACTCTACATGTATGCTCGCTGAAACCGCAAGACAGCATGACGAGAAAAACAATAATCTATATAAATAAGAATGGAGTGTTTGTTTGTACATTCAATATTTTCGACCCATTTCAAGTTTTCTATCCGTTTTGGACCCTTCTGATGCCGAATCCGCCTTTTTCTCGTTTGGTGTCTGTCTGTCTGTATGTTGTGCCCTATACACGTCCACGCGGTTTAAGATATTTTCATGGAAATTTGCATACAGTGAGTACTTATCTTGATTTAGTGAGTGGAATTGGTTGCGAAAGTCTGTCTGTCCGTCTTTCTGTTCTATGCTCGATTTTGTGTTTGTGTGTTTGTGTAGACATCACATGAATTGTATTCCAGATATTTGATTGCATTGTATTTTATTTTATACATTATCTATTAATGTAGTGAAGGCAATATTAAACATTTCTTTATTGTTATATTTAGACGAGTTCCATGCTAAAACACCTGAGTAAGTATACTTAAATCAACCATAATTTGATAGTTTTGGAAAAATTGGAATGTCTATTGAATATTACGATTAATTCGATTGCTTTACCAGTACTGCTGAAAAAGTAATTATTCTTCAAATTTTTTTTATTTTTTTTTATGGAATTTCATCTCTGATACGTCATTTATTTCGAGTCTTATTTTTATTCTTTGCGCAATGAAAACGATTTCCGAATATTTGGGACAGACGATATTTTTCAATGGAACGAGAATGAACACGATCGCGCGAGCAGTGATATTTTTTCTGGTTCTTTCGCTCTGAATTAATTTCACATTTCTAAATTTTGTACACTTTTAGTTGTAAGTTGTGGCAACTGTGCGAGATCAAGAGATAAAATTGAATCACAAATTAATATCTTTCGAACAATTTTTTACGACATCTTTTATTTTGTTTTACTTCGCTGTTTCCTGTTTTAAATATTTATTATTTTAATAAATGTGTTTTCCTTCTCATCACACCCAACAGCACCACAAAGTATTAGACTTGAAAATGTTAGGTAAGTCAGCATAAATTTTCAGTAAATTTTAAAATGGAGTTATACCATTATTGAAAGAATAATGCCGTTATTTAAAGAATAATGCCGTTATTTAAAGAATAATGCCGTTATTTAAAGAATAATGTCGTTATTGAAATAATAATAATGTTTAAAAATCCAAACTAGAACTTTTTCCAACATTAAAAAATTTGTTGTAGTAATGACAGGAGAAGATTGCAAAATTTCACAATGTCGCATACCGGAGGCAAGAGTGCCACAGGTAAAAAAATATTGTTTTGTTGACTATGAGTGCGAGAGCACTCGCCGTAAATCGTAATTTTAATTAATTGAGTTGCACATGAAAACAACTTAAGAAAGGGAATTCCAAATCTTCCTATAAATCGTCTTTTATAGTTGTAACCTTAGTATCACCTTTCGTCTTTTTGTAGCTTTGTCATACGGCAATTGTGCGATGTATGTGAAATGTATTACATGAATGGATATGCATGTGTAGGATTTGTGTCCAAAGTAAGTTGTAGAAAATATAAAGATGGCGAAAGGTGTTAAAATAAATTTTTACTCTACAAAAAACGTAAGTCATTATATATTTTGATTATCTTTTCAATCTAGAGTAAACGAATTCAAACCGAGTAAGGTCGGGTAGTTTGCTAGTTCAAACATAAAAATCAAAGGAAAATGTTGAGAATATTTCAAAGAATGAAGTGGTGCTGGTGGATCAAGAAAAAAATATTTTAAATATTCGTCAAATATACCTATGATTTTTGTTATTGAATTATTATGTACGAATATATATATATATATATATATATATATATATATATATATATATATATCTATGTGTGAATCAAGAATTGATTACATAGGACTCATAAAACATTGGATACTTCAATTAAAAGGTTCTTATAAAATTTAAGGATTTTGCCTATCGAATTAATTGCATCATGCAATTGCGAGAACGTATATCAGCTAAACTAATTTTATCCGCACTTCAGATTACAAACGTCACGAATAAGTAATCAGCCAGTCAAAGGGAAGTAACCATGTCGAGTTCGGAGCTGTCTTCACGTAATCAAACTTATCCACCTGTACCAGAGTGCATTGAAATTTCCATGAAGTGCTTCAAATAGGGAGAATTTCGGTTGGATTCAGAGCGGCACCTGAAATTCCTTTAAGGATATTCAGATAGGATGAGTGACCAAAGACTCCATCCATTCCCAGTGCAGAGTACCTGCAGCTTTTCAATTGAGTCTGGCATTTGCCTAACAAATAGTTGGCATTGCTCCAGATGATATTCGCGTAACGGGTTGGTGAATGAAGAGATTTCACACGCATTCACTCCCTATGTTTCAGCTATTTCCCAGATGGCATATTCGGAAATTGATAACCACTGCTTTTGCGTGCTCTACTTTGATGATCGTGACGGCGACAAGAATATTTAAATTTTTTATGGATACAACATAGAAGTTTATTCATAGTTGTTAGTGTTGTCCCCGCGTTCTATTTTTAACACACCCAAAGTATCACTTGAACTACCAAATGGTGGCTGATAGGCACTTTTATAATTTTAAATATTCATTTCCTTTACTTTCCATTGGGTTTCTCAGTAATGAGCATTGAGGCTTCTATCCGTACTGTTCCGCCATTAAAAAAAAATACTTTTCTTTCCTATCTAAATGCTTTATTACGTATACTTTGTTAGAATATATATCACTGCATTAAATATACTTATATATATATATATATATATATATATATATATATATATATATATATATATATATATATATATATATATATATATATATATATATATATATATATATATATATATATAGTATTACAGTTACTTATACCTACTTTCATTTTAATCTATATGATTTTGTGATCAACAGGATTGCTTTCTGCTATAAACTCATGAACAACAGCCTAAGTAAAGACGTACCGACTAATGTTTAAAAAGTTCAAAGTACATAGTTGTATGAACAGTTTAGTAAACGACTACAAATTTGTTGGTCTTACTTCACCCAGCTTTTGGCTAGGTGAATCCCTTTTGTAGTTTTGACGTCATAGCAGTACTATCCATAAAAATACAGACTGATAAGTGCAAAGTTTATGCTTTTAGGAAGTCGAAAAGTTAATGAACTTCCGCAGATAACCAGTTACATGAACGGAACACTTTCTAAAAAAGCTAAATGTAGATGACACTAGTGATTCATATGTACGCTACCCTAGAATAATGGACTACGCAGCAAGATGTGATGGTATACTGGAAATAATACATGTTTTAATAGGGGTGGTCCCCTACGTGCTGCAATTACACTAGCAGCCGTTCTGGGCATATTTTCAACAAGGTTTTGATACATGGCTATGGGTATTTGTGTCCATTCCTGCAGCACGAATGTCGCTAGCTCAGCTGTAGATTTTGGACGTGGTTCCCTGGTTTGTAAGCGTCTTCTAATTCCTATCATAAATGTTCTATGGGGCTTAGGTCGGGACTGTGGGCAGGCCAAGAAAGACGTTCACATCCATATCTTGATACCACTCCTTGACAGAGGCTGCAACGTGGCACGAGCGCTGTCGTCCTGGAAGTAACATTCGTCCATTTCGTAAAATTACTAGAGCGTAGGAAGAACCTGACTATCCAAAATGTTCATGCAGGCGTTGGCCTTGACCATGAACAACATGTAAAAGTCCCATGCCATACTACGAAAAACACCCCCAAACAAGTAATCGGATTTTATGCAAATCCGCTGGCGTTCGGTCCATTATTGGACGGTAGTGTATATTCCATATTGGATAACAAGAAGTAAAATCCTCGTATTCCGGTTGTATGCTTGCTTATAATGTAATTTCCTTTCACATGGATTACAATTTTTGGTCCTTATCATTTTTCAATTTCCTGAAATCTTACACATCTCAACCGCGGTAGCCCGGTTGGAAGGGTAACGGATTATCAACCGTAGGGTTACGAGTTGGATTCAACCAAAGATCGTCTTGTACGATAGGGGTTGGTGTATGTTAAATCTGTCGTGACCTCAAATGTCATGTTGGCACTGTGTGGACGTTTGGAGAGTGGGGTGGCAGCTCAGGTGATTGTTCTCGTCATCTGACTGAGGTTCAAAATTACATAGTGTTGTCCTCGCATCTTTTCCTTCGGGGTTGTTCCCGGTTGGTGTTGGTTATCTATTGCCCACAGTGTTGCTCCAGTGTGACGTTAACTAGAATACCTACCTACCTATTTAAACTTTTTAATTTCTTTCTATATTCTTATAAAAACTAATCTGCCAACTCTTTGTTTATGCCTGGGATGAAAATGTTAGACGGGAGTGATATTTCTCGCTTCTTTTTCAACATTAAAATGATGGTATTTCTACAAGTTGGCACACATTTCGTTCATTAACGTGAAATGATGACTTTTCTTATGCATTTAATGGGGCGCTCTTACGAATAATGGGATATTTCACATAGGAATTTACGGTTAGTCTTAAAGAACATTAAGAGAACCAACCCTTTTAATGTTTAGAAATATTTATAACGCTACTTCAAAGTTAACGTTTCAGATAGTCCCATTAAATGCTTGATTTGTAATGTACGTCATAAGTATGTCGTATGTCATGGGTTATGACTCATAACCCAACCACCGACAAGCTTCTGCATCATTCTGTCTGAATAGTTGAATAAAATCTTCATTTTTTTATACAAGATAATATCCCATTGAGTGATTTTTGCAAATTACTTTGACAGAATCGTATAAGTGTAAAGGTATTAGCAGCTACCATTTCCTGGTGAAGATAATTTATAGGCTATTTATTAACCACGCCACGTTTATTTTAAGCAGACGTTCATCTATTACTATTTAGTCAATCTTTTTTACATTGGAACCAGTGCTTTCATTAAAAGATGGATAATTTTTGCCCTATTGACACGGATATTCAAACAGCTCATTAATCATTTCTGAAATGTACAATGTTGATGGAATATCTCCCATATATGTTTCGACAGTATTAGTACATTTTATTCTTTTGTTATACTATAGTGTAACCAATAAAGATTTTGAGAATACGTTTGCATTTTTTTGACCAATATGGAAATATTTCAAATGACTTCCTAGAACGAAGGTAATCGAATTAGCGTAGTACTGGAGCAACACAACTGGCTCTTGGCGACAGTCCGGGATCAATCCCGAAATGAAATATTGTAGGACAACATCTCGTAACTTTGACCCCCGGTCAGATTACTAGATCAGCACTTGAGCTGGCACTCCATTCTCCAAACTTCCACACGCCATGCCAATCACTTAATAGATATGAGCATTAGCTATCACCATTAGCAGGATTATTTGGAGGGGAACGTTTCGCCCCTTGACATGGATTTTCAAGCCGTTCTCTAATTACTTCTGTAGCGTGCGATTTGTTTCAAATCTTCTATGCTGATAATGTAGTAACAAGCTAACAAAGAACTGTAAGATATTGCAGGACACATCCCTATCTATAACCGTATAGAATTGGATTTTTCTAAAGAAAAGTTGAGTGTTGGTTATCTCTTTTCTAAAATGTCGATAAGACCATATGAAAATATAGCGGTTTATCTGCCAATACATTATTTTAGAAGCTGCTGCTTTGATCACCTTTTCGAATTGTTAGAACTGATGCTTCCACTCAATAGTCTTCGCACGTTATCAAGTGTTTGGCGAGTCAAACCCCCTTTAAAGTTTCTTGGATTAATCCGATATAAAATTTTTTAAAGACGCTTTATTCTGTGACTATTTTTTCATCAGTTCTCCGACTTCTGGATTCTTTTGCTCGTTAAGTCTGGGTTTAAATCTCCAAACACTAGTCTATGTTTGGGCACATGAACTATTTTCGGATATGCATGAAACATATTAAATCAAATATTTGTTAATTAACGAATTAATAAGAATTAATTATAAATTTTAATTCTCCCCCTTTATCCTTTCAGTGGGTTCTGCGATCTTCGGAAAATAGGTAGGTATTTTTTTTTAAATTAACGTCGAACTGGAGCAACACAACGGGCTATTGACTAGGATTCGAGATCAATCCCACAAGTGGAAAGATCCAAGGCTAACAACACCTAATTTTGAACCGCGGTCAGTGGACGGGGCAACACCTGAACTGGCACCACACTCTAAAAACTTCCACACTACACCATCGTGAGGACATTTGAGGCCACGAAACATTTAACGTGCACCAGCCAAACTATGTATACGACGGTCTTCGGAAGAATTCCATCTCACAACTCTCAGGTTTATAATCCGTTACTCACTCTTCCAACGGTCAATGACGGCCTTCTTCCGTAGGAAATGAACTGTAATTCCTACTTCCTCGTCTGCTTGTTAGGAATTCTCATTTCGATCACTGCTGGGATGCCAAGGACCATCCGGGCTTATATACAGTTTCTGTGGCTGCTCTTGTGTTATCCTTTGTGTTATTAAATTTTATTTTTATCGTATTTTTGCTCTAGTGATCTTTGTAATCCAGATATTGGAAACATTAGTTCACTTATTTTTCTATTTATCTAATTAATGATTATTAATTTTAACTGCACCATATTTGATACTTTAAAGGGATCAGTTCACAAAAAACTTTCAAAATATTGATTTTTTTTTTATAAATTTAAATAAATGTTTGTACAATTCTGGTTAAAATTATATATTATTTATAGAAATACTTTCAGTACAAGTATTTCAAATTATTTTTTGAAAACACCTGTACTTACCAGAAGTAAGGTCAATTTACGCTTTAAACTTCAATATCTCGATCGGAAGGTCCCCTGTTCGAATCCGTATTCGGGCATGGATGTTTGTAAGCGTATACCAGCTCAGGTGTTGCTTCGTCATCTGAACATGGTTCAAAATTACGATGTATAAATTGTTAGGGGCAATGATGGTCCTCCCACTGGGTGCTCCTTGACAAGTGGCCATCACTTCCGGCCTTGTAGTGGCCAATGACTTAGGTCAAATGTGCCCGCCATTTGAAAAAAACAAACCTCCATTATCTCAAAAAGTGTATTTTTCCATAAAAATAACATTTTTTTAAAGTCTATTCAAGCAAATATAAAAAATGTCTAAAAATGTGTAAGCAAATATAAAAGTGTAGTAACATACCCTATAACAAATTTTAGAGCAGGCATTTTTTTTATCTGCTCAAAAAAAATTCATTTTAATTTTTGAAAAGGATAAAAATTGGTCATTTTTCAAAAACAAAAAGGATTTGAGAGAGAGAAAGAGAGAGAGAGAGAGAGAGAGAGAGATGCAGAAGAACCTTGTGAAGAAGGTGGTGTACTGTCATGCACGATGAGCGTGTAATGTAACGACGATCCCCTGTAAATATGCCCCCCTATCCACTGTAATTAAATAGAGTCGAAGCATATAAAGATTATCTTCTCCTATCTCTTTACCACAAATAAGAGTTACACACAAATTAGTTTATTTTTGTCTCCAGAAGTCTTTGCAATCCTGTCACTATAAATAAAATTATTTTTTCTTCAGATTAGTACAGCATATTTTCTTCTAACCGTTATACAGTTAATTTTCACCAAATGCGCCGTTATATTTAAAACAACATCATGTTTCCAGTTTCAACTAACTCCCATTATTCATCCTCAGAAGCACCAAACAAGTTTTTACGTCCTCACAAAAAAGTCTCCTCACTCTACATTCCGTGTACTCAGCTTGGAAGAACTCCCCATACATAAAGACGAAGCGGAAGCACCCCTCTTATTACAATTACCACTTCACGATGCGAAACATATTTATGGTTTAGAGCATAACGGCGATGAAAATAGCCACACAAATTCCAATCTGGTGTACCTCAGGGAGTCGTTAAGACCCCTAGCACACGCCCTGCATTATCGCCGGCGAAAACCTCCGCCTTTGTTGGCTCCATCCGTACACAAAGCACACACTGAATCATCTCGTAAAGCCCGAGTCCCGTTAAAAACTCGAGATTCCTCCCGTTTATAATAACTTCCTTACAAAAGAATCGACTCCCCCACCTCACAAACAACAACATCCATTTGACGCGTTAAGCCATCCGTGCCGCTTAGTGCCGCGTGCCACTCTTTCATCAGGAGTGGATAGCTCATTTTGCCCGGGCGAACTAACTCCTGAAGTTGGTGACTAAAAGTTTCTTCAGCAGTGTCACCTTCGAACGACACCCTCCTCCACTCCCTTCCCGATCTGCCCCATTCAAAAGAGGGGCACGTAGTCAATAACGCCATTCTGGGAAACACTATTAAGAACGTCATTTGTCACGATGGGGCTCATAATCCCGGTGCGCCCTCTTTGAGAGGAAGATCTCCGAAAGGTACAAGACCTGGCGGAAGTTTCATCAAGAATTTAAAGAAGGCGTGTAATCTACCACCGTGCTTTAAATTCTGCTTTGAGCGGGTTTTGCTCTTAATGCTGAAGAGATCGGGACCGTTCAATTTATAATGAAGCACACCGGGAGTTCAATGAGAGAGTGTTTCTTTTTCAGGTCGTAAGGAGGAACTCCAATTACATTCTTTTGCTTGATCCTAGGTTTTAACTTTCGGAGGTATCGGATCGGCTATCTCCTCTTCCTAACCCTTCTTTCGACATGGGTTTCAACGGCAAAGACGTCGTCTTCTTTTGTTTTGTTCTGTGGTTCGATGGGAAATACTCAAGGGAATGGTACGAGGAGACTGGACGCGAGCGGACGTGAATTAGTGATGCCGTAATTAGTTTTGAAAACGCTTTTCTCGGTAACCTCGCCAAAGGGGACGTACCACGGGTGACGTAAAATTCCGGGGCCTGGAATTACAAATTGCCTTATGGACGGCAGTGGTGCGCTGGAGTTTTTATTGAATTTGTTTCGTAATTATTGAACGTGCCTTACAGAGTGGAACGGAGGCGTTAGATTTTATATTTTTAGACGCTGATTTGATTAGATTGTGTGAATTCTTTGATAGAGTATTTTCATGCCACCCTCATCAAGCTAATTATTATTTTTTGAATGAAAGAAATGTAGGGGAAATCTCCAGTAAAATTAATGGCTACCATTTATCTGGTTAGAAAAACTACATTTCCTTTTAACCCTCTGAGTTGCTCAAATGTATAATTCCACATTAGTACCTAGTTGGTGGATTTTATAGTGCCTTCTATTGATCACTTCTAAACTCTCGTACGGCTATGTTGGTAACCTACTCTTTATATCACTAGTACCATTAGCGCGCTACGTAGCGAGCCTAATCTTTTTCACATTTTAATTTGTTCTCACGTGCACGAACAAGACGTTTGTCCTCCTGTTCCACTAATAATGTTCTCGTGTTCTTGTTCCGTTTAAAATCGGACTGCAACCACATTTGGTAAATACTTATAGTTTAAGAGGGATTAAAGTGATAGTTTTTATCAAAACGGACTGTTCTGGACCTGACTTACTTTGTGTGTAAAATAATTATTGTGAGGGGAGACCGAACAGTGGTCAGCGCGACTCTTAAGTCTTCCTTGTATGCCTTTTAACCAATGGACCCACAAAACATTTCCAAATATATATATATATATATATATATATATATATATATATAATAACAACATACAATATACAAAATAACATAACACACACAAAATAACAAAAAATAACCAAACAGCCGGGGTGCATTAACCAGAAATCGAAACTCGAAACTACCCATGCAAGCGCGCTGAAGCTGCAGACATAGCATGGTAAGCAATATAATTTCAAGAACACAAGAATTTCTAAAAAAATGTAACAAAAGTCTTAAAAAATAATAAAAAATGAAGAAATGTTGGTGGATCAGGGCGTCATCAGGGAGGAGCCTGACCCAAACAACATAAAATGGTGTTTTCTACATATGAGCAGCATTAGGCTGAAAAAATTGCTCATACACTCCCCCAAACACCACCAAAAATCAAGTAAAACAAAAACAGAACAAAATACCAAAACATAGCAGGAATAGAACGAAATGAAACCCGAAGCCGCAGCTGGGATATCATCAACAACAAGCCTAAAAATTGCCACCAAATGCCATCAATTACACAGTCTAACTTATATGCTAACATCATACCTCCGATGCAACAAGTCCAAAAATAATAATAATAATATGAAAATCCCCAGCCCCTTATCAAAAATATATTCATAAAAAGTAAAAAAATAAAAATAAAATTGAAAAGTAATTCCCATGGCTCTGGGTAAATTACGAAAAATAATTATTCATGTGTTGTGTAGGTGTTGATATTAATAAATCTTTCAAAAATATTTTTAAAGAATGAAAACGGGTATTTGTTATTGAGAAGTGTGTTTTTTAGATATTTACATTGTAATAAAAAGTTAGCATCAGAATTACAAATTTTTTTGAAACGTACCAATTGACCAGCTATCGTGTTGTAGTATATTCTTTTAGAGATATTGGAGTCCCAAAATATTAATTTATTGACTGTAAATTTAAAATCGCTTCGTTTATCATATACATTAATGTCAACTTTGCCGGATGAAACAGAAATTTTTATGTCTAGAAAATCAGTATTATTGTTATCCAGATTGGTTTTAATTAAAGAAAGTTCGTCTGGATAGATGGATTTCCAAATATTAGCAAAGTTGCTATTATTAAAAACAATTAAATCATCAATAAATCTAAAAGCAGTATTTATCTGAAGGCAAAAGTTTTTTTCAAAATAATGAAGAAATAAATTAGCAAGAATGGAAGAAAAATTGGAACCTTGGGGAATACCCTTAACTTGAATGTAAATATGCTCACCATTAAATATAAAATTATTGAAAATACAATAATTAACCAAAAATTCCCATTCCTCAAAATCCAGATCAATTAAGTCATTAAAATCATGATAGTAATAGTTCAAAACATCTCTCAATTTGTCCAGGGGTATGCTGGTAAAAAGGTCTTTAAAATCATAGGTCTGAATATCATTAATAATATTTTTATCCAAAAAATTCAAAACCTTGTTATTATCACATATAATCCATGTAAAGCCTTCATCAAAAATGGCAGCAAGAATAATTTTTAAATATTTAAATAGTAGCAAGCCAGGTTTAATCATATAAGAGTTATTACCACAGGTGATGTAACGGAATTTAATAGGATTTTTGTGAAATTTAGGAATAACAGGGGGTAATATAAGGTAAAATTATGTGTTGATTGGAAATTTTAACTCTTTTATTTGAAGAAATGATTTTTTTAATAATGGTATTATAAGTAGATTTACAGAATTTATATGTATCTGAATTCTTAAGTTCAGCATCAAGTAAATTTAAATAAAGTTTTTTACATATGAAAGCATAGTTACCTGAGGCTTTATCAACTGTAGTAATGATAAATTTATTTTGAATATCCTTAATGGCTGTGTTTATTGTCTTGTAATTACCGGTATTGTCAAAAATAGATTGAATATTATTATTAATAAAATCTTTAAAATGATCATATAATTTCCATTTCCATTCTGTAAACAAACATAAAGGGACTTTAAATTTAGAAGAGGTCATAAAACAGAAATTATCAATGTCTTCCAGAAAGCTTTTAAGTATACTATTTCTATTAAAATTATAAATGGGCCTAAATTTAGTACCTTTATACATAACATCTCTTAATTGGTCATTTTCAACAATACCAAGATCACCAGTCACTATGTGTCCTAAGTCTTCATTTAAATAGGGTCTGAAATTTATGTTGTCGCACAAGCATACAACTGTATCTCTATATAAATCAATCTTACTGCAAAATTGATTGTAATTAAAAATTTTTCTCCCCAATGGTAAATCATATTTAAAGCATTTTTTTATGTTAAGAAATTTTAAAGGAAAAATATTCTGTAGGTTATTCACAATTCTGTTAAAGTTGAATTTATCGAAAATAATATGTTTAAAACTTATCTTCATATAAATTGGATTTTCTTTACTACTAGTTTTTTTCTTATTAATTTTAGAAAGTCTAGCTTTATAAAGATCATGGAGTAAAAGTAAAAAATGAGGATTGAGAGAGTCAATGTTTGTAAGTAAATTCTTAAACTTAAGACACGTACCGTCATTCAAAGAAAATATGAATTTTTTTAAGGGTTTAAAATTAAAAGTTTCTATAAAGTGTTTTTCAATAAGTTTCAGGTTTTTTATAAAATTATTAAACTGGTGAATATTATCAGAAGTGTTAAGTTTTTTATTTTCACCGCTTTTTTTAAGCGGTGAAAATAAAAAACTTAACACTTCTGATAATATTCACCAGTTTAATAATTTTATAAAAAACCTGAAACTTATTGAAAAACACTTTATAGAAACTTTTAATTTTAAACCCTTAAAAAAATTCATATTTTCTTTGAATGACGGTACGTGTCTTAAGTTTAAGAATTTACTTACAAACATTGACTCTCTCAATCCTCATTTTTTACTTTTACTCCATGATCTTTATAAAGCTAGACTTTCTAAAATTAATAAGAAAAAAACTAGTAGTAAAGAAAATCCAATTTATATGAAGATAAGTTTTAAACATATTATTTTCGATAAATTCAACTTTAACAGAATTGTGAATAACCTACAGAATATTTTTCCTTTAAAATTTCTTAACATAAAAAAATGCTTTAAATATGATTTACCATTGGGGAGAAAAATTTTTAATTACAATCAATTTTGCAGTAAGATTGATTTATATAGAGATACAGTTGTATGCTTGTGTGCGACAACATAAATTTCAGACCCTATTTAAATGAAGACTTAGGACACATAGTGACTGGTGATCTTGGTATTGTTGAAAATGACCAATTAAGAGATGTTATGTATAAAGGTACTAAATTTAGGCCCATTTATAATTTTAATAGAAATAGTATACTTAAAAGCTTTCTGGAAGACATTGATAATTTCTGTTTTATGACCTCTTCTAAATTTAAAGTCCCTTTATGTTTGTTTACAGAATGGAAATGGAAATTATATGATCATTTTAAAGATTTTATTAATAATAATATTCAATCTATTTTTGACAATACCGGTAATTACAAGACAATAAACACAGCCATTAAGGATATTCAAAATAAATTTATCATTACTACAGTTGATAAAGCCTCAGGTAACTATGCTTTCATATGTAAAAAACTTTATTTAAATTTACTTGATGCTGAACTTAAGAATTCAGATACATATAAATTCTGTAAATCTACTTATAATACCATTATTAAAAAAATCATTTCTTCAAATAAAAGAGTTAAAATTTCCAATCAACACATAATTTTACCTTATATTACCCCCCGTTATTCCTAAATTTCACAAAAATCCTATTAAATTCCGTTACATCACCTGTGGTAATAACTCTTATATGATTAAACCTGGCTTGCTACTATTTAAATATTTAAAAATTATTCTTGCTGCCATTTTTGATGAAGGCTTTACATGGATTATATGTGATAATAACAAGGTTTTGAATTTTTTGGATAAAAATATTATTAATGATATTCAGACCTATGATTTTAAAGACCTTTTTACCAGCATACCCCTGGACAAATTGAGAGATGTTTTGAACTATTACTATCATGATTTTAATGACTTAATTGATCTGGATTTTGAGGAATGGGAATTTTTGGTTAATTATTGTATTTTCAATAATTTTATATTTAATGGTGAGCATATTTACATTCAAGTTAAGGGTATTCCCCAAGGTTCCAATTTTTCTTCCATTCTTGCTAATTTATTTCTTCATTATTTTGAAAAAAACTTTTGCCTTCAGATAAATACTGCTTTTAGATTTATTGATGATTTAATTGTTTTTAATAATAGCAACTTTGCTAATATTTGGAAATCCATCTATCCAGACGAACTTTCTTTAATTAAAACCAATCTGGATAACAATAATACTGATTTTCTAGACATAAAAATTTCTGTTTCATCCGGCAAAGTTGACATTAATGTATATGATAAACGAAGCGATTTTAAATTTACAGTCAATAAATTAATATTTTGGGACTCCAATATCTCTAAAAGAATATACTACAACACGATAGCTGGTCAATTGGTACGTTTCAAAAAAATTTGTAATTCTGATGCTAACTTTTTATTACAATGTAAATATCTAAAAAACACACTTCTCAATAACAAATACCCGTTTTCATTCTTTAAAAATATTTTTGAAAGATTTATTAATATCAACACCTACACAACACATGAATAATTATTTTTCGTAATTTACCCAGAGCCATGGGAATTACTTTTCAATTTTATTTTTATTTTTTTACTTTTTATGAATATATTTTTGATAAGGGGCTGGGGATTTTCATATTATTATTATTATTTTTGGACTTGTTGCATCGGAGGTATGATGTTAGCATATAAGTTAGACTGTGTAATTGATGGCATTTGGTGGCAATTTTTAGGCTTGTTGTTGATGATATCCCAGCTGCGGCTTCGGGTTTCATTTCGTTCTATTCCTGCTATGTTTTGGTATTTTGTTCTGTTTTTGTTTTACTTGATTTTTGGTGGTGTTTGGGGGAGTGTATGAGCAATTTTTTCAGCCTAATGCTGCTCATATGTAGAAAACACCATTTTATGTTGTTTGGGTCAGGCTCCTCCCTGATGACGCCCTGATCCACCAACATTTCTCCATTTTTTATTATTTTTTAAGACTTTTGTTACATTTTTTTAGAAATTCTTGTGTTCTTGAAATTATATATATATATATATATATATATATATATATATATATATACATATATATATATATATATATATATATATATATATATATATATATATATATATATATATATATATATATATATATATATATATATATATATATATATATATATACATATATATATATATATATATATATATATATATATATATATATATATATATATATATATATATATATATATATATATATATATATATATATATATATATATATATATATATATATATATATATATATATATATATTCTAAGTAAATTAGCACAAGGATATTTCCAAATGATTTTATTCTGAGGAAAATAGTAATAGAATACTTCCAAAGGATTTTCTCACCTAAGAAAAGGTTTAACAGAATCTTTTTGAAGGATTTTATTCCACAGGAAGAACCGTATTATATTTTCCAATATTACATTTCAAAGTAAAGCTGATACTGTCCTTTCGAATTTATTCTAAATAAATGATCAATAGAATCTTTCTACGATTCAGTTCCAAGTAAAGGACTAATGATTTCACTACAAATGATTCTATTTTAAGAAAAATTATAATAGAATCTTTTAAACGGATTCTATTGTTTTAAAAGGACTAACAGTTTTGTCCAATAATATTGCTTTTAAAGAAATGCACAGCAGAATCTTTTCGAATCGTTTACTTCCAAGAAAAGTACCAATAGTATCGTTCCAAAGAATTTCAAATACAAAATTTTCCAAAGCATTTTATTCCTAAAAAAGGACTGATAGAATATTTCTAAAGGATTCTATATTCCAAATAAAGGACCACTATCATAATTCATGTGGTTTATATATTATAGAAAGAACCAATTGAATCTTTCAACTAAGTACCGCTTCTATTTAACTAAGTACCGCTTCTATTTAACTACACAATATAATATACTTACGACGCTCAGAGACACTAGTATTTAAATATATATTTCCATTTTCTCCAAACAGGACATATAATTCCACGATACAACTACAGTTTTATCTGTATAGCTACTAATTACTTTTAACCATCTTATGGAACCCATTTTATCTTCAAAAAATATCCCAGAACAATTTTTACCAATTGGTGTAGCCATTTTGTTTATGAAAAACTATGATATGATTGATAATGAAGAAAAAATATGATTATTAGAATTTTTAAGATTGATTGAGTTTTAGCAAAGCACTTTTCCAAACTCCGTAAGATAGAATTGGGTTTAAATGATGCAAATATAATTTTTATTCAGCACTCCAGTGAACTATTATTTTCATATTCGATTGACATGAAATAAGCTAATTTATACAAAAGTTATTCTAAAAATAAAAATACCTTTATTTATGAAAAACAAGTACTACATTAGAAATAAATTTGTTATTCAACTTGTCTTAAAAGTGGAATTGGGTTAAAATGATGCAAATACAAATTTTATTCATCCCTCAAATAAACTATTATTTTCATATTCATTTGGCATGAAATAAACTAATTCATTTTAAAGTCATTCTTAAAAAAGTGAGAGAACTTTTATTTATAAAAAAACAAATAATATTTTAGAAGCAGGAAATTTATTATTCTTGTCTTAAGACTTTCAAGTTGTGAAGCGTGGTACAAGCAGGTATGTACCATGCTCTACCACCAAACAGAGTAGTTATTTTATTAAAAATACAAATATATCGAGAAATTTATACGGAAAAAAATTCAAATTCAAACTCATTTCAGGATTTAATAAACGATAAGTGAAACACAAAACAAGTTTTGTCTAGGAATTTTTGTCCTGAAAGAAATTTTGTGTGTGTGTGTGTGTGTGTGTGTGTGTGTGTGTGTGTGTGTGCGTGACTTATGTAACAGCAAAATCAGTCTTTATTGCCTTTAAAATTTTGCTAGAACACAACTGCATATTTATTAGATTGTTAATATAACTACTATGTGGGATTTCTGAGTATAGTGCACCACATTATCCGATATATTATGAAAATGACATTTAAATTCACAAAGCCAATAGTTTTTTGATGTAAAAGAAATTTCCCTAGAAAAAAAAAATTAAAAATTCGAATTTAAGCTCCATTTTTTCCCAGAAAATAACAACCTGTTGTATTGCTCCAGAGTGATGTTAATTAACTACCTACTAAACTAACTTCCTTTCATGAAAAGAACAAATAACAACTATCGGAAAACAAAACAGCTATAGCCTGCATAGATGATTGCTTATTGCTAAGGCCAATCGCTTGTCTGTATAATATAATAAGATCCAATAGCACATGAGCGTTTTTTCTTAGAATTCAATGGAAATTATCATCAATTTTCGATAAATTTAATAATCTTACATAACTGTCTCGTATTGTTTTCCATTTCCTTAGTTTCACGAAATTTTAATAAGATTTTGAGTTTTCTTCGATAATTTCAAATTCTTCAATTGCCTACGATTGGTTTCTATTATCACCGTTTTGCGAAAGTTGGTATTTTAAGTTTTCTGGAGGGAGTAACTTACATTAATTTCTTAATCTTATGGCGACTCCACACCAACGGCGGCAGGAACTGATACAGGCGACATTTTGTCGCCTGTCTCTGTTGCTGTTCAAAAAGCCTTCACATAGCTAACGACAGCAATTTATTTGCGCATGCGTATAATCTTCTTTTTCGAAAACAAAACATTTATTTCCACTGCAAGATTCTGCAAGATGGCTGACAGATCGCGTCTGCGTTTAATAAAAGTATTTTTGCTGTAACTAGTTAATCTACAGGTTAACGTGTTTTTATTATGACTGCAACTTCTATCTATTTATTTTATCTTTCTATTAGTCTTATCTCAACTCGACAAGAAGCTCGTGTTTTTTTTTTACAAATTAATCATGTTATCTGTTTTTTTTGTTACTTTTTTTTTTTTTTTGTTCAAACAAGTAAAGTTAGATTATCTCTACTAAACAACGTCATTTATAGAATTATTCAAACAATTTTACATCGAAGACGATTGCTTTTAAAGCTTTTGGCTGTTGATGAAAGAAAGCAGTGGGTGAAAAACATCAACCGAAATCTGATTAGGCAAGGCGCTCAGGAATCTGATTGGCTGTCGGCATGGCGACAGCGACAAAAGTTAAACTTCCTCCAAGACTTGAAGGCGCAGCGACAGCGACAGAGACAAACCGGGATAAAAAAATTTGTTTGTAATACTCATGCGCAATAGCGAAGATACGTGTTTTTTGTCGCTGTCGCCGTTGGTGTGAAGCCATCATAAGCCTCACACAAGTACATAAAAAAATCAAAATGTCTTTAGTTTAAAGTGACTCCTCTTTGACCACTCTTAATGAAGTAAGTGAACTGTGACATCGTGAGGAACTCCGTTGTGCTTGACCTTTAGGAAGGGTCACTTGCAGGGCAGGTGCGCACTCCATTGTGTCCTCGGAATGCCGAAAGTATTTTATAGGTTATATTTTGCCTAATAAAACTTTTATTCATTCAATCAACAACTCTTGAGCAAATTGGTATTCAGAACCTTGTAAAAAGACACATATTTTCTAAACCTTAATTTTGATTTGGTTTATTGATCTACTTGTCTACAGTTATTTTTTGCAACACAGGGAATAAGACAGTTTAAATTTGACTTATTTATAACTGAAATTCAGTGGTAAAAATTGAGATGCATTCTACTATGTAGAGGGATAGAACAAAAATTTAAGTTAATCCCTAATGAATATTCAAAATGAATTCTGTGTAATGAAAAACTGACATGTATGTATTCTCACGAAGTTATATTTTGTTATACGACGGCTAATAAGCCAGTTCGATCTTGAATTATTCATAACAGAATATCAGTGGTAAAAATTAAGATGCATATATGTCACAGCGTATAGTACAAAGTTTTAAACACATACGGAATAAATATTCAGAATCCATTCTGTTGAATGATTAAGATAATGTTTTAATTAAAGTATTTCTGGAGCTACTCACGGAGCTATTGATGAGGGTCTGACATCAATCCCGTAGGGAAAGATCCGCTGACAAACCCATGCGATTTTGAACCACTCTGCTGAATGGAAAAAATTTATTGGTATTAACTCACGTTATATTTCATGTTCCATCGGACTCTGTAAAACACACTAAATACTTATACAAAATGTCACTCGAGCTTTCCAACGATCTATAAGATTGTCCCATGAACAAAACATATTCAGAACCATTTGAAAATACGACAAATATTTTTTCTAAGTTTCGATTTCGTTCATTGTTCTATTACTAAACGGTTACTTCTACTAGCTTACTTCTAGCTACAAGAAAACTAATTACTGTTTACTTTCGATTTGTTCATAACTGGAACTCAGTTGTAAACAAAAATTTAAATACATCCGAAATGACTATTCAAAATCCATTCTTCGGAATGGAAAACTGACATTTATGGATATTCACAAACGACATATTTCATGTCACTTCATATACCATAAAACGCTGAATACTTATGCAAAATATCACTCGATCTTTCTGCTGACGCCAGAAGAATTTCCGCCCCCTTGAGCAAAATTTGTATTCACCTCCACCTGGAGAGACACAGAAATCTCATCTATCCCTTTGTTATTGCTGGGATTTATTCAAGCATTTATGTCCTGGGGTCGCCCCTCCGCCCACGTCTGAGGACCCGTCCAACGGTGTCACGTGCAGCTGAAATCCAAGATGGAGTCTCCCTCCGTTGTCATGTTGTTGCTTTTTCCTCTATCCACTGACGGGCATTGTTCTTGTCAAAAGCTTATGCGGACTGAAAACCGAAGCACAAAGGGGAATAGTTTGTGACAAGGGAACGTGTCCGCATGCGGCCTGAAATTCACTTACAGTGCCTTCTTTGGGGAATATTTATGGACGGATGTGAATAAAACAGGGCATCTGCAGGAACATCGGAAGGAGGGAACGTTTGAACACCGCGTGCGGGGGGCTTCTTCTTTGAGTGGCTTTTAAAAGTGTGCCGCGACTGGGGATCAAATTTTGAAGGGCGGCCCCATTTGTGGCTGGTTAGATAGTTATTTGTTGAAAGTGTAGTGTCGAATTTGGTCCAAAGAAAATATTATACGAGGAGACATGCGAACCAGAAGCACGAGTACATCCAGAGTAAAAATAAAGAGCATGTTTGAGCCGTTCAGAGATCGTCCCTGGACCATTTTGCCTCGAGAAGGCTTTTAAATTTGTCACGCATCTTTTCGGTTTTCTAAAACGACGCATCAAGATTTGTTGCCAGGATTTGTGTATGAGATAAAATACTCTTTGTATACTATGCCAGGGATTCCCGAAGTGTGTGCCGCGACACCCTGGGGTGCCACGGAGAGAGATGAGGGGTGCCGCGAAGAGTCTATTATCTCTAATCTAAGAGCTATTGCTAAGCAACAGAAAAAGTGTTTTCACTCATCAAAAATCGGTTCATTCCCCAACCAAAAGCAGGTTTAAGGTAATGTTATGTTTTATTTACATTTTCACCTTCACCTATGTTTTCCTATTATGTACAGTTAAAGTATTTGTGTGGATTTTATGTACAGTTAAAGTATTTGTGTGGATTTTAAGTACGAGTTGTATTAATTATGTTTATGTTCTTATCACTTACTTCTCTAATTTCTTCTTCAAAGTATTAAATATATATACAGGTATGCAGTAATATACCACACACATATATTACATGACAAGGGTGCCGTGAAAAAATTGTAATTCTCTTAAGGGTGCCATGATTTGGGTACTAACTAACTAACAACAACACACACTCCCGTGAATAGTGTCGTGAGACAATGTACCAGTTTAAATAAGTGTGGTTAGATGAGTAGGGGAACCCCTGTTCTAGGCAGATAAATTTATAATTTTTAAACTTAATATAAATCTTTTATTTCATAATTTTGCTCAAGGTGGAGGACACACAGATGTGAAATATATGTATACTGAGCATTGCTATTGAGAGGAGCTTCAAAATGTGTGACTTTCATTTCGACTAGTAGTCACGTGGTTAATCTGGGGAAAGTTTATTTGCTTGAACCATTTTCTATTTTATCGCCGCGCTTGGCAATGAAACATTTTATGATTGAGTCCGTGCGCAAATATGGATTTCTATACACGAAAAAAATGGTGAAATTGTCAGTCTTCTACTGTGTCACGTGGACCAATCAGATGATAATTAAATGGATGAGCGTCTTCTCACGTACAGTGGTCCAATTATGTTAGGTTCCACTCGGCAGACGAAAGAAGGCAAAGGTGTACGTTATTACTGGATTCAGTCAAAATTATCTTGATTACACAAATAGGTTACCATTGATCACTCCATTCTCATGTGTCCTCGATGGTGGGAAATAACAGACTCAGAAGATAAATCGTGTGATATTAAGCATAAGTATTTAGTGTGTTTTATGGAAGATGAAATATATCATAAATCCATAATTGTCAGTTTTCCATTGCACTCAATGTATTTTGAATACTAATTTTAGATGTACTGTTGTATTGTAATGGTGCCCTAATTTGTATTATAACTTTTCAATTATGAATGAATAAAAAATAAACTGTTTAACCAGCTCTTATGCAGCACAAAATGACCATAGGCAAGAAGAGCACTAAATGAAATCAAATATAAATGCATTATTTCTTGGTCAGTGGCGGACCAAGTCCTTTTAGGAGAAAGGTGTACATACATCTTATGATTGTTATTATTTTCAGATTTATTGACAAAATATATTTATGTAATTTCATCAAAACTATACTTATATTCTCAGATGTTGCCTCGTCCTAGGTGGCGTTGTCCTCGGAATCTCTCCCTTAGGGATTGCTACCGGATAGTCGTCAATAGCCCGTTGTATTACTCTAGTACGACGTTAATTAAAAATGTCCCAAAATTACTAAATTACCCAGGATGTATTCCTCAGAGGATTGAAATGCTGTTATGCAACTATTGACTGCACAATATATTTATTTATGACATATTGGCTACACATGACAGTTAAATATACTCATTATGCTAAGATGTCTGAAGGTTTTTCTGGTGCAGGTCCTACGAGTGGCAATATCGTTAAGCAGAGTCAACTTTCTCGATCCACTCACAACACAGCCTCGATATAAACGAATTTTGGGCTGCGCCCAAGGCAATTCGATTGATTAATTTGCTGATCACTTGAGCACCGCCGCTGAATCTCTCAGCTGAAGTTTAGGCACAAATCATCATGTTCTTCTTTCCAAGAGTTTTGATGAACACTCCTGTAAACACTTGGGCATATTTCCGCGTTCCTTGACCGTTTCGGGACTGGCCCCGTTAACTAACCACAAAGGCTTCCAGGAGATATCCAAATACATTGGAAAAAAACTATTGCTCCTCCACCGTAAGTGCTAGTTCCATGGTCATCTAAACTGGTACTCTAGTACCGGACTCTAGTATGGCACAGGATTGGGACGGATAAGGTTTCCAAAAAAATACAAACACATCCCAATGAAAAAACTTTACTAACTATTCGACTGTAAGTGATGGCTCACTGATAATCTAAACTGGCGGTGTGGCCCAACTTGCAGATATAGATCCTGATGCTTTCACATAGAGGATCATATAGATCGGAATGCAATTAAAATATCATATTTAAACTGCATAACTCTTACTAAATCATGATCAACCATTTATCCTTTCAAACCTCCATTCTTACAAGTATTGTTTAGTATATCTTACTGGGGAGTTTAAATTAATGTTTATGAAATAAAAAAAAATATCGTGATCATTTCAGTTTTAACAGTCTTCAAATGAATTTGGAGGTTTCCCGACACTCGGATGGGTTTTCTATATGCTGTGACGTTATGCCCAGCTAAACAGAGAATATTTTCAGAAGAAAAATATATTTATTATATCTTGGATAGATAAAAGATTATTATACACTTTGTATATGAAGGAATGTAGTTTCAAACATGAGGAGAGTAAAAATCCTCTCTCGTTTAGATGCACAGAGAAGATCTATTAAAGATCATACGAAAGAGAGGCACAGAAGTCCTGAAAGTCTCCTGCCGTCTCCTTCTTATAGCCGACCTCACAGCTGGGGACCAATTCCTTCACGTTAGGGTAAGGATCAAAAGGAACCGACTGGCTCGTTTATCGGTCAGTCCAAAATGTCCGGACTCGACGACACATTCCGTTCCCACGATAAACTCCCTACGGGGGGTGAATAGCATGGAATCCCAGAGATAGTCCACAAAGAAGCGGCCTGCTTCAATGAAATCCTTTCTCACGGGTTTCCCTCGTCAAGAACCCTTAAAGGATCCCTCAAGATCTCACAACAATGCTCTATCAACCTACTAGTTGTGTTGGGAGCAAGTTTCATTCCTGCTTGCTGTATTCCTTTCTTCTACGCCACTAAAACTTTCATTGTGTATGAATGTCTATTACTTGACATCGTCTTGTGTTTGGAACAGTTCCATTCTCTTGCCATGAAATCAAAAACAATCAACCTTATCACTCGAAACAATACTAACGGAGCTTCTATATCGGTATCGAAGTTTCGAATTGTTTCTCAATCAACAGGTATTTTCATCTACACGTGAGCTATTTAGACATAATTGGATCGTTTGTATCGCATCTAACCGTCATCCACTCCTCTCACATTGAAATAAATATTCAACACCTTATGAAACAATGATCGATTCAATATACCGTCACATCTATTCAAATATTTTTGATAACAGCTGCATCCCTTTCCCATATCCCGTACTACGGACATAAATACTCTATCTAAGACAATATTCATGCCATTAGAATATCAATTGTAGTTTATGAGAGCTAAAAGAGTGACCTTTTTAGCCATTTTTCTTTCAGTTGCCATAACTTTCGCAGAGACTGCCTTCAAAGACGCATTTACGTCAAAAGGAAGTGAATACAAAACGCGCACCGTCAGATAGTAACAACTTACTTTGAGAAAAGTAACTCTCCCATCCACCGAAACTTTTCCGCCACCAATAAACGAAGTTTATGAGCCAATCCATTAATAAATAATTAATCAGCCGCGTCCTGCGGTTCCTGAGTAATCCGTCCTCCTGCCATTTGTAATGTAAGCAAATGCGGAACCCCGGAGCTCAATCGGACTCAAGTGCGTCCTGACACTGAGCCGCGGGAAAGAATGCACGTTTAATTGAAAGGAATTATGCAAGGATAGCAATGATAAGTTAATTAGTAACTTAATTAAAATATGCTCGGTTGGAGTTGCAAAGAGTTCTGGTAGGAGGGGGATTCGCACGCGGGGGTTTTGAAGTCGGAATTAATTACGCATGCTTTTATACGCCAAGATTTTAAGTTCGAGGACCGAGCACGCGCTTTCAGTGAATCCTACTACCTTTTCGGAAGTGAGGTTTGGATGGGATGTGCTGGGAATAATTCGATTGTTTCTTTTACGTTGTCTTGAAATGTAATTCCGGGGAGGGTTATCTCTGTATCCGTACGGTGTGGGCTTAGGCTAACATTAAAATTTATTCAGTGTCGGTACTTCCTTATCGACCTCTGCATCAAACTTACTTGAGTCTGTAGATTTGAGAAGGTAGTCGGGCTTAGGTCAGGCCATTATTGAAAGATTCAACTCTCATCTTGAATTAATATTCTCAATTATTGTGAATTCAAGTGCAATGTAATGTACTTTTTGTTGACTTCTTATCAACTTTTCCAACCAACCGGTCTGGTGGTCAAGGTGCTAGTCTCTAGATTGGAAGGTTCCTGATTCGAATCCGGGTCTGTGCGTGGATGCTTCTAAGCGGCTGGTGCACCTTAAATCTGTCGTGGTCGAAAGTCCTCACGTTGGATTGATGTGGAAATTTGTATAGTGGGGTGCCAGCTGAGGTGTTGCCCCGTCATCTGACCATGGATCAAAATTACGAGGTATTGTCTTCGGACCTCACCATTATGGGTTTGATCCCAGACTGTCGTCAATAGCCCGTTGTGTTGCTCTAGTACAAGGTTAACTATTTTTAAAAATACCAAAAAAATATTTAAATCAACTTTAATTGTGTAGATAAGTATGGTATAGTGCGGCTTAAACAAGAAGGCATTTGACCTTGGGTCAGTCGACTTTTGTGAAGTTTCATCTCTAACCTTGCATTAAACATTTAACGCCTTGTAATTCATTGAGCAATGCTATATAATTTCATGTTGACATCTAAATCAGCTTTAATTGGGTATGTATTTTACATTATTGTTATAGAGTGCGGCTTCTACAAGAAAGCAGTCGGCATTGAGTCAGGCGACGTTTAGAAAGGTCAATCTCATCTTGAATTAAATATTCGAAGCAGTGTGAAAATATAACAGTGCAATTTAGCGACAACTTCTTTTTGAATATTTTTGAGTACCAATCATTCAGCTGTCCAATTTTGATTTGCAATTTCACATGCAATGGCGTTCCACAAATGGTACACTACTACTTAGACCTTAGACTGAAATGAATATTTACGATCGCGTGCAAGAGGTTCACGAATTTAACTTTTGTTTCGTGCGTGCTACTACTACTATCACACATTTGTAAATGTTATTGTGTTTATTAAGCGCTTGCAAACTTTATTAGTAAATATATTTTTAACTATACCCGCACAAATGATGATATTATGAATGTATTTTGTAATCATGCATAAGGAAACTGTAACCATGAATGTGATAAAAAATAAAAATTGGAATTTAGAAGAATAAGAGGTGACGGTCTCAAATTAATTTCCAAGGGAAAGATAGCACTACTTAATTTTGAACCATGGACATGTAACGAGCATTACGAAGCAATAGAAAAGTAGATTTTAAATTGTTTCTCCTAATGACTTAATGACATTGTCCTGTTGTTTTAACTTCTCTCAGTGACAAATGTTTCCCCTGATGCTCGCAAATTCTATGGTTCCCATGACTCGCCAGATGCCATAGTAGGGGGCAAACCCATTGAGCTAGGAGATCCTTTAAAAATTGACTAACCACTTATTTAAAAGACTTTAACACTCAGAAAATACTGCGAATATTATCTAAAACCTCTTCACAGCAGTTTAATCGATAAAAATAACTGTCCGAAACCCCAACACTGTCATAATGTCACTGACACTGTCACATTGTCACTGACACTGTCACTGAAACAATAGAACATTGTCCTATTGTTTCACCTTCTCTGAATGACAGTTGTTTCCCTTGATGATAGCAAGTTGCATGATTCCAATGACTCGCCAGATGTCATGGTAGGGGGAAAACCCATTGAGCTAGGTGACCCTTTAAAAATTGACTAACCACTTATTTCCAAGACTTCAACACTCAGAAAATACTGCGAATATTATCTAAAACCTCTTCACAGCAGTTTAATCGATAAAAATAACTGTCCGAAACCCCAACACTGTCATAATGTCACTGACACTGTCACATTGTCACTGACACTGTCACTGAAACAATAGAACATTGTCCTATTGTTTCACTTTCTCTCAATGACAGTTGTTTCCCTTGATGCTAGCAAGTTGCATGGTTCCAATGACTCGCCAGATGTCATGGTAGGGGGAAAACCCATTGAGCTAGGTGACCCTTTAAAAATTGACTAACCACTTATTTCCAAGACTTCAACACTCAGAAAATACTGCGAATATTGTCTAAAACCTCTTCACAGCCGTTTAATCGATAAAAATAACTGTCCAAAGCCCCAACACCGACGATCTTCGAATTGATCAAGAACAAATGATTTATTCGCTTGGTTTTGGATTCTAAGGCGCATTGTCCCTTAGTGGACAAACTGCAATTTTGTCGCAAAACGACACTTGATTAAACCGCAGAAAGTACAGCAGCTTGATTAATAATTAAATAATGAGCGATCAGCCTGGCATAAATAAGAGCTCCACGCCTGAAATCAGGAAAGTAACAGTATAAGGGCGCACACATTAGTCATTCAATCAAATATGGCATTTGCGTCATACAACTCCTAAACCAACCATTTTGGAAGTAAACTTGTCTACGGTTTTATATCGCTGTGAAATCTCAGATGTAATCTGGGCACCAACGAATGGAATAAATATCCAAATATTAAACTTTTGTTTGCACTCAGCAGGTACTTGGAAGACTGAAGGATTAGCGACCAGAGGTTTGCGAGTTCGTAGCTCGGCCCAATCAAAGGCCTTCGTACACTATACTCTGTTTCACCTTAACTTGTCAGTAGAGTAAAGGCTACGTTGACCGCATCACAGCCGTTGTCGTAGAAACTAGGGTTACAATGTCAGAAGAAGTCAGCTATAAGCGAGGAAATTCGCCCTTTTTGGCAAGGAGAGATAAAATGCACGTGGAAATTCTATACGTTTCACAGATCTTTAATTTCTAATGGCTCTTGCATTACATTTGTTAATTAAACAAAAAGCTACTCTATGTTAATATAAATGCGTTTTGATTTTTCTAAATGAGTATTATTTTTAGTTATTTAAAAATATATATATTTAAAATTTTTTTACAATAAATGTTGTTTAAAAAAACAGTCTATTTAAAGATGTGATGAACCATAAAATTCATTTTTTGAATTTACTTACCTGAAAGCTAAACACCTTGATTAATACTTCTTTTTTCAATTTTAATAATTTTATTAAAGGAAATTAATCCAATTTAATTACTCCTTTGGTCTTACATTTGGTTGGACAAGGTAGGGGAGAGTGCGTCGTCTGCTAAAATATGTGTTTTTCTTAACAGCAAAATATAGTCTCCAAATTAAATCAAATTTATTCTGATATTAAAGAAAGTAAATAACAAATAAAAATACATATAACATAGAGGATATAAAATACATTCACAATAAATAAATAGAATATAAAAAATACAAATATAGTGAATACACATACAATAATAAAAAAAATGAAACCATTTTAAAAATTAGAGTTAAAAAAAATAAACCTTATATGTGTGAAACATATTCTGAAACTCGCGGAACGGTGTCGGGTTCATTAGTAGTAAATTATTAATTTTATGAATAATTTAAAATAGTTTACAAGAAAGTGTACAGAAGAAACCAATCTCTTTCATGAATAGTAGTTACAATGAGAAAACTATATTTACGTTTTACTTATTCATCACATGCATTTATACATCATCAATATATGTAAAACATAGCAAACATCATAACAAATCTATTTACATTATAATATACTTATTCATCACATGAATTTACACATCATCATCACTTAACATTTCCGAATCGCTATCAGACTCACTATTAAAAGAAATTACCAAGTTCTTACTTTCCCAAATATCATCCACAAGTCCATCTACTTCCCACATGTATTTCTCTTTTTCAGTAACATGGTTTATGCAGTTTTTCCAATTTTGTACAGAGACCTTTTCAATCCCTTGGATGACTAAATCCTTCACATCGTTCAGTTTAAAAGTCTTGTTTTCCCTGGCAACGTGTCCTTTTACTTGACTCCATATCATTTCAATGGGATTAAGCTCACAGTGATACGGGGGAAGTCTCAAAACCTTATGTCCAAATTTTTCGGCAATTTCTTCAACTCTGTATTTATCAAACATATGTTTGATTTCGCTAACTTTTTTCAACAGTTCAATCTTGATCATGTCCTGGTTCCACGTAATGTTTTTCAACGATAGCCATTCTTGAATTGCACTTTTTTTCCAAGATGTCGTCGGAATTTTTTCTTTCTTCACCGAGTGATAGGGGGCATTGTCCATCACTACAAAGCTGTTTCGTTTCAATTTAGGCATGATATCTTCAAACCACTTCTCAAAATGGTTACCATCCATTTCTTCGTGGTAGTCACCGGATTTTTTTCCTACAAAAATGTCAGCCGCATCAGGTACAAATCCTTCATCACTTCCGATATGGGTAATGATGAGTCTTCTTCCTTTTCCTTTTGGTGCAGCCAAGCCTGTTGTCAAACTTGAAGAGGAAGCTTCATTGGTGCTTTTGATGTTTTTGTCTTGCCATACTCGACTTTGTGAGTGTCCTTCATTCACCCATGTTTCATCTAAATAATAGATTGAAGCATTTTCATTCTTCAGTTCTCTAATTTTTCGTAAATAATTTCTTCGCCATAAAATTATGTCGTGTCTTTCTAAAAGCATAGCCTGCCTTTTTCGCTTTTCAAAGGAAAATCCCAAATCTTTCAGTATCCTGTACAGTGTACTTCGGCTAATGTTTGTCGAAAAAATATCCTTATCATTGTTAATTTCATTTAGAACTTTGTCCAATGTAGGAATTTCATTTCGACGAAAACAATGATGAATTTTTCGTCGGATGCACGATAAAGTAAAGTTGTCATATTTCATCATTCTTGTTCTTTTTCCAACGGCATAAGGTCGTTTTTTTCCTGGAGTACTCAAAGGACTTGTCGTCTTCTTTTCTTTTTTCAAACGAAAAACAGTTCTTTTGGAAACACCAGTTAGTTGAGACACCTTTCCGACGATTTGGTTAATGGAATCACTATGGTTTTCTTCTCGAAGTCTAGAATAAACATTCAATATGTTCCTGCGAGCTCCACTACCAATTGATTTTCCTTGCTTTGATGGCGTATACAGCTTGGATGGTGACGTTCCTTTTTCAGCCATGTTCAGAGTATCAAACACACTCCAATAAAATAGCACAAGAGAGATATGAACGTAAATACACACGCTAGCAAAGACGCAGAGCGAAATGGCGCAGACTTGGCCGGAAAGCGTATTTAGCTCGCCAGAAATGTTACCATGGAAACCGGTTTAGAATTCCGTTTCGGATATATTCATTCGCTTCGGTCAAAAAAAAATGCTTTTTACAAATAAATAACCGATTATAAAGGTTCAAAAATCACTCCTTCATTGTAGGACAATTTTTACACGTTTATATGCATTTTCTTTATTTTAAATTCCAAATCAAGTTGGAATTATTTTTCATGCGGATGAACATCATTTCTGCCTTTCCCAATACTGACAAGTTAAGGTGAAACAGAGTATAGTGTTAGTGCAGGTTAAAACTATCGTGGCCTCAAATGTCCTCTCGTTGACGTGAAGTCGATGCTTGGAGAGTCGGATGCTTGCTCAGGTGTTAACTTCGTAATCTGACCGGGGTTCAAAATAGACAGGTGTTATCATGAATCTTGCTTCGGTACGGCATCTTTCCCTTCACGATTGATTCCGTACCGTAACCAATAGGCTTTCCCGTCGCTCATGTGCCATGTTAGTTAACTACTCACCCCACCCACTTAAATTATCCAAACACGTTAAAAAATCATTTTTGACCAAAAATTCAAAAGAAAATTTTTATCTTATTTGATAGAATATTTATTTGACTTTTCATATATATTTGATTTTTTCTCTACGTAAATTAGTTGAAGAGATATTAAGATTTTAATCGTGGCGGGAAAACCGGAAGTAGGTATGGAAAACACCGGAAATAGCCGTTAAAGACCAAAAACCTGTCAAAATTTAAATTTAGTACTTACTTTTTTTTGCAAATGTTATTTTATAAAGGTTTCTCAAATTTTTAAAGGGTTACTCTTTTGGAAATAGTGTGAACATTTTTAAAGGGAAGTGAAGAGCAAAATTGTTTACATAAACAGCAAAAGCAAGATGATAAACGATACACCTCAAATTGTTTTTTACTTTATTAATATTTATGCAATATTTCTGCACTTCAAATGTTATAACACAAAAAGTTATTGATGGATTGTCGTAAAACTTTGAGAACGTGTTTTTCATAATATTGTCTAGGGAATGAACTAGAATATTTATGGATTTTATATAGAAAAGTTTTTATATTATGGCCATTTATTTAAGAAATAGGACTGTAAAACTATCAAAAACCTTTTTTCAGTTTTCGATATCGCTTGTTAAATTTTTGTTTATTTTAATAACCTTTCGATTCTAGTTCTTTTTGTCCCTAGAAAAATGCACGTAGTTTATTTTAGTAGCATCATTTTTTTAAATTGGTTGAATAGATTTTCATGTAGCACACATTTGAAGTGTTTGACAAATTTCTTCAAAATTTCATACATAATTATCATTTATACAAAATTATTAATATATATATATATATATTAAAATATTTATAGCACAGTGCTATTGTTTAATAACACTGAACATAAAAATATCAACAAAATGTTTTTATACCACATTTAAAAAATAAGGGCCTCGAACGTGTTCGGACACCTTAACAAGCACGAAATTGTGTAAAATCGGTTTCGAAATCTCTTAACTTATTGGCATTCCTAAGGGGTTGATGTAATAGGGTCCTGCAATTCCTCATCCTCTGAGCCACGGTAAACTTCAACGGCCAGATAAGCCACTGGGAATATTTTCTAAAACTTCCTCCCAGTCGTTGAATCGATAAAAATAACTGTCCGAATCCTCAACTCCAACCATCCTCGAGGGGATCAAGCACAAATGATTTGGTCGCATAACGACGCTTGATTAAAACGCGAAACGTCCTCCACAGCCGCTTGATTAACACGCATAATGGACGCTCAGAATGGCAGAAATAAAAGAGCCGCCACGCCTGCAATCAGGAAAGCAACAGCGTATGAACGCGCGCATTAGCCATTCCGGGAGCAATCTTGTCTGCTGCTTTATCTCGCTGTGACATCTCGGACGTAATCCCGTGCCACCACCGGCGAGAATAACAATCGAGATGTCAGACTTTTATTTCCACTTAACAGGCCCGAAAATGTGTAATGAGAATATTCTCGGGAATTTATGACCCGGTAGGCGGTCACATGACAACAAAACAGTTGCATGGAATGAGTTGCCACGACATTTCTTTTTAGCAGGAGATTGTTACACGAGATTCTCGGGTGCTGTTTACGCCCATGGTTTGGTGGTGGTTTTCGATTGAAGCGTTTGGTTGGGTCTTATGGTGTAAGGCCTTTTTTAGCCGAGTTGTGTCAAACAACGTTAAGCTTTAGAATACGGCTATAGATATAACACGAGCGATTCGGATAACTTTCAAGGTACAACTGACGTACTGGACGTTGTCTAAATTCTTTCTTGGCAATCATGGTACGACTACTGTACCGGCCGTAGTCAAAAGTTTAAGTAAATTGATACACAAACAGTGAAAATGTTACTGAATTAGAATAGAGAGATGCATGCAGGGAAATGTCATATATGCTCTGCCTACAACTTTTATATTTCTAGTGCAATATGTGGGCAAACATTTAGTATTCTTGGGGGAAAAAGGTTCTATCTAATTCAAAACTGAACCAGTAAAGATTTGGGTGGATTTTTCCCAGCACCAATAATATTTTAACTCCATATTCCAAATAAACAAATTCGGTAGTATTCCTCTACTGTTCTGAAAATTGTAAGATGGTACATTAATGTACATGTTAGTTCCATGTTACACAAATGTATATGTTAGTTCCATGTTACACTAATGTACATGTTAGTTCCATATTGCACTAATACACAATGATTTCCACTGTTATTTCTCCAAGGGATTTTGACAATCTATTCCTTCCATGCAAATTTGGCCAATTTTGTTAATGACTAGATATCTCGTCATCAAGATATCGCCGATATTTTTTAAATCAAGATCTGTTCAGTTTTCTTCTAATAACGAGAAATCTCTTCTATTATAGTCTGGTAAGTTTCTTAAATAACGAGACACATCTTCGAGACGAATGACAAAATAGGCGGGCATATCTGAATGTGAGGCAAAAATATTGACAGCAGTGTCCAAACTAGTGTATGTTTGTAGATGGACTATCTACGAGGCATCATACGAAGGGCATAGGAAACACAGTGATAAACCACATAAATATGTTCCGTAATGAAACAAATTATTAAAGTGAATCAAAATAATTTCTGATTATTTTAATGAGTGCTTAATACTTGAAAATTTAAGGCAACATAATCTCATGAATAATGCATAAACCACTATAATTTTGGAATGTATCAAACCTGAAACTTGCACTCATTAAAAATGTGAAGTGACTTATCATTATGGTGTTCTAAGCTCTTCATCTGTATATCTACTGTTCCATTTAACCCTCCTGGTTGGGTATTTTCGGGTCAAAAACTGACCAGTAGCGGCCAGCTTCTGCTACAAAAAATCATTTGGAAATCGTTACCAGCTCTGAGAAAGGGACAATTTTATTTTCTTACTTGACTCGACGAAATATCTTGTCATTAGTAAAACTGACCAGACCTTAATTGATGATATACCTCGTTATTAACAAAACATTTTGGATTTAATGTTTGAGATATATCTTATAGAAAACACGTCAAGGGTTACACCAATGCATCACACCAAAAGAACGATTTTTCTTCTCTTTGACAAAACTTATTTCCAATGTTCCATCCACAATCGATTATAAAGTACTTTCTTCTGAATTTTCCCCCGAAAATATGTGAATTCACGTGCATATAATTTATAATCTAAAGCAAAAAAGCTGTAAGATGGATGGATTCAATATTTGTCCACTGATTTACTCATAATTATATACAATCTATCCTGAATCTGATTATCGTCATGAAAAATCAATCACAGTTACTCGGGAAACGGAAGAAATAAAACAATCGTGGCAATAAATCTTCCGAGGATTGCTCTTAACAACCATGAAAAACAACTTGAGGCCCTCAAGAACCTAGATATTATCTTTTAACTGCCGTTATCACACATGACATAACCGTAACACTAGATGAGGATCGTAACCTTCCATCTAAAGCTCATGGACAATCTCTATTGGCGCTAAGACCAATAAAAAGTTAGCCAACGAAAAGAAAATAACACACAAAAATCGCGCGACTCTTAGATTGATGAAACTACAGAGTATAGGGAACCGAAATGGTACACAAGAAGATGTTGGGTAAAAAAATGTTGGGGATAACCACCAAAGTGTCTTCGTTCTCTTACGGCCAATCAACACAAGCAATATCATTCATTTGATGCCGAATGGGGCGCAGATAAAATAAAGACGAATCCACCATCCGAGACTTTCAGTTTCCTGCCTTTGACTCACTGAAAAGAATTGTTTTATTTAGTGAGATCAAACGGTGCGAAGCACATTACACAACTCTTTCGACCCACGATTACACCCTGGCTTGTAAAGAAAGTGATTGTCCAATACAAACATTTAAAAAGTTAGAAAATTTATTACACTTATCAAATTGTAGATATATTCCGTTGAAATGGTATCCTGTAAAAGTAGTCCCATAATTGAACTGAAATCTGGATGTAATAACCTGCTTGTACACGAAAGACAAAACATTTCATACACTGTGTATTTCTATCTTATGTGTCAGCATAAATTTCCTTGTGTGCTTATGTCCATTGCTTTAAGTTGCCTGTCGAGTTTGGCGCAGCTTGGTCAAATCTAACCTTTCTGCCATAAAACCAAAACCCAAGCACTCATCATGCACATACATAAGCCCATTGATGATGCGAAAAGGCGTGATGCATGTATGTACTTTAAGTAGAACTAGCAGAACAACTCAGTTTTTCTCGGGTTGAATTAGTAGACTAAGGTATGAAAGAAGTCCAATACCATCTATCCTATTGACATTTAGCGTATTCGCCATCTCTAATTGTTTTCCTCTGTGTAAGGTCTCTTAGTTGCGTCTCTGAGCGTTAAACATGCGGTTTTCATAGTTCAGGTGTTGACCTCATCATCTGACCGTGTTTCGAAGTTATGAAATAAAAACCATCGTATCTTTCACTTCGGGATTGAACCCGGACCGTCATCGGAAATCCGTTGTTTGCATTAATGCGACGTAACTTCAACTACTTATTTACCAACCAACTAACATGCATTTTCCATGGAAAGTTAATAAATTTTCCAGGTAGCTAAGGTTGGTTGGTAATGGGTAATTAGCGCCGCATTGGTGCAAACCATTGGGCTCGTCGGATGGATATCCAATATGTAGTACATAATGGTGCAATATATACACAGTCCAGTCACATTAATGTGACCATCTGTCAAAAGCCAGAATAACCACCTTTGACAGAGCGAACCGCTGTGAGACGTGCAGGAAGAGAGTCAATTAGGTTTCTGAAGGTGTTCACTGGGATGTTGAGCCATGCCGACTCCATACAGGGTGTTCGCTTTCAGACGTTTCACGCCGTATACGCCAACGTCCATCTGTACTATGGAGCATAAAACGTAATTCATCGGAAAAAGCCACCTGTTGCCACTCTGTGGACGTCCAGTTGCGGTACTGGCGTGCAAATCCCGGCCTTCGTCGCCGATGAACAGCAGTCAGCATAGGTGCATAAACCATGCGTCTGCTGCGGAGGCCCATGCGCAGCAACGTTCGCTGAACCGTTGTTGAGGATACACTCTTGGTAGCCCCTTGGTTCCTCTGGGCGGTCAGTTTCTCAACAGTTGCACGTCTATTCGCCCGAACGAATCTCCGTAGCCTTCGTTTGCCTCTGTCATCTATAGCCCGTGGTGCACCACATGTGCCACGCCGCTGAATTTGGATAGTGCCATTTTGCTATGCACGGTATACTTTTACCACGGCGGCACGCGAACAGTTCACAAAATTAAACCTTTTCCGAAATGCTTCCACCCTTGGCCCGAAAGCCACTAATCATGCCCTTTTGGACGTCGGATATATCGCTACGTTTCTGCATTACGCCAACGATTGAAATGATTTCCGATGCCCTAGGACATTCTTTGTATGCACTCGACTGCAATGTGCTGCCACCTGCCTTTTGTGATTGGTTATTTCACGTTGACGTCGAAAGTAGGTGGTGGTCACATTAATGTGACTGGACTGTGTAGTATATAATTGTGAAAAATATAGTATATAATGGTGTAATATATAGTATATAATGGTGCAATATATAGTATATAATTGTGCAATATATAATATATAATTGTGCAATATATAGTGTATAATTGTGTAATATATAGTATATAATGGTGCAATTTATAGTTTATAATAGTGTAATACGTATATCCAAGATGTAAACTAAAAATAAATAAACCCTTACATATAATCGTTTCAAACTTCTGATTCACAATTGAACAAATAATGCCAGATCATAGTCATTTGTAAGATACTTAACATATATTTTAATTTTTAACAAGTTCAAGTAGTTTATTTATACTGTGTTTCTTAAAAATTAAGTAAATTCCTAACAATTCTTCCCGAGACAGGAAGTAAAGAACTACTACTTTGTCAAGAATCTTGTTAGGCCTAAAAAGCTGACAGTCAATTGAACATTACTGTCTGCACGTCTTGCAGCTTAAGCCGAAAGACAGGCAGTTTGAAGCCCGGAACGTGTTTGTCACTGCCTTTTGTTCTCTTAAAGAAGTAACTTCTATAAAAGATAAGAGAAATAATAGAACCACACACAACTGTCTTTTAGATTCAATGCTACGCTTGTACTTTTAGATCCGGAAAGATTATTTCCGATAATATATTCAGAAGATGCTTTTCTGTAAGATATTAAGGACGTTTGCATGGAACGTCAAGATGCAGACAAAAAAACACATTCTGCTTCTTTGTGCAAGGAAAGGCTCGTCATTCAGTCTTAAGAACATCAACGTAAAGAAACATCCGACTTTAAGCTTATTTGTCGACTGAGACTTATGTCTAAGCCTTTTATCTGTATTGGTGTATCAGAGGGGAGGTTCTCCCACTTCAGCCTCGAAGGTTCTTTCGCTCGATGGAATGATAAGGAGCCTCGACTGCCTTTGAAGAAAAATCAGTCACTTAGTGTTATGAAGACCGAGTTCCCCAGCGAGGAAATATTTTTAATCGGCAGAAAAAGCTTTCGATTTATCCGCACATCGTGTACCCTTATCACGTTCAATTTACTATTGGGGACGTAAAGGTTTCGGGGCAAGCACGCAATAGGATATAGAGGGATTGTCAATGGTAAGAATCCTTTTTATGCAAGTCAACTGAAAGGTTGCTCATTCAAGTAGCGATGGAAACAAAAATAGTCTCTTGAAGGTGGATCCATTTTTCCAAAGAGCTGATTTCTTTCCACATATTAAATCTGGCGACCGCCAAAAGAGTTGCGCTTGAAAAGTTTTTTTGGTTTTCCACTCAAGCACAATTTCTGTGAGTTTGATGGAAAAAGAGTCTCTGACCCTCTGTGTATCACGGTGTTATCGAATAGGACACGTATACCGATTAAATAGCCACAACAATTGAAGAACAGCGGAAGCTACATATATTACATGTCTAGCAGTCTAAGACACACACCGATAAGGAGCTATTCAGGGAAAACTGCATGTTTCATAGGTTAATTGTGTTTGCTTGACGCTGAGAGTTAAAATACGTTCCGAAAATTTCTTAAGTGATTTTAATTAAAAATGCATTATTATTAATAACATTTTAATTTAATTTTAAATACAGTATTATTAAGAGCATTTTAATTTAATTTTAAATACCTTATTATTAATAGCATTTTAATTAAATTAAAATATTGCTGAAGAAATGAAACTGAGGATAGGATTGGACTTATACTTTCGGAGCATTTGTTGAAAAGCAACTCAACTCCTTATCATAAAATAAATAATATTTAACAAATAAATTTAGATAAGGGATGGAGAAATTTAAATAAATAAATTTAAATATCAGAGGTTTTATGTAAAGAAATTTACAAAGAAGGAAGAAATTTAAATTAAGAAGTTTACAAAGGGGAGGGAGACATTTAAGTAATAAATTAAGACGTAGAGGATTAATACGCATAAGATCCAGTTAGTACAAATAAAAAATCTACTTAGTCAAGAGGTGTCCCACCCAGCTACTGACCGCGAATGCTTAAGTTTTGGAGATAGATTTTGGATCGGGATCCCTGTACTGTTGAATACCCTTCTAAGAAGACCAATAACAATAAGTATAAAAGAAATAATACATGTTAAAACTTAAGAATATGTGATGATATTGAAAATAGTTGAAACAGTTTTAAAAAAAGTAGTGATATGATTAGAAGTTCCATCATATCCGTTGTCCAAGTTATAGGTGATCAGAATTAATAAGAAAAGTAATTCAATGGAGAATAACCTTAGATAATTGAAGTCGTTCAAACAAAGCACACATAACTTTATCAAATATGCCGACCAACCGGTATAGTGGTTAAGGTGTTAGCCTCTAGATCGGAAGGTCCCCGGTTCGAATCCGGGTTCGGGCATGGATGTTTGTAAGCGTATAACAGCTTAGGTGTTGCTTTGTCATCTGAACATGGTTCAAAATTTCGATGTAATTGTTAGGGGCAATGATGGCCCTCCCACTAGGTGCTCCTTCACAAGTGGCCATCACTTCCGGCCTTATAGTGGCCAATGACTTCGGTCAAAATGTGCCCGCCATTGGGGAAAAAAAAAAGTTTATCAAATATATGTATTATATACACACATTTACTTTTGGTACCGTAATAAGTTCTTTGTTGGTAGTTTCCATCCACTCGTCATTTATTGTTCAAAATCTGTTTTGTTGCATTGATAACATCTAAATTACTGTTTATTAATTCCATACTTCCAATATACAAGTCAGTTTTTTTTTACTGTGATAATAATTTCTAATTTTGATACTTCTACCCATACTTATTTCTTGATCTCAAGACAGACTCAATAACCTATCGCTCGACAAACTTGAACGAACTTATCATGACGTAAAACATTTCTTGCTGCTAAACAATCATTCACCAACTATATATTTCGTAATTTTAATTTTATTTTTATATTATATTTATGTACCCATTATATATATATATATATATATATATATATATATATATATATATATATATATATATATATATATATATATATATATATGTCACCAGAAATTATTATTTCTCTTCGATTCTGACTTAATATCACGCAATCCGGCCTCTACACACGAATTTACTTCAGGGCATGAGAGCTCAGCGCAATCAAATTTATTTTTGAATAGCGTTCTTGCAACAGATTTCGAATTTCTTCTTATTCTTCGTAACATTTTACGCGTCATCGTTTTAGTGTCTGATAAGGGAAAACAGCACCTGAAATAACATAGCAAATATTGCTTACGATGCACACACAAACGTAGGCGTAGAGGCGCGATTAAAAACAAATCTTTGTAAGGGATATTTTATATTCAAAATAACGAATAAAAAACATTACTAAATAAACAGTGTTTAGAAATCTGCTTGGTTTTCTATTCCATAGTCATTGTTTGATGAATGAAAGCTATTTAGAATGGGAAATGTGCCTTGTGTCGTTGAGATATCAATGGTCCCTCAAGTTAAATTTAGCTGTAGAACTCTTTAGTATTGAGTTTTTGAACAGAATAAACATTTTTGCAGTGCTATTTATCAAGCAAAATGAAGAAAAATTGCATGACATTGACAAAATCCGACAAAAAATGCGTAAGTGATAAAGCGAGAAATATATTATGATGTTGAAAATACATCAAAACGGGCATTTTAGTGTTAACCTTCCAAGCTGTTTCTACGAGGATACCTCGTCATCGAGATCTGAACATTTTTTCAAATGACGATATAACTCGACAGAAAGATATTTTGATGATTACAAGATAAATATATGGTTAGTGTTCTTCTATCGAAGATATCTTGATGAATGAGATATTTGGTCAATTAAGATCTTGTTAGTTTTGCTTAGGACGAAATATCTCGTCGACCATGAGAGTCTCTGACCAAAGGACATTTCGGACAAAAGTCCAAAATCACATTTCATACTTTGTACTGCATTACCAAATAGTAAGCTCATTTTGCTACTCATACATTATTTCTTCTATTAAAAAAGGAAGTGTTTATCTATGTCTCTGTGCAATGTTAACAGTGTCCTGACGAATCTATGGCACTTAAAATAATGAAATTTGGTACACAGGAAGTCCGAATTTTGCTGAGATTTTTGTGTCCAGCCAAAATTTTAAAATTTAATCTAATACATTTGAAAATGTATTAATTAATTTTTTCACCTTTCTTCTCTCCGGAATGTGTTGTCATTGAAGAAGAAGGAGATTTTGCGATTTTCGGCCGCTGACGTCACAAGCGTTTTTCGTTCTAATGCCTTTGGAACCATGCCAATTTTTCTGATTCTAGCGTGTTTTCATTTAAGTTGTTGATAACATTTACTTCGAGGCGTTATTTTTCGTTAACATTTACTTCGGCCCCTATCATAGCGTTGCCAGTGTTCGTTTGCGAAACAAACAAAATGGGAATGCGTAGCAATCACCGGGGGTTAGCGAGCAGTGATCGCACCTGACCCCACGAAGTGGCTAAATCAAAATATTCTCCTACACTTTAGCTTTTGAACGATACCAAGATCTTGTAAATACTAGAAATAGTTTACTAGATTCAAGGGTTTTCGTTAAGAACTGTCGTACCACGTACACCCCCCCCCGCCCCCCGGACTGGACATGTTTCCAAAACTTTAAACTCTATTTCTGAAGTAGATACTGTGTTTTTGCAATACGGTTGCTTTGTTCAAACAGTGATAAGTGAACAAGGAATTGATGATTATTAATATAATTATTTTGCGTCATTTCAATTTATATAATATAACGGATGTTTTGACCCTCAGTCAAAGTTATTAGTTAAAAAATAAATTTTTAATTGTTTTATAAAGTTTGAAATTTTTGAAAAAAATTGAATTTTTTTTTTCTAACTTGACGGAGGCTCAAAACAAGAGGAATTATGTGAGGAATAATTTCCCACAATAATTGTCTTTCTGAACAAATCAGAATTTGAGATATCCATGTTCGAAAAACATGCTAGTTATATCTAAACTTGATAATTAATAATTAGTTTAGTCTAAATTTTTTAAGCTGAAATACGTTTTACACACCAGTATCATATTGTAATAAAATTGGAATTTTAAAGACAAAATTAAAAACAAATCTTCTCGTATATACGTACACCTTAAAAATAACTGGAAATCGGCATTAATACGCACGCATCATCTCCGATTTATCACTTTCTTTAACGGCATCGCACTCAACCGGACTGAGCTGAGAAACAATTTCGGGAGCATTTACTTAATTCCGCGATATCGCAACATTATTCTCTTCCCATTGCGCACTCAACTGAATTAAGTGATCCCAGCATTACTCGCCGAAGTTCCGCTGGATTCCGCGATAATGCCCCTTTACACGTTACAAGCACTTTCCGATATCGCCCCAACGAATTACAGCCAACCAAGCGGGGACCAAAATATCCTAAAAGTTTTTGAGAAATTCGCCCCTATCACCGAAGACACAAGCACGGCGCACCGAAAAGCCTCTGCATAAAGTACCAGTGCACAATTTCGCAGCATGGCGGAGTTATAGGACTTTAGCATAATGAGAGGGACGGCCATAAACGCGGTTTTAAATTAAATTGCTCGCTTCTGCAAGAGCGATATATCGCGCGCCTCGTATTAAGAGGCGTTAAAGAGGTATTGTGCGAGATTTAGTGCTGCGTGTTGCTCCCTTTATCCTGCCTCCACGAGTGGTTTAATGAGGTGGCACGCATAGTGTCGTGTGCGAGGTGGGTTTCATTTTTTTTATTTGCAAAAAGCTCGTGTTTCCAACCTAATTACAGGGTTGGTGGCTGTTTGTTTCGCAGTGTGGTTGAAGACAGTGCAGTGCTGCTTTAAACAAGATTTCTATGAAGGATATTGCTTCGTTTTCTGCAAATTATGAACAGAAGTAATGTTTCAAACCGATTCCCGTTCAAATAGAGCTGGTTGTGTTGAGTTTAACTACCTCTGCAAGAATTAAATTTCAATGCAATAGTATATGTATGAGTAGTCGTATTGCCAATTAGATGCATATTAATTTTAACAACTGTCTGAAGCTCTGTGATGACAGACACTACTTCCAATCCTATAACGGCTTTACTCCACTCCTTCACTATTCGTGGCCGCTTGTTGCAACAAGCTGAACGCTGCACTCACATTCGGCTGCTAAGGACAACATAGGACAGTCAAACTTTTGCAATCTTCCATCCAACTGCCTTGATAAATCCAAGAACAAATGTGATCTTAATGCAGCTCTTAGGGTCTCCATCAACTAGCGGTGACATCTATCGAATTCAACCATTCTAAATACTGGCGGGTGAGTATTGTATATGGTATTCACAACTACAAATATTAACTTTCAACATAATAGTATGAAGATCAGGAAACCCAGCTCCACCATGAAGTATCTTTAGGTGGACGAAGTTGGCAGTCCTTCACAAGTCTCGCTAAATATATATTCTTGCGATTCCATCAAAGTATGTCGTTTGGTAGGTAGCGAATCACAGAAGTAAATAAAGCTAATCGCGCAGTTCCTACAGCAAATCAAATATGCGCCATGTAACACCCGAAACACACAGCTATTTTTCACGCAAATTAGCGGTAATTTCATAATTTACTATTAATATCATTCCGAGTGCTTCTCCAATACTGTTTTGTGCTAGTGATACATCTTTATACTAAAACAAAACTTGTCTTGAACGTCCGAAGATTCCGTTCTCTGACATGGCAACACGATAGGTGAATGTACTTAGTGATATTCATTGAGCTTTACGAATATATATATCTTAGAAAGACAAATGCGAACAGTTCATTTTTAGGCACCTCACCGAAAAGGAAGTCTGATTTATTCAAAAGTATAAAAACAACGTAACGCTATATTTTACATTGCCCGGGAATGCATATTTAATTTAATAAAATAGTTTTTTCCTTTTCTACGGATCTTATAATCCATAAATTATATCTGTAATCTTTTGCATGTTCATAAATACGTAGTTCTATCAAATTCATTTAAATATAAATTAGTATTTAAAACAAAAGTGTGCTAAAATATGCTAATGACAAAGTGTGCAGACGTATTTAAGATCCCAATAAGTGTACCTTCAAAAGCGTTGTTCTTAAAATAATGTTTAATGTTTTCCTGGTATCAGGGTGGGGATATTTCTCTATAAACAACTTTACAAACATGTTTTTAACAATCCCAGAAATCTCCTATATATGCTTTGTTTCAGCAGTGAAAAAAATTAAAACGTGTTAAGATAGAATTTTGAATAAAATTATTTTAATCTCTACATTTTTTGGATACGTTTTAACATATTTCTCCAAATTTTAAAAATAAGTGTTATATAATGTTTTTTTTTTTGGTTGACATAAAGCTGTTCCAGAAAAACTATGACATAAGTGTGCGAAATGAGAACTCTGAGTTAAATGCATCAATTTTGTATTTAACATGACTGATTCTTCCAGTAGATAGGTAATGGTAATTTTAGTTAACGTCGTACTAGAGCAACACAACGGGCTATTGACGACGGTCCGGGATCAGTCCCTTAAGGGAAAGATCCGAGGACAACACCTCGTAATTTTGAACCATTGTCAGATGACGAATCAACACCTGAACTGGCACCCCACTCTCCAAACTTCCACGCCAACCCAACGTGAGGACTTTCGGCCACGACAGATTTAAGGTGCACCAGCCGCCTCTACACCATACGTTTACAAAAATCCCTGCCTGGACCCGGATTCGAACCAGGAACCTTCCGATCTAGAGGCTAACACCTTAACCACTATACCGGTTGGTCGGCTCTTCCAGTAGAACAAATGCAGAAAGAGCCGCGGTAGCTCAGTCAGTAGAGCGTCGGGCTCGCATCAGCAGTGTTGTGGGTTCTGTCCTCAGCGGAGCCGAGCCTGCAATTATTATGGTTGCGGGATCGGCGCTGGACCTGGCTAAAGACCGTCGTGTCCGCTAATGGTGTCTGGGGCACGTTAAATAGGTCGTGGTCACAAAGTCCCCCATGTTTCCATACCAAATCAATATCTCTGGGGGTACCTGATCAGGGGGTTATCGGCCTCCGATTGGGATCTAAATTACAATATGTGTGAGTGAATGGGTGTGAAAGGGACCTTCTTGTAAAACGGATGTGTCACGTATGAAGAAGTCCAACCCTCCGGAGCAATGACACCCCCAATTGGGCCATATATGGCCTGCACAACAACAACAACACAAAAGTGTTGTAGTACTCAGCTCTGCTCCAGAGAATTTCCGAATTGTTCATATTTCAACTGCTTCTCAACTTTCAGAAGAACGGTGCAAGTTCAGATTCTATAAGGCGGGAAACATGCGTATCAGAATACTTAATATGCTAATGATTAGACATAGATATGATTACTAATGCAATTATTCATTTCATAATTGGTAATTTGTAGTTAACGTCGTACTAGAGCAACACAACGGGCTATTGGCTACGGTCCGGGATCAATCCCTTGAGGGAAAGATGTGAGGGCAACGCCTCGTAATTTTGAACCACATTCATTTCATAAATAGACCTATTTGAGTTCTGCTTTGTTTGGAAAAATTTTTATCATTTTGCTTACATTATTTAGCTATTACTACTGGAGGATATGTAACCTTAGTGATTTCCATTCAGAAAAAGAGGTATTAAATTAGACAAATCAAGATGCATACCTAATTTGGTTTCATAATGTGCATAATTAAGAGTACTTTCATACTCAGTTGAACTCGTCATCTGACCGTGGTTAAAAATTAAGTACAAAAAAATTTTAATTTATATATCCTAGAATTTCTCCAGCCGACCAACCGGTATAGTGGTTAAGGTGTTAGCCTCTAGATCGGAAGGTTCCTGGTTCGAATCCGGGTCCGGGCATGGATGTTTGTAAACGTATGGTGTAGAGGCGGCTGGTGCACCTTAAATCTGTCGTGGCCGAAAGTCCTCACGTTGGGTTGGCGTGGAAGTTTGGAGAGTGGGGTGCCAGCTCAGGTGTTGCTTCGTCATCTGACCGTGGTTCAAAATTACGAGGTGTTGTCCTCGAATCTTTCCCTTAAGGGACTGATTCCGGACCGTCGTCAATAGCCCGTTGTGTTGCTCTAGTACGACGTTAACTAAAATTACCATTACCATTACCATTACCTAGAATTTCTCCCTTAGGGGATTAATCCCGGACCGTCGTCAATAGCCCGTTGTGTTGCTCTAGTACGACGTTAACTAAAATTACCATTACCATTACCATTACCTAGAATTTCTCCCTTAGGGGATTAATCCCGGACCGTCGTCAATAGCCCGTTGTGTTGCTCTAGTTGGACGTTAATAAAAAATTACCAAAATTACCAAATTACGTCAGTTGAACATGCTTTATGTCAAAACCTTTAGCAATAACTAAACCATTTTTTCATTGTAATTACGATGCGGGGTGTTGTCCTCCCTCTCCCTTCGGGTTGGATCCAGGACCGTCGGCAATGTCTTGTTGTGGTGTTACTTCAGAGCGACGTTAGTTAATTACCTATCTACGATCCTGCAGTGGCTCAGTAGCAACCTGCAAGTTCTTGACGGCGCAAGTTCGATTCCTCAATGGGTGTTTAATCGCTTCTGAGTTGGCGCAACATAGCCAAATATGGTCATTGCGCCATAAATCCGTTCATCAAACCGTAGGAATCATAGGATTCAGCATCTTTTCCGCTAATATTAGTGTTTAAAAAAAATTTAAACTAGGGTTACATTGGCTGATTCCTATGCTGTATGGGAGAGTCATTTTCTGTCAAGCTAAGATTGGTGGAGGTAGTGTTTTTGCGGTGATAAGTGTTTCCATTCCGAACGTGACGTCAATAGGCTTGTCTTTGAAATGAGATTTCATCATTTCGTCATTAAACATTCCAACAACTTAGTAATCAAAGGATTCAGAATCTTCCTCACTAATACTAATGTTTTTTATTTTAAATTATTGTTAAATTGTGGTGATTCCTATACTATATTTGAGAGGCATTTCTGTCAAGCTAAATGTTGGTGGAGGTAGTGTTTTTGCGGTGATAAGTGTTTCCACTCCGAACGTGAAGGCAATTGTCTTGTCTTTGAAATGAGATTTCAGCATTTCGTCATTAAACATTCCAACGACTGAATTCCGAATTGATATACGATATTTGATTGGGAAACGCCAATAAGATGAAGTGCAACTAAATTCGAATTTAATAATGATTGTGCTGTAGCTGAAATGCAAGATTTCTGCTAGTGATTGTTTCGGAAACGAAACGGCGAAGGAATAGATTTGCTATTGACAGCATATTCCAAAAGACAAGATCGAAGAGCTTAGAGCAGCAACGGCTTCGTGCAAAACAACAGTTTTCTCTGGAAATGAATTTCGTACAAATTCCATCCTTGTTTTAAAATTTCGCCCCGCCCTCGGAACAATAGGGAGGAGAGGATCAGGCAGGTGCGGCTTATCCCAAGGCTTCGTTGGAACGAGGACCAACCGCAGTAGATGGGGGAACATCTCGAAGCATTCGAATATTCGAAAATTCCAGTGATTCAACTCCAGTCGCAGAAATTGCTGAAAATGTGTGGGGTGGAGAAGAAAAAAGAACATCAAAAATGCTCCAACAAATATAGACTGCACAAGGGGGTAGTAGGGGTCGGCTCCTCCTGCGAAATCGCATTCTGTAGCTTTTACAGACGATTACGATGGAATGTTTTCCCGAACATTCCAATCTGGCGCAATATTTTTCCAGCAGTGTGAGTAAAGAGGTGGATGGAATTTGTGTGTCGTAAGGTTTTATTTTCGGTCGTGTCGGGTGTTCCATTGAATATCTGAGAACGGTGTGTTTTGTTGTCGTTGTTTTTAATGTATACCTATAACCAGCCGATAAAATTTCCGAGGCAGGTAGGAAAGACCGTAAGACCGATAAGAATGCAGAGTCGCATATTTTATTCGCCGTTTTTGGAAAAGAATTCCATGCAAAATCGTTTAGGTTGAGCATAAGAGCGTTAGCTTTCTAGGCTCCCTCTAGAAAGTGTGTTTTGTAGAATTGCTACACTCTCTAACTCTACTCCAACGCAATGCTTTTTTTTTTACCATGTATTGAAGTATGGTGTTTGTGTGTCATATTTCTTCAAAGAAAAGAAAATTAATTTTACCTTACGGACAATTTTTTTCGCTTTAATAATATTGAGGGTTGTCTCTCGACGATATATCTTGTCATTAGTAAAAGTAACCATATATTGATGGTAGAGATATTTTGTCATTGCAAGAATACTGAGATCTGAATCTCGTTTTCATAAAAAAGCAACAATATCTTCATGACGAGATAATTCGCTTGATGCAGTGTAAACAAAATTATACATATCTGATGCATGAGATATCTCGTCGATAGCACTTGGAGGTTTAAGAAAAATTTAGTTACACATATTGTTGGCAGGCCTTTAACATATGTTGGTCATGAAATCGAATTTCGATGAAGCAAAAGGGCCTCTGTTGTAAATAACAACACTTCCTTTTGTAGCCATTTGTAGCTTTTGTACAAATGTAGTAATGTAAATTTTGTAGCCTTTTGTACAAATGTACATAACCGACTCGTTACATTACGAGGGCCAATCCTGATTGCTGCTGGGTGTGCACTAGCACATTGTAAGAAACAATAGAGGCGGCCAAAATTCAAGAATAGTGGGTATAAAACTAAATAAATCCAGGAATCCATTTTCCGATATTGTTAGGTAATGTTTTGTTAATTTTTAATTCATAGACTCATTCATAGGCATTAATTCATAGGCATACTAAAGCAACACAACGTACTTTTAACAACAGACCGGTATCAATCTGATAACGGAAAGATCCGAAGACAAAACCACGTAATTTTGAACCACGATCAGATGACGAGGCAACACTTGAGCTGACACACCACTCTCCAAAATTCCACACCAACCCAACGTAAGGACTTTCGGCCACGACAGATTAAGGTGCATTGTTAGGAGTGTATTTAGATACACAGATGAACAGGTAGTCACTTCGGGTACTAAAATCTACACTTATTAAGCAGAATTACATTGTCTGTTCACAAAACAAATCTACACTCAATTAGGTACACTCATTCCTCAGAACGATGAAGGAATGTAGGCAAGACGTTAATTCCATTCGATTTGTCCTAGTTGTGCAGAGGGGGGTAAAATCAAATCGAATTTCCCAGAGTAATAAACATTGAGTATTTATTACGATAGCAATACAAGACTCAGATTATGTAACCAATATTGGTGAAAAGACAAATTATTAAAGAAATTATCAGAATTTTCCCTTTTGGATTCAACTTGAACCGTTGCCAATGGGCGTTACTTTGTTCCAATGCGACGTAAATTCAACTACCTGCCTTTCAAAAAATCATTCTTATAGAAATTACATTCTAATACTTACGTTTATACCTGTACTTGCATTTTCCCCCAAAAATATCGATAATTTATAAGTACTGCTAATTTAAAAAAATTTAGAACAATTTTATTTTGCATAGCTTATAATTTGTAAGGAAACGAGTCGCATCGTAATGCTTAAACAGAAGACCCAATCAATGCCAAAATTAATATTTCATTTTTTTATTCGATAAATAATTATGTGTTTATGGATCAAAGTTTGCCACCAAAACGTCTTCAACACATATTTGAACATTTCTAAGTATTATGAATCTGTTCTTTAGGTAAATAAACCGTCATTGTCGTTATCAGCATCAATTTGCTGTTTTCTTGAGCAGATCATAAGTCAAAATCTGACACTTTTGCTCTTGTGCTTCGTTCTTCAGAATTAAACTTGTTTTCAATGATATGAATTTTATTTCTGCATGATAAGCCGCTGCTGCTTTATTTATAGGTTCAATTTTCTGTTGCGTTGTGAGTAAATTACATAGGGGTTGTAGTTGATGGTTCAACTTTTGTCACTCTGAACCAGCAAAACGTGCTATTGGCAAGGTACGCTATGAATCCCGAAGGAAACGTTGGGTTTCCTGTCGCTCTTTGGGCATTTTTTTGCTGCAAGACAGACAACCGGGAACTACAGCCTAAAGTGGATTCCATTCCTCTATTAAAAATGATGCTTGAATTGTGATTCGAATCCCACAACCTGTTGAATTGATGCCTGCACAAGCGATTGAAGAATTCCGATAGTTAAAATATTGAAACCCTCAGCACTTCAGATATAATCATACGCATTTTAAAACGTCTTGGCAATTTTAATGTAACGAAACAATCTTTTCTATGACAGGAACACCATCGTCCTAAACTTTTTTTTAAATACTAACCCACTCCAGGGCCAGAAGGTTTTCAGTACTTGTACAAAGTGTGGAGCTGATCAGGCTTCGCCAGATGATATTTTAAAATGTATTGACTTTACAATGGACAAGGTTTTTACGGAACCTCTACTTTTTTTGGACTTTATGGGGATTTATGAACTAGTGGACATGGTCTAATTTAAAGAGACCATGTCGGGGATTTGTAACAACAACAAAAAAGTAAAGAAAGGTTTATAAGCCGTTGAAGTAACGTCGCACTAATGTAAAACAAAGTGTTGTGGGCGACGGTCCGGAATCAATTCCAAAGGGAAAGATCCAAAGAAAACACCTAGAAATTTTGAACCTAGGTCGGATTACGAGGGTCGACACCTGAGCTAGCACCATGCCAGTATCATCATGTTATTTGAGGCCATAACAGATTTACGAGCACTATCTATCAGCTACAAGACGATATATGGTTGGATCTAGTACCGAACTTACAATCAATCCTCCTGGAATACCAACTGGAAAAATTACGATAAAAGATACTAATTATTTATTCAGATATTAATATGAAATATTAATCGGTTTGTAATTTTTCTATTATATAGGCATAGAAACTAGAAGGCACATATTTAGTATTAACTCTAGTTAGTGGGACTCCAGGAGGAAAGAATGAAAAAGGTTCACCCTGTCAGTTGGGCTTTCCAGACGTACTAGGCAATACTAGACACAAATTCTTCATGTAATATTTGAAAAACGTAACTTTAAAAAGATGTAAGTTCCTAAACTGTCGCTTAAAAAATGTATAAATCCCTTCTGCTTGCCTTTAATGCGTTTTCCCCTTATACTAGAAGACAGCAATGTGTATACATTCCCTCAAGAATAATCGATTTATATTCAAGGTGCGCTAGCCATGGAAAGTTAACCGATGAATAACAAGTAAAAGTCCATTGAAACTTCAATTCCGATTGATTCAATAAAAAATTGGACTTTTATAAGAAAGAGTAATAAACAAATATAAAGAGGTCAACTACTAACGGCCCCCAAAAAACGGAGTGAAATGTTTTAATTCATCCTCTAAATGAGCTCGAGTAAAAAATATTGCCGGCTCTTTGACGATCCGCTCTAATTACGTGTCAGAGAATCCAATCAATATCCAACCTGAAAACTGATTAAGAAGCGTAGGACTGATGTAGTCAAGTTAATAAGATTAGAATTTTTTGTGTGCTTTCTTTTCAACTCTCGGAGTACGTTGATTACACTGTTATGAAAAATAGCTTAATCAAATGAAGGAAAATCATCGCATAGAGAATCTTATTTTAGCACGGAATGTGTGAAAGTAAAACGTTAATTTTAAGTGGAAACGTGAAAAATAATTAAATATTTTTAATACCCAAGACAAATATTCGTACATTGAATAAAACATTTATTTGATGAAATTCCATTGTAAAATTTGAATTCATAATATTATAATGAAACAGAAATCTGCTTCTTCGAAGAATCAGGAACTCTTGGTGTTCTAGTGCACTGGGTAAACCTACTGAGCTCCGGTCAGTGGCATAGCTAAAGAAGGACTGAAGGAGTGGCGGACCCTAGTACAAGCACTTTTTTTATAGTTTTCTTTAACAAAATTTTTTTTTGTTAAACAAAACATTACCGTTGTTGAACCTAGAGTAAAATTATATTCCTTCAACCAACCACTTCATGGAAGAAACAGAGGCACAGGTTTCACCTGGTGAGTTGACCATGGTCGCAGTAACTACGTAACGCTGTGAGGAGTCCGACTTAGGAGGTGATCGTAGAAGAAACATCAGAAGACAGGGAACAAGAAGGAGGCATACAATCGGGTATTGTCCTAACGACAACAGCATACATGTAAGGAGACGTCCAGGGCTGCGTGTGGATCCTGCCCCTACTATCACACGTTATACATGCCCACAACATAGATTTATGGTCTGGGGTGCGATCTCCTTGGATAGCAGGACCACTTTGGTAGTTATATCTGGCACACTTACAGCACAGTGGAACGTAGACGTCATTCTAGGACCAGTTACTTTTGCGACACCACGGACTTACTTTTCAATAAGAAATGCCCGGAAGCACACGGTACGTGTTGCTATGGATTCTATTTAAGCTTTCCCAACACTTCCATGACCAGCTAGGTCTCCTGATCTCTCTCCCGAAGAGCACATTTAGAACGTTAAGGGAAGATGATTGCAAACATTCCGCAGGACTCAATCGGGGAACTTTTTCAGTCTATGCCACGCCAAGTGACAGCTTGCATCCAGGCCAGAGGTGGACCAACGCCTTATTGTCTTCCTCCCTTTGTAACGGTTAAATTCTGAAATAAATCATTCAACTGTTCTGAAATTTTAATTATTTGTTTTCTATGTATATTCTTCATATCCACTAACTTTTATCACAATCGGGCAACTCCTTCTCGGTGCGTCCATTTTTTTGCTACAGAGAATATAATTAAATTTCGTTAAAGGAAACTATTTCAAGATTTCCAACAGATGTATCTTTATTTTTCAAAGAATTAAAAGTGCTAAAAACTGCATATACTGAACGCTATAGGTTTCAGGACCTCCTAGAATGAAATAAAAAATATATAAAAGCGATTATTTTGGCACAGAATAAAGGACTAACAAACAATTTCAATTCGTATAGATGGATGTTTTCATCGAAAATGAACAACGTCCGTACTACATCGATGCACCCGGCATGACGCCCGGGTAAATCCCCCCCCCCCTTCCAGCTACAACCAATGAAAAGAGTCATTAATCAAATGTCAAGGGGATTAAGAAAAAGGAGGAAGAAAATATTATTTTCCCAGTGCCGTGAAACTCGCAACAAAACAAAAGAAGCAGCTCCAGATTCAAGGCAATTTCCACCCTCAGCTCTTCTCTCCGTCCTTTTGGTTAAAAACCAGGGGTTCGAAGCGGAAACAAAAGAAGCATGTGTCACGGGCAATTTAAGTATCTTTGGCGTATAGAATCAAAGATACCTCGACTGGTGTATCTGGAGGGTCAGGGTATTACGAGGGTGAAAATGTTTACCGATAGTTCCTGCGTTCTTCCCTGACATATACCTTGTTTGATTTGGTTTGAAAGGACATGTGACAGTCAAGAGCGTTGTCCATAGCGGCTCTTCTGAAGTGACATGATAGAAAAATGAATGTTGTGAGTGGAGTTAAAGCGTCAAACAAACTAATTCGTTCTTTTCAGTACGAATTTCTTCAAAAGTTTCGTATTAAACGTTTACCAAGTGTTTGATTTCTTGGCGGTTACAATAATAGTAATTTATAAGTATAATACCAAAATTGGCAGAGGACTGGAAGAATAGAGGATGAGCAACCGAATGGTCTTAAGTGTTCTAAACTCGATTGTACGAAAGACTGTCGTGTACATAGGGGCTGGTGCATGTCAAATCTCTCATGACCTCAAATGTTCTTACATTTGATTGGTGTGGGGTGCGAGCTCCCGTGGTTTAAAATTAAGTCACCAACAGCACACTAAGGTGCTCCAGAGCGATGCTAATTTTTCCTACCTACGTATCCAAAATAGAACGCTTAGGTTCATTATAGGGCTCGGTAAATAAGGCCCGATTTCTAGGAAAATCCTTTAATGTAACTGAAAAACACGGAGAACTTTGGCACTCTTCGTGTTAGAAAAATTTAATTTCACTCCTTGAACACCCTTCCATGCTTACAAATAAGGATTCCACTAATATGTCCTTCCTTCCATTTGTGTAACCAATTATGCTAAGGCTTAGTTGACCCTTCACGTAAATAAAGTAATCGAATCTTTGCACGTTTATGTGGGCAAGTCATCTTTGATGGTCGTACTATACTTTGAAGATATTTACGGATTTTCCTGGAAATCGCATTTAATATCCTTCTAATAATTCAACAAAGTTTCAGTAATTTGTCATTAATGTTGAGTACTCATTCCAAACCTCATTCCACTTTAACATATAGGACAATCATACACATATTTTAGCAATGAAAATGGCTGTATATTTTATTATTATTTTTGTAAGAAAAATATGTTTGTAAAATATGTATGTAAATTATCTTACCAACATGGTAAATGCTTATTTCAAAGTTTTTGGTACGTCTATATTTTAGACGAAGAGCTAATTTCATGCTGCCATGCATGGGATTGTGACCAGAGATGCCTCATACGTAATTGCTTGAATTTATCTCTTTTTTGTGCGAAAAACATGTCAGATGTTCTTAAAAACTTAGCATGTTTACTTAAAGCAAAAATAGTTTAATTTCTAAACATTTTTGATTGATTAAAATAATAAAAGATGTATCATTTCTTATGACTGCAAAATATGTGATAGTCCTATATCTGACATTGGAATGCTGCAATTGTCTCCCTCTGAAATTATTTCCTGACAAGAGCTTCGAAAAGACACCTCATTGCTACACAATTTATAGAAATCGCAAGGTTCACGCGAAAGAAAAATATCAAACCAAATGAAAATCGATTTGTTAAACATTTTCCTCTTTTGCTGAAGTGATAACATTTACCATAACTACCTAAAGAATATAGGAGGATTTCATTGTCTTATTCTTGTAGTCAAAGAGTAACCTAAAAATACTCAGTTATAATGACTTGACATAGCAACAAAATGTCTTATATCTATCACAAACAAAAAATCAATACATCAACACTAATAGTAATTAGAATAGTTCTAGAAACTATTTATTATATATTGTGTATTGATAAAAGATAAAGACTTGAAAGATAGGCTATTAAGCTTTAATTCGACTAATGCATTTTATTACGACTCAATTCATTTTAACTGTACCAATTAGGCGATTGACTAACGTTATTTAAATTCCTGTTGAATAAGATATACAAACGACTAAATCAACCAATAATTCTAAAATCGACATTGATAATGATACCATAATTAACACAAATGTTATAGAAATTTTATTTAAGGCCTTCCGAAGAATACATTTTTAACCAGATTTAATGCATAAGTTTGATTAGCGAGTTGAATATAAAGTTTACAAATACAAACATATGGCAAATACAAAAAAATCAAAGAGAATCCAATAAAATTAAAAAATTCAGATGAGAAATCTAATTATCTCAGGACGTATTACAAGATTGTAAATTAGGAGAGCGTCGTTAAAGTTTTTGATAACAACATGTATAACCGAATTTAGAAAAAGCCACAAATTATAAGTTTTAAAAGCATAAACCTAATTGAGTTGACTTCCCCTCCCTTTATCCAGTTTTCAAATTCAAGACAACTAATTAGCTGACTACGAACAACATGATTCTCGTCGAAGCAATCATAACAGAACCCCTAAACAAATGGTAATAGAATATAAAGACAAAGGGAATTGAGAAATATCGCAAAAATGAAAAACGAATTCAATTACAATGTCTTTCGATTTTCGTAATTTTTGCAATTCTTATTTGGGAGATAGAAACAATTATTTTCCATCAAACAGCGAAAAAATGTCCGCAGCATTTGCACAGAAGACCACCAAAAGCTTGTAATTTAGTCCAGGCAAAGGACGCAGCCAAATTACAGCCTTATTTAATTTATCTGCCATGGTAATTCGTTTCCACTGTTAATGAATAGGAGCCTTCAGGATAGTGGATTTAATCAAATGCAGCATCCTTAATGGAGCTAGTTGCTGCCCGGCTTTTAATATTTTGCTTCAGCTAACTAATTTCTTAAGCAAACACGGTTTGTGGACGCTGTTTCACTTTAATGATTGTAAGTGAGGGATAGCTTCAGTAGAATACCACTTAAAGTGCGAGCGCATTCTTTTACGGAACCCTTGAAGAAAGAATGCTGGTGGTGCGAAAGCATTTATTGTTTATGTACGTACCCCTTGTAGCAATGCGAGAGTGAATCAGCTTTATTCAGTTTCAGAACAACACTGTATGCAGAAGTAACTGCTCAAGCTATTATTCATAGATCTAGAAGAGTGTTTGCTACGAACAGGTCATTTTTTGCTACACAAGGGAAATTATACTAGGAGAGAGCACATAATAGGAATTTATAAAGCGCAGTACAAATTCACCTAATTTGATGGATAGATCACAAGGAAAGGTATTAATCCGGGATCGTCACCAATGGCCCGTTGTGTTGCTTCTGTGCGACGTTAATTAAAATACCTTCCTGATGGTTGTATTTTTAAGAAGCACCACTTCATTACCAAAACTAACATGAATTTGATGAACGAGACATATCGTCCTTAGATTAAAAAAAAAATTACTACACCTTGACTGTCAAACAATCGACAATACATTGATGACGAGATACCTCGTCTAAGCAAAATTGATCAGAACTTGATGGACGAGATATCTCGTCGAAAACACTTTGAGGGAAAAAACCAGGATGTAGCGTCTCATGGTACTCCGACTTCGGAGTCCTAAAAATCTCATAGAAATCCTACTGAGTGGATGAGACTGGTGAGTTTCCAATCAGGTGATATTAAGGGGTGTTCAAATATCCGCTTTTAGGTAGCTGTCCCTCTTCGTCGAACTTCCAATTAGTTTCGACAAGATATCTCGTCCATCAGTACTGACCAATTTTGCTTGAGATACCTCGTCATCAAGATATTGCCGATTTTTTTATGATGGTTGGTTGTTTTGGGGTTCTATGACAAAATGGCTACATTTGTATATGCTGCGCAAGACAAAGGTATCAAGTCATAGACATGCACTCGCAATGAAAGCTTTTACTAACGCAGAAGAGAGAAATGTACTCAGAGAGGAATTCACCCTTACATGGATCGAACATTTGCCGCCTACAATTCGCAGGCTGATAGCGCAGTGGTAATACTCACTGAGCCACAACGGCCCCTTTTAAGATATGACTATTTCAAGATCTGGTCAGTTTTCATTTAATGGCAAGACAGCTCGTCAATCAAGATTAGGCCGGTTTTGCTAATGACGAGAAACTTCGTCGAGACAACCTCCAGGAGGGTTACCGAGTAACGGGTAGAGCGTTAACCTGGATTCTTGAACCCTTGGCCAGAGAAATCCTCTGAAGTTTTGGAAGTGAGCGGCCGCAGAACTTGCCTGAAACTTTCAGATTGAAACTATTTTATTTTATTTCTTAAGTATTGAATTTCAATCAAAACCGTTTTAAAAATGTAAGATATAAAGTTATCATTAAATGTATTGTTTGTTTTAAAGCTGATATCTCAGCAAAAAACTTGTGCTTGGTTTTGTTATAAGATTTTTTAAATCTTACAAATGAACTCCATTCGCAATTGTTTTTTCTCACTTATATTTGTAAGTATAAAGTATTCGGACACTGGAGAAATTCCTAGGAGGATCTAACTCAGCGTGGGGTTGTTTTTCCTGTTTAAGACTCGGCTCAGTACTTTATGTACCTGGTACGATGAACACTGACGTGTACCTCGACGTTCTGGATAATTCGGCTTTGACTACACAGTAGCAATACTACGGCGATGATGGTTGTTGTTCCAAAAGGATAGAACTCCATGTCATACTGAAAAACGTATGCCGCACTGGATCCCTGAAAATGAGGGCAATTTGCTTGGCTGGCCTGTTCAGAGCCCCAATCTTAATCCGATCGAGAACTTGTGGAACAAATTGGAGCGACGAGTACGACACCACCACGCATGCCCATCTTCACAACAATCTCATCTCACAGCCTAACAAGAGGCATGATGAACAATTCCTGTCCAGACTTACAGAGAACTTGTGGTCAGTATGCCTCGACGTGGTGCAATTGTAATACAAGCAAAAGAAGGGTCTACCCCTTAATAAATAGAATAATAAAGCTTTTTTTCTTAAAAGTATGCAGTGTCCAAATACTTTTGTCCATATAGTGTTGACAACTTAGGAAAAATAATTTTTGGTCCAGTTAAAACGAAGCCCAAAAGAAGCAATTGGGTACAATCTTGGAAACTGTATGGATATTACAAAGCTATAGCTTGATGGCAGACTTTTATGATGGCGGGGAAAGAGGAACACACCATTTACAAACTGCACATATTCTCTGATGGGTTGTTAATTAACATCGCACTTGAGCATAACACGCGCTATTGGCAACGGTCCAGTGTCAATCCCTAAGTCAAAGACACAGGGACAACATGTACTTTTGAACCACGGTCAGATGACACCACGGATAGTTTCATTACTGGCACTCTACTCTCCAAACTTCCACAACACGCCAACGTGAGGCAATTTGATGCCGCTACCGATTAAAATGAACTATCTTCATGTACAGGACGGTCTTCGGTTTCACCGAGATTCGAACTAGCAACCTTCCGATTTCTAATTCGTTACTCATTCAACCGGGTTTCCGAATAATATTTTCCAATAATATTCCCAAGATTATTATCTAGACCGAATGATAAGTTCAATTAGAGGCATAGGGTATATGTGTCAAACATGTAGAAATCATGGGTAGAAGAATCTGGGCTGAAACACATTACGCTTAACAAACACAATTTACCAATTATAGCACAAAACCATTTGAGGTAGAAAAATGGGGTATAAGCAATCAATAAATTTGAAAATCAAGGACGAAAACTCTTTTGATGTAAACAGCAAAATCGATAAAAAATAACTGAACACTACTCATTAATAACACTAGGAGAATATCGAATAGTAGGAAGAACCATCGAATAATACTTGCAAAATCGTACAGCAGGCGGCACATTTCAGTGAACAATCTTGTTATATAATCATTGCGAATAACAACCATGCCATTCAATACGCCAATTCTGATCATGATTGCATAATTTAACATATGCAACCAACATGATTTCAGAGACAATCAAAACATTCCATTTATCAGAATATACTTAAAAGTGGTCTAGGTCAGTTTTACCCTGACGTAAAGGGCAATGTAATAATATGAATCGATTATATTAATCTACTAGCAAAATACCCGACCTTACTCGGTTTGAATTCGTTTACTCTAGATTGAAGAGATAATCAAAATATATAATGACTTACGTTTTTTGTAGAGTAAAAATTTATTTTAACACCTTTCGCCATCTTTATATTTTCTACAACTTACTTTGGACACAAATCCTACAAATGCATATCCATTCATGTAATACATTTCACATACATCGCACAATTGCTGTATGACAAAGCTCAAAAAGACGAAAGGTGATACTAAGGTTACTACTATAAAAGACGATTTATAGGAAGATTTGGAATTCCCTTTCTTAAGTTGTTTTCATGTGCAACTCAATTAATTAAAATTACGATTTACGGCGAGTGCTCTCGCACTCATAGTCAACAAAACAATATTTTTTTACCTGTGGCACTCTTGCCTCCGGTATTCGACATTGTGAAATTTTGCAATCTTCTCCTGTCATTACTACAACGAATTTTTTAATGTTGTAAAAAGTTCTAGTTTGGATTTTTAAACATTATTATTATTTCAATAACGACATTATTCTTTAAATAATGGCATTATTTTTTAAATAACGGCATTATTCTTTAAATAACGGCATTATTCTTTAAATAACGGCATTATTCTTTAAATAACGGCATAACTACACTTAAAATTTACTGAAAATTTATACTGACTTACCTAACATTTTCAAGTCTAATACTTTGTGGTGCTGTTGGGTGTGATGAGAAGGAAAACACATTTATTAAAATAATAAATATTTAAAACAGGAAACAGCGAAGTAAAACAAAATAAAAGATGTCGTAAAAAATTGTTCCAAAGATATTAATTTGTGATTCAATTTTATCTCTTGATCTCGCACAGTTGCCACAACTTACAACTAAAAGTGTACAAAATTTAAAAATGTGAAATTAATTCAGAGCGAAAGAACCAGAAAAAATATCACTGCTCGCGCGATCGTGTTAATTCTCGTTTCATTAAAAAATATCGTCTGTCCTAAATTTTCGGAAATCGTTTTCATTGCGCAAAGAATAAAAATAAGACTCGAAATAAATGACGTATCAGAAATGAAATTCCATAAAAAAAATAATTTTTTGAAGAATAATTACTTTTTTAGCAGTACTGGTAAAGCAATCGAATTAATCGTAATATTCAATAGACATTCCAATTTTTCCAAAACTACCAAATTATGGTTGATTTAAGTATACTTACTCAGGTGTTTTAGCATGAAACTCGTCTAAATATAACAATAAAGAAATGTTTAATATTGCATTCACTAAATTATTAGATAATGTATAAAATAAAATACAATGCAATCAAATATCTGGAATACAATTCATGTGATGCCTACACAAACACACAAACACAAAATCGAGCATAGAACAGAAAGACTGACAGACAGACTTTCGCAACCAATTCCACTCACTAAATCAAGATAAGTACTCTCTGTATGCAAATTTCCATGAAAATATCTTAAACCGCGTGGACGTGTATAGGGCACAACATACAGACAGACAGACAGACAGACAGACAGACAGACACCAAACGAGAAAAGGGCGGATTCGGCATCAGAAGGGTCCAAAACGGATAGAAAACTTGAAATGCGTCGAAAATATTGAATGTACAAACAAACACTCCATTCTTATTTATATAGATCAGAGCACGTAACTAGTCTATTTCATGTCTTGTAAGTATCGAACTTCACAAAATGTTTCGAGATCAGCAGTTTGTGCTGGTGTAGTCAGGTATTTATGCTGCTCCATTAGAACCTGCAAGCATCACCCATGACGTGTTAGCTTTTTCTGTAGATTTAGTACGGTAAACATTTTTGCATTATAGGTGAAATGTTGTTCCAATAAACCACAATCATAAAAAGTAGCCCAAACTAATTATTACTGCTGATATAATGAAATATAATCACAACTTTCCATTGCATTAGATAGATTAAATTACATTCATACGGCTTTCCACGAGAATAGTACAGACGTGTCTTATGAATAGTAAATGAATTAAACGTAATAAAATGTATTTCAGTTCAAAAATTTTTTTTAAACTTTTGACTAATGTGTTCAAAAAAAATGTCAATCAATACTAGTAAAAAACTATTGAGCATTATTTTATAAATAAAAGTTTCAAACAAGAATTGTTCCCAAAAGATCTTTTTAAGGCCACTTTGAATTAGAAAATGGGTAATTAATATTATTATTTTTATAAATCCTGCAAAACTATACCAATTTCTTTTTCAGATCAAAAATATTATTTACTTATTGTACCGCAAAATTTTAGTAATTGATGTACGCGTGTCATGTAATGAAAAACATTCTCGACTATCATCACAAAAATGTCCCACTGTCTATCTCATTGTGAGGTTAATATAAACAGTTAATTAACCATTAAAATCTAATCCCACAGATTTACAAATAAGCTCGTAACTTGCATAAATTGTCGTTTAAGACAAAACTGAAAAATGAAACGATGTATAAAAATGCAATCGAAAATAAACAATACTCAGTTTATCCGCTTATTAACTTTTACGCAACAGTGAATCATTAATATATGATTCCATTGAGGATTCAGAACTTAACATTCTACGAGAAAAGAGAACTAGAATAGAATAATGATGGATATGAAAAAAAAAGAACAATATTATTTAATGATATACACTTTTTATTTTTGTCCTTCCTACCAGCCGAAAGGATTACGAATATTATACTTGTATTTATTTTTCAAGTATTATGAGAAATATGAATAAAATGTCCTCAATTGTTTCTCTAAGGGTATTTAATGAGTTAATTATTCGTTATGGTACAGTAAAAAAAGTGTTTATAATCAGAATCGAACATGGTATTTTATTCGAAATAACAGATTATTGGCTTAAGCTAAACGAGATCGATCTGTTAATAAATTCGACAATAAACTGTCACAAGTAAATGTAAATAATATATTTAAATAACGAAGAGAATTGAACGATTTCCCTATAAAATAGGGAAATTTATATTTACCAGTTAAATCATAGGCATTTGCATTTCTGGAGAACTCTTCTGGCTTTTAATTATAAAAGCAGCTAATGTGTGTGTTAGAGAGATGCGCGCAAATGTATTCTGAGAAGCTTCACTAGTGATTGGATAATTTTTATACAAATAAGTAGTACTTATAGTTATTTTGATACATTCGAGAAATGTTATGGGTTTGACTACAGTCGAATATTCCACTTGGATGAACTAGTTTTTGCCATTTGTTCTACTTTAATGGTGTAAAGACATATATTTTATGGTGTAGACACAATCTAACTTGTACCAATTAAAACGACAGTGCTATTTTGGTTTTAGATAGAATAGTCATTCGATACATTGCGATAATAAAATAAATTTAATAAGAATAAGACAATAAGTTCACAGTGTTTGAAAAAAGTATGTTTCACAGTTATTTTCAAGGTTTTCCTCGTATCCGATAGTTAAGTGAAAAAGAAAAAGAACATTTACGGAATAAAAAAGAAATCCAATTTAAAAAGTATAACTTGTTACGTCTTTCATCAGTATATTAATAACTAGATGACATATAACATATGGCGAGCATGCTTTACAAAGGCGATTTTCAAGAAAACGGTTTACTTTTGATTTGGTTTATTATTCATCGCCTTTTTTTTTACTACACGAGGTTCAGAGGTCCATATGTCATTTTACCGTTTAAAAATTTACTTTAACTTTCAATTCTATTTGGTTTTTATTACAAGTTAGTTTAAATTAGGTGCCTGTCACTTAATAGGAAGAAATATAACATTAAACACTATTCAAAACAAATGATTTTACTTACAACATCGAATATGTGATAAATGAGGGATCATTGATATTGTTATTTTTATAAATACAATGATTCTGTTAATAAAAATTAGCCATAATAAAAAACTCTTATAATTATCCCTGTATAAATCCAAGTATGTATATTGAAAGTGACCATTGTCAACTATTCCCAGATGATTTGAATCAATAACTGAATTCAGAGCCTGAATAACATGCATGTGTTCCATAATATGAATACTAACAAAATATTCAACATACAAGGGTCTCTGTACTTTATATTTTTATTTTTATAAACCAGAAATTCCTGTCAGTAAAAATATTTATAATAATAAACATTTGTAAGGATACCTGGATGAATCCATCTATGTGATAATCAATGTATGCATTCTTATCTTTGGCACGATGATTTCCAATGCATAACAGAATTCAGAGTCTGGGTAACACATCATATATGTTCTACAATAAGAATTTTAACAAAATATTCAATATAAGGGGGTGGCTGTATTTGATATTTTGTACTTTATAAATCCATCATTTTTCTGTCAGTAATATTTTCAATAATAATGGACACTTATAAGGATACCTGTATGAATCCAACTATGTATGGAACAATGTACACATTGTTATATCTGATACGATTTCACCACGTTACTTAATTTAAAGTCTGGGTGAAAGCAGAGATGTATAAAATAGCATGACTCGTAACAAAATGCGTAATAAATGAGGGTTAATGTATTTGATAATTTTATTTTTTCAGTCGAAAGGGGGGTAGCTCAATTAACTAGCACTGAGGAAACCGAACGAGTTCTCGGCGATGATCTGGAATCAAAACTGAAGGGAAAGACAGGACTACAATACTTCGTAATTTTGTGTCACCTGAGTATTACCCCACTCTCCAAACACCCACGACAACATGAGGACGTTTGAAGCCACGACAGATTTAACCTGCACCAGTTCCCACTTAAACAACGGCCTTAGGTTGGATCAAGTTTCAAAGTCGCAACCCTCAATTATCAATTCGCAAAAATATAATGTATTTGATAATTTTATTTTTTCAGTCGAAAGGTAGCTCAATTAAGGAGCACTGAGGAAACCGAACGAGTTCTCGGCGATGATCTGGAATCAAAACTGAAGGGAAAGACAGGACTACAATACTTCGTAATTTTGAGTCACGGTCTACACCTGAGTATTACCCCACTCTCCAAACACCCACTACAACATGAGGACGTTTGAAGCCACGACAGATTTAACCTGCACCAGTTCCCACTTAAACAACGGCCTTAGGTTGGATCAAGTTTCAAAGTCGCAACCCTCAATTATCAATTCGCTACTCTTTCAAATGGGATGCCGCTGTCCTTTTTTTTATTTTTTTTTATATACACAGTATTTCTGTTTGTAAAAAAAAATCCCATTATAATAAACACTCATGAGTATACCTGGATGATTTGCTTTATGTATGGATCAATGCACATACTGCTACCGTTGCCACTATGATTTCAACCACATAACTGAATTCAGGTTCTAGGTGAGACACAGATGGGTTCCACAAATTAATGCATGTTCAGCTTTGAAGTTTTTTTCTTCTTCATATGCCTTGCGCCATCAGAGATCCACTCTTCCACCAGATGTTACAAATGGCCTTCGTTTTGACGCTCCTTCCATTTTCTTCTCGCCCTCCTCCCCCCGCACTGCTTCTTAATTTAATTTGGAACATCTTTCTCGCCCGAGGCAAAAACATACTATCCTTAAAACTCCCAGGTGCATGCTTTAATGCACTGTATTATCATTTCAACAGATGTTCCGTTTCGGGATTGCGCGCTTTTGATCGAAGCAGAAAGAATCGTCTGCGAAGTATCGAATGGTGGATGTGATGTGTTTTCAACTAGCAATTGTAATGGGCGATCATGCTATTAGTTGTACAACGTAATAATAATGCTGATTGCTGACAGCAGCCGATAAATGACTTGCTCTACATAAAAAAACGGAAGGCTGTGTAATTTTGAAGCAGCTGGTCTCTTTTTGATCTATTTACTACTTTTTTCAATGATCTAACTCAAGTAAGGTCTATCAGTAAGTAAAACATGGGGGGGGGTAATAGAAATGAGGCTATTAGTGCAAGAGTGGACTAAGTAACCAACAAAATTCCAAAAATTCGAATTTTCTGAAAGATTTTAATTCTTTAAATGCTCTTACGTTGACGTACTGTGGAAGTTTGGAGAGTAGGATGGCATTTCAGGTGCAACCGCTTCATCTGACCATGGTCGAAAATTACACTTTGTGGATGTTTGCTCGGATGTTTGTTTCCCTTCGGGTTTGATTACGGATCGCCGCCAATATCCCGTTACGTTGCGCCGGTGCGACGTTACTTAAAAAGCTAACATGCATTATAGTGTGGTAATACTAGCTTAAAAAGATTTTTTTAACATGAACTAACAAATAATGAACTTAATGTTCCTTTTTAGTAAGATGCATTCATGGTAAGTAAACAACAAGTTAAAAGTAAACAAGAATTCATTAATGGGTTTTTTAACATTAGAAGTTGGTGCGTTAGAATATAGACGTGCTGTAACTGCGTGGAGAGAGAATCACGCATATGGATTTTTGAGCTGTCCCATGAATTTTGTATCATCTAGAGCAACGATTGTCAATAATTATGTATACCAATGACGATTTGGAGAACATGCGATATTGACTCTTTCCTCTTTCTCATATACGCAAATATTTTACCTACAGTTATAAACCAAAACGTTATACTTCTGAGAGTCAAGCACGCATTATTCCACCTTGAAACCAGTGGTTTTCCCTGCAGACTTCAAATCGGTTTTTACCTTGATCAATATAATCTTTAATACAATTCTGACAAATAAACGTTCATTATTTAGTCAGCATGTGCGTTGTGGTCAGATCCACAATGCTCGGAAATCTTGTGATGACCAGAGAGTTGTGAAATACTGAAGTATGAACTTTATAAAATGAAACAAAAGGCTTTCTCATTGAAATATTTTAAGGTTAAATAATATTATGGTACTGCATTCCTGTTTCCATCATGACCCTAACAGACCTCAAGCTTTAAAATATACCCGTAGACATTCTATTATTCACGAAGAATAATATATACGTGTCTACATTTCATAAACACTCCGAAGAATCAAGGGGATTGGCCGAATACATTTTTCTTCCTATTAGATTCGTGGCAGTCACGTGTATTTCAATGCCTCTGCACGGACGCGTCTATGTTACATCCGATCAATATGGCTGTTGACCAAGGATGGCCCAAGTGCATTCAAAAAGGAGAACTCATAAAACTCAAATTCAATAAACCGTGATGTTACAAAAGAATTTCAAGACTTTTTTCGCATACGTAGAACGAAAAGAGACAAGTATAAGTCGAGTGCCCTTTTGATTTATTGCTAGTGGCCTCCCCATGCAATGCTGGATCTACAGAACACAATGCAGTGAGATATGAGCAAGTTGCTAGTAAACATGCTGAACCATATGTCGGAATTTAGGTTCTTGTCAGAGCTATTGACCTGGTACTACAAATAACGAATGGAATGAACAAGTTTGCTTTATGTAAAACTTCACGGCACCACTGTTGACGAAAATCCACACTTGAACCAACGAATAAATGTTTTGAAAAATAGGAAGTACACACCTTTAAAAATAGTTTTCTCAATTCAGAAAATAAATCTGAGAAATGTGTTTACGAATATATTTGGTTTGTATAAAAATATATGCTTTTTAAAGAACTGGCTGAATATAAGTTTACTTTAAAAGTACAGACTGGTCGGCTTGGGACTGTAATATAAGAAAGTATCATGTTTCATTTATTTTTTTACCATGATTTATTTACAAAATGTCTTACATAGTTACATAGAATCGAAAATATTTTTTTCCAAGTCTAGTACACTTCAACATGTCTTGTCAAGAGTCCTTCAACACATCATTAATTCCACGGCAATATTTCAATGTTACAAATTATTTTATTACACTCTTAAGCTGAACACTCTATAGTATTTAGTATTATTTCGTGAGAATTTGTCTTATTTTTTTAGTTTTGTCGGCATTGGATGAATATACAAGAATAAATCAAGTTGCACAAGCTGTAAGCAATTAAATACATGAAATTTGTAAATACGCAACTGTAAATTCACGTAGTAACAGCTTAGAGAACATGTTCATAACAATGGCAGAAAAAAGACTATCATAGCAATGTTTAGTTTGTTGAAGAGGGCATCCGCATGTTTACGATTTACATCAAGCATAACTGATAGACGAAAATAGTTGGATTTTCTGTTCATTCGGTACCTTTTTGCTAGATATTTTTTGAATAGTTAGTTTGCTGTCGGACGCCCCTCTAATGTCTTCAGCTTGAAAAATTGTTAGTGAAATGTCTAGTCTTTTCATATCCTAAATTCACTACAAAATTATAGTATTGTAAGATCGTCCCTTCCCATTCTGCTTGCAGATTATTGAAATGTTTAATTTATTCTTTTACTCAGAAAATAGCACACTATTGTAAATTATATTTCATTTCAAACAATGTTCTGTAATGTTCTGCTAGAAACCTTGTTTCTATATTAAGGTTTTTTTTTATCGAAAGCACATTGTATAACGTTCTGGTGAAACAAACAAAGAGTAATGTTAAGTTTATTTCAGAACACACACACACACGGTTTTGTCAAATTTTACCAGAAAGGTGTTTATTTTAGTGTACAGCTCGTCTCCTGTTATCATAGTGTATGAATTCATCAAATCAGAACAGTCCATTAACGAATGGACTGTTGTGATTTGCTGAATTCATGCACAACGTACGCATGCTCATAAGGAGGACAGCCAAACATCGACCTTCTAATGGAGTAAAAAGTGCGTGTTTGGAGATCAACAATAAAACAGCGATGTTCAATATTAGAACATCGTTGTTCAATATTAAAACATCGATGCTGATAATACATCATCCAAAAACCGTCGAGGTTCTTAAACATCAATGTATTTAAACTTGTTTTCCCATTTTTTAAAACTCGTTTAGTGACCTCTAACATTAATGGTAGCCCCGGAAGGGAGATATTTAATTTGACAGTTACCGTGCTTATAAAATTACAACTAAGATTTTGTAAATTTTCAAAAGAAAGTCCAAAAAAATTATTAAGAACAATTAACAAATATCTTATTTTCAAAATGAATAATACAAAAGAAAATAATATTTATAACAATTTGAAGTTGGTACTACTATCTATAATTATGAGTGAGTAGAAACATAACATTAGTTATTGTTAGTTTTTATAATTACTTATGGGGAAAACATAACAAACTTATCTTTTATTTAATGTAAATTAAAAATATTGGGGCCTATAATTATTATATGCCTCAATATTTGTTTCTAACAGTTTGTTAAAAAAGAAGTTGGTTAATTTTCTCTGCCTTAAGCCACCTTCTTGTATCACTAACTATCCATCGCACCAGTTAGGGAAAAAAACTCTAATGGGACGGATGTCTCCATCATTAACAAATACCAAGTTGCACGTTTATTTATTTTAATTTTTAATATGGTACTTTTTTCATTAAAAATAAAACATCGACAACGTAAAAGCATCGACAGTGTAAAAACATCGATGTTAAACAAATATCGGAGCCAATAAATCGTTGGTAAATAAATCGATGTTTTTTTTTATAAAACATTGATATTTTGGAAATATCGACATCGTTGTGTAGAGTCTAGTGTAGAGTCGCTGTCATAAGAGCTCAGAAGAGTAAGGTACGTGTGCTCACGAATCAACTTCAGCCGTTTAACTATCGAAGTACAGACTAATGTTTTAAATATAACGCCGGATAATTGCATTAACCAAATAATTATTTGTCTGACATTAGAATTCATGCTTTTCTCACAATCACGTGACATATTTTAAAGACTTGAAACCGGTACAGACAGCATGAAGCTGCGGGTGTGTACTCCGCCTGTTTGATAAGAAAGCCGCTGGAAAGAAAGACCTTGGTTATCGGACTTGAAAAATATATGGCATAAATATGGCTAAAATGCTATATTAAGTGTGTTTCTTTCAATTAGTGATAGTTTCTACGGGCTGTAGCATTTACATTACCACAAAATAAAGAATGGCTTATGCTGGGCCGGTGGTAACTAGTTGAATTACCACAAAAAAAACAACGAATTGAAACGCCTGTATACAATCTGGAACAAGCAATTCTCTCAACCATTGTGACGTCTAAAAAAAGACCACTATGATATTACTGAGAAACTTGTTCTCCAGTGTTATGGATAGTTCTTCCAGTTTCTCTTTCATGCTTCCACTTCTAGTAGCGCAATTTTTCAGTCTCAAAAATAAAACTCATTGTTTCATACACAAGTGCACAAACTTGCGACTCAACAATCGCAGCGAACAAAAAGTTGCAACAGGTTCTATTTTCGCTGCGACACGACTGTCGCTCTACCCAATGAATCACACGGACAGCCATGAACATGCACCTTCTTGAGATTGTTTTGTGTTGTTCTGGTCTCTGTTCAAAACACTAAAAATACTTGTCCAAAATGTCTGACAACGAATCTACAGGAGGTGATGATGGACGAATATTAATAGTAATTGATTCTGAGTTACATATTTAAAGAAACTGAAGATTGTTATTGATGTACCAATTATTCCCAACAATTCATCAAACCTGCTTTTTGTCATTCAGTAATACTGGAAAAACTTTGCAGGGTCCTCACATAAATCTTCAAATAACTTGTAAAACTGCCCTTTCAATAATCTTTGATTTATTATTGGATGTACCCAATATAACGATGCTTCTTCCGTTTCGTACGAAGCAAAAGAGCAATAGCATAATTAGATTCAACGACATACACCGGAAAACTATTCTAATTGAACGATTTATCTATCGTAGAGTGTGTACATTATTGATTTCTGCGGCAGCGGCGTTTCGGTCGCCGGGACTAGAAATCGCAAGTAGAGGCCTAAACTCAGGTTTGTGCTTTGAAAAAAAAATTTCTCCTCTTTTAGGAAGGGCTACCACTGAAATTATTTCATTCCTTAAACAAATAATGACGTAACATAATTAATAAAATAAAATAGTAACAGCAAATCTTAAAATTTAAAAATAAGTACTTCATAATTTCAAACAGTATCACAATTTCAAACAGCATTAATTTATTCTGAGATAAATTTGTAGTGTGTCAAAAAATACATTTTTGTAGCGGAGGATTCTCTTTGTAACATAAACAAGTATTATCAAGTTGAATTGAATCGTGTTATATATCCAGAAATTCGTAATGCATTAGCTATTTTAAGAGGCAATATATATATTACAAAAATTTAATGTGCAAGTTTTAAATGTTTATTCATTCAAGTACATAGAAAATGAAAACGAAGAAATCACACTTCTTCGTTGAAACATATTATCTCTTATCTAAGAAGAACTCTTTCAAAACTTTCTTATCCCTAATTAATGCTTCTTTTCGAGTAAAGTGTATGAATCTTCAATCCCAAAAAGAATAACTGCATTAGTTACAAAAAAAAATAATGCACAGCGTAAGTGGTTTTTAATTTGATGGAATAGCTTACTTTTAATTTTTGTTCAGAAACGCTACACTTAAGATTTTTTTTCTTTAAAAAATGGAACAGAGTAGCGAAGAAAATAACTCCTTATTTTCAGATTTTCAATGTAAAACTAAAATACAAGCGACGATGTAACATAATTTAGGTGGAAAGAAACTCGCGAGGCATTTTTTGTTCCACTTCTGTTGCGTGCCATCATCACATATTTTCAATAAAAGCTATCGAGCTTATTCGCAGCATTCTCATTGTGAAATCTGGGGTTTTAAGTACAATGGAATGATTTTAAATCTGTTTTCGTTGCACGTTTTTATGTTTCATATTTTTTCCAGTTTCTCACAAATGCGTTGGGATGAAGAGGGGAAAAAAAGGGAAAGTTATGTATTTAGGAAATGAATGAGATGGGAAAGTGCTTCTAGGGTAATTGAAGTACGCTTCTCAAATCCAGCTTGCGTAGATAAAAGGTTTAAAATTAGATTTTTCCTCTTACACGTTCTACGATTTATAAAAACAAGCATTTCCCTTATTTGTTTCGCAATTAACGTTGAAACATTTGTACCTTTAGTAGGAAGAGGAACGTAATCTCATCAAGATATCTTAAGTGAAAAAATTATTAGATTTAAGACTTGCTTGTAGATGCAGCGAGCGATATCTGCATTCTTTGAAATGAAAATGATTCAATTCAGAGTTTGAAATAAGGGTGGTTACTGTGATGACGAATGAAATTATAGATGGCCACGGGAATCGGGATTACATGCAATTTTATATTTGAGTATATAGCTGGAGACTATTTTAATAGATACATATCAAACCCCTTTATAGATTGTCATTACCCCTTTGTACCTTAACATTGGCATATAAATTAATACTTCTTCCTGGACAGCTTAATGGGTTTCTGTGAGGTAGTGGTTACTCTCTTATGATTTTTTTGACGTAGCATTAAGAGGTTTCAGTGATAGGGCGAACTGGTTTCGATGAGATGGTGTAACCGAGGCCGTGCACGAAACCAGTAAACAAGTTTTCCTAGGATGGTAGCTTTCGCGCACGGCCTCCGTCTAACTGGGTTTTGTGAAATAGAGCATCCGGTTTCAACTAGACGTAACTAGTTTTACAGTTTAGATAGTGTAACTTATTTCGGTGACATAGCGTAACTGCTTTCTGTGAGTTAGAGCACCTAAGGTTGGATATATATCGTAACTGGTTTCACTCAGATAGGAAAACTGGTTTCGGCGAGATGGTGTAATGGGTTTCAATGAGGCAGCGTATCTGATTTGCACTCATGTCCATAAATTAAGGATGATTCAGAATCACACGGAAATCGAACTCTAAAGTAAAAATTTCACTTGTAGAATTATCGCACACATCTTCAAGAATAATATTAAAATTACAGAAAGCCATCAGATGACGCCGATAGTACGTCACAATGACGAGAGTGTAAGAGAGGTGTATATAAGGAATTGCAGCAAATAAATAAAATTGTTCATAAGCGTTCTGTAAGCCGCTCAGAGTCACAACCGAATAGTTTTGGCACAGAGGACGCAAGTCAATGATTTTTTACGTGGTAGAATAATCTGCCGTCTGGAATGTGGGCGTACTCAGAGGGAAGTTTCAGAGGAACTTTAATCGCCCAAAGTGTCATCACTAGGCTTTGGCAACGATTCCAAAATGATGGAAATGTCAGTAGACGTTACATTACAGGTCGCTCCGAGTTACAACGCCGAATGACAACCGGTATTGGGCAGTAACTGCAAAAAGAAGCAGAACTGAGCACAGCATCCTACCAGGCTTGTCAGATGTGTTATGCTCAATGCAACTCACTGTCGCCAGCGGTTAGCCTGCAGTAGAGAACATGTAATGTAGTCATCGTCACAGTGGGCTTGTGTGATGTTTTCCGACGAGTCTAGGTTTAGCTTGCAGTCTGTTTCACGGCGGACGTTCATCTGGAGAACACCAGGTACCCGCTACCACCAAGACAATACCATTGAACGACACCGTTACGGTGGTGCAGGTTTGCTCGTTTCGGGCAGAATTATACTGGGCTCCAGAACAGATCTACATGTTCAAATCGGAACCATGAGACGCCAAATTTATCGGGACATTATTCTGGAACAACATGTACGTATGTTTAGGGGTTCCATGGGCGCAGCATTTGTGTTCCGTGCAAACATTGTAAACGAATGCCTTGAATCTGAAATATCACTCGCATGGAATGGCCAGCATTCTCACCTGACTTGAATCCAATAGAGCAAGTGTGTGGCATGCTTGGCCGCCGAGTTCCAGGCCGTCAACCACCTCCCACATGTGTACCGGAACTTCAGAGAGCATTGCTTGCTGAGTGGAGTGATCTTCCCCAAGATCAGCTCGATGATTTGATCCTCAGCATGCCTCGGCGTTTTACGGACTGTATTTCATAGTCTGGGAGACATACAATACATTAACCATCATACCAACCATGTCATGTAAATTTTTTGTAAGGTCGATATTCTTTGTAATTGCTCCAGTGAGGCAAAAATCGTAGTTTTTATGAATGGTATTATACATACACCATCTTTTTTGTTCTTTATCTTTTGTTTAATAAATGGGCTTTATGAATAAGTCACGTTTGTTTTGTTTCTAAACCTTTATTTGACGGAGTTACATTACATTATTCTTAATTTATGGCCATGAGTGTAGATGAGATTGGGTAGCTGGTTTATGTGAGATAGCGAAATTGTTTTCAATAAGATAACGTAAATGTGTTTTTCAGATAACGTAAATGGTTTTGTGAGATAGTATAACTGGTTTTTTTTAGATAGTTTTACTGGTTTTTGTGAGAGAGTGTAACTGGTTTCTGTGAGATAACGAGCATCTAACGAAAGAAAGTCGAAGATATCATGAGTAGTTTCGGAATGAAAACTGAAACCGCATGTACCACAAATGGATTTTGTACCATACAATTTATTTCTGCCGTGTTCTAAAGAAACAGTGCGTTTCAATTGTTATTAATCAACCCTATTTTAAAGCATTGGTAAATTAATTAATCTTATTTTAATTTCCCAAAAAGCATTGCCAAACAATCAGTAATTTCTTCAATATTACTTCCTTTACGCAATATCCCCAAATTATTTATAAAGCAAGAGTATCTATATTTAATATCTCTTAAATGCATAAGCAAACGATAAACTTTATCGTTCACTTAGAGCTAAACGCATTAACAGACAAAAAAAAAACAGATTTTACTGAACAGCTGTTTTAAAGACTAAGTTTTAAGTAAACCAATGACAATTATACAAGCATTTTATTTTTGTCACAGATTAAAATATCACAACGTATTTCTTATTATGAAAATTAAGCACCTGGTATCCGACAAAATGTCAGTTAACGAGTTTCTGTTCTTAACCGACGTTTTTTTGTCACACTTTCGTGTCGTTAAACTAATATGCATTTTTCGCGCTAAACAAATCTGCATATTGCAATTAAATAAATTCACGATAAGGAAATGGAACTGTCTTACCAATATCTGGATAATCTTATCGAATTCCTATGTCCAACAGTAATACATGTATACCCTAGATAATATTTCTCATTTCCCGACTGTTTTCAATTTTTAATGTATTGATTGATCAATACTTCTAATAATAGAACAATATTAGCTTCGGTATTCGACTTTTCCGATCTCGTTACACTGTAATTTAAATAATTGAACGAAAGATACATCTGCCGAATTCGTATTCACACCAGACATAAGCATCGAATAAAGCTAATCTCCCGAGTTTTATTACCAGGCATTAACTTTCCCAAAAAGTACTCATTCACTTAAATGGTTTTGTTAACGAACATTCTTAAAACGACTCGTTAAGTTAATCACAGGATTAGTGCTCGGGACTTCAATCTGTCTGTTAAAATATCTCTGAAAGAAAAGAAAAAAGATAGTCATTTGGCTTTTGACGGTCACTAATTCCAACAGATTTGGAAATAGCTAAGGAAACTCAAGTAATCGTGTTTCGTGAATAATATTTCTAATAGAATTCTCAACCAACGACGGGTGTTTACAGTTAGTTTATTAAACATGCATATATATATACTTTCTAACTGTTGATAGGGATTTATGCTAGCGCATACGTTACGATAGCATTAAGATAAACCTTCGCATTGTTGCATTTGGCAGTGCAATGTGGTTGAGGATTTAGCGGCAATGAAATTCCAATGCATGTTTTGAAATTTATTATATTTTAACTAGGGAAGATATAGTGCTCTGCAATTGTATTCAGAATTCCAGCATGACTCTAATAAGCCAAAATATTCTTCATTACTCTTTGGTATGGACAAAAGTATTTGGACACTGTAGATATTCGAAGGGTCACCCATGTTAGTGTGGGGTTGTTTTTGTTGGATATAACCCGCTAATTAATAATTAGTCTATACTATTGCAATACTACGGTGATGATGGTTGTTTCTTCCAACAGGATTGAGCTCCATGTCGTACTGCAAAACGTGGGCTGGACCGGTTTCCTAAAATTGAGATGTATTTGCTTGAATGACCTGTTTAGAACCCCGATCTTAGTCCAATCTAGGACTTGTGGGACACACTGGAGGGAGTAGTATGATACCGCCACGCACGCCCATCTTCACAGCCTTGCAACAGGCATGACGAACTATTTCTGTCCAGACTTACAGAGAACTTGTGCAAGTATGTCTCGATGTGTTGCAGCTGTTATACAAGCCAAAAAAAGGGACTAACTGTTACTAAATAGACAATAGATAACAAAGCTATTTTTCTGAAAAAATGCAGTGTCCAAATACTTTTGTCCATACAGTATACATTGAAGCAAGTGCAAAATATTGTTATTTTGAGTGCAATACGCTAACTGTCTTTGACTGAGAGAACTCGAGTTACACTCATCTCTGCTACAGAGCATTGTGCCATACCTCGAAATTGAACTGCTTCTCATAATCCTTTATAAGAACGATGCGAGTGTTAGTTGTAACTCTGTTTATTGATTTTCTTAGCAACATAAACGAGAGTGGTGCTTAGAACGGTTCTATAAGTTGTATGTTGAGTTTGACAGGAACAACTACGCAAGAGCATATTGTGTCATAGATAATAGAAATTGTCAGTTTCGTAGCTCAGATGTTGTCCTAGTCATCTAACCGTGGTAGAAAATCATGATAATCGAATCGTTCCTTTTTGAATTGACATCTGACAGTCGCCAATAACCCTTTGTTTCGCTACAATGTGATGTAAATTCAACTGCGAAACAACCTATCAGTTACATGATAAAAATAACTGAATATATAAATTCCTGTAAAAGTAATATGAAAAAGTTGTTGCAAAGAATATAAATAAATATAGGGGAAAATGTTTTATTCAGTAGGTAACTTAGTGTTGAATATTTCATTCCATATTTTATAAAAACGATGCAACTGCAAAATGGGGTTGGGGATTATTCATAATACATCTACATCAATGGCGTCATTTAAAAGTAGATTGAATATGATATTACTAAACATACTTTCACGATCATTAAAGTTTCTCATGGGTTGTAATTAATATTAATCATATAACAGCGCTCTTAGTTTTAGTTTTCTGAAGAAACACATGAATTAATCTTCCGTCATTTTTCTTCAGGGAAATCAATTGATAAACTAGACTAACTACTCGATTTCGCCAAGATTTTACAAAGTTTCTACTGCTTCAAAACAAGTTGATCTAGTTACTCAGTAGTTTCATTGCGTCTTCGAAGAGATTTTTCAGATTTATCCGCTTCACGGTCTTGTATTCTTTCATCTTTCGATAGCTCGGCTTGTGACAGCTTTTGACTTTTAGCTTTGATTCGAGTTTGATTGAAAATATGTCTCAGCTTGTGAAATCTTCTATATTAAATTTCACATCTTCAGGTTTAATGTAACTATGTAGTGGGCTGAAAATAGTTCCGTTGATCTAGAAATCCAGACAGTAAGTTTCATAACGCTAGAGATTATCGCTCGAAAGTTTTCGCTCTAAACATACTTTCTGCTTTGTATATGACATGCACGGCGTTTCCAGTGATAGTTCTTTTCGTCGGGTCAGGTGTTATCACTGCCCACAACCCCCCGGTGAATGCTACGATTGCTTCGCAAACCAAACAGGAATTCGTAGCCTATTGGAAAACAGCCACCACGGGCAACGCTCGTTGTCAAATGCGGTCAAACTCGAATTGAGAAGAGATCCAATCGATGTGACGTCACAATCTACTGCGAAAATATAAATATTTAATTTAAAAATTACGTATTAAAGAAAATTATATGTATGCGGTATCTATCTGGTGTAAAATTTTCAGCAGATTTCAAATCTGTTGAAATTTTTATTCAATCTATAACAATCCCAATTTTAAAAAAATTAATAAACCGTGTCAGTCAAATTGTTTTTTTAATTGTTTTGCTTTCCTTCGCTGTAGAATCGTTTGAGCGTACGAAATGGAATCTGTGATTTCTCGAATCTCGAATCAAGCGAAGATTCCCATTCTTCGCAGCGGCGTTCATTTTGCAAAAAGTTTAAAAGTTAGAATTTAAAAATTATTTGTGTAAAGAAAATCATACTCTTTTTAGATCGATCTAATGTGAAATTTTTAGCAAATTTCAAATCCGTGGAAATATTTACTCGATCTTTAACGATTTAGGAGAGAGAAAAAAGAACTACAAAACTCCAGTTAAAACTTTTTATTTGTTTTGTCCTTCGTCTGGAAAGCGTTCAAACGGAAAAAAATAAATTTAGGATCTACCATCTCTTTATGGTGTTTGCTATTCTAAGAAAAACAATAATAAAAATATTCCATTGAATTCATTTTAAAATATAATTTTAAAATTCTCCGCGAACCAAAAAATTGCAAAAAATTCGAACTACCTGTGTGCCAAATCCCATTACCGTAAGTACCATAGATTCGTCAGGACTCCGATCACACAAAACAGAAGGAAAACAGCCAGACACAATCACTCCTTTTTATAATAGTAGAAAATAATAATACCTCGTATTTTTTATTTGCTTGCCAACCGAGTGGCTCGTTTTCCATCGCAGGTGAAAAATATTTGTTGTTGTAAAATGCTTATTCCTAGTTATTCCTCTTGTTTCCTTCCTAGTTATTGCCCTTTCCATTGGAACTATAGATATAACAAGTGCGATTTTTTTTCTTGTTGCGATTCCTGTAACTTTCAATATAAAACTGATGTACTGGCCATTGTTTAAATTTTTCCTTGGCGTGATCACTGTATAACTGCTGTACCGGCTGTAGTCTAAAGGTTAATTTCACCTTCAAGGGATTTCAACGAGATATATCGTCCTTCATGATCTGACCTATTTTGACAAGGACGAGATATCTCGTCATCACGATATTGCTCACTTTTTTATGAAGGAGGGATAAAGGTCTGGTCAGTTCTATTCTAATGACGAAAAATATCTTTAGTTAAAGTCTGGTAAGAAATAACGAGACACATTTTCGAGGCGAATGGTAAAATAGGCGGGCATATCTGAATACGATAGAAGAACATATAACTGTAGTGTCCAAACTAGTGTATGCTTGTAGATTGACCGTTTACACTCTATAACAAAAAAGGCACCGGAAGGTGAGAACAAAGAAGGTGTTGAATTACAGTACTGCTGAGCTAGATCAACTTCGAACGGCGCATACTAGGGATGTACAGTCTCTAGTGACGAGTCAGTTTCCAACTGTGTCCTGACGACAACCGCAGGAGTCCAGTGCAGCTTGGGGTTCCTGCGCTTACTGTCGCACGCCACACATACCCACAATAAGGCGTTATGGTCTGGGGTGCCATCTCCTTCGATAGCTGGCCCCACTTCGGTAGTCATTTTTGGCACACTTGCAGCACAGCGGTACGTATACGACATTCTTGGACCAGTTGTGTTACCGTTCCTTTTGCGACACCCGGACTTACATTTCAACAAGATAATGTCCGGCCGCACACGGCACGTGTTGCTATGAATTGTTTTTAAGCTTTCTCAACACTTCCTTGACCAGCTAGGTATCTTGATCTTTCTCCCATAGAGAACATTTTAGACGTTATAGGAAGGCGATTTCAACCATCCCGGAATGTTGACCATTTAGCCCGACAGTTGGAAACAATTTGGCAAGGGAAATTCCGCAGGACACCATCCTGGAAATTTTTCAGTCCATGCCACGCCGGGTTATAGCTTGTATCCAGACCAACGTTTTATTGATTTTCTCTCTTTGTAAAGGTCAAACTCTGAAATGAATCATTCAAGTGTTCTGACATTTTAATGGTTTGTTTTTCTATGTATGTTCTTCACAATTACCAATTTGTATCGCATTCGGACAACTCCTTCTTGTGGCGTCGATTTTTGTTTTGTTTTAGAGTGCATAACGAGAGACGACGAGATCTTGATGGACGAGTTATTGCATTCATCAAGGATCCTGCCAGCTTAGCTAATGACGAGGAATTCGTCGATGGCTTATAAAGATCCCTGTTTAACGCACACATGGTAAAGGATATTGGGTTAGTTTGCTGTGTTTCTTGTGCATATTTGTACACGCTACGCCAAACATATGATAAACAACATCACTAAATAGACATGCACGCTTCAATGTAAGCCGTACTGATACAGAAGAGAGAAATATACCCAGGGAAGAATCGAACGTTACAGAAATTGAATCTGCACCGGTTACGACTAACCACCTCTCTAACACAAAATGGCATAGGAAGCAAAAACCCCTCACTAAGTATCGCACTTCTAAACCTCCACATAAATCCCACCTCACAATAGAGTCAAGACAAAATAATCACCTCCTCTCTCAACAATACAACCGCTGAATTCCAACTCACCTTTCAACACTCCGAGTAAAGAAATATTTGTGCACCGGCTCTCTTGTACAGAAATCCACAAAAACATTCATTTCCGAAACTTTTTGTGTCCCCTTTCGCATTTGGTAACGTAATAGGCGTTCGGAGACGAGTAATGAATGAGCTGTTCCTTGGCAATGGTCGGTAGTGTCGCGTTCCACTGCGTCGTTGGCGGGACGGTTAAATAATGCTGCTTTTGTTGGTGACAGAAGAAACGGGAACTGAGAGAGAGAGTAACTCTATTCACAGGTGCATAAAACATCACTCTCACTGCTTGAAATGGGAGACTGTAAGTTAATGTCTTTTGAAGTGAAAAATCCATTTAAAATGTCATGCCGCTGGATGTTTTGCGAATATGCTGCTAATTCCTGAGCGCCAATTGCATTAAACATATTTAGTTTGTTATTTTCTTTTGAGATTTTATGATGATGAATGTTATCTGGCTCAACATATTTGCACTAGTCCTTGTATTTGGTTGAGTTTTGTGGCTACATTTGGCAAAGACTAACTAAACACAATACATACAATCTCATGTAAAAGTCGTATGAGAGACATTTCCTGTCAAAATAAAATGTGTGAGGCGTTGATGATTCCTGTACGTATTCCGAACGTTACGTCACTTTAGACAGTTCTTAAAAAAAAATTTCAGTTCTTCGCGCATGAAAAGTCCAAACAATGGATTTCGATCTGATATACGATAGCTGATTGGTCAACGCCAATTAGACCAAACGACAAAAGTTGACAAAACGGTAATAAACTGCATTTTAAGGTAAAACTGGTATGTATCATATGATAGCATTAGTGTAGCGGAAATTAAATAATTGTATTCCATCTGGTCTATTTATTAACACTGAAATTCCCTCTCAAATAGACAAGGAAATTTGTTGACACAGAAGACAGAAACCCCCCCAAAGTTACGTTAGAGAAATCCAAACCAACGTAGCTACATCGGAAAACATTGTTCCATGTTATATGTTCGATAAACAATAAGGAATACAATAATTTTCTGAGTTTGTGTCTCGAGATATTCAATTAAGTTGATGGCAATATTTAGAGAACCTCACTAAAATTGTACAGCATTTCATCATTTACAACGAAAACTATGGAATTTGGTCTAGTAATTTAACACTTTACTTACACTCCTGTTTCACAACTTGGCTCACACAATCCACGCTACAGTACCAAATCTTACACACTCAAATTATTGGTATTTACATATCAATACCATTCCTCTGAACATTTTACAATCCTCTTTGAGCTTTGCAAATTTATTTAATTTATTTTTGCCACTCTTTTAGAGAGGGTGCTACGTATAAAAATAACAAAACTATTCAAATCAACTGAAAATATGGAATTGCGGTGAAGTATTTTAACACTTCATTTACTCCCCCCTGTTTCCCAACTTAGTCTCACACAAACCACTCTACATTACGGCACTGTTTACTCAAATCGCCGATATTTGCGAACCAACACCATTAAGTTCCACTGAACTGAGCCACCGGTAAAACAAAATCCATCGCCAGCTTGGGAAAGAAAATTACGTTTCCAAAACTCCTATAACAATGACTTTCTATTTCGTTAAATCTACCGTTTTAATGCATCGAGAGAGCTCCGGTTTTAAACGATCCTAAACCATCTCCAGAGCTCCGGCAGCTAAGTGCACACTCTGCGGGGAGCAATTCCCCTGATGTGCAGCAGGGGCTATCAATGCAATGAAGATGAGATCACCACAAGGGCGGAGCACCGCGCGGGCGTGGGGCCCCAAGGGCGCAATCTGTATTTAAGTACCTATCCGGTGTACACGGTGTAAAAGGGCTTACGCTTCTATTTCAATGAATTTTCAGTCATGCAGGGCGGAATATCAGGTGCCACTGTAATCGCTTCGGAACGTGGGGCCCCGTGTCTGTGCTGCTACTCCGCTTGATTATTTCAGCCTTGAAATGATACAGGTCATATGCCAGAGAATGGCGTTTCTGAAACATATCTAATCTATCTATTGATCTACCAGGAGAATCCTGGACTGCTTTCATGCAGCGATGCGTTTCGCGCTGGATAGCTTCGTGCGGGATGTGTTGTATTTATGAAATGATCCTGTATAATATAAACACGCAGCTATTTCTTCTACAGTACGATTTGAAAGTCTCTTTCGTACTGAATGGCTTTGTGCGGGACGTGGCCAGTGCTGTATTTATGAAATGATTATGTCTAATATAAACATACGGGGCTATTTTCTTTACACTTCGGTTTGAAAGTCTCTCCTCCCTTTCTTTCTGCATAGTTTCGTTGCGGGATGTTTCCAGTGCTTTATTTATGAGATAATCCTGTTTAATATAAGCAAATGGCTATTTCTTTAACAGAACGATTTAAAAGTACCTCGTCCTTTTCGTGCTGGATAACTTCGAGTGGGATATGGCCAGTGCAGTATTTCTGAAACGATTTTGTATAGTATAAACATGCGGATATTTTTTATGGTACGATTTGAAAGTCTCTCGTCCCTTAAGTATCAGATAGCTTCGTGAGGGATGTGGCCAGTGCTGCATTTATGAAACGATTTTGTATAATATAAACAGGCAGCTACATCGTTTACAGTAGGATTTGAAAATCCCTGTTTCCAATGTATAATCATTAATTAGGGGCTTTCCTGTGGTATTAGCTATCCACGTACAAACCTCAGATACCATACCTCCTTGTCAGAGACTGTTCATTATCCAAAAGATGTAACGTTTTATTAATAACGCGCCGAGATATAATTTGATGTTATAGTCTACTGTCTCCCGATTTTCTAAGTGTCATAATCTTATATGAGCGTTAACCTTTTGACTACGGCTTTAGATATAACAAGCGAGATTCTTATAACTTTCAAGGTACAACTACTGTAACGGTCGTGATCAAAATTCTCTATTGTTGCGATTCTTGTAACTTTCAAGATACAACTGATGAACTAGCCGTTGTCTAAATTCTTTCTTGGCACGGTCATGGTACAACTACTGTACCGGCCGTAGTGTAAAGGCTTAAGTTTAGAGGTTTTTTTTGACTGTTTTCAGACTACGAACTGTTACAATATGCGTATTCAGTTGTGTATATTACATGTGTGTGGATTACGATGTTCTTAATACATAATTAGTCTCAGCATGTGTTTTTGAAAGTATTTTGAAATACCAAAATGATTTTGGGAAGTATACGGGCATCATGGGCTCAACAAGTGAACATAACCATTCCCTCAGATGAGTTTCTTTTTTGAATATTATGACATCAATTCGGAAAAAGCCATGCAACAATCACAACAATAAATTATAAAAAGGGTCATTATTACATTAGTTGCAAAAAAAGGACCGAAGAGCAACAAATCAAATCATATTAAACTGTCTTCATGCTGCATTTCATAGAGTTCAACATGGGGCAAAAGGATAGCAAAGTATTTACAGTTCTGAACTTGCACAATGATCTTGACGTGTGAATGTTAGAACCGTAATGTCTACTAACAATGTATTGATCATAGGCAGTTTCGTAAACTACCTTTCTGCAACATTAACGCGTTTCAGCTACACAAAAAAGAAGTGTTCCCAATACATCATTATGGAGGTACGTACATATTGCGAATTCTATTTTTTCAATGAATCGTTTTGGAATATTGAAGCCGAATCCGATTAACTACAAATGTGACGGGGGCTGTGCTTATTTTTATATGTATTTAGTTGAATAAAATACATAGATCAGTTTTAGGAGTATAAGATGTCAATGAAATTAAATTTCTTCTATTGCATCGTGTCAAAATATTCCAGCTTGTGAGCAATTATCCACAGCCAAATATAGAATGTTCGGCACCCAATTAAAATAATGCTGATGTGCAGCAGTTCGTCCAAATAAAATGTAAAAACTTAAAAAATGTAGAAAAGTATATTTATTAAAACAACAAAATATTTTTTACCCGATTTAGTAATCTGCTAGTCTATATTAACAATATTGTATCGCTGTATTTGCAGTTGATTGCACTGAATTATATTTCTTACACATACAAATAACCAGAACGCATCATAGATATCGAAAGAACACTGTATACGTTTGTAAGATACATTTGATTTAAAAGTTATGAGTTTTCAAGTGTGGTTTCTTTTCAACTGCGAAACCATTTCGATAACACTAGTTTTTTGAATTTCCAAATACACATACAGACAAATCCTGATTTTGCAAACCATATTTGTATTATATGAAATACTGTGGCTCAAGTGAGAAGGCAGATTATCTCGAGGTTGTCAATTTCTAGCAACTCAATGAGCTCCTTGGGAAATCTGACGTCATACGCAAAATCATATGTGGGGATAGCCATTGGTGATTGGTTTCCTCGCCAACTTGGTAGTCACAGCCTTAACTCCAGGTGCTAAACGGAAAACACAATATCAGAATTTGTGCTCAAGAAGCCAACTGTGGTAACCCAATGTTTAAGTTTAACGCCCTCTAATTGAAGGAACAAATTTGTTCAAAAGCACGTGACCAGTATCAGGAAGAACTACAAGAGCTGATGGGGGGAAATTTAGTTTAATCAGAAGTTACAAAACGAATAAAATAAATTTCATTCACGCTTCAAATGTGACTGTTATATTCTTATTATTATGAAGCGCTTGTTAATTTTATAGTAACAAACATTTTGTTAACTAGCGTTCAATTCACAAATTGCTTCTTTTAAAACTTGATAATAAACAAAAAATTTTACTGTGCTCAACTCAAACTGCATATTATGATGAAATGATTGTTTAAAATAATTGAAAAATATTTTAAATGTATTCTGTGAAAAATGTACTGTTGCAAAACGTCAACAATTCATTCAAACTCTATATAACCAAGTAAACCTTAAAAATAACCGAATAATAAAATACTTTCAAAAACTAATATTAGTTAAATATTAAATCTGTGCTCAAATGGCAAAATGTTATAAGTCTCTTTTCCCAAAAAATTGAGTTAGTCCCATCCTGGTGTCTGGTTTGCTAATGTTCAGAAGGTGGCAAAATGACGGAAGTCTTTTACTTTCAGTTTATGAGAAAGTGGAAAATAGTAATAAGCTAAAAACCACAGAACCATGTATTGTATCTTGAATCTTAAAATTAATGTCTCCAAAAATTAAAAAAAGTGATTTATAACATTTTGTCCATCTGAGCACAGAAATAATTTGTCACCTGCTCCGAGCATCTGCGCCAAAAGGTCTATTGTTTGTGTCTATTGATGGCCAGTATTGTCAAACACAGTGTTCATCTCTCTTAATTAATTTGTTTAGGATTTAGTTAACAAAGCAATATGAATGAATCATATCTGAAAATATTATTATATTGTTTTATTATGAAAGTAAACTTTTCTTTAGGAACAATTTTTTATGCATAATGATTTTGAAATTTTGAAAAAAACATCTTATTAAATGGATACAAAACACTAATGCTAAAGAGTCTCAATGCATAACTGTTAATCTTATGACAAAGAAGAGCTATGTAAAAAGTTTGACAGTACGTAAAATAAACATTGAAGCTGTAGAGAGGATATTAAAAACCAAGAAATAAAAATGAATAATTTTTTACTATCCCTTGGAACTTCAGGGCGCCACCCAAACTAAAAATTCAATAATCAAGCTATAGCGGACAGTGCATTAATTTTTTTATAAAAAATTCACATTCTCAAGCTTTTATCTCCAGTACCAATTAAGAACAGACGTTTTCTGAAAGATAATCATGCTAATTTAATTACCAGTATTTAAATTAGATAGATTTTTTTCAGAGAGCAGAAACTTGTACTATTCGCCAGGTCGCTAGAGAAATCATATTAGTTACTTTTTAGGAGCACCTAAATCATATATAAACCACACTGCCATACAAATCTAGTTTCCCTGCAGCGTTTTAAATGAACAAACTAGTTATGGGAAGTCTAAATGGAATCGTAAGTTAAATTAATTACTCATTTGAACTAAATGCAAAGATTTCTATTTTCTTTTCGGAGTTACTATTGATATATTGGCGAGTCAAATTATTTCCTTGCCGAAACTATAGAGCGGAAAACTTTCTTAATCATTATGCCCTAAGTATTTTATATTTAAAAGATGAATGAAGAATTAGAAAGTATATGAATGAGTAATGGAAGTTATAACTAAAAGCAGATTACTAATTAAAATAACGGATCGCAAAGTATTACGGAGTCTAGGCTATTAAATTTTGTAAGCGGCTGGATGAAACATAAAAAATATGGTCCAGATTTCTTGGTTTATAGTTCATCAAAAATTAATAATATCGAATATGCATTAAAAATAAAAAGTATGGCCACCATAATTACAGAGGATTAAAAATATTTACTTTAAAACATCCTCAATTATGCCAGTGGTTATATATTTCATTCAGTGGTACAAAAGGCAAAAATTAATATAATGGGATACATGAAATTTACAGTTGAAAACTATCCCTTCATTTAAAATTGTATAAATTATGTTTAAAAATCTTTAATAGAGAACATAATCTTCAGATTAATTTTGATCAATTAACTACTTTACATCAATTCGGTATTCAGTCTTTGGAAATATTTCATTATCTAACTCTTATCGCATCCTTATCGTTAATTTTTCTCCTCTATTTGAATTACTTTGAAATGTTTAAGTATTATAAGATCGTTTACAATCTTGTAAATAGATAAAATAATTAGGATACACACATGAGTCGGAAATTTGTTGCCGGGCGTTGCTTCTACCATGAATTGCCATTTGTTAAAATTTCATTGTGTGCGTGCGTATTTGTTAGTACAATCACTTTGTTGGAGCCATCAGTAACCTTGATGTTGAATAACTGGGAGTTTAATTAAGAAAGGCACAAATTATGGATTAATGATAAATTCTATTCGAGATCTGTGGCCGGGGAAACCCAGAGTGGGCACAGTAACAGATAATAATAATTATTGTTAGGAGTTCGAAACTCGATATAAATACAGATTAGCGTGTACAATAGGGTTAGTGAACGGCATAACTGTCGTAGCCTCAAATGTCCAAAAGTTCGCGTAGCGTGGAAGGAGTGGGGTGCCAGCTTAGGAGTTGACATCGCCACTTGACCTTGGTTCCAAATTAGGAGCTGTTCTTTGTGTGATCCCTCCTTGACTGGTCCCGCACAGTTGCCATTAGCCCATTGCGTTACAACAGTTCGACGTTAGTTCAACTACCTTGCAACTACAAATTGGAGACGTACTGAAACCGTATTCGAAAAAGGGTGATGTCACACCCAGAGTACGTACACGAAGCACACCCTACCAGAATACAGTACCGGCCATCTACATCTAGTTTACAACACATTATTTCATGAGACACTTGTGAAATAGCAACGAACTCGAAGTTGAACATATATTGGGCATAGCGATAGGCATATAAAAGTAAACATGACAGTAAGCTCTAAATATTGACCGACTTTTTGCCAATAAGAGCCCAATCGTATGAGAATCATTTTCTCTCAAGTCGAATAATGGTGGTGGTAGAGTTTCTAAGACGATACGTATATCCTGTACGCCACGTTAATTAACTTGTTTTTCAAATTCAATTTCAGCTTTTCGCAAGTAAAAATTCCAAGGAATGCAGTGATAATAGAATCTTATAATCACCCACATGATGATAAACTACATTTTAATGTAATCTCTGAAGTGTATTATACGAGAAGTTTTGGACAGCTTAAATAAAATGTTTGCAGATCGTCGGGTTTGTTTTTTTAATCTAAAAATCCCACTCACGGCATTATGGTGTGCCATTGTCATATTGACTCGAATGTCTATATTCTAATGAAGTAGACAGATCATCTGGGCGCAGTCGATGTCATAAAATTTAAGAAGGGGAAATACACGTACGTTTACGAATCGACGTGGTCAGATTGGCTATCAAAGATCAGACTTTTATTATCAATTCTGCTGGATAATCACTTAAACCTATCAATAATTTGTAATCTCCATTAGGACTTATGCTTTCTCACATACCCATGTGCAATCTTATTATCGAGTGATCGGGAACAAAAACATGAAGATGTACGAACATGCTTAATTTATTTCATTAACAGCTTGATGGCCTGGAAGTGAAGTATTGTAACTGAATTTGGTTTATTTCTTGATGTTGACGTTTCGCTAAATTAAATATAATAAGCAAAAAATTATATTTGTAGGGTAATTCCGAGTAATTTGTATACCTCTAACAAAAAATATATTGGGTAATACGGCACATTGTCCAATTGTTGACAAGCTGTAAATAATAAATTTGATTTGTTTTTAAAATGCCAACAAAATTACTATCTGACCACGACAAGGATACTATTCATAAATTCCATATAACTTTTCACAAATACTCAGATAGTTTAACTAGCATTTTTCAAGCGAAACTACCAAGTCCATGAAGAGGAAACTTGTTGCTCTCACAAAAAATGCAATAAGAAATAAAATTGACTTCGACTCTTCTAATAAGTATATTAATACGTGATTTCATATCTAATAATTAAATGTGTTTTCTGTAATAGAAAATTCCTATGTATTAAAAGATTGCAAAGTCACCATAAAACCAGCGTAGTCATACTAAAACAAAAAGCTTTTGTGATGAAAAAACTGAAAAATCACCAACAAAGAATGTTTTTACAAGTTCTTAGTGTTTCTAGTCCAAGTTATCACAATGTCATTAGATAAAAAGTTACACACTTTTCAGGAATTATTTAACGAGCACACATCTAAAACATGTCTTGGGCTAAGCCAAATAAATGATTCAAACTAAAAACTGCCGGATTCTTACAATATAGGAAAGCATAAACGCCTCCCAAAAGTATTTTCGACTCGAAAGAAATTGTCCAGATTTATGAGCGTATTAAACTACCACGAAGTAAACTTTGAAAATCATATAAAATACTCATTCACCACGATAGATTTGTAAAATAGTTGCAGCAAAAAATAACCGCGTCTGGCAAGGTACCAACAAATATGTTTGCACATAAAGAGCTGCAATGCACTTGAACAACATTAAAGAAGCTAGATACGTATTTAATTAAAGTCACACGGAAGCAACACGACATACTTTTGTCGACGGTCCAGGACCAAACCCAAGGGGAAAGAAATAAGGACAACATCACGTAATTTTGAAACACGGTCAAATGACGACATCAAACCTAAGCTGTCAGTCCATTCTCAAATATTCCACATTTGTGGAGGCCACGACAGATTTAACACGCACTAGCTCCCTTTGTTCACGATGGTCTTTGTACAACATTAAGGAACTGCGTACTCACATAAAACAGTAAACTAGCCATATTCATAAAACAGAAAAAAATTGTTAGAAAAAACTTCAAACATTGCCAACTAAAAATATTATTAAGTTTCCAAATTCATACGACAGTTGCATATGTAAGGCACACGATGAGAATATTTCATAAAACTTTCTACAATACCAATAAAAAAAAAGGCACACTAAAGTTCTTAACGATTACGCTACTCAAAATGTTAAGGGCTGAGCCAACTAAATTGGTCTATATTATTAATTAACTAAAGAAAGTACTAAATTCTTAGAATATATAGGAAATATTAAATGCATTAAAAAATGCTCTCGACCCGAAAGAAAGCGTCCAAATTTATGCGTTAAACAATCACAAAGTAAACTTTAAAATTGCTATAAAACATTCCTTGCCCCATGATATATTTGTCAAACAGTTGCAGTAAGAAACAACCGCGCCTGACAAGATATAAGCAAATCTGCCTGCACATAAACAGCTGCTATGCACTCGGACAACGCTAAGAAACTTGCACATTCACATCTACAGAAGCAAATCGCTTCTGCCCCGAGGGGAAAATAAACATACGAAAAAATAAGCCTGTCAGCGCGGGTTTTGAAATGCAGGATGTTATATTCTGTACCCTTCTCTTTTCCGCCCTTTTTGCTTCCCACAGACGAAATGTTTTGAAAAATATTGCAATTTGTAACGTGTTCCGAGCAGCTGACGCAGCGATCTTTTCGGGGGATGGAAACTGAAGCATCTGGCAAATCTATCAGTGACCGGAATACTATACAACATGCTCCCCTTCAGAAGAAATGGTGGAATTTTCTGAAACTTATTAAAAACAAAGAGCTCCTGCAACCCGACTTTTGTTTTTCGGCGCGGGGCTTTGATGAGAGATAGAGTTACGGCTGCGCTTTTTCCTTTTGAAGTATTTTTATTGTTGTAACTCGTGGCACGTAAGTTGTGGTTAACGCAATTTTGTGCTCGCTTTCGTTTCTTTATTATCCAGTAAAGCTGCTCGCTGGCTCGCATTTTCATTTTTTTTAGAGAGTTAAGATGATTTATTTGATGAGCTTCAGGAGATGATTGAGGTTATTTATTTAAGGTTGTTTCGACTTTCAGAGCTGGTGAAGACGTTCTGATGGGATGAATGGATTCCATTGTTTTCGAGATTTCTTCTATGTCAGTTCATCAGTTCTTTATAAGCAAATGGTCGTATATTCTAATAGACATTTGTTTTGGAATTACAGATTTCGCTTACGCATTAACCAAATCAAATTCACTGCACGAAATTGCAGAAATACACCAATAAAAAATGTAATTTGTAAATTAAATGTTTAAATTTTAATAATATTGAATTTTGATTTATAATCAAGGCATGAATGCAACCAATAAATGACTTATAAATTGGTCATAATAAAGATATTATGTGCATTAAGCATTATGGCGTATACTTTAAAAAATTGTTATTATATGAGGGTCAAATTTTATTATACTGTTTGGTTAGATTAGGTTTTGTTACGGGGCGGAAAAGATATGTTTGGAAAAACGCAAATGTGGACAAATATATGTCCATTTATTTAATGTTGTTTGTCTTGGGTTTGAAAAATACCCTAATATGGTATTTATGGTTAGATTTGTATATGGTCTTTATGGCCACATTTGTGCACACATTAAAAAGTACCCAAATATGGCCATAAAGATCATGTTTGTGTTTTTTACAAGATTAATACAACCGGCTTTTTAAGATTAACACCTCAGTTGTTAACCTCGTTATTTGATGGTGGTTCAAAACTACTCGGTGGTCCTTGGTTCTTTCTCATAGGGATTGGTCCCAGACCGTAGCTAATAACCCGTTGTGTTGCTCAATTGCGACGTTAATTAATTACCCCATAAGATTAATCCAACATACTGGTTACTTAGTCACTAGCAGAATATTAACGGGTGTTGTTTGAGTTGGAATGACGAACCTGCGGCGAGCAGCCTTGTTTTATCAATAGTTAGACTTATTACACTTTTGAATGACAGGTTGCGATATTTACAAATTTCAGCAACTCTACTCCGAAGTGTTTCTTTATGTCGTGTTCTGTGAGCAGTATCCTGACAAATCTATGGCACTTGCAATACTGAAATTTGGCACAAAGGTAGTCCTAATTTTTGAAATTTTTGTGTCCAGCCTGAATTTTAAAATTTAATTAGAACATTTAAAAATCCATTTATCAGTCTTTTCACCTTCCATTCTTTTATCGGGAAAGGCTTCCTCGATTGGAGAAAAAAGAGGATTTTTCATTTTCGATCGCTGACGTCACATTGAAGAAAGGACAGAATCTGCGTTTTTCGTCGTGATGCCTTTAAAACCATGCCATGTTTTCGGTTTCTAGCGTGTCTTGATTCACGTTGTTGATTAGTAAATCTTTCTTGCTAGCGATTTCAACTTTTTCAAGGGCAAAGTCTATTGGAGCTTTTTTATCTTTGCGATCGTTACAGATATTGTACAAATTTCAACGAATTTAAAATCTGCGGACAATTTAACACCAGATCAATTTCTTAAATATGATTTACTTGAAATAAAAATTTCCAATTCTAACCTTTGAAACGTGTCATGTCGGAAAAAAGTGGGAAACAATTTTTTTTTCAATAGCAAACAAAACAATTTTTTGTTTGGTTTTATTATTACTGTTTTCACTAGCAGTAGGATTTAATGTGTCTAGACCGATTTTCAAATTTAAATCTAAATATTTTTTAATTAATTTATCGGCATTTATTTATTACTAGCCACTTCGAGGCCATCACGGCGTTATCTGTGGTTTTGGTTTGCAAAGCAAGCCAAACGGGAATTCGCAGCAATTACCGAGGATTGATGAGCAGTGGTCATACCTGACCCTACGAAAATAACTGTCACGGGTAACGTCATGCTGGCCACGCAGTGGCTAGTCATTAATAAGTGGTATATTAATTTGATAAGATAAATACTGATGACTAATACCTCTGAAAGCAGACACATATCTTGAAAATTCGATTATCTGGCATGTGAAATCAGGTTTTAAAATTAAATGTCTTCGGTTTGATAGTAATAGATAGTAGTTTGATAGTAGTTTTTTGTGTTGTTAAATATTGGTGGTGCGCTAGGAATTTGTGGTACAGCTTGCTTCCTAATCGTATTCTTTTCTGGGATACCGGGAGTAACATCCTCGTCTTTCAGAGGCTTATATCTTTGCACTGCAAAGTTCTCGTATAAACAACGCAAAGGTAATCGATTATAATTTTTCGGAAAATGTTTGACAGGATTTTTTAGTTGAGAATAAATGTTTTGAATAAACATTTTATAGGTAAATTGCCTGAAAATGGCTTTAACTTCTTAAGTAAGCAACATCAATATTCTGTTGCAAAGACATTAATTTTTTTTTAAATAATATATTTTAGCATTACTAGTCTTCCGAAACCGGCCAGTTGAGTTTATAATTTCCTTTGATGTAACACACATACAGTATAATATCCTATTACTACAGTAGAACTTTTTTCAATTCAGAGGTGTGGTATTTGATTTCAAACACCTGTTCACACACACTCACTCACAGAATTATACAGGTTACTTGACCGTTGAGTAAATCTTTCAATAAAACCCATTAATTCAGTTTAAAAATGAACATAATGCAAGTTTTACTGAATTTAATCGTCGTGTAATTAGACGTAGCAAAATTTCAAATCTATGAATAATTACAATGTATGATTAGCTGACAATCCATTTTTAAAAGTTTTTATACAGTATATTTTAATTCTTTTTAAAACACTTAACTCTACAAAAGCGTGTATAACGCAAACAAAGAAGTTTTCACAGAAGGTGATCAAAATACTCACAAACTGTCAAGAAATGAACTCACGTCCTTAAGATTGTAGTAACAAAATAAATCTTTGGTTAAAATCCAACTCTTAACTTATCAAATTACGGCATGCAAAACAAACCACGCATAAATTCAGCAGAACCACCTTAAAAAAACAGAAATTAAATTTCGGTCATTCAAATAATAGATACCTCTGACAGAATTGCAAAATTAATATCTTATAAAAATGTCAAAACATTAAATATTTAAAATTGTTTTTGTATCATATACCAAATGGCACCTATTTTTCAGGTTTCTTCACCTCTTTTTTTATGTAAAATTGACTAATTCGAAAATCAACGACCGAGGTGCACATCCTCTGTATGTAAGCTACTTTTGTGCACTTCCAGGTTTCTACGTTGATTAGTTTTTGCGGTAATGCAAATGACACAAGTTACATACTTCATTTCATTTATATGTATTTTGAATGTTGAGGTCTAAGGCCGTTATTACACTATAAAAGTTCTTTTACAATCATCTTTTATAAAACTTTTATTCAAATTTATTTTATAAAATATCTTTTAAAACAGTAAAGGGAACATATTACACTGTATCAAAGGTTTATAAAATATTTTATAAAAATTTTGATAAGTTTGAGTTTATTTATGTTGTTACAGGTGGTAGCTATGGATCAAGTATTTTTACCACTTGCTGTTGCAAATTTATCATTTGCATTCGCATTTGGCTTCGATTTTAAAGAAAAATAATAGTGTGGGTGAGACCATGGATTACTCGGCGAGAGTTGAAATGTGTTCATAGTAACTTGTTTCTGGAGTTGGTCAAGGAACTTCATAGAAGTTATATGAACTATTTAAGGATGAATGAAGGTACTTGCAATTATATGACACTGAAGGTGGGATCTTTTATATCACGGCATATGACGCATTTGCGAAATCCAATCTCTGTTTATGAACGGCTTATAGTTACTCTACGATTTCTCGCCATAGGAGAGAGCTACTCAAACATACAGTATAGCACCCGTATCCCTCAAAGTACTGCAATAGTTTTAAATTGTATTAAAATGAAATGGGGATGGATGCAATTAAAAATAATAGTGGTTAGTATTTTATGAAATGCCAACTTGAAAGTGGGTTCCCGTTTCTTATAAAAATAAGAAGGGGGACTTCCAGCAACAACACCGGCAACTCCCAATAAAAAATTAATTCTTGAATACACTGAAGAAGATATAATATTTGTCATTAAAAAGGAATTCGGGAGATATTACTGATCCGATAAAATTTTAAAAAGGGGAAAAAAAGGCAATTTATACAATATACAGAAGGCTTGTGAAGATCCTATCCGTCATCTCCACTTTTTATGCTGTTTGTTATCTGTAATAGGAACCCCCAAACTGTAATAAACTAGCGAAAATTAAAAGAAAATCATTTAAACGTAATAACATAATTCTTTTATCAATTATTGCACGAGGAGTCAAAAAAAAAAAACTTTGACGAAGCGCGTATTTTACCAAAGTTCACCATTACACTAGCATATTTTGTTGTCAAAATTATTTTATAAAAGATCTTCGTCAAATAACTTTTATAGTGCAATAGCGGCCTAAAGAAATAATACATAGTTCGGAAATCTCGTGAGTCTAAAATTGTTAAATGAAACCCAAGCCCCAAATTTCGAAAAAAAAATCAAAAATTGTTTTTTTTTTGTTTATAGGATAAAATATGATGCACCAGATATTCAAAAACAAATGAACAAAATTTCAGAGTCGAAAGAAATTGCTACCAGATGCTTTTTAACTTTTATTTGACCTTCCAACTACATACATAATCGACTGTCAACCATTGGCTTCGGTTTCCATGAAAACCTCCATTTATGCAACATTATATACTGTATCTACCGAAGATTATTCCAAACATTTTAAATACCCTTAAGGTGTAGACTCCTGTTTTTCTATCAATCGGCGAAAGCTAAATGACAAAATCCAGGTCCTCATGTAACACATGTTGTTACGCCATCGAAGGAAACACATTGAAAAAAATAGCTCTAAATTTCGTCGCATACTACAAAAAAGGCTCGTTTACAGGAAAAAATAGCTGTAGAAAAAGAAGGTGTGGTTTATACAGTGGTGGTTTATTTTAAAACAGTACTGATCCCACAAAATATTTTTTTTTCAGTTCATTAAACAAGAAATGTATACTTTTTCAGTGAACTATCATAAATCACTCAGTTGTCATCAGAGATAAAAACGGCTTCATAAAAATTTATACGAGTTTACGGTAAAAATTCTTGTTTTGATTAAGAGTCCTAATGTAATAGAAATTGCTAAAAAAATAGTACTTGAAAAAAGTAAGTTGTTTTCGTTAACTCTGTTGTATTTTGTATTTAAAATGCGATGATCTCAAAATCAGTTTTTTGCAACTTTGCCAAAGTTCAAATTATTAAGGCTTTTTGATCTATGCACTTAGAGTTAAACTGTTTACACTTTTCATGTCTTGAATAACTGTTTAACAGACACAGGGTAAGCTTTCTTTTAAATAGTTCAGCAAAATTTATAAAAATTAATAAGCATTAAAAATTGCACATGTTTATAGAAATGTAACTTATAATGAGTAAAATATTTTTTTATGAAAACTTTTAAATAAATTTTAGAAACCTCTCCCTAGGTCTTTTGCATTTTTATAACGATATCTCTCCCTAGGTATTTTGCATATAATATAACGATATTGTGGAAAAATTTTTCATTCGAAAATGTTGAAAATTGACAGATGAGTAGGGTTTATAAAAAGTGTGTATTTCGGCTTAAAAAACATAAAAATCGTTACATAAAATATAATTATAAATAAATATTAATTTTTTAAATTTATTATTGATTTAAAATATGTGCTTAGTTATCACTAAAAAACTGGTTAGGTAAAGTGAATAATAAGTATTTTGGGTTTTCCCTTACTTGGCTCCCTTAAAGTGGATTCCAAACCTTAATGAAAATCAACTGATAAATTCAGTGATGACTGATGAGTAATTCCAAATTGTGGTATGTGATTTTGTTATTGAATCATATAATGATATCTCATGAATAAAGATTAAGGTAATTACAAACCTCACCTAGCTAAACTAATTTAATAGTGTCAAGTATTATTTTAAGACCAAGTTAAAACGGATGAATGCTTTCAACATAAATGATTCTCAAGGTATTAACAATCTTTTAAGTAAATTAAAGATATATAAAGATTAGAATCCGGCCTTAGAGGACATATGTATCGAATTTTAAATTTACTCGTTCTAATATTAAGGCACTTATTAAATATACTGAAGAAAGCTAGAGAGCTGTATGAAATGGTATATAATCCGATCTCTGAATAAATATGTTAATAATTCTTATTAAACGCAACCCAAATGGTTTACCATGCTTAAAGAAGCTGATAGCATTACTTCAAATTGGATAACATCATATTGCAAACTCTAAGCTGAAGAGATTAACTAATTCAGAAGCATCGTACCGTTTGATATATATTACTGAAGATCAAGATTTTTAGAATTTATTGGAACTCTAGAACCTCAAATGATATAGGAAATTAATTTATCAACACTGAAATTTGACAATAATGTTTTCACGTTAGTTACCGGATAGACTAAAATTTTTGGGGAAACATCTGGATTAATTGGTAATAGTAAGGATTCAATCATTCATTAAACGGAAAAACGCTTGCAATTAATTTCCATGTATAATAGGGTTTACCCTTTGAGCAAATAAGATTCCATTTTCTAGAACGGAGTTGATCACTTGCTAAAATTTGGTTTTGTACTACCGTGACGGGTTTGTAACTTCCACAAACATGGTTTGTAACTTCCACAAACATGGTTTGTAACTTTCGCAAACATGATTCGCAACTTTCGCTACGAGTTTCGTCATTTCCGCAATGGGATTTGTCACTTCTGCAAACGGGGTTCGTAGCTTCCGAAAAACATGATTTGTCACTTCCATAAATATGGTTTGCACTTACGTAAACATGGTTGGCCACTTCCGTAAACAAGGTTTGTAACTTCCATAAACAGGTTTGCCACATCCGCAACTATATTTGGCACTTCCGCAAATTTGATATATCACTTCCGTAAACATGGTTTACCACTTCCGCAACGATGTTTGCCACTTTCTTAAACATTGTTTCCCACTTCCGTAAACATGGTTTGAAATTTCCGTAAACACGGTTTGTTACTTCCGCAGTTGTGCAAAGAGGTCTACCACTTTTGAAATGGGTTTGTTGTTTTCTCAAAAGGACATGCAAACCCTCTAAACTTAACAGTTCGTACCAGCGATCGATCAATTTAAATATTTTAGAGTAACGTTTCAGATGGTTTCCCACAAAACTGACCACCAACAAATAAAACCCTTCCAAAGAAACTTTGCAACTTCCGTAACACAGTTTGTAACATACAATCGTTGATTTCTCTCCTCTGAATTAAGTTTAATGCTATAACATAAAAATTGAGGGGGGGGGGTTGCTGGTTTTGTTAAAAAGTTAGGTTAAATATTATCATGAAAATCATTTCTGATGAAATAATCATGTACAAATTTCCAAAGCAATAATAATTTTCTGAAACTACTTTTAATCAAAAGGTTAGTACTGAAAACAACCGAGTCTGTTAACTACATTAATACAGAGCAGATGGTTTCGTGTATATTTTCCTCTCGTAATAACTAATGAGAAACAAAATAAGATGTGTGTGTGTGTGTGTGAATCAAACAAATTTTTACAAATGGACTTTGGAACTGTAAAGAGTTAGAAGCAATCAAAATGATAATGTATATTGATTCCCAAAGAGAGCGCGTATTTTTTTTTCACCTGGAGATAAATCGATCAATTGCGAAAGGGAATCTCTTTTTAAGCAAAAAACAATGGTTTTAACGATATTTTTTGGAGTAGAATACATTACTGAAATTCTTGTATACCTTGCATTAGATTAGAAATGTGAATTGCTTTTCTTATTGTCCAGTAGTTTTACATAATGATCGGACTCTGAAAAGCCACATTGTCCGCTTCGGTAGTAGTCCGAGTTAATGAATATCATGAATAATGATATCCAACAATGTATTTAAAATTTGTTGAAAAAGATGTGGAAATTAAATTGAGTATCTATTTTATATCTACGGAGAGTTTTATTGAAATCGCGAACAATGGGTTTTATCAGGAATATTTAGACCATGTCTTAGATGCGGAGGCGCTTTTAATCACTAATACGTATGTCACAGTTAATTATGGAGATAACGGATATTGAAATTAACGGATATGAACGGATTGGAACGGAAATATACCCACAAGAAATAACTTTAGGTTCATTACAATCGGTAATTTATTTATTGCACAACAGTAAACACCCACAACTCGACTTCCAAGTTTGGTACTACAAAGTAAAAAATCCGGATGTAATCTATATATATATAATTATCTTAAGTGGCACGCAAAACAGACGTTATTTGCTATCGCGTTTTGGCAACACTGTACGATTGTTTGTTTACCACAAAGTCCGTGCATCAATTGAATTTATAGCGTTAACGGATGAAATTTTATTGACAAAAAAAGGAATTTAGTTAGGCTTTTGCTGTTAGTTTTTAATAGAAATCAAAGAAAGCGGAGGATCTTTTCAGGGCCATTTAAAAAAAAACTGTCGTTTTTAGGGCCAACAATTGTAGTTCAACAAGACGCTTGCACTACAACTTTCGGCAACAAACGCAATGAAAAAGTGTCGGTCGTTCGAGTGCTGTACACACAAACAACATGCTGGGTTTTCAATTTCCAAAGCAACGCTCACATTTCGAGTCAAAATTTACTCAAAGTTTTCATTTGAATTCTGATTTCAGAGGTACTGTATATATTTTCTGTAAAACAGCAAATTTAGATTTGGAAAACATTTTTTTTGGAATATCATATTTTGTAAACAATCCCTTCAGCTAGGACACGTGTCATCATTGAGGCGAGCGAAGCGAGCATAGGTTCGCGCAGCGAACCCATGAGGACTGCGAAGCAATCCTCCGGGGGTTGGCGAGCGTTAGCGAGCAGGGGGCGGGCCCCCTAGTTTGAAATATATTTGGTTTAGTTGAAATCTAGATCCGAAAATACAAATGAATCTGTGATTTAATAGCTACGTATAGATATATTTTAATTAACGTAGCACAGAAGCAATACACCGGTATATCGGCGACGGTCCAGGATCAAACCACAGGAGTAAAGATCCGAGAACAACACCAAGTAATTTTGAACCATATGATAAGGTCACACATGGGCTGGCAACCCACGATCTACTAGGTAGTTGGGAATTTTTTTAGTTAACGTCGTACTACAGCAACACAATTTATTGATGACGATCGGGGATCAATCCTATATCGGAAATATCCGAAGACAACACCCCGTAATTTTGAAGTATGGTCTGATGACGAGGCAACACTTGAGCTGGTACCCCACTCCGCAAACTTTCGCTACAACCCAATGTCAGGACTTTCGGCCACGACAGATTTAAGGCGCACCACCGCCTCTACACCATATGCTGCAAATATCATTACACTGACCCGGATTCGTATCAGGAACCTTCCGAACTAGAGTCTAACACCTTACTATAACTGTCCGAAAATTATTTTTATAAGTATCAATTTTTGTCCTAAACGTTTTCAGTAAATAACTAAGCAAATATATAACTCTGTTGTACTGCGTTATGATTCTAAAGTGGTAGTGGGAAGATAATCTGTAATACCAGAAAACTGTAAGACTACTTGAATTGGCATTAAAACCTCGTGCTTCAATTACATACTATCATTTCTGTCATCGGTTGTATTTAATCATTTCATTGCTATTGTAAATAAGCTTAATTCTCAATTTAAATGTAAAGTTTAATCTGAACAATGCCTTTGGGGTACACACTCATTTGAGCACTTGGCTTCAATAAATGGCATTCGTTACTCATTATCGTATAATGGAGTTTAATTAATGCATACCTACGCAACAGGTATGCAATGAGTTATAATAATGTGCTCATTTGCATATCCAGCTGTAATTCTGAGCCTCACAAGATACAGGAAATGAGATGAGGGCAGTTGGGGTTAAAATGGCATATTATCAAAGTATTGAAAACATGTGAGGGTACTTTCAATTTAATACATTAGCTTGAAAGTTAGTTTGTAACCTTATCATCTGGTGCCAGTTAATGTACACAAAGTTGGCGTACGTTTAATACCTGTTTACCTGGCTATTATACCATTGTTTGTATAGAATTATAAGTTAATGATAGTTGCTGGAAGCCATGTTTGTTCACTGTTTTAGCAAACACGATTCAAATGGTTGTAGACATTATCTCATGCGTCTTTATTAATGGGAAAGAGTTTAAAATGTTGTTTTCTATCTTAACGTTTAGTTTTAGATGGAATTTTTTTTATCAAATCGTTAAAAAATAGACTTGCAACTCGTAACAAAAAGTAGGCAGTAAAGTTTTTGAACTATTTTATGCACTTGGACTCTGTAGTAAGGTTGGAATGGTAGTGGATTATCAATCGAACCAAACGTGTGCGGAGGAGCTAGTACATTTCAAATTGGAAGTAAACTCAAATGCTGAGGAAGTTTGGAGAGTGGGGTGCCAATTAATGTGGAAACACGTCACCTGACTTTGGCTCGAAGTCGCGAGGTGTTGTCATCGGATTGTTAGGCTATTGAAACCACAAACTTTTGATCTTACAAGCATTTCGATTAACAAACATTCACTAAAGAAATGATTGCAAATATAAACTACTTTCAAATACTTTTGTTCTCTAAAAGACAGTTGATTTCAATTTTATTCGTCTGACATATAATATGAAGATTAACAATCACGTTATTCGTAGACTTCATTTTGTGTTTCAAAATATTTGCTTCTAATCATTCTACAAATTTCTGCAGGATATTTGAATAGAATGAAACACCATCGATACTTTTATTGACAACATATATTCCCTTTGCCTAAACGATCTAATGATCATGCAATCATGCGTATCCAGGGAGCATAAATCTTTTAAAGTGCGGGATATTAAAGGACTTTCGCGGAAAGATTCTTTTCCCATATTTCTGACTTTTAGAAATGATAGACTCTCAATCGAATTTCCTAGAAGGGATCTGATACTTAGATTTAACAAGTCTAGAGAGAGAGAGAGAGACAAAGAGAGTTTATTTCCATTTATCAAATCCTTCAATCAAATTTACTAGGAATCGAATACTGAGATCTAACACGCTTGTAGTGTTTATTTCCTTCTATCAAATCCCTCAATCAAATTTCCTAAAGGAATTGGTTACTGAAAATGCAGAAGTTTGTAGCTTATTTCCTTTAATAATATCCCGTAATAAAATTTCTAATAAAGAATCGGATACTGGCAATTGACAAGTTCGTAATTCATTCCCTCTGATCATATTAACGCTCAAGTAAATTTCTAATAAGGAATCGGATTCTGATAATTAACAAGTTCATAGTTAATTCCCTTTGATTATATTAACGCTCAGAATAATTTCTAATAAGGAATCGGATACTAATAGTTGACAAGTTTATAGTTTATTCCCTTTTATCATATCGCTCGACTAAATTTCTAATCAGGAATCGGATTCTGATAATTAACTAGTTCGTAGAAAATTCTTTTTGATTATATTAACCCTCAAACAAATTTCTAATAAGGAATCGGATACTAATAGTTGATAATTTTATAGTTTATTCCCTTTTATCATATCGCTCACTTAAATTTCTCATAAGGAATCGGATACCGATATCTAACAGCCGTTCAACCGGTCTGGTAGTTAAGGTGTTGACCATTAGATTGGAGGGTTCCTGATTCGAATCGTCAGTGCATGGTATTGTCGGCTGGCGCACCTTAAATCGGTCCTGACTTAAAATCATCACGTTGAGTTGGTGTGGAAGTTTAGAGAGTGGGTTGCCTCTTCATCTGTCTATGGTTCAAATTTACGTGGTGTTGACCTCGGAATTTTCCATTAGGGTCTTGATTCCGGACGATCGTCAATAGCCTATTGTGTTGCTCTAGTACAACGTTATTTAAAAATTACTAATTACGATGACTAATAAATTTGTAGCATATTTCCTTTGGTAAAATGTTACTGTCTGATAGGTTTGCATCCACTTTCTCGAATGTGTACAACATCAATTTTAGTTTTTAAGCAAACAGAAATCTGTAATGAACCACTTGTGCATTTTAAGGTAATTTGTAATTTTTAAATTAACGTCGTAGAAGAGCAACACAACAGGCTATTGACGATGGTCCGGGATCAATCCCCTAAGGAAAGATCCGATGAATACACCTCGTAATTTTGATTTACGATCAGATCACAATGCATTTTAAGGAAATTGTTAGCGATAACCTTCGCAGGTTCTATTCCTAACAGATACAATCTTCCCTGGGCGTATTTTGATCTTCCGTGTCAATAAAACTTTCATTGTGTGTGTCTATTATTTTATATTGTATGTCTTGCATCTGGCGAAGCAAGTCCAAATATGGCGTGCGCCATAAAAACCCCAAAGCCAATCAGTCAAACAACCACCATGGCTCAGTGGGGTTGAGAACTGATCTAACAACTTGTGAGTTGTATGCAGCTTAGGTTTGATCAATCCCCGGATGTATTTCTCTCTTCCGTGTTAGGAAATATTTTCTGGTACATGTATGTCTATTCACTCGAGGTTTTCTTGCTCAAATATGGCTTGTACAATTAACATGTACGCTACGGTAGGTAGAGAGTTGTTACCACTAAAGTTTCGTTTATACCAGCGGCATGGTATTGATCTGTGTACGGTGGATGCTATTCCCTTTTTAAGTGACCACTGGCATCGATCACCATTTACGATCTGTCAGTTACTGACCTTCTAGAGGATCCCTCCTTTTCATCGGTACTCTACCCTGTCGGCAGTAATGTGTGAACGCATTGTGGTAATGGCAGAAGGTCGCCCCTGTGAAATCTATAAACCACGCCAAACAATACTATGAAAGGAAAGCGTCAGTCGTAAATGCCACTAAATGCTATATCTCTCAAGTTAGGTAATTAGTAAGGCAACTTTTTGCAACAAATGCAACTTTTTTTTACACGTTCTACGCTGCATGTAAAGTACCAAAACAAAATTCCTCCTTCATGGAGTGTTTTGTAAGCGAGTTATAACCGCAACATAAATGCATCTTTCTGCATAAAATCAACTTTTTGCATAAATGCAACCCACCTGCAGCTTTTTAAAATTTAGCTTAAAATAAATTAATATGAAATTACTATTTCATTTTTTTGCCCTCTGAGCCAACCCTCTGATCACCTGTGTCTGATCTTGCGAATGCCGAAGTATGGTGGACCAAACAAGAAATTCACGGAAAGAAGGTGTTCGTCCTAACAGACGAAAGTGAAGTAAATGTCAAGAAGTACTGTTCACACATTGGTTGGTACTCTTGATGATCCAGAGGAAACTTGCGTAATCGACTGCAGAGTTTGCGAGGTGAGTGCAGATGACGTTTTAAAATCTCTGAATGTTGAGCGAAAGGATTTTGTGCTTCTGCTACCCGATAGAGCACATTATATGACTGCGGCTGGTATAGTTTTTCAATGTGATAGAAATTATTGTCCAAGGATAGGCCATTCAACGTTCTTCTGTATTTCAGTATGTATTATAACACTATTGTACACGACGAGAATTGTCGATATATTTTTAATTTTTTCATTCTGTACGAATAATTTATTTTAGAATTTAGTGTATCAAAAATAAATGCAACTTCATTTCCATAAATGCAACTTTAGGGTACAAAAAAGTTGCCATACTAATTACCCAGTATGAGAAGCTACATGATTTAAAAGCAGTTAAATAAATTAAATGAGGATATATTTACTCTTTTCGGGTTTGGCGGCCTTATCTCCCTACAGCCTACCTGCTCCTTCTAGGTAGGCCCATAACCTTGTGAAACCGGTCACAAAATATTTACAAACTTTAGACAAATTACCAAAATCAAAAATTAATGCAACTTTTTTCCATAAATGCAACTATAGGGATTGATAAATGCAACTTTTCCCATTTTTACTGCAACAAAAAAGTTGCACTAGTAATTAGGTAACTGGGGTCGGACATGCACGCGAAAGAGAATCCTGGAGGCGATTGAAAAAAATCTGAGCGCCGCAGCATTACGGTTAAGGCTACTAAACCAATCAAACCACTTGTTGATATTTACATAGAAAAAGATTCATATTTAATCTCAATTACTTATTAAAATGAGTAAAAACTAAACAACTCCGAGCATTTAACTTTTAATATTTAATTCCGAAAGCTGCGTCAATACCCTTACAAATAACATCTTCAATGACGTAATATTCTGCAACTTCAGTTTCCGTATATTTAAATTGTTCTTAAAAAAGTAATAAATATACATTTTATGTTTCTCGTAAATATACTTCACAGGAAATATAAATATTAAAACATTTCTTCAACCGAAATTTCAAGGAAAGGCCATCCACTGCTCAGTTTTTGTATTTACGATATAATGAATAAACACTGCATAAATATGTTTGTAAGCCTTCAGCAATTCATTAATCATAAATTATCCTTTCCAAGATTATTAAATTCCACTAGTCTTAAAAAAGTAACCTTTTTCAAAAATTAATACTTATTCTGTATCACAGTGCTCAAGAAACATATATGACCAATGATCTCCCTTTTAATATTTTATTTTAAGTGTATAAATAATAACATATCAACTAATATACATTACCATAATTTAATTTGTGACATTTTTTCAGAAATGTATATTTGAGTATCATTCTCAGAATTATTAAGGTCTTAAGAGCTCTGATTCGTATTAAATATTTCATTCATACATTCTGAGGCAAATAAATAAATTATTATAATTTATAAGGTATAGTATTTTGTAGGTTAATTTTGATATTATCTATACTCTTGTAATAAAAACATTTTGCATTAAATATATTTTTATTAAATTTCAAGAACAATTATATATATATATATATATATATATATATATATATATATATATATATATACTCATAAAAGAGATACTCATAAAAGAAATATTTTATAGCGACATATAACTTAGGGCATCCTGTAAGGTTGCACGCATTATAATAAATTATTTTACTAAAATTCAGGCAGGTATCTTAATTAACATAGCTGTGGGGGAGCAATTGGCGACGGTCCTGGATTATTTAAGATAAGGTAATTTTTAGTTAACGTCGTACTAGAGGCAACACAACGGGCTATTGACGACGTTCCGGGATCAATCCCGAATGGAAAGAAACGAGGACAACACCTCGTAATTTTGAACCACAGACAGATGATGAGCAACATCTGTGCTGGCACACTCTTCAAACTTCCACACTACCCAACGTGAGTATATTTCAGGCCATGATGGATTTAACGTTCAGCCGCCCCCTTTATAAACAACCGTCTTTGTTTGAATTCGAAATAGCAACCCTCCGGTTGCAAGTCCGATACTCTTCCAACCAGGCTACCGCGTATAAATTTGAAGATTTTTTTTTTAAATATAAATTTAAAAAATCCATTTGTTTTACAAAAGTTCATTGGTTTGTATTAAAACTCATCTCAGTATAGAAAATATAGAGTAAGATAATCAGTAATTATCTAATTTAGATTTAATTAGCTAATTAACATGTTTTTCGAACAGTGATACCTCAAATTCTAATTTATTCAGAAAGACTATTCCCGTTGGAAATTATTCTGTTTAGTATTCTTCATGCTTTAAACCTACGTCTAGATGCTAGGAAGAGTATATATTTTTTGACAATTATTTTTACCAAGAAAGTTTTAAAAATCAAGATTTTTTCCAGAATTCCAACACATAAAAATCGACTAAAAATTCATTTATTAATCAATAACTTTGATCGAGGTTCAAATCATACCCTGTATTATATCAATTCTAATAACGCAACAATAATTGTAATAGATCAGTTAATTGTTGAGCTATCACTGAACAAATAATCATATTGCAATAAACAAATTTCTTCAGAAATTGAGTTTAAATTTAAGCCCTCTGTGTCCCCTTGTTTTACAATCTTGAAAAGCTGAATCAAATTCCCCCCCCTTCTTCTTCTTTCCAGTGTATACATGTTTAGCTTACTTAAACGTTCATTATAGTCGAAATTTGCTAGCCCCTTTATTATTTTTGTAGCTCTGTGCTGAACCCTTTCAATTGATCCTATGTCCTTTCTCATATATGGAGCCCAGAATTGTACAGCATATTCTAGATGTGGTCTTACTAAACCCTTATATAATGGCAGGATTTAAGTTTTAGTTAAAAGATTAAGTTATTCAAGATTAAAGTTTTGAAAACATGTTTTTACGGGGTGACATCTAACAAAAACCATTCTAACTATAAATATAATATTTATGAGATTTTTGAATCGTTTGAAAGCAAAAAGGATGGAAATTTTATTTAATTAATAAAAATATTGTTATTACCCCGAAAGAATATTAACAATAAATTATATTATAGATATTCTGGACTGTCTTCGTAATATCTAGTGTATACATACTCCTAAATGAGGAACGTAGATAGGTAGTTTATTAACGCCACACTGAAGCAACACAATGGGATTTTTGGTCCTGGATCAAATACGTTTCGAAAAATCCAGGGATAGTTAAATTAAATTTGAGTTGAAAAGGTTAAAACTGAAAGAGGGATTTATTTGAGGCCATGACTGATTTAGCATGCACCAGTCCCCCACGTAGACGTACACGGCACGACTGTCTTTGGTTGGATTTTGTTTTCTAATCAACGGCTCTACAATAGGGCTACCGCGACCCGAATTATTGAATTGAACTGAATCACGGAAACCTAAAATGTCACATAAGAAAGAAATAATATGGACACATGTATAAAAAGGTAATTGGTCAAAATTAACTTATGTACAAAAGAAGGAATGATACATGGATCTACAAGTAATTGCAAACAGCGCAAATTTCACTCATTATACAGAGCGTCCATTCCATGTACCATTGTCAAACAAAAGCAAACACCTAACTGAAAGCTATGTTTGAATAAGTTTCACACATAATATTATTCACATACAAAAATCTCATTGATAAATGCCTTATTTGAATTCAGCGATCAGTCAGCCGTTTCTTTTATTTACACCTGACAAAAAAAACTTAACCAAACATTGTTCCATACAAATTACTAATTACTCTTTGATTAGTGAAGCCAGCCGTTAAGATCAAATCACATTTACCTCACTAAGTTAATTTGTGAAGCTTTTCTCTGCAACAGAAAAGCGAACGGCGAAATGAAAGAATATAAGTAGAAAAAAAAAAGAACAATGCAGAAACGGATATTTCTGGGCAATACGGCTGACATTCCGATAGTCAATAAAAGTAGAGCATTTCCGGAAGTGATGCCACCGGAAGTTAATGCGAATGAAATGGGACGAGATTATCTACCCTATGGTACGTGATAAAAGTGATTAATTGAAGATGGTAATGCCACTAGTCAACGACATTTATGTCTGCGTCACTTATATGAAATGTCTATACATCATTCATAATACTCAACATTGATTTTGATCGTTATTCAGATAAATCTTGATGAATTAAGTAGTGGAAGGTTCCCTCTACATCAATGAAAAGCTTATAAAGTTAAATTGAACAGTCAGGTAAAAGAAAAATTGTTGTTGAAATAGATTAACGAATTATCTAAGATCAGGACATATTTGTTTCTTGGTATTCGAAGACTGTATTGTATCCAGTTGGTCAGGCGAGTTATTTGCGAGAGGCCCAGAAATGTTTATAACCATGGCCCTGGTACAGTTATTTTCGGGGTTGAAATTTATATTCCTATCAAACTGCTTATATAAACAATCCCTGATACATTAATCCTGTAATTCTTGTCAGAAACCTTCATCTTAAATTTTTGTATACATTTTTTGATGAAAAAAATTGAAGCATATGCTCTGGAATCTTATCAGATCATGATCTATTTAAGATTGAATATTAAGAGTCGTATATCCCCTTCGCTACCTAGATTCACATACGTAGACCTCAACCCTTTAGCTTAAAAATAATCTTTCTGAAAAAATGGGTAGTTAAGATCTCGGGTACATATGCGTAGACGTCTAAGATTAAGATTGAAATCAATAAATGGCTGTATACATCGGTAGTACCTGTGGAATGTTTATTATTCAAAAGCGATATGGAAGAAATGACGTCAATCCAACGTGCTCGTAAAAGTAAGTAAATTTTCTTTGTTTTTGATGATTTTTAAATCATTTAGTTAATGTGTTTTAGTTGATAATTTCTTAAAATATGGGATCATATAGTTTTTCTGTTTTAACAAATATCATTTGAAATTTATTTTGCTTTCAGCGTAAATGAGACCCGAGGTACACATTTGTGTACCTAAAATGTTTAGACCAGAATGATGCCACCATCTAACAGAAGAATTTAATCGAGAACTTCATAGTATTTCAAAATATTTATCAGTACCAAACCCAAGTTAACCCTTTGTGTGGTTCCGACGAGCTATCTCTTCCAAACAACTTGGAGGGTTAAAAAACGTCCTTGTTTTCGACCTCAAATATCCATCCTGGTTACATAGATCTTGATACTTTCGGGATAAAATAAATTTTACTGTAATTGGTTGATGATGCTTGTCATGCGCAATGGATACAGTCATGCCATAATCGTTTCACCTATCCCATTATTCTTATTAAGGATAGCATCCAGACCACAATCTGCTCAGTGTTTCTATGCTCATGGTATATTAAACTCATCTCATATTCCAGCCTTTGAAAAAGACTCATCAAACTGATTGGTATCATCCTTTAAGAGACACCAAAATTTGACGCAGCTATATTTTGGGAATTTTTATTAATTTAAGAGGTATAAAATTATTTGCGTATATAGTTTTTGCGGGAAAGAACGTTTGTATGGAGTTGACTTAGGATGTTGTCTAAATCTTTGCTTTATATTTTTACTTTCTATCCTGATATTCCCAGCTATCAATGGATCTACTCTAATGATAATGTTTATAGTTAACATTTATATTTGCAAAAGTTATTTCATTGTTTATCAATGCCATCAAGCATCACGGTGATTCACATTGCCGTCTATAGTCGTATAGATAAATATTGTTCTAACTAGTGAATAACTTTATCGACTTTTATGAGAGTGAATAGCATTTCTTAAATTTATGTGCGATTTCATTGTAATATAAATTCCTACTGACATTATGCACTCACTGTCAAAAGTTAAGCACAAAAGGTAAAAAAAATGACAAGTACAACTTTGATTGTAGGTAGGTTGCAAATAGGTTTATGCATGAAACAAAACAAAGAATTAAATGCAATGATGAAAACAATGTTGAATTTTCAGAAATTATAAGATAAAGTCATTGTGGAGTCATTAACACAACGATGTTTAAATCCAAAACAAATAAACAAAACCGACATTAATAGGGTATGCGACCACCCCTCGTCCTCATAAAAAGTTTACATTGTGTAACCGTGCTTTCCATAAGAGTCAACCACCTCAGAGTTAAAGAATCGCTATTTCTCCTGTAGAGCAGTTTGTAACACTCTGAGATTAGCTGGGGGTGGGAAACGTGCAGACACAGAAGGACCGAAGGCATCCCAAAGATTTTCAAAGGGATTAAGGTCGGGCGAGTACGCCGGCCAAACCATACACAGAATCGCCTCACTCTCCAGGTAGTAGTCGGATGCCAGCTTTATTGAGTGGCTGAACCGCTCTAACCAGGTATTGATTGTCTGGCGATGCTGAAAGGGTAAGGAATCTTAGGCTTAATAGTCTAGTTGTGGCCCGGAGTTGAAACCGGCAGACACTCGCCACTTGGACCGTGAGGTCACTCGACCAAGCGGACTCGCGGTCGGAGCCGGGGTGCTTTCACCGGTACTCTCGGTTTCCACCACATAGGCCGGAATAGTCGATGGCGGGCGTTTTCGGCGCTGATCCGAGTGCTGGTCATTTTATTCGGAGGTGCCTGGCTAAGTCTAGTGCGCTGCCGGTAAGCGTCTGGCGATTCGGATTACTTTCCGACGGCTGATTATCGGTTCGGGCCGGTAAGGAAAAGGCTGTAGGCTCGCTTGGGAGTAGTGACCCGAGCGGGTAGGGGCAGGCCGCTATCCTTCCAGTCAAGTAGCGGTAGGAACCTCCACGAGGTGCCACTTGGTAACTAAGATGGCTGGAGGTTTGCCTCTCCGGACCTACGCTAGGCTAATACCTACTCACTTACGAATTTAGGCTACCTGGAAGGCGGCAGAGGTCTACATATCACCGTGGATGATGGACCTGGTCCTACCACCTACGAGCCTGACATATAGGGTGAGAAAACAGTCTGCTGTCCTGCTGGGCTATTAAGGAAGGAGGCGGCCTTCCAGTAGATGCCCCGGTGTTATTGAGCTTCCTTCCAGTGAGTGACGTACTCACCACTCAGTGATGAGAACAATCCAGCTCGACTCATGACTGGGGTATCCAATGTTATGAACTCTGATGTTTCGGATAGCTTCTCTCTTGAAGTGAGCATGATGAATCCAGCGGGTGAGTACGACGTCCCCGTGTTGAATGATAACTGTGAGCTGGGACGGACACCTTATGCTAAGGCGGTGGCCGGTGCAGGCTGTCGGGGGACTCCGACCACGTCTCGGATAACCTAACGCGCCTCAAATATACCTGGTTCTTCTTTCGTTTTCTCATTCGCTTTACCTGAAAATCCGGTATGGATTTTAAGTAACTCGGTACGGAGGGGACTGCTTCCTCTCAAAGAGAGAGATAGGTGCCAGCTTTATCGTACAAGCATTATCATCCATTAAAACGAAAGAAGAACCAACTGCTTCAGCGTACAATCTCACAGTGGGTTCTATGACTTTATCTCAATAACTCCCGTCTATAGATGCGCTGGCTGATGATATTCCAAACGAATCCGGGCCCACTCCATGATGCTTTCACCTCCGAATGCTTGATGGTCGATGATGTTCTGGGGTCTACTGCGTGTGCCTTATTTTCTCCAGACCCTTACGAGTTTGTCATCTGTCTCCAGGGCAAATCTCGACTCATCCGTGAACATAACGCTAGCCCAATGAGACACAGTCCAATTCATATGTTGCCGGCACCACTTGAATCGTGCCCCTCTGTATTGGACGGATAGAGGAACACAAACTTGTGATACACGTGCGTACAATCCATGTACAATGTGTAGCCTTCGGCACACAGTAGTCGTAGCTATCGTCTCATCAATGGACGCTGCATTCATAGATGTCACACGTGTGGAGGTTTCTCTTCGATTCCGCTTCTCTACAACAGCAATATATCGATATTCGGGCGAGGGTCATAACTCTTGAGCGTCCGGCCACAAGTCTTCGGATAACTGTTGCCTTGTTTGGAATTGTTTCCATTAATGTGAAATGACGGAATGATGAACACAGTGCAATATAGCAGCATCAGTGATTGATTGCCTTGCTTCAAGGCGTCCTACAAAACACAAGCGCTCACTGTCTGCCATTTATCTTCTAGAAGCCATAGAAACACGTCTGTCTTGAAAACTAATCGTACGAAATTCTAAACACTTTTTACCAGCACTTATATCTAACTCCTCTAACCCTTCGCAATGCTAGCTTCTTATACGACTGTATTTTTTGCATATTTCTCGACAAGAAACCGTGATTTGCTGATACATAACACATTTGCATACTTTCATCTACCTCTGCAGCAAACTGTAGCCTCTCAAATTCAGATTGGGTTCTGGAAATTAACATTTTCCTCTCCGTGCTTAACTTTTCGCAGTGAGTGTATTAACTTCTTCAATTGCTTGAGTCTGAAGGTTTTGATTTTCTCAGTTTCTATACCTATAAGCGATGATATTTGTGTTTACGTTAATTATTTATCATTATCACATGCCATTCATAACAGTTCGCAATGCTTATATAAGTCTTATAAAGACGTTTTGATGACGGCTAAAGGATAAATTTTCACATATGGATGAACGTGAAAGGTACATTAGAAAGTTAGATTAACTATCCAGACGAAATGCAATGCTGCTATTATGCTGAGTTATAAAACCTCTTAAGTCTGCAATTTTCGGTTTGCTTGTTATTCAGACTATAACATTCCCAAGTCAATTTATGTCTGCGTCATTTATGCGGATACAGATATATATTGCATTAGTTAGAGGATAAATTTCTTTGCATCAATGAACGCGAATGACGGGTAATAAAGATGGATAGATTTCCTAACAAAGTGCAAAGCTGAAACTTTGTTGATCTCTTTTGATATCTTCATGTTCTGATCATCCTGGTTAACACGGATGGTGTAGCTTCTGGTTAAGGTCATTGGTGATTGCGTTATTTATGAAAAAATGACTGTATATAATTTATAGTCCGTATTATTTTTACGTCCATAAAGACATATAGCATTATCATGAGTATGACTTTTTACACCAATAGACATGGATGTCGGTTAATAAGGATAGATGGATTTATATACAAATTGTTGTTAAAATTTTATGAGTACTAAGACTTCTGATGCTTTCAAGTTTTGATCTTCCTGAGTTACACAAACGATGTGATTTATAGTTATGTGTTACCCCCATGCATTATTAAATGTGGTTAAAATAGCACTGATTCAATTTTGAACAATTTTTTATGCTGAAAATGAATTTTTAAATATAGATGATTACAATTTCCAAAAATGATTGGATTAATGCTCAATATTTCTTTCAAGTTCTTCACTAGTGTACAAAACTTATTTAACACTAATATTTTTAAAGGATTCAGCCTCAAAATTAGATGAAACAGCCATTGGTAAGTTGTATAATAGATGATATTTGGTATTAAGCTGGTAGATAATCCAATTTTGGAATCACAAGGATTCTACTACCGCAGGTACACATTTGGAAATTCATGCTGTGTATTTAAACCCATCCTTCATCAATGTTCGAGATGGTCATGAAAACTGCATTAGACCTCCTGTTTTATTTTAAGTTTCCACGTTTAATTTTCACTTTTTTTTTCTTTTAAATTTTCTTGGCTCTCAATATAGAGTAACTACGTAAGCTAGATGAGTTTTCCACTGTTGGTTTTGTTTTATATATCGTTTTGTTTTTACTCGTCGGTTTGGTAAATATTGAAGCACCTTTGGCAACATTTTCATACTTCCAGGCAGATGCGACCTCATTAGCTGACCGTGGTTCGAAATCACGAGGTGTATCTTCGGTTCTTTTCCTTTTGGCTTGATCCCGGAATGTCGCCAATAGCCCTCTGTTTTGTTCAAGTGCGACGTTAATTAAAATACTTTTTTCCTACATCCAGGTCATGTCATTGTAAAGTAGATGGAAAAAACCTTACTGTTCCTGAAGTTTTGAAAGCTAATGCACTGCTTTTTTCATGCATTATTACGTAGCATTTACATTCTCCAAAATCTACAAGTTCTTATATTATTTGTGAAGTCTTGTTAATTGAAGATGTCGAAGTCGTGACATTTGAAGATGGCGAAGTCGTGGCAATTGAAGATGGCGAAGTCTTGATAGTTGAAGATGAGAAATCCTATAAATAAAGATGGCAAGTCAGATATATTGTCTGTGAGTCCTTCAAAGGGCTTAGCGCTGTCATTTATTGTAGTATTGTTCGCATAGTCACTTCATATAAATATAACCAATTTAATGCGAGTCTTTATGACCAATCGTAACATTGATGTCTAATACAGGATTTGAGTTCAAAGAAGATTAGAGACGTATATTATAAGTATTTTAACACTCGTAGAGAACTAAATACTCTAGTTCGCCAAATTTAGCTTCGGGAACAAAATACAGACTCTATAGACGGCTAAATGACACTATTTAAATTCAGTAACTCTTACTCTTTATGTGAAAGTTTGAAATTTACGAGGCAAAAGGTTTTGATTTCAACAAAAAACGGATGGGGTAGCGAAATAGAAAACTCAAATACACATTCGCTAATAGAGGGTCTTCGATTTCCTTTTCATACAGTTTGGGTTCAACTTTCGTAGAAAATTCCATTAAAATCGATACCAAGAAGTAGAGAAGGCCGTATCGGGAACAGCTGTTAAGTTCCAAACTCGATGCACATTCCACGTGACGAACCATGTAGAAACTATGTCCTAACGTATTCTCGGAAAGGATGAAGGAGCTTGGTTCCTTTCCTTTTAGACAAAGGTTCTCAATTTCAGATAGTATTTGTTTGTTGAAGTCTGCATTCTTTACGTGTTTAATTTTAAATCTAATCCTTATTTTAAGTGATGAAATTGGAAGGGGATGTGTTCTTTTTTAGTAAGCATATAAATTAGTGATCATATACAAAGGACATTGTTTGTTGTTTATCGCTTAGATTCTTGTAAAATCTTTACATTAAACTGAATTCCAATAAGCTCATTTTATGTGCAATACAGGAAACACAAGAATGTAAGCTAAGCTGTAAATCGGGCCAACATTGGTCGTAAGGTTAATTTATGGTTTAGCTTTAAAAAGTAATATATTTCATAATAATAGTCAACGAAAGAAATTTAGGTTTTTGAAGTCCATGAAGCATTTTGCAACTATGATTCTTTGCATTTTTGAAATTCATTTAAATATTATCATGAGTTACTTTTCAGGAACGATAAAAAATAGTGCGTCAAACCAATTTTCTTGTGTTCGTAAGGTAACTAACCACATAGATCATGAATGCTTTTACTAATCAAAATTCCTCCAACTCCTCAATTGGCGTTTTAAGAGTCGATTACGGCACCAATTTTATCATTCGATTTCGAAGTTGGTGAAGAATAAATCATTTCTGACAGCCGCCGCGAACGTGCTTCTTTGTCTTTTTCGTTGTCAGCTCAAACCCAAGGAAAAGTTTCACGCATATTCAGAAATTAAGTGTACCAGCGTCGATCTTCTACTCTCTGGAGCCAATCTATAGAATGTTTGCAGCAAGCCCTAAACATCTCTTCAGTAAGATTCAGCATGCGAACCTCACGATTACGAGGGAACGCCCTAAACATGCAATAATGCATAAACTGCTATCATCTGCATGTCTGAAGAGGATTTAGAAAACTAAATTTCATGTTTATTGATGAATGTTTATTCTATTTTTTTTGCCAGGGTATTTATTTAACCCTCCTGGTGGTTGACACGAAGCGCAATCTCGTCCTTTCCAATACTGACCAGTTCTTGATCTGGTCATCATAAAAAAATCGGCAATATCTTGACGACGAGATGTCTCGTCGTCATCAACAAATGTGGTCAGATCTTCTTAGATGTGATATCTAATAGAAATAACTTGGAGGGTTAAGGTATCTTTAACCTTCTTAGTATCACGAGTTTTCATAGTAGTTGTAGCTTTTATCCGTCAACACACATGACAAAAAAATCAATTGGTTTAAAGAATTCAAGGTAGTATTCTATTAGCCAAAAAATATAAAAACTGACTGGAAGCGATGCAGTGAAGACTACAGGTTGGTGATCAGATATATGCACGTGATCCATTTAGAGGGTTAATACGAATAATAAAATAATCTAAACAAACAATAACAAAATAATAATCTTGGATTATGACAAACTGTACATACAATTTTTCGTGACTAAGAAACATTTTAAAAATCTTACACATATATTGAGGTTATTTAACATTTCTTAAACTATCCAATCGTATGCAATCCTTCAGACGAAAACTTATAATGTTGGTTGACTGCCAAATAGAAATATTTTTCTCGAATATTTCAAGAAATCTAACATATAACACTTGTCACTTTCTGTGAGGTAACAACTCATGATTCATTATCAGATATTAAAAAAAGAAAAGTTTAATCCAGAAATTTATGTCTCGCGAAATACATTTTAAAGGAATTATTCGTTAAGCTTCAGCTAGATCCATACGTTTAAAAATTATTCCATGATATTCAAGATCTTATGATATTTTAATCATATAGAAAACGAGAGAAATAAATATAAGTAAAAAATGCATGCCGAACGAAATAAATTTTTGTCTTGGGAGCTTTGGATTGGATTGGATTTGGTTTTGTGGCATTGAGTCCTCTTGGGACATATTATGCCAAACTCAAGATAAAAATCAGATACATAATATAATAATGAAATGAGATGAGTCAAAACATAATGAGTAAATACTATATGAAATTATATGTGATGGATAAAACCAATGTCATGTAAAAAGCTAAAAATATTTGGATGAGGATTCTCCCCAACCATGTCTTCTAAAGTCAAGGTATAAGAATTAAAATATTTAAGACGCTGATAATTAAAATGAGAACATTCTATCAAAATGTGTTTCACAGTTAGTGGGCAAATGCAGAAATTGCAAATGGGATGATCTTCTCCGAGGAGGAGGTGTCTATGTGTTATTCGAGTATGTCCAATACGGAGTCGTGTTAGTATTACATTTTGTCTTCTTAGAGGTAACGATTTCCATTCAGTTATAATTGGTTTAACAGCGTGAAGTTTGTTCTCGGTTTGTTCATTCCATTCCTTCTGCCATTTTTGTTCTAAAAATTTGTAAATGAATGATTTTAAGTCGCGATAAGGAATGGTATGATTAAAATTATTTTCAGCCGATTTGGCGGCTTTGTCAACTAATTCATTTCCAGATATCCCAACATGAGATGGAACCCAACAAAATAACAAGTTATAATTTTTGGATGAAAGATGATAAATTTTTTTCAGTGACTCTAAAACAATGGGATGACTGTTATGATCAGGATGTTTCAATGGCTGTAAAACGCTTAATGAATCAGTGAAAATGATACAGTTTTTATGACAATGATCAGATATGTATTCCAATGCTTTATATATGGCCATTATTTCAGAAGTAAAAACAGAACATGAAGAATGAAGTTTAAAAGTGTGAACAGAGTGATTAATAGTGAACGCAGCTCCAACGTAGTTTGCCCTTTTACACCCATCCGTGAAAATTTGTATAAAATTAGAGTATTGTGCTTTTGAAATAGTTGTTGGTAGATAATATCAGAAGTATCTGATTTATTGAAATTTTGGAATGGGTTTTGAAATTCAAAATCATGATTTAACCAAGGAGAGAAATAATAAAGTTTTTTCTGGGTGACGTCAAGTGAAGAAATTTTGGATCCGTCCATTAAATCCAGCATTCTTAAATGAAATGTAGGGATGAAGGATGTTTTTGCTTGATAAAGGCGTTTTTTTCAAATATGGACTGTGATGAATGGTATGCAATTGGTGATGAGGTAGTGAGGAAATTCTAAAATAATATTCTAAGGACAACAACTGTCGCCTTAGGTCCAGGGAAGGTTCATAAGAGTCTACATACAAGCTGTTCACGGGTGAAGTCCTAAAGGCCCCAGAACATAAACGTAAAGCTGTGTGGTGGATAGTGTTCAGTGTTTGTAGAGCAGATTTTCTGGCTGAACCATACACCACGCAGCCGTAATCTAATTTAGATCGTATTAAAGCTCTGTATATTTTTAAAAGACAAGCTCGATCAGATCCCCATGATAACTTAGATAAAACTCGTAAGATGTTAAGAGCTTTTTCACTGCGTTTGCGTAGATTTAAAATATGCGGTTGAAAAGTCAACTTATTGTCAAATATGTTACCTAAAAATTTAAAATTGTCCACAACATTAATTAAAATATCTTTGAAAAATATTTCAGGGTCAAGATGAAGATTTCGTTTTTTACAAAAATGAACACACTCGGTTTTTGGAGGTGAGAAACTGAAACCATTTTCGTTAGTCCAATGAGTGATTTTGTTAACTGCCTGTTGAAGTTGTCTCTCTATTAAACGAATGTCTTTAACTGCGCATGAAATTTGCAGATCGTCAACGTAAATAAGACCCTTAACTGATGGAGGCAATTGAGAAACAATGTTGTTAATTTTTTAAATAAATAAAGTTACACTTAAAACACTGCCTTGTGGTACTCCCTCCTCTTGAGTAAAAACATCTGAAAAAATCGATCCAATCCTTACTTTAAAATATCTTTTTTGTAAAAAATTTTGAATAAAAATAGGCAGATTTCCTTTTATGTCATAGTTAAAAATGTCTTTTAAAATTCCATGTCTCCACGTTCGATCGTACGCTTTTTCAATATCAAAAAATATCGAGACGAGATGTTTATTTTGAACGAAAGCATTTCTAATTTCAGTCTCGAGAGCAACCAAATTGTCAACAGTGGATCTACTTTTTCTGAAACCACTTTGGAATGGAGAGAGACATTTATCTTGTTCTAAAACATATATTAACCTCGAATTGACCATCTTTTCCAAAATTTTGCATAAGCAGCTTGTCAGGGCTATTGGACGGTAGTTCGAAGGGTTCTTGGGGTCTTTATTCGGTTTCAGGATGGGTATTATGGTAGCATATCTCCATGACTGCGGAAAGGTGTGCTCGTTCCAAATTCTGTTATAAAATTTCAGTAGATGATTTAGAGAACTATTTGAGAGATGTTTGAGCATAACGTAACTAATATTATCTGGGCCAGGACTTGATTTGTGAACTGAGGATAGAGCCTTTGTCAATTCATAAAAAGTAAAATCACAATTATAAGATAATGTACGGTTTGAAGTAAAATTAACTTTAGTCCTTTCAGATGCAACTTTGATTTTTTTTAAACTTTCAGTGTAGTTGTTGGAGCTGGATATTTCCGAAAGACATGAAGCAATTGCGTTTGCTATGTCTTTGGGTGCCGGTAGTATTTGATTGGTATGTTCTAAAATAGGAATTTGTCTGTTGGGGTAAACACCGGAAATTCTTTTGATCCTGTTCCATAATTGTTTGCTTGTGACTTTACTATTAATACTATTGACATAATTAATCCAAGAATCCCTTTTACTAAGTCGTTGAATTTTTCGAAAGGCTGCTTTTGTTTTTTTATAAATAATAAAATTTTCTCTTGTTGGATATCTATTAAAGATATTCCAGGCTTTCCTTTGCTTCCGATACGCATCGCTACATTCCTCATTCCACCAAGGTTTCTTTTGTTTTTTAGGCGCATTTCTTATTTTTTTAATTGAGGCGTCAGCACTAGCTATAATTATGTCTGTTATTTTTTCAGTGACTTCATTGATGTTATCATTTTCTACCAGGTTAGAAATGTCTGCAAGGGTAGTAAAAAGGGGCCAGTTGGCAGTTTCAAAAATATAGTTGGTATTATTGACAGAGTTGGGTTGGGTTTGGCCTGCATATTTTAGTATTATAGGATAATGGTCACTATTGTATAGATAAGTATCCACAGAAAAGGTCCAAAATGGCAAAATTGAAGGAATGCAAATTGCCAGATCTATTGAATGGTAAGTAAGTGATGGTGAGTGAAAGTAAGTAGGTTGACCGTTATTCATAATACATAAATCATTGTCCGTTATTATTTCTTGGGAGCTTTGAAATAGATTATTTATTCAATTGTGAGCTATAGACTATATTAAGGCTTGACGAATGAAAAGTCTAGTCGTCTCCAATTACATCTAATTAACTAGGATATAATGTCTACAGGCAGTAATGTAATTGGGAAATTTTAAAGCTTCTTACCAGCTATCTATGAATAATTTCGCTTAGAATTACTTGATATGATTTTCTGGAAAAAAAAACTTACGAACTCTCTCTACTTTATTAACAAATATATAAAACATCAGTTGATTAAGCATTAATGATTTCAGAAAATGCCCTTCTGAATCGCAATTTAATTGTACTAGTTTCTACAATATAATGTGATGACTTAAATGAACCTGCACGTAATAAACAAATTTCAGGAAGTTTCTCTTTAATTATTAATATTGTCAGCAGCTATTTTTGAAATACTCCTGACTTAAACTTTGATTCATATGCCATAGGGAATAAGTGTCAGAGTCCTTTACCAAAAGGGATATTTTTTTGATCACGCAAAGGATCATGGCATCCAGTTCAAAAATGTATTATGTTCTTTTGTACCCATTTATATAGTACCAGAAGAATCTGCCGCTTGGTGGATCTCAACTATTGGTCTGCTAAGTGGTGTCATCAGGTGTTCACATTAAGCAAATGAATGGATTTTTTTTTCTAAATCGTTTTGGGCTTTCGTCGATTTTGCTGATGACGGACACGCAGTAACAACAGTTAAATTTTGTTTTGTGATGGGAAATTCTCATACTAAAACTGTTGAAATTATACAGACAGCTTACAAAGATGGGCTATGAAGAGAACGCAAGTTTTTGAGTAGTTTGCCCGTTTTGAAACGGGTGAAATGTCGATTGAAGATCAACCTCGGTCAGGTCGTCCTTCAACTAGAAAAGCAGATGAAAACATCCAGAAAATTCGCGAACTAATGACTGAGAACCATTGTCGGCCACTCACTTCGTTCCACCGGGTCAGAGAAAGGTAACCATGTGTTGTACTTAGGAGTTTTAAAGAATTTGCAAGATGCCATTCGAAGAAAATGGCCCGAAGTGTTGCAAAGTAGTGAATGGTGGTTCCACGCACCTGCACATACCACTTCGCTCGTTTTTGACCACAAATGGCATGACTCCACTTCCACATGCTCCCTATTCCCACGATCTTACACCGCGGGACTATTTATTGTTCCCGAGAATGATGAAAGACCTTAGAGAATAATATTTTTATGTACGTGTATGAGGTTAAACAAAAAGCAACACAAGCTTTAAAAAGCATTTCTTTGACGGAGTTTTGAAACTAATTCCAGATTTGGAAGAAACGTATCGGACATTGTATTGAGACAAACGGATAGTACTCTCAGAGTGACTAAAGTATGAACTTGTTAAAATAAATACTTTATTTTTTATATGAATATACGATGTGGACACAGAATTTATAAAATACACTACGTGCACATGGAGACATCGAGAGCGAACCTGGGTTTCAAACCCTAAAATGCATACAAACACTTCAAATTTTGGGTTTTCCTCTTTTCCTAGACTAACTGCTTGCTAGACGTTTAGCTGTATTTTTCTATCATATCCTGTCCTATGGAGATCTGGGTTTCAAACCCTAATAAAATACAAACACTCCAATCCAACGGTCTTTGTCTCTTAACTTGGAGTTACCTTTTCAACCCTTGTCTTTTCCTACACTGTCCATATCACAGTTTTTTTCTTCGTCCTCCTGTCCAAAGGGATTCTGGGTTTCAAATTATAAAAAGACTGCAAACATCCTGGTGCACACCTTTATGTTCAAACTCGTGTTTTCATGGACTGCCCATCTCGCTGCTCTTTTACGCAATTACCCTGTCTAAGGGGTCCCCTTTTGAGCCGGTCCTGTTGACACTTGGTGATCCTTTGAGAGAAAAATCTGAAGTGAATCGTCTGTTTCAGACGCATAACGTTTTAAAGATTAACATATTCTTAGTTGGATCAAAGTTCTTCAGCACAAGCTTTGGATAGGGACATTCTTTGAAAAGCTGGCGTTGGTTGGGTTCCTATATCGCAATGACCCATAAGAATTGTAGGAGGGATGTATGCCCTCATGCGCCACCTGGATTCGCAAGAGGGCTCTGTTTTGCAGTGTGTAAGTGGGTCAGTTTATAATGCCGTCTATAAGCAATGCATTAGGGCTTGGATTACTATCGGCGGTCACAAATTTGGCCACCTACTGTGGAATTGTATGTGTAGAATTATTGTCAAACTGTAGAATAAGAGATAAACGTGTTCATACACTACTTGTAGGCTCGCGTTCGTACACTTTAGTTGTCCTTACATGAATGTAGTTTAATTTTTCTTTCCCTACATCCATTTAAAATTTGCATTACCTTCCTTTGGTAGCCGCACATTTATAAAACTATATCGTAGTACTTTCAAAAGTATAAACTATACTTATTAACGTGAGCCGATGTAGCCCTCCCCGATGGAGGAGTACCGGATTAGCAACATCAGGGTTGTGAGTTTGAAACTCTATCGTACTCTCCGTAGGGCTGCTTCTCGTTAAATCTAATAGCCTCAAACGTCATCACGTTGGCTTGGTTACGTTGGCTTGGTGTGGAATCATGGAGAGTGAGGTGCTAGCTCAGGGGTTTACCTCGTCATTCGACCGTGGTTTACCTCCCAACTCCGCCCAACTTTCCCTTTGGGATAGTTAGGAGGACATCCTAGATATCCTAGGTATAATACCTAACTTTCCTTTCGGGATAGTTAAGGATTATATCTAGGAGAATTGGCAATAGCTCATTATGTTGCTTGATTTTATTCCTACCTACCTATCCATTTAATTTTGAAATAAAATCATAGTTATAACAGCCGACCAACCTTCCTGGTGGTTAAGACGTTAGCCTCTAGATCGGAGGGTTCCTGGTTCGAATCCGGGAAGTGCATGGATGTTTGTAAGCATATGGTGTAGAGGCGCCTTATGCACCTTAAATCTATCATGGCTAAAAGTCCTCACATCGGTGTGGTGTAAAAGTTTGGAGATTGGGGTGCCATATCATGTGTTGCCTCGTCATCTGACCAAGGTTCACATTTACGTGGTGTTGCCCTCGGATTTCCCTTATGAGATTCATCCCGGACCGTCGTCAATAGCTCGTTGTGTTGCTCTAGTACGACGTTAATTAAATATACCAAAAATACCACACACCTAGTACTAACAGTGCAAATATTTGAATTTTTGCTCGCGAACCTAATACCAAATGGTGATGTCATGGTAGATACGCCAACTTGTCGATCCCTTTGGTTGCTCCAGTACGAATTTAATTCAACTACCTCATCACCGTTCGGTACATACTTAACTTCCTTATCACCGTTCGGAATATACTTAACTTCCTTATCACTGTTCGGTACATACTTAACTTCCTTATCACCGTTCGGTATGTACTTAACTTCCTTATCACAATTCCTAACAAGATTCTTTACCCTTAAGCTCACTTTGTTGGAATATACCAATCGCATCAGCAGGCAAAACAAACATTCTGAGCTATTGGATTCTCGAAGGGGGAAAAACGCAACCCATGACCAAAAACAATGCATTTTTAATTTTTTTTCACCCGCCTCGCATCTTCTTTCTACCTCATCACACAAAAGCTATTTAGAAAGGAAGAAACAGTCGAGCATTCTGTAGTAATGAAGCGCCGTATTTTTTTCATCAGCTGCATTCACAGCATTCCCCAAGCGAGCGCTGCCCGAAGAAGAAAAACACAAAGAAAACGAACTCAATTGTGATTACCTCTTGTTCAAATCAGAGAAATTGTTCCGCCGTACGTGTTCTTAAGAGTTCTACCCCCTTTGAGGAGAGGCCCATTTTGCGAAGGAACTCCGTGGAGAAAAATCGAATTCTTAATCTAAGTTTAACGACACATTGAGAGAGGGCATTCGGAGAGCTGTGGGATGGACAGCCTTACCCTCCGCTGTGCGCAATAATGACCCTCCTTCCACTGAAACTGTGTACTTTATTGTCTTGGAAGGCCCTTTTGTGCTTAATTGTGCATCTTACATTTAGCAGCAGAAATGAACTTAAGAACCGTAACTTTGATGGAGATGAAATGTAAGTGCTCCGAGAGATTAATGAAATATTTGGAGCTGTGTGCAACATTTTCAGATAGGAATATGCTCTTGGAACTACATCTTACATGGCTGTGACAAAATTTTATTTTTAAAATTAAACATGTATTGAAAATCAAGAAAGAAATAAGATAGATTGGAGATTAAATGTGATTTGTTCTTAATTAATTAGATTAAATTAGAGGAGATTGATTCTGTTTAGAATATTTAATATGGAGTATTTGTAGCTGTGTGCAACATTTTCAGATAGGAATATGCTCATGTAACTGCAATGAAGGCATATTATCTAGACAGAAGTAAGTAGGAGACAAAATTGCATTTTCCATATTGAAACTATGTCACACACATATTGAAACTATCTGGGGAAATGTTAGCTGAAATCATTTTCTACACAACAATATTTCAATTTATCATAAACAACGCAATTTACCTTGGATTTTATTCACGGTAATGTAGCACTTCAATAAGAAACAAACCATTTATTTTTCGTCTCATATATAGGACAACGTTGATAAGTATCTAGTGGTTTCTAATGTCAATTAGAATTATGCAATTTTCCCAAATACTCTTTGATGTACAACGGTAGGCATGCAAAATGTCACTTTTGGTAAGTATTTTCATAAATATAATTAAGTTTTGCTCATTAACCCATGTAAACCCATGGCAAAAATGTGTCAGATCGGTTAATAGTTCCCTTTTTGCACAGGAAACGGAACGGGCATTCGTTAGCTTGTATGTTTCGAAACTTTGTTTATTCATAAAAATGAGTCTAGAGTGAATTGCAAAAGTGTAGAATGTTTTATTATATCATAAACAAGATTACATTTTTTTTGTCTAAACATATCGGTTTTGTACCCACGACACTGTTGAAGCATTTTTTAAGATTGGATGACAATCCTTAGTCTCTTTCTGAATTTAGTTTATTTTTCAAGATTTGACCAGAGTAATAAGCAAAATTAGGATATTTCTTTGTAACATAAATCATATATCAAAAGTGTGCTGTCTAAACATACCCTCCTTGAACCCCAGCTTTGATGAAGCACGTGTAAGATTGGAATGCATTCCTCCTCAAAGCCCCTGAAAGGGGTTAAATGGAAAGAACGTTGAAACTCCAACCTCATTAAATTATTAAACAATTAGCACCAACAAACTACAGCAGAGTAATCACAAACTAAGCTCGTGCGTTGTTATTTCATTTGTCTCGATTATTATAGTGATAGTACTCATTGTTCCCTATTGAGTAAAGGAAGTAGAACGATGATTTAAGAAATAGTTTACCATAGAGCCAAAACAAATTCATGGTTAGTAAAGTTTATATACTGTTCTTCGTCTAACAAAGCTAGTTGCACATAAGTAGAAAGAAAAACAAATTAATGCCACAAACACGGCTGCGGAACTGATTTCAATTTCACTGTTCAAAATCACTCGATAAACATACTTGATGTTTACTGACGCAAATGAGTGAAATACGTCCTGCAATTCAGTTGAAATTAGCCCGATAGCGTTTGCGGATGTTATGCGTATTTCGGGATTCTGTCTTTAAAACAAATATCTAGCATTTGTGAATTTATGAGGTTAACTTTTAGTCTGATTTCTTTTACATGGCGATAGTCAGATGAATATATTAAATTACGTTGGTATGAATGTATAACTTTTATTTTCCAAATGTGTCTGAATCCGTTCAGAAAGAATTCGTTTTACTGAGTAAATTTTTAAAAGTTTTTTCATACAAGTATATGTTATTTGTTACCATTTTATTTCCATTTAAAGAAATTTTAAACTTGAATTAATGAGTGATTTAGTGAAGAATAAATTGAAAACGAAATAAGAACGTGCAGTTTGTAATGCAATCTGTACATTTAGTTACAGTAGTTAATTTTCGCAGTTTATAAGGTATAATTCAGGTTGCTATGAGGATGATAGGCCGTTCAAAACTTGTAAATTTAATCATTTCCGATTTTTTTTTCATAACAGAGACAATGACTAAAGATCCACATTTATTGGTTGAGACCATAGACGGGATTCTATTGGTTGAGAGATCCTATACAGAATTCTATTGGTCAAGAAATCTGAAACCGAATGAAATTCATTCAGGGAACAATGCATTTGCATGATGGAATAATTCGCGGATGACCCTTAAGGCTAGGCGACCACTTGTTATTTTTAGTCACGGCGACCAAAAATCGCTGCCGCAGAAAATCTACTAAGTGCACGCGCTGCGATTGATACATCGTTGAATAAAAATAGTTTTCCAATGGATGTCATTGAAACTACTTGTGCAATCCCTCTTTTACTTCGGGAGAGATGTAAACGAAGGAAGAATAGTTATTAGGTACTTCCAATAAAAAGTTAAAGGTTATTGAAAAGGCAGTTTTACAATTTATTTGAATATTTATGTGAGTACCCTGCAAAGTTTTTCTAGCATTACCGAATAGCAAAAAGTAGTTTTGATGAATTGTTGGGAATAATTGGTTCATCAATAACAATGTTCAATTATTTTACATTCTTCTTATTTTCAATTTCTTTAACAAGTAACTCAGTATCAATTACTATTAATATTCGTCCATCATCACCTCCGGTAAATTCATTTTCAGACATTTTAAACAAATATTTTCAGTCTTTTAAACAGAGACCAGAACACGACTGCTTCAGAAGTGGGAGCGTGTAAATGACCGTCCGTGTGATTCTTTGGGTAGAGCTACAGTTGCGTCGCAACGACAATAGGACCGGTTGCAAATTTTTAATCGCTGCAATTGTATAGTCGCAAGTTTGTGCACTTGTATCTGAGAGAATGAGTATTATTTTTACGAATAAAAAATCGCTCCACTATAAATCTCAAGTGGAACCCTAGCCTAAAGGTGGAGAATGCCTCTATTTTCAAATAATACGGTAACTAGAAAATTCATAAGTATTTATAATTGCATTTTAGGGTTATTTAAATCTCAGTTTTAATTTACTGTAAGGATAAGGAAACTCAGAAAACTCAATAAAAATAGTCTAGATGTCAACTAAGTACCGAAAAACACAAAAGCCGTAGTTTGGTCTGGAAGACAATGAATCAATCTGAAATCATTCTTTAACCCTCCAAATTGTTTCAACGATATATTTCGTTCATTAAGATCTGACCACTTTTGCAAACTACAAAGTATCTCTAGATAAAAATATTCCCATATTATTTGAAGATGACGAGATCAAGATTCGCCGGATTTATTTCTAATGAATCGTCAACTCGTTCATCAAGATGTGGCCAATTTTTTTTTCCAAAGACAAAATACCTCTTCGAAACAACAACATTGTTTTCACGTCTTACACATGAGAATTTACGAGCTCGTACCTCTCATAAATCTGTTGTACATGTGTAGACCTAACCTAGTTGACAGGTAGGTTTTTAATAAACGTCGCACAGGAGCAACACGTTGGGCTATCGGCAAATGGGCTAGCGACTATGGGCACGGCCGCAATCAAACCAGAAGAGAAATATTCAAGGACAAATTTCGGCATTTCAAACAACGATTAGATAACGAGGCAACACCTGAGCTGGAATGCCAATCTCAAAACTTCCACACTACTCCAACATAAGAACATTTGAAGCCATGACAGATTTAAAATTCGCCTGCCCCGTATACAATGTTGTCTTTGGCTGGATATAGTCTTAAACCTGTAACCCTGCGGTTGGTTGTAAATTGCTCTTCTAATAGAGCGTCCGAGGCTCCTTCTCGTAAAAGTCTAAAACCATGCATGTTCATATTCATACAAAACGTAATCTATGAAAAAAATATTCTAAACTTGTATCGATCGGTATTTCCTAATACTAAAAAATGGTAATAATAAGAATCAAACTGAAAATTAATGTATTCTGTAACTAGTGTAGTTTTATAAGTCAGCCTCACCACTAGGTGACGCTATGGTAGCTGGCATCATCCAATCCAAAACTTACTAGGGTTTCGAATCCTACCACTTATTCGGATTGCCTTTTACTCTTGACTTGTGCGTTACGACAGGACTTAAATTATTTGTTTTAAGCAAAAAATATTTTTGTTGTGAAACAATTTTGGTCCTAAGAGCATTCTTATTTTCTTGCCACATTTCTTACAGTTAATATGACATCTTATTTTGGACGTAGTATTATTTTAATGTAAAGATGAAAATTTTACATTGATATTTGAGAGGCAAGAAAAGTTCTAAGCACAGTTGCAAATTCAGTTCATAGCGGGATCATAATCTATCAAGTAAAACTATTAGCTGGGTATTGTCGCTTTTAAAAATAAGAGGGGGCTGCAGGAGCCCAATTTGAAGAGTACGGATAAGCAACTGGAGGATTAAGAGCTTGAATTTTAACCAGATTAAGACCATTTATACAAGAGCTGAAGCAAGTTAAATCGGTCATGATCTTAATTGTAGTCATGTTGACGTTGTGTGAAAGTTTGGAGAGTGGGATTACAGTTCAAGTATTAACATTATCATCTGACCGTGGTTCAAAATGCCAAGGCTTTGTCTTTGGAACCTTTCCTTGGGGAATGATTCCAAATCGTCACCAATGGCCCGTTGTTTTACTCCAGTGTCACGTTAATTACCTAATTACCTTAAAAATAAAAACATGGAAAGACAAATTATTTGTTACTTTTTGATAAACCGTTACTGCCTTGCTATTTAAATTATCAACACTTTACAACGGCGATTCTCAATGTATTTCATTTCTTCTCGCACATAATGCAACTTCTAAATTTATGTGGCATACCAAAACGATATATATATATATATATATATATATATATATATATATATATATATATATATATATATATATATCTTACCTATCTGTCAAAACATAGGCATAATACTTACTGATTGAGAAAAAAATGATATTGCTTACTTACAAATCTTCCTTTTGCTGCAAAGTAGCTTCTTGAAAATATTTGTGAAACAATTTATTTATGTGATACTTTGTAATTAAAAAAATGATTCACAAAATTACTTATAAGATAGTATTACTAGGAATTATTTGTGAGCCCATTCGTACAAAAGCTCAAAACTGAACCTTTGAAAAAAATAAATCTTGTACAATTTTAGCCGACAATTGAATAATACCACACCATTTAAAAATCGCATCAAAGAACAGCTTTTTTTCAATTAAAAAGCTCTTTTATGCAAGAAACTTTAAATTGTATTCCTTGAAAACTAAGTGTATTTCCAGTTTTTACAATAAGATAAAAATCACAATTCCTCATTATAAATATGATAATATATGGCAAATATATTTTTATGCTTAGGTTCAAATTACTCATTTATTAATTATAACAACAATTATAATTAAGAATGGCGTAATGTGTTAATTACCAGCAATTTTATCTGAAATACTAAAATTATTTTAAGACTTACTCTATACATGCAGGAATCCCAAAAATATGGATATGCAATCCTTATCAGCAGAATAAAAATGATTCTCTTACCTATAAATAAAAAAAAACAATTATCACTCACTGGAAAGACAAACTTATACAGTATTAATATAAGCTATAACTAATAAGTAACTATAAGCTAATCATTTACTAGATACTCAAACTATATAACTGAGTTAATAAGGATTTAAATGCAAATATATGATCTTATGATTAAAAAGACAGTTTAATTACTTACAATCTCACGATAATGATTAAACACGATAAATAATATTATGATAGCGATAGTTTGGGGAATTTATATGAACTATATTATTATTGTTTCTTCTCATATACGGAAGTCTCGAGTTATCAAATGTTTAAGAAGAGATAAATCTCTGCCATTTGTCTACTTTAAGGCAGTATAGAAAAGATGATTGATTGCATAACATAATTTAATTTGTGAAAATTATTCAAAACGTATTCCACTACAATTAACTACTATTCTAACACAATTATCTATTCCTGTTAAAGTGTTTATATTAACAACCATCGACTTTTTTATATATTACTGTATATAAGACTGAGGAATGGCTGTCAAAAGATCTTAGAGGTGTTGGTCACATGTGTATGGGAATTGACTTGGTCCGATTGACTATCGTAGTTTGAATCAGTGTTTTTCATCCCGCATGTCAATCAGCCCTATATTACTTAGAGAATTCGTACCATCTTCAGATACCCCGTGACCTTCACCCAAAGATTTACAAAACGAGCGATCGGGAGGTATAACATAAAGCTGCACGAATATGCTCGTCTCTTTCATTAGACAGTCGATGGTGACAACTATTAAACATCATTTAAAAGTATGCATTTGTGCCATTTGTTGATGTTCACCCTACCTGGTCTAAAGTTTATGCACCTTATCATATGAATAAAATATAAGTCTTTAAGAAATCAATACAAAGAAGACTTACACCGTATTGCATATTAGATGGGTGCTGAAGACCTTTTAACCATGATCAAGAACTGTCGCGAATGTGTATATGAGTCTGTTTGTCTACGTCCATCTACATTTCCATAACTTCTTCCAGCTCTATAAAAAATATGTGCGCTAAGCCGTCTGTTAAAATCCGTTAATTACGAGAATTATCAATAATTTTGTAAACACAACAGCAGGTGTTTACAAAGTACCTAGTATTTACGATACTAGGTGATTTGTAAACACATGTTTCACACGGAGTTTCATAACTAAATCAACACAGCTGGAGCTATACTCTCCAAACTTCCACGCCAACGCTATTACATTTGAGATCATATTAACGTGCCTTCATTTTTCATGCACCACACTCCACGTATATGACGGTCTTTCGTTGTACCGATTATCGAACTCGCAACCCTTCGGTTGCCTATCCACGACTCTACCAGCTGCTAAACTACGGTCTATAAAATAAATGAAATGCTGAAAAATATTTCGGGATGATTTGGTTTCATCAAGTTACGAAATCCATTCCTGGAATGTGGTTGCTGTATTTATTATAAATGAATTGAAATAGACAAAATTGAGTGACGACACTGCCATTAATAGGGGAATAATATATAAACCTTCTAATGGGGAACACGTTATGCGCTGGGCTGCTGGTTGAAGTGATTGCCATTATCAATGTCCGAACAACGATTGCGGATTGCTTTTAATGTGTCTAGAGTGTGTCAGCTTATTGAGAATCTTAATAGAAGTTACGGTCTGCACTCTAGTTAAATAGTTTGATCGGTTGGGTATTGTTGTGCAAGAGCTATATTTAGCCAAGGTGTGCAAAAAAAAACAACCAAGACAGACAACATCGAGAAATGGTTATCGACGAACGTTTTACTAACATCGAATACAACAAGGGAGAAATCGAAAACGTACTAGATTGTAATATGTTCCCCCGACCAATTTTTGTAAAGAACATAAACGTATATTAATTTATGATGCATTTGTAGTAAGATCGGAAAAACTGGACACAAGCCCAACTGATATCAGTTTGAATCTTTGGCTGTCGTGCTCAACAGTATCTAAATGTTTAATGTATTTACGTTTACATTTAGTACATGTATGCTAATATTTGCTTTAAACTTGTCTGTATTCACAGACAACCGCGCCCAAGTCAAGCTACAAATCACCACCTTCTCATGCAAATAAACCTGGGAGATTTTTTATTTTTATTTAATTTTTTAAAAAACATATTCTCTTATGTGCCTAGAAAAAGTCCTTAAACCTTATTAAAGTGTTAAATAGCAATTTAATTTACGTCGCTTTGTAGCAACTCAACTGTCTGTTAAGGACGCTTCGGAACAAGTCTCGAAGCTAAAGATCAGAGGATAATACCTCGTAACTTCGAATGTATGTCAGGTGACGAGGTCAACACCTGAACTGGAACACCACTCAACAAACTCACAACGTGATGACTTTGTAGGCTACGACAAATATAATATACATCAGCCTCAAAGTTCATGAAGGTATTTGGTTGGATGAAGTTTAAAACTCCCAAACCTCCAGTTGCCAATCTGAGTTCCACCAACTAGGCTACCATGCTTTTCCATTACAAAGATACATATAAATAGGGGAAAATATATCAGAATATGACCTATTCAACTGCACCTGCAGCTTATATGATCGGCCCTCATAAATATAAAATATCCATCATAAGTACCACCAATGTTTATAAATTGTATAAATTCAAAATTTTCTTTTCCTCTTCTCACTTATGTACGGCTTCACTAAAATACATCTAATATATATATGCATGTGGGGACTGGTCACCATTAAACAAATCCACTCAATGGTGACCTAGGAAAATCCCTTTTCAAGCCACTATTGTGAATTGGTAAATTCATTAAATGTTTAATGATTTTACTTCCTTTAGTGTAAATAACATTGGACTTGTAGAGCAATATTGTTTAATGAAGCTATGTTTAATAATATTATACCTATAAAACATTACTGTGATTTTTACTAGTGTAAATAGTGATCACGAACTGGTCACTACTGTAACATAAGGACAAGCATTGTAAATATATTATTATACCATAACCACCCTGTGGAGCCAAGTTTACTTCTATTTAGCTTGCAGGGTGTAGTGGAAGTTGATGCAAGTAATGTCCCGTTAGTGAGTGCCTCAAATATGCCCAATGGATTCAAACATCGTTAAGAAAAGGACCAAGAGATCCTACTTGAGAGATATACTTCCTCATCGTCCAAGAAGTGAAGATGCTTGGTTAGCTGTTATTGGTTTTTTTTATTACGCACTATTCTCTTACGCCTATCGCTGGGAATCTTTCGGTCGTAATCTTGTCCAGGAGCATTTGGGTAAGAAGGCAAGCAAGAGGCCATGGTCAGGATTCTCTTCTTTACCACAAGCTCACCATCAGAGTGCAAGTGAAACTTTAATGTGCCGTAAAGTCTCAGGAAGATTAGATGCACTGCTACATGCAATATTTATTTGAAAAATAATTGAAAAGGGTGAACAAAAAACCATACGAGTCCCCTTGCCAAATTTGAGATAAATGGACGCAGAAACCATGTAAGTCTGTGACTTGCGTGGCTTCTGTACTCAATGCACTTATTTTCCATGCCCTGTGTTTTCTAACTGAATACATGGGCTAATGGTATTTTCTCACAAATTAGGTGCCGTCCAAAGACAAGTCTATTGATGCAGTGTAGTCAATTTACCAAATATTTGAACATGTGATTTTTGCACTCGCGTTTCAATTATTGCAATATGGATGTCGGTCTGAGTTATTTTCATTTTCCAAATTATAGACTTCGGATCTAATCCATCTTAAGCATGTGTGATTGCATACTGCTGGCATGTGTACGTTTACTCCAATTCCATTGGACCGGTATACTCTTCCTAATTGTGCACAGATAATTTATAACGTGAATGCCAGAATGAATCGGCACGTGATACATATTAGTGCTCGTAGCGAAAGACAGAAACTAATGAGTTTGGTTAGAGATTATGCATTCGTGGATATAGATGTAATTAGTGGAAATGATTTACTTCCGTAATTACCCTGGCCAATCTGGAAGCGGATTTCAAAATGCTAATCAGGATTGTCAACACATTTACCGTCTGAGAATGCACTCTTTAAAACACAGCTGATTACTCTCCTAATCAGCTGCTTGATTTATGCTTAAAGGTTTGGAACGTTCAGCCAATCAGTCATGAGCACGCGAATCAGTCGAAGATTGTTCAAAGTGCGCGTGGTAAATATTTATGGTTGCAGCTTGGGACTACTAAATTTTGGTTAGCAACTTTTGGCATGACTTCAAAGAGCATGGGTGTAAGGATGAAGTGAATTAGGGCCAGTTTCTTTATATTTACAACCCTAGATTACAGTTGAAATGAATATATATTTTCTGTAGCAAAACATAAGAAATTAACGAAAAACAACACATTAGTTTGTGGGTTTCAAGACTAGATAAAGAAGTGAAAGTATTATTTTACACCGTATGAAAGACATTTTCTGTGCAAACAAAACAAGACATGAAGGGTGGGATATTTGTCATTGTTACACAGATACTTTAGTACCATACATATAGAGAGTACCTTAAACTGTAGTCTTTTACCGTTTTAGGCAAATTTTGGAGTTTGATGGAATTGGTGCTATTTAATAAACTATTATATACGAGGCATTAAGATCTAAAGTGGCCTTACCCATAAAATCTCAAAAATTTTATTATTACCATTTATAACGAAATTTTTTTTTAAATGCGCTGTTTGAAGTCTTCCAAAATTAGAAAATAACTCATTATTGATCTCTGATAAATAAATTTTCAGTATCTCAAATTATACTGCCAGATAAATAAAATTATATAAAAATTAGAAGCACAAAAATCACGTTTTTCTCCAATGAGTTTGTTGATGGATTAGGACACTCTTGTTCTGACGACCTCATATTAAAACGGAAGTCAAGATTTATATTGAAATGGTATGTATTCAAAAAACAGTGACATTATATCCTGAATACGGGCAGGAAGTATGTTCCACCAAAAAAACACTACCATTATCTACTTTTAACCTGACAGAAAACTTCTAATATACAAGGAAAAATATTTTTAGAGGTTGACTTTTTTTGGGTATAAAATGTTAAAAAATTAGAATAATTGTTATAGCATTCAAAGTTAAAGATTTTTCAATTAAATGTGTGTTCCATACACACATTTTTATTCAAATGTAAGTAAATATACTTCTGTGGTACCAAAGCTGATCAGATATGTAAATACAATTCAATTTAATACGAAGTTCAGGCTATTAAGGTTTTCTTATTCCCGTAAAGAGTTGTAATAATTAATTGGGAATAATTTAGAATGATATAAGGTTCATATTGTAAAAGTAGAGAAGTGGTTTGAAACTGGTGGATGGGTACCACCATCAGCATGTGAGTCAACTATTGGTGCTACGCGTTAGGGATGCGACATCGACAGATGTTTTGAAACATCGATGTTCAAAATTAAAATATCGATGTCGAAAATACATCGTTCAAAAACCATCGATGCCTTTAAACATCGATGTTTTTAAATATCTGTGTATTTCAACTATTTTACCCCATTTCTTAAAACTGGTTTAGCAACCTCAAACATTAATGTTCGCCGGAGAGGAGATTTAATTTGTCATTTGCCGTGTTTATTAATTTATAACTAAGACTTTTTTTAACTGTCAAAATAAAGTAAAAAATTAGTAATTACCAACATTTGTTATTTACAGTTTGTAACAAAAAAGTTTGTTAACTTTCTTCACCTAAAGCCGACGTCTTTTTCCACTAACTATCCCACCAGGGAAAAACTCTTTCTGATGGGACACATGTCGCTGACAAATCACTGACTATACCACTGACAAATATTTAGTAGCAAGGTTATTTTTCTTAATTTTTACTATGGTGCTTTTTTACTCAAAAATAAAACATCGATGTTATACAGCTCCATTATACAGCTGATCAACAGCTCCAATAAATCGATATTAAATACATCAATGCTTTTTTATAAAACATAGATGTTTGGAAAACATCGACATTGATGTCGCATCCCTACTTTTCAAAACCTTCCCCCTTGGACACTTTGGTCTTAAATATGTTTGGTCTTGCGTCTTAAAGTATGTTCAATTTTTCTGATTTTGAAAGTTATGCTACGTGGTTATTTTATTAATTCCTAAGAGGGTACTCTTTTCATTTGAAAAATAAAACATCGACAACTTAAAAAACATCGGCAAGTATAAACATCGATGTTAAAAAACATCGGCACCAATACATAGATGTTTTTTTTATAAAACATAGATGTTTTTTTATAAAACATCGATGTTTTTTAAATAAAACATCGATGTTTTGAAAACATCGATATCGATGTCGCATCCCTACTACGCGTTGGAATTTACATTTCAAACATTAAGCCACTAAATTATAAAATGATTGTTATTCCGTAAGATCGCTGTATTTTATTTACTTCAAGTATGCTATAATTTTCCATTTTCCTAATCCCTTTAATTTAAAAAAAACTTAAACTTTTGTCACACCAATACAACACATAATTATCAAGTGTTTTCCTGATTGGTAACGTCGAGCAGCGATTTTCAACTGAGGCATGCTTACCACCAGTAAAATACGTGGTGAAGTTCAGGTTTACGCGTTGGAATTTAATAAAACATATATTTAACTAAATTATAAACTTAATATCTATTCTGCCTTAGCATAAGAGCCTTGTAAAACTTCGGAAGCACTATTACTTTCCATAATTCTCATTCAATTATTTAGATTTATAAACTTTGACCACACTAATAATTCTCGAAATTATCCAATGAGATAAGAATTACATTTTTCACTGTAGATTTGCAAAATTAGGTATTGGTAGTACTTAAGATAATTAGAATAAGGGAGTGGTGCTTCAAGGAAAAGAATGGGGAATTTTGATGTGAAATAATCGGAAGGGTTGAATCGAGACAGTTAGACAAGACTTCAGAACACGACATGTGCCAGGGTGTCATCTCAAGGATAAAAGAAGAGTTCCGACACTGGTGAGTTTGGACGACAAAAAAAGAAGCCACACCCTTTAAAAGACATGAAGCTGCTTTATCCTTGTTTAATGCAATTAAAAATCATACTTTGTTAATATGTTGGAATTGCTTCTATTAATGTAATAGATCCCAGTATTACTGATTTGATCATAACTATGTGTTTAGTACTTCCAACAGGCAATTGCAGAAGTTATATTATTAGTATCCTTGTTCATAAAAAAACGGAAGATTTAGTTTTATGGCACAAGTTATCGGTCAAGATGATCCAAACTTAGGTTGCGCAGGTAATTGCAGATAAATATCAGAAAATAGAACACTTGGTAAAATTATTTTTTTTTTAAAAAGGGGACACGAAAAGCACGCATTATTAGTGTATAATGTTGGGTACCCAACAAAAATAATAATATTTGACGAATCTTGGCATATTAACCACTAACTGAAAGAAAATCTACTGAATATATTACGTACGTATTTTGAAAAGAATTAGTAAATGCGAGAACGAATTTATGAATAAAAACATTGCCTCATTAAGAAAATTTTCAAAACGTTGAAAAAATAAGAATGCAATTTGTAAACAACAAACGTATGTAACAACAAAATAATAGTAGATACATATCTAAATAATATAAATTAAACATTTGACTTTCATATTAAGATTTTACTTTGTTTTCCGAGCGAATCATCCGTTTTGCTATTCTTTCCGATATAATATAAGGACAATATTTCTTATACTTATTATTCTAACATGAATATAAATTTTCGTTGGTTATCTATTTGATCTCACTATGAGACGTTTTAACATGGAGCTAAATATACTTTAGAGGTTGAACTTTCTGTAATACGTTGATGCGTTTTACTAATACGTACAATTTTCGAACAATGTACTGGATCTAGTACGTATTTGAATATCTGTGGTTTACATAAGCATATAGTAGGCAGTTGAATATTTTAATATTTGCATGTAATGTTTGAAATGTGAAATATAGTTTTTAACGCAATCTGAAATGATGAGCAAGGAGAACAAAAAGTTGACAGCCAAAATACAGGAGGACAAAAAGATCTGATTTAAAAAAGAGTGTGAAAAAAAGATTCGAGCAGAAAAAGAGGCCATGTTCTCCTTAAAAGAGATGTTCTGGCAACCTTAATCCAAAAAGAAAACAAGTATGATTGAATGCGGGCATATGTAGTTGAATTGATAGACTTCGGACATCACTATAATAAGACAGTAAGCAATTTTCAAATTAAAGTAAAAATTGCAAAATCATATTGTTTTAGCAACCGTTCACAAGAGACCAATGCCATCTGAAACTTTCAAGTATCAGGCACTCTCTTCGTATATTCTGTTTTTAAATTTCATTACGATACATTTCTGGTGGCTTTCTGTACAAACTTTCTGTGGTAATGTTGAGTGCGACCCTGGAATTGATGAACTTTATATTCCGTCCATTTGAAGTTTAATTGAAGTAGAACTCGTGATTTAATAACGGACTAAAATATTTCACGCTCAGTGAATATATAGTATACGTTGATAGATAGTAAGCAAATCTCATTTTATCCGGTTACTATTCTGATACTGAATTGCAATTTGCTTGTAAATGCAAATTAAGAATTTAGTTTAGCTTGAATTACAGGACACTTTTAAAATGAGATGCTGATTTCTAAACTGAGAAATGTTGATGTTGAGAATTGAAAACGTAAAAAATAGACACAATACCCAACATATTAAAAACCAGGACTATCATAGTTTGTTTGTATTAGGCATGCATATTATTTCAGATGATCAGCATAGATTTCGTTTGTATGTTGAATCAAATTAACCCCCTTAAAGAGTAGCAACCAATTATTAGACGTAATTTTTACTAAATCTTTCATTTCCGATGACTTTGGAATTATATTGCAAAAGTTAATTGTTATTTATTTCTCTTTGGGACTTGACCGGCCTTCTTATCTATTAAATAGAACATTTCACTGTTTTGTAAGAACAATGACACAAGTGCAAAATGTGGATGTTTTGAGTGAAATGTGTCAGTGGTGTTTGACGTTATTCATACTTCCAGTGGAACAAGACTGAATTGTAGTAATACATTCAGCTTCTTTTCCGAGCATTGTGTCGTAGTTCAAATTTCAATTCTTTCACATCTCCCTTTAGAAGAAGACTTAGATTTCAACTCATTTTAACTTAGTGGTTGTAGTCTTTGTTGCAATTCCAATGCAAGTGCTGTTTAGAACGATTATATTAAAAGTTGTGAATAAAATTTGACTAGAACAACGACAAAAGTGTGTACTGTGAAATTGTTATAGTCTAAATTGTTTTGAGATGCAAATAGCTGAATGAATAAAAATGTCAATACGTTTTAAAAATAATACAAGCAAACTTAATAAAAGTGTTTTTGCCTATGTAACTTTGTGTTGACTGTTTAGTTTTTAGATAGCAGCGACGCAACTAAAAATTGGGGTGAATATTCAAAATACACTTTCTTTGTCGCATCGTTTAAAAATTCCATAACCCCATATTTTTTTTACCATAAACGTTTTTAACTGCATGTCAAAATACTAAAATACGTTTCTATCACATTCTTAGAGCTCGTTTTAAGAAAAAAACAATCAATTAACTCTGGGTCATTGTTCTTCTGAAATGGAACTTTATATTCGATAATTCTTCTACGTAGCTTCATTTTGTGAATTGTTATGGTGTTTTTCATGCATAAAACTTGACCCTTTTTTGTTTTCACTGTTCATGAACAGTTTGTTTACAATTTTTCAGTCTTCTTCGAGTGTCTGTTTTCTGATGTTAGTAAATTATCGCTTATATTATTCTTTTATTTTGCACCAACTGATCAGATAATTTTTTATAGCTGGTGTTTTACAAATAAGCATTTTCTAAACATTCAAAAATGTTCAATAGTAAGTTATCCTCGCCTAAAAATAAATATGAACTAAACTACTGTAATAATGGGAATTAATTTCTACATGAAAGCTTTATTATATTTAAGCATACGCGATTGTGATCTAATTTGTACTGTTCATATTAATAATGTTGTGGGTAAGCTTATACAAATCTTCTTAACACTATTTGAGGAACACAATAACTTTGAAAACTTTGTTCAATTTTTTCTTTTATTTAACTCATTGGTTAGATATATAAATACTTTGGTCATCTGGTATCCTCTTTATAAACATTTTTTTCATTACCATCATGATTACTTCCGTCATAATTTATTTTGTATGAAATTGAAATTATGCGAAATTAATTATTGAGAAATGTTTACTTTAAAATGTGGGACTATCTCTCAATTGATGTTTGAACATGTCTGATGAGATTCGCTTCAATTTTTATTTCTGTAGAAAAACACAGGAATTTTACCGATAATGTTTTCTTCAAATGTAATTAATTATATTTGACCATGTCCAAAATTTATACTCGACATTCAATTTTATAACAACAATTATTCTTTCAGATTCTATCTTTCATAAATACTCTTATTTTTTATATGTGTGATTAAATAGTTCTCTAATTATATAAAATATGCTTGTAATAGAATATAATATACCGACATTGATAAAGGTTTGCATGTATTCAATCATTACACATAAGAATAGTTTTTTTTTTAATTGAAATTTCTCATTTTTATGAGCAGAATTTTATAAGCTTTGAATAATATTTGTAATTGTGTCAACTCTCAATGAGATCTTAATTCTTTTGGTAAAAATGTTCTGTAGAAACGCAATCAACTCGATATTATTCTGTTGTTTTGTTAGATTAAACAAGAACTAATAGCATCAATAATCTCCCTTTACATCCTAATCAGATATTTACTGAAATGCATCGCGTTTCATTATGATAAAGTGGTAAAATAAACCCCTTCGCGTAACAAATAAAATCTGTTGTATCGATGTATAACATTTATTGTATTGAATCGGAGTATAAACTTTATATAAAAGTTCCAAACTATCACATAAATATATTAAATACAACTAGGGGGCCCGCCCCCTGCTCGCTAACGCTCGCCAACCCCCGGAGGATTGCTTCGCAATTCTCATTGGTTCGCTGCGCGAACCTATGCTCGCTTCGCTCGCATCAATGAAGACACGTGTCCTAGCAGAAGGGATTGATTACAAAATATATTCCAAAAAAATATTTTTCAAATCTAAATTTGTTGTATTACATAAAAGATATATACAGTACCTCTGGAATCAGAATTTAGATGAAAACTTTGAGCAAATTTTTACTCGCAATGTGAATACCCAGCATGTTGTTTGTGTGTACATTTCCCCAGTACTCGAGCCACCCATAAACTTTTTGACTGAGTTTGTTGTCGAAAGTTGTAGTGCACGCGTCTTGTTGTACTATAATTGTTAGCCTTGAAAAGGACCGTTTTTTAAATAGCCCTGAAAAGATCCTCCGCTTTCTTAGATTTCTATTACAAACCGCAACAGCTCGTCTAAAATTCATTTTTTTTTCAATAAAATTTCATCCGATAACGCTATAGATTCAAATGACTCGCGAGGCTCCTAGTAAACAAACAATCGCACAATGTTGCCAAAACGCGGTAACAAATAACGTCTTTTTTGCGTGCCACGTAAGAGAAATATATATATAGATTGTGTTTTACCATGTTTTTTGTGTCTTCAATAAAATAAAAAGTCCCCCTTTCTCACACAACCCACTTCACTGATATAATACCAATCCATCCAGTATCTAGGCATCTCATATCAGTCCGAATTAGATCGGTAACTGATGACCAATCGGTCATTAGTTACCATCACCAAAAAGCATCCTTTCACACACAAACCGCTTTATTCATGTTTAAACAATCCATATAGAAGCTATGCATCTCATAACAAACCGAATTAGATCTTTGTAAGCAAATTATCGGACCACGTGAATGCAATAGATACATTCCAATCACAAGTTTTGTTTTTGCCCCTTCATCAGTAGGTTACCAGCACCAAAAAAGCATCCTTTCACATCCTTACAGCTTTAATCATCTAAAACCAATCCATCCAGCACAAATGCATCTCATAACAAGCAGAATTATATATTTAAAAAAATCTGAACACATGAATGCAATAGATACATTACTGTATCAAGTTTCGTTTCTGTCCCTTCATTCGGTCATCATTTACCGATACCAAAAAGTATCTTTTCACACCCAGGCCACACCACTTATCTATAAGCAATCCTCCAGCTCCTATGAATCCCATAACAGACCGAATTAGATCTTTGTAATCAGAATATCTGATCACATGAATGCACTAGATACATTCCCATGTTAAGTTTTGTTTTTGCCCCTTCATCAGCTGGCTTACTAGCACCAAAAAGCTTTCTTTCACACCCAAATCGCTTCACTAATTAAAAATAATCCATCTATCACGTATACATATCTCTTTACAAACTGAATTAGATCTTTGAAATCAAATTATCTGATCACATGAATGCAACTGATACATTCCCATGACAAGTTTTTTTTTGCCTCTTCATCAGTTGATTACCAACACCAAAAAAAAATCATCATTTCACATCCAAACCGCTTTACTCATCTGAAAACAATCCATCCAGCACATATGAATCACACAACAAACCGAATTAGAACTTTGTAATCAAAATATCTGTTCACATGAATGCAATAGATTCATTCCCATGTCAAGTTTTGTTTTTGCCCCTTCATCAGATGGCTACCTGCACCCAAAAGCATCCTTTCACACCTAAACCACGCCATTCTTTTTAAAGCAATCCATCCAGCACCTGATAATCGCTGGATACACAATCACCCGCAGCAAGAAGCACTCGTGTGCATAATTGGAGAACAAGTGCTCATCCAATCAAGGTAGCACCGGGAGATGGACGTCCTCGGTTGCATCTGTCCCTTAACGATCCTACCGGCAGACCGCAAAGCCAAGCGACAGCTTGGCACGATGCCTCATCTCCCCCGTCCCCAGCAACGGAGGTATGCCCGGCCTTTCATTACTTCTGTCATTAGGCTTGGCTTCCCGCGGCTATTATGGCCGATTTGTCACGCTTTTCCACTCGACGCAGATTTTACACCAGGCACAGGAATGCAGGAGTGAAAAAATGATTATGTAACACAGGGACAGGGTTGGAATTCGGATTCGCTGACAGCAATAAATAGAAGAGAGGGGGATGCGTTGCATCTGTTCTTTTCGGGAGGGTGTTTTTCAGCGCTCACGTACTGTTGCTATTAAAGATTGGGCGTTAATGGGTCTAATATTAGAGTGTCTAATTGGAGTGAAGGGTTGGGATATGCCTGCCGCGAATAAAGGAGCTGTATGCACTAGAATTACACAATTGAGTCACTTTCTGTAGCGCTTTTGTTCTTTTAAGCTATTCTATTAAGCCTGTAACTTTGAATTACTGGATTGAACTGTTCTTTTAAGCTATCCTATTAAGCATGTTATTTTGAATTACTGGATTGAGCTACTCTTTTAAGCTAATCAGTTTATATGATTTTTTGAGGAGTTCTTTTAAGCTAATAGGTTGATCTGTTCTTTTGAGCTGTTGTTTTAAGTTAATCGGTTGATCTGTTCTTTTGAGCTGATGTTTTAAGCTAATTCGTTGATCTGTTCTTTTGGGCTGTTCCTTAAGCCTAGTGTATTGACAATTTTAATGCAATATTCTTTAAATCCATTGTATTGCACAATATGGAACTATTTTAATGCAGTATTCTTTAAAATCATTGTATTGCACAATAGGGAAATATGTTAATGCACAATCCTTTTATGATATTTTATTGAACTACTTTAATGCACTAGTCTTTAAAATTATCGTATTGGACCTTTTTAATGAAGTATTTTTTGGAGTTATTGTATTGAACTACTATTTGGAGCTATTGCTTGAACTTTTATAGCGAAGTATTTTTAAGCTATTGTATTCAACTTTTTCTTAATGAAGTATTATTTAAAGCTATTCTATTAAACTATTTTTAAGGCTCTCCTATAACATTAAATTCTTCTTTGAAGGTATTCTATTGAGCTCTATTTTTTAAGCTTTTCTATTCAGCTGTATTCTTTTAAGCTATTCTATTGCACTTTTTAAGCTATTCTATTGAACCATTTTAAAGCTATTCTATTGAACTATTTAAAAACTATTACTATGATAATGCGTATGTTTTTAAAAATATAAACTCACAAAATGTTTGAATAAAATGAAAGTATCAGAATGATTTGATAGAACTAAGAAATGTTCCGTAAAAAATTTTAGAGAATTCGATTTCGATAATATATATGTGTGCAAAGGGTGAGTCTAAGACGTTGTCGATAAATGGGAAATTAAACTATTTCTAGTTTAGTGCTATGCGAACCAAAATTATTCATGAATATTTATGAGGAGAAATGCAAATAAAAAATATAATTCATTTATTCACAAATGTTAAGGGTTAGATCTTAGATGTTAGGATCTATAACATATACTCAATCTATCAACTGCTATCAGATAGTCCCCACAGTATTATTTTTAATAATTGCTGCGATTGACTGTTTTACGAAAAATTTATAATATTATAGAAAAATTTCATAACATTGTAAGTGAAAATTCTTTTACTGTCTCAAACGTAATTTCAAGTACGTATAATTTACAGGGATACAAACAAGTCATCGATCAGTGTTCCCAGGTGATTAAACAAAATCTAAAAGTAACCATTCATTGAATAATTGACTCACAAAGGATGCGAAAGACGTTAAAAATACACTTCGTAGAAGCATTCTTTCTCAAACTCCTTAAAGGAACTTGAGAAGAAAGATAAAAAATTTCCCAAAGGACATTTTTTAACATTTAAACGCACCAGCTTATACTGCGGAGCTCAAACAACTCTTTTATAGAAAATGTAATAGAGTTTTAAAAGCCAGATCCCTTTCGGTCAATGTTTTTTTATCAAAAAGATCTTAGAGATCCACGAAACGGAGAATCTCTGAAACAAAAACACTCGGCGGAAATATTTAACACGCTTGACTCGCTCCTTTTATGTAAATTAACACTTCTGTTTCATTGACTCTAAATGTTTCTACCTAACTCAGTGTATTTATGAGACACCCGCATAGTTTCCCCCGATTTCTTTTCAAATTTCACTTTAGTCAATCTTATAATTGGGTTACTTTTTTTGTCCGGTGACCAGATGCTTTACAGTGTAAACGTGTTCAAGCTTGTGGAATGATCTTGTACAAAGTATACCACCGTTACTAATGATCACGATTTATACTCGGACCATTGTGATGGGATTATAAGAAATTTCGGATAAATTATCCTCATTACGATCTAGTCAATGATATGTGGACCCCAGGTGATTAATCAAAATCAAAAAGTAACCACTCATTGAATAATTGACTCACAAAGCAAACCAAGACGTTAAAAAACATTACATAACTGCATTTTTTTCTAAAATCTTTTACATAAACAGGATAAAGGGGAAAGAAAAACCACTTTATGAAAGATGGTCATTGATTCTTGGCCAATCTTTACTAAAGATGTTCATTGATACTTGGACAATTGTAACTAGTCCTTATGTGCTTATTAGGCCGCCCAGCCAGTATGGTGGTTATGATCCTCGGTTGTCACCGAGTGGGCCCGGGTTCGAATCCCGGATAAGGTATGGATGTAAAATTGGGAAAAGAAGTCGGACTTTCGCCTGGAATGGATTCCCGTCTTGAAAGGAAAGCAGCGCACCCCTTCTGTTCTTTACTGAGATCATCGTTTGTAATAATAAAATATTATTCTTCTGTACTTGTCCTGAATGTTTCTGTTCATCCCTTGCTTTCATATGTATACCAGAAGAACATACGACAACAACAACATGTGCTTATTAGAAAATGTAGTTAAAATAGCTTTATTATGAACTAGTCAATGATATGCGAGCCCAGGCAACTAAGTTAGATCTAAAAGGACCTATTCATTGCATTAAGGACTCCAAAGGATAACCAAATAGGTTAAAAATACGCTACGTAGCATAATTATTTCTCAAACTGTTCAAAAGAGTGAACCAGGTCACGCCTGTTAACTCAGTTTTTTTGCTTGCGTTTGAGCTTTTTCGCTTCACTTGTTGTGTATTCTACACTCTGTTGCTCGGCTCGTGACAGCTTTCGGCGTTTTTATATTGGAATTTTACTTAAAAGGTCTCATGGCCATATTCACAACTATCAAGTTAACCCTGCAATCAGTTGATCCGCGGATCGGAGTTAAACCGCGGATTCTCAAGAACCATATTCTCAAACGGCGTGTAAAGTGATTCACGGATTCAAATGATACGTTTAATGTGATTGACTACTACAGTCTCCTCACGATCACGTAATAGATTTGTTACGAGGTCAGAATCTGCATTCATACTGATCAAACACGTACTTCGGCGGAAGAATTGCTTCCAAATTGTGATTTTAATTAAAAGCATACTGTATTTTATTATGGGTTTGGAAAGAGAAATGCAAATATATTCAATTTAAATTTGTATTCTTATGTAAACCTAATTTTTGAAAAAAAGAATTGTACACAAAGCCTTGACAAAACAATGTAATCTGATTATCTTTATACCTGTCAGCATGAGTGTGTGCTAGTGTTACGTAAAGTAAAACTTGAACTATCAATTTTATTTTATTCGTAATAAATCAACAAAATAATTTTTATTCCAACACGAATTTGCATCTGTCATAGTCATATTCTGCCGTTCGCTCTCTCATTGGATTCTACTCTGGTGAGCCAGAACGCATCTGGACATATCTATTTTGTTGAAAATATAATCACACTCTTGTTTCGATTAATACAAGATCAGTTGAATGCGCGTCGTATCATGAATATTTTAAATTTAGCACAGAATGAAGTGCGTCGTCCATGTTATTTTGTTTACAGTATACCTCACTTCTTTCGAAAAAAGATAGTACTGCGCATGCGTAACTCTCAACCAAGAGTTGATTCGCTGATTTCGGAAGATCAAGATGTAACACAGATGTACAAGATCAGTCGAATGCGCGTCGTATCATGAATATTTTAAATTTAGCACATAATGAAGTGCGTCGTCCATGTTAATTTGCTTACAGTATACCTCACTTCTTTCGCAAAAAGATAGTACTGCGCATGATTAACTCTCAACCAAGAGTTGATTCGCTGATTTCGGAAGATCAAGATGTAACACAGATGTACACTATCAGTTGAATGCGCGTCGTATCATGAATATTTTAAATTTAGCACAGAATGAAGTGCGTCGTCCATGTTACTTTGCTTACAGTATACCTCACTTCTTTCGCAAAAAGATAGTACTGCTCATGCGTAACTCTCAACCAAGAGTTGATTCGCTGATTTCGGAAGATCAAGATGTAACACAGATGTACACTATCAGTTAAATGCGCGTCGTATCATGAATATTTTAAATTTAGCACAGAATGAAGTGCGTCGTCCATGTTACTTTGCTTACAGTATACCTCACTTCTTTCGCAAAAAGATAGTACTGCGCATGCGTAACTCTCAACCAAGAGTTGATTCGCTGATTTCGGAAGATCAAGATGTAACACAGATGTACAAGATCAGTTGAATGCGCGTCGTATCATGAATATTTTAAATTTAGCACAGAATGAAGTGCGTCGTCCATGTTATTTTGTTTACAGTATACCTCACTTCTTTCGCAAAAAGATAGTACTGCGCATGCGTAACTCTCAACCAAGAGTTGATTCGCTGATTTCGGAAGATCAAGATGTAACACAGATGTACACTATCAGTTGAATGCGCGTCGTATCATGAATATTTTAAATTTAGCACAGAATGAAGTGCGTCGTCCATGTTACTTTGCTTACAGTATACCTCACTTCTTTCGCAAAAAGATAGTACTGCTCATGCGTAACTCTCAACCAAGAGTTGATTCGCTGATTTCGGAAGATCAAGATGTAACACAGATGTACACTATCAGTTAAATGCGCGTCGTATCATGAATATTTTAAATTTAGCACAGAATGAAGTGCGTCGTCCATGTTACTTTGCTTACAGTATACCTCACTTCTTTCGCAAAAAGATAGTACTGCGCATGCGTAACTCTCAACCAAGAGTTGATTCGCTGATTTCGGAAGATCAAGATGTAACACAGATGTACACTATCAGTTAAACGCGCGTCGTATCATGAATATTTTAAATTTAGCACAGAATGAAGTGCGTCGTCCATGTTACTTTGTTTCAGTATACCTCACTTCTTTCGCAAAAAGATAGTACTGCGCATGCGTAACTCTCAACCAAGAGTTGATTCGCTGATTTCGGAAGATCAAGATGTAACACAGATGTACAAGATCAGTTGAATGCGCGTCGTATCATGAATATTTTAAATTTAGCACAGAATGAAGTGCGTCGTCCATGTTATTTTGCTTACAGTATACCTCACTTCTTTCGCAAAAAGATAGTACTGCGCATGCGTAACTCTCAATCAAGAGTTGATTCGCTGATTTCGGAAGATCAAGATGTAACACAGATGTACAAGATCAGTTGAATGCACGTCGTATCATGAATATTTTAAATTTAGCACAGAATGAAGTGCGTCGTCCATGTTATTTTGTTTACAGCATACCTCACTTCTTTCGCAAAAAGATAGTACTGCGCATGCGTAACTCTCAACCAAGAGTTGATTCGCTGATTTCGGAAGATCAAGATGTAACACAGATGTACAAGATCAGTTGAATGCGCGTCGTATCATGAATATTTTAAATTTAGCACACAATGAAGTGTGTGTTCCATGTTATTTTGCTTACAGTATACCTCACTTCTTTCGCAAAAAGATAGTACTGCGCATGCGTAACTCTCAACCAAGAGTTGATTCGCTGATTTCGGAAGATCAAGATGTAACACAGATGTACACTATCAGTTGAATGTGCGTCGTATCATGAATATTTTAAATTTAGCACAGAATGAAGTGCGTCGTCCATGTTACTTTGCTTACAGTATACCTCACTTCTTTCGCAAAAAGATAGTACTGCGCATGCGTAACTCTCAACCAAGAGTTGATTCGCTGATTTCGGACGATCAAGATGTAACACCGAAACGGTTTTTTAAACCACAGATCAGGCTTTGTGAATACGGTTTTTCGATAACCTGGGGATTATCATTAATCCGCGGTTCAACTCCCGACTTGTGAATACGGCCATCAGTGACCGAATGAAAATTGGTTTCTTACAAAATGTGGGGCACAGTAAATTATTTGACTTCTATGGTTCTAAGTTAACGAGGTAGCGAGCTGAAAATAGTTAAGTTGACCTAGAAATCCAGACAGAATAATTTGCAGACATTTCATGACGCCAGAGTTTTGTGTCAAAGTTTTTACTGCTTCAAACAAATTATATCTCGCCTATTAATTCATCTCTTTCACTGCGTTAGAACTTCGTTGGTTTCACGAGTTGCGCTTTTTTCTCCCTCGATGGCTTGCCTAATGAAAAGTTTGTCTTGAATCGAGTTTGAATTCAATTGAGTTGTAAATTCAATTCGATATATATGGTTTCCAAGCCACGGCGTAGTTGAAAGTAGTTGTGTTGACCTAGACATTCATGACAGAATAAGCTACAGAAATTTAGTGACTGTAGAGCTGTGTTTGTTGCTGCATATGAACATATTTCTGCTTTATTTATGATTTTTGTAGCCTCTCTCGGTGAGTTATAAAATAATTTTTTACAACAAAACCGACCATTTGGATTATCTTTAGGATCAGATCAGCTTATCATGTATCAATGTAAATGTTGTAGAGATGAAAGGGATAAATAATTTTCTCCAAATTATTCAAATATACCTTAATAAGTTTGAAAAAGTGAATTTTTTACAGTCGATTTACAGAGCGCTTGCATTGTCAAACGCATAAAATGAAATTAGCAAAGTATAACGCTTACTATACTTACTTACTTACTTGTGTAACTATTCGAAGTCTATAAAAAGGTCATAAAATTAACTTGAGACTTTCTGCATTAAAAATGATCAGTGTAATAAAAAAAATTTGATGTTAAAAACAGCTAAGCAGATCAAAAATAACATTATTTCCAATATTTCCAAGGAATTAGAAATATCTACATCAGACTTAATTTAGGGTAACAAAAGGAAAAGGTAAAATTTATATTTAAAGCAAAAATTATTTGAGGGAAAACCCATACTTGCATTTCAAAATAATTTTATTTGAAGAAAATAGCAAATTTTTCAATGTTGTACATCAAAGTTCAAGGTTTCAAAAAATGTGTATCATTAAACAACCTTTTTAGTGAAAACTGTAATAGCTTTCAAAGTTAAATCCCCTTACGGTCCAATTATTTTATTTTTCAAAATATATCTTTCGATAAATACGATTAACCGGGTGTTTATGAAATCTATTAATCAAGAATGATAGTGGTATAATCCTCCTCACTGTGAACTTTTAACAACTTTATTAATATTCTAATGTTATTCCCTCACGTTATACCTTCTAAAACATTTCTCTAAATTAGCGTCTCCATTATTTTATAAATACAACAAGCTCAATTCTGTCTCGCTTTATTAGCCCTGTTTGAAACGCTACCCCAATCCAAATTTACTTAACTTATTAATATTCCGCTGTGTGTTGCTCCAGTGCGACTTTAATTCAACTACCTAACGTACTTAAATTATTAATTCTCGCTAATTCAAAACAATAATTCTGAAAATAGAAAGTTTAATCCTTTTTAAAAGGATCCCCTTACAGATAAATTATTTTCATTCAAATTATTACATTTGTTTTATTTTTGAAGTACAGTTTTTGATTATTTTGCTAGTCACAGGGTGTTGATAAGATCTATTGATCAAGAATAACAAAGTATGAAAATATAGTCGCTCATTAAATTTTAATAGCGTTATTTATATTAGATTGCCATCCACGAAAATAGCCAAACCTTCCCGTAACCCACTTCACAAAATTAGCTTCCCCGTCATTTTATTTACGTAACAAACTCGATTCCGGCACCTCTTTATTAGCCATATTCGGAAATGCGTCTATTTTATTGATCTTATTAAAATACTAGCTACTTCAAAACAATACTTTGAAAATAGAAACTGTAATATTTTTAAAAGACATATCCTCTTTACGATCGAATTATTTTTATTGAATATTTTTTATTATTATTACGATGCACAAGGCGTTTAAGAAATCTATAAATCAAGAGGGATGGTAATTTAACTCCATTTTATCCATGACTCCCAACTTTTAATAGCGTTAATTCTATCAGACTGTCACCCGCGCAAATTCCCAGGCCTTCCCGTAATACGCTTCTGACAAAATTAGCTTCCCCTATCATTTTATTTACATAACAAACTCGATTCCGGCACCTCTTTATTAGCCATATTCAGAAACGCTACCATACAATTTTACTGAACTTATTAACACTCGCTCCTTCAAAACACACTCGACAAATACGATTCCCTAATATCTACTCAATCCATTTGCACCAAGCGAAGTCCCTCGCGCTGTTACACACAGGAGAGGCCAGGCTCTAGTTAAATCCAATGAGTTTTCTCACCCCTGAAATTCTTGCAACTCATAAATTGGGACCATTACGTCCCAAAGTAAACGGCCAATGGCCGGACTTTCTGAACAGCAATATCCCTTCGGCTGCCACCAAGAGACCAGGGGGTCATTTGGAGACAAAGCTAATATCACGGTGAGAAATGTTCCGGCCATACTAGGCCGCTTTTCTAGGGAACACGTCCGAATATAAGTCCAATAATGCGCTATAGGGTAGTGGAAGCCTATCGGAAATGAATAATTAGTTTCGCATTGTCCAACCTTCCCTCGACTCTGGCTTCGCCTTGTGCAGGTGAATGTTAAAATTAATTAGATGTTTCTGCGTGGCATTATATTGATCTGCTCCCTTCTGCTAATATCATATATTGCTCCTACATCCACTTTGCCGTGGCTAAATAACTTAAAACTGAACCGGGGCCATGGAATTTCCGCATTGATTTGGGCTGGCAAGCTGGTTGCTCTTTCTCTTTGTGTTTCGAATAAAGGTATTCGGGAAGTTTTGTTTAGGATGGGAGAGCGAATGCGTTTAGTGGAATGGATTCGTTCTATCCCTAAAAGGTTTATTACTTCGAATTTGTTAGGATGAGGGATTGGGTTGTTGCTGTTGAGGTATTTCAACGATGATTCTTCCGTGAAGTGTGTGCTGCTGCTGCGAGCGCACGCTTTATGCAGATGTTCATTAAATTGTCATTATATTTCAGTAGGATCGAATACTTGAAATGTATTACGTTCCGGTAGATTTAGTTCAGTTCGATTTGGATTCGCTGTTGTTTGATTGCGATTTCAAGTCATTATTTAATTTAGTGACTTGTAGTAATCACTGCTAAAATAGAGGCTTAAGTGATGTAGAATTGTTTTGTTACAACCGAAATGTTCGTAACTACAAAATCCAATTGAGTCAAAACTTCTGTTTCAATACATGCAGGAATTCTCAGCACTTCCATAGCTGACTTCCGATAAATACTTAGAAATTAAACTACTGCAGTTAATAGTTTCATGTATTAAAAAGTGTGTTTAAACTTTTTGGCAGTATTTGTCACTCATTTATACGACAATTGTTGAATAACCCGGAGTTGCTCGGGTTTCAAATACGACTGTGATGTTTCCCTGTGTTAACTCAAATACACAAACTCTGTAGAACGTGTTTCCTTGTCCAAGTTCATTTATTGCATAAAAACAAACTTTATATTTTAAAATTGGTGCTTCCAGGGGCACTTTTAGGACTACTTATTTGCCAATTCTCATGGTTACAAATTGGTCTGAATATAGGAAAGTTATAGCCAATGTTTTTAGCAGTGTTATAAAGTATAAGTGTATCGAATTTGGCGTGAATTGATCAAACGGTGTATACATATATATATATTTATATATATATATATATATATATATATATATATATATATATATATATATATATATATATATATATAATTTCTTTTTAATGATCATCTATGAATTATTTTCATTAAGGTTGATAGATTGCATTGAGCAGCATGACAGTATTTAATGGATATATTTCGCTACTATTGGTTGATTGGTTTGTTTTGAGTTTAATGGGGCAAGTGCCATATGTGCCCATGCGGCTGCAAACACAAGGCAACTAAGAGGGAGAAATAAAAAGTAGAAGTGGTAAGCGAGGGTAATACAGAAGGGAGGACAGGTATCTCGAGTATCTCAAGTTGGGGAAGCCTGTATACACCCAAAAAATATATCTCTAGGGGCAAACGTACTGTTAAAAGCAACGTACTAGCTACGTAACAGCTAGGGGCAAACGTACTGTAAATGCCAAAAAAGTTATACGATCCAACAAAGAATTCACTTTAAATATTCCCCTTTTTTCGGTAAACAAAAGTTTTTAGGAAATCGGTTCTGTATCTATTTATAGTCATCTTAAAATGAAATACAAATTAGCTTGTGGATCAGAAACGAAGATTACACATAATTCCATACTTTATACGTAATTTACTCAATGCTTCTATACGAAATTCAAATCCCCACGCTATGAAAATCAGGATTCTAAGAAATTTGTTTGCGTAATGTAGGAAAAAAATGTCGAAAAAGTCTTTCTGACAGTGCTTTAACAAAGTAAACATATCAGAATAAATCGATCCCCATAAAAGTACCAGTCTATTTAAATAATCTTTTACACTTGAGAGCGCATTTGGGTTGGAAAAAGTAAACAAACCCTGAAACAAAACAGTGGAACTCTTTTCGAAAACACCAAAGAAATCTCGTGCACCTCGGTGATCTTTTTGAAAGGCGCCATCCTTCATTGTTTACTCCAGAAGCGATACACGCTGTGTTGTCAGCGTTTCCCAAATCCATGCTCCGAGGATCGAAAACGTCAAAAAATATCTCTGACAAGATATTACGAAGCAAAAAGGAAAAAAATCCTCGAGTCGTAGTTGAAAAAGAAAAGAAGAAAAAGCATGTTCCGTTCCGTTTCTAGAAGAAAAGAATGTAACCTCATGAAAAAACGAACTTCCCAAGAACTTTGGTCTTTAACCATGTCGACGGGATCAGATTTTGCATTTCTTTCATAGTAATTTTCTAGACTATTCGTGTCACTCAGATTAAATATTTGTGACTACCTCTTTCTTGGAGCGAGACAATTGGTAAGACGATTGATACATGTTTTTTTTTTTTGTTGTTGTTTCGGTTAAAGGGGAAATGCTGCTTTGGGGAAGTGACATACAAAATACTGCCACATTTTGGTAAACCGGCTTTATACATTTTCAATTCTTTCTCGACACCAACGAAGTTTTATCCAGAATGTCTGGTAAGCGGCTTGCCTAGTATTACCTCCGTAAATCCCATTTCTGATCTCCGATGCTGCAGGGATAGTTGTTATCCATAAACCATCTTATCAACAAGATTGAACCTACGCTTTTGTGGTTGGGTGTGCAATACAATATTGGATTTTCCGATTTCCTGCGCTTTTTGAGTTACATTCGCACCTTATACATGTTTAAATAGAGAGGGTTTGAATCTAAAAGCGTTTCTTATTCAACTCAAAAGTCAGAGGGCGAAGAGTATTGTCTATACAAATATGATACATACAGATGGTTCAGTTACTTTGTTTCCGACTCGGATTGTTGGTTTTAATAATCGGTACTGTGAGTCACGTTTCCGCTCTGAAATGTAAAATGCAGGTGGTTTTAAAAGAGGGTAAAAAATGGATCGCTTCGTTGGAAGTATGACTTTTTGCGTATATGTTGTTTCGGAAACACATCTGAACAAATTGTTGAGGGTTGTAGAGGGGTCCGGAATAATTTTTTATCAAAGAAATACCAACAGAAATCGGCAGTTTTCTGTTCTGGAATCGTTCACAGCTCCATCCATGCATCAAAAGCATATATGCGAGCTTAATTCTTGTAGTGATACATGAGGTTGTAAATCCGAGCGGAAACTGATGACTTAAACCACACAGTTATCGTTTAACATGAACTACTCAAACGTGTCATTTGCGTAAATTCTTTTACAAAAAAAATTATTTTTGGACAGATATTTTCGAAATACCCTATGTATTGTATAAATTAATACTGTGAATAAAGATTTTATATAAACCTGTTTATCAAGCCTGCTTATTCTATTTATATAGTGTCATGAAAAGCCTTACCATCATATACCTTAAATTATGCCATGATTCACAGTAAAGGTATCACTTCGAGGTCTACCATTTATTAGGTCATATATTGTTATCATTCTGTGAATATAAGAATCCTTATATTTTAACTTGTTGACTTTAACTTCGTCGGTCACACGCCAAAGACACGAAACATTTTTGGGTGTTTTGATCTAAATGCAGTTTCTAGAGTGCTGTTGTCGTGACAACGATTATATTAGGAATAAATAGTAGTCATTGCTATATAGATAATTTAATTAACGTCAAACTGGAACAACACAACGGGCTGTTTAGTCACTAACGACAAATTTTGATATAGTAATGCTGATCCCAAATATAGCTGAGATATGTCAGTTAAATGGTCGATTTAAGAGGATACATTTTTTTATAATACCAATAAATGCTCAATTATTTGAATATTTATATCATCGCACCACAAGGGCAGATTCGGGAACAATTTTGTGTTTCTCTGCACTGCGTAAATGTGTTCATGTTATGCCTCACATTCTTACCATGTATAACACCTATTTATTTGAAAGCCACACATTCCAACAGGATAAACAAACATCCATTTCCCCCGGATTTGAAATTACTAGGTGTTGTCCTAGGTTCTTTCCCTTAGGGATTTGATCCCAGACCGTCGTCAATAGCCTATTGTTTTGCTCTAGTACGACGTCAATTAAATATTATCTTACCTTCCCCGGATTTGAAACAAGAACCTCAGGACGTGGTTCACTGATCATTAAACCGACTGGGCGTGTTTTCATGAGCAATAACATGAAATGAAAACTTACAATACCAAAGCATAAAAGTTGTAGCTTATTAAAAATATTTGAAAAACAAGGTAAAAAATTTGTGTAATGGTAACTCATACCATTTATTCTTGCAAAAAAAAATTCGACTGCTATAAAATTATAGTGAAAAGGGGTAATAATCCTAGTAAAGAAAAGTACCATGGATTCGGAGTGATTCCAATATAATTTATTATTAAACATATGAAGAATCCAGCGAAGGTAAAGTACATCACATACCGTGACCCATTTATACTTTAATAAAAATCGTAATATCAAAGATTATTTTCAAAGGAGACATGATTAATAACAATGATATACCTCTTGATCTGCCTTTATTTCGAGAAGATTGGTTAATTTCCCAAAGCTGTCTTCCAATCTACTTTCCAAAGATTGCATAGTTTTTCTTTCTCGAGACGGGCAAGATGGAGGGATTAGCCTTGACTGGAAAGCCCTATATAGATGATGATGACGTCATGAAATTTTGATCAGGAGATTTCGCAGATTCTAATAGGTATCGTCTATCCCCTCCGCCTATCCTTTGAATCAGGAGTTTGCGTGATTGTGGTCTGGGGTTGTGGTAACACGGCATGTGTTTTGCCCGGGTTTCGCGGATTCATCACCACGGCTAGTGGAAGGATCGTATACAAATAACGTGGATTAGTGGTTATGATGCAAGTTATTGATAAAAAAAAATTCCTCCATTGCCCGAATTCAATGTACCAAAAAAACATTTGGATTAGTAATTCTGATGCAAGTACCTCATACAAAAAATTCCCGTTGCAAAATTTCTGAATTCCTCGAATTAAACAGGGCAATACACATTTGGATTATTTTTATAATGCAAGTTCCACATAAAAAAATCATGTAACTCTTTAATTTATTAAATCCATGCATATCCCCTGTAGTTCTATACATGATATAACTAATAGGTGTGCAAATGTAACAGTTCACCCAAGGATACATCTATTAAATGTTGTTTAATAGACTATTGTGCTGCTTCTGTGCACCTGTTAACCTTCCTACTGGATCTCTCAACGTTGTTATCAAAAAATATCCAGAACATATGTCACGAGATAACTCGCCATTAGCAAAAATGACCAGATCTTTAATGACGAGATATCTCTACATTAGAAGAAAACTGACCATGTCTCGATCTCTTAAACATAAAAGAAATTGGCAGTGCTTTAATGACGAGGTATCCAGTCATCAATAAAATTGGCCAGATCTTGATGGATGAGATGTCTCGTCCAAATCCCAAGAGAGGGTCATACCAAAAGACTCCCTTCGAAATCCTTCAATGTATTTTCTACTTGATTAGGTATTATAACACAAAGACCATAGTTGGTTCACTTACGTCAAACACGACAGGTAACATCAAGTAATGAACATACAGGCACAAGTAAAGCTTTACAAATTAGAGAATTACACCCATGATAAAAGACAGGAATTGTACCAGTGTCGCCAACATATTTTTGTCGGATTCCCAATAAAACTATAAAACGCAATATTTACACTAGGCATATATTTTGCATGTGTTTCTATCCTGTGAATCCTAGTGACAGTTAGTTATTTAAGTTATCTTCACACTGGAGTAGCACAACATGCTATTGGTGACGGTACGGGATCAATCCCGAAGGGAAAGATTCAGAGACAACGCCACGTAATTTTGAATCGCATAGTAATTTATTGGCACCTCTTGAAGAACTTGAATTTCCATGTGCCTGGAATGCGCCTTGAACGTTGTCACCTTTTGATTTAGTGTCTGATTTTGCGACGCGATAGTAGACATAACAATTTCTTTGCTCGTTTTCAGGAACGAGTCTGTGGACATTGAACAATACAATAATTTAGAACCGTTGTAAGAACAGTGTTTTGTGTGTTTGTGTGAGACACGAAAACAATAATTTAAGTATGGATTTGAATTAATTGTTCCTGAAGCGCCTGTAAAACATAGGTATTTTTAATAATTATTTTTTTGTGATTGGTTTTAAATTCATAACCTTCTGAATAAATATTCATTCTATTCGTCCTTTGTAAAACTGTCCATGTTAAATGTGTCGGAATATATTAAGAACTTCAAGTTCTTATGTCGTGTTACAATTATCAGATCATATAATTTTGTTAGTCACGGGTTTTAATTTAAGTTCGATAACCGGTCATTTAGTCATTTGTCTATCCATAAACAAAACGTAAGAAATAATTATATTTTATTTACCCTAACTTTTTCCTGATTTCTTTCTCAATATCATAATTAAAAGGATATTACCATTAAATCCGAGAAGCTATCATCCATCGTTTTTTCGGTTGGGTTTTGGGGGATATTTGCCAAGCTGTGTCAAACACAAAATAGACAAAACGACAGACCCTCAGAACTACAGAAATCTAACCTACACCGCCTGCAACTTGCAGATATCAAGAAAAGTTCCACTTTGGTTCTTATCGAACCGATTCTGATCGATAAAAGCTTATCGCAATTTGTAAACAGTCCCATCCCTGATCCCAGTTGAGCAGTAGGCAAAAGGGAGAGTGGGCAAAGGACCAGAGGGGGAGGGGTAGAGAAATAATCCCTTGGTAATAGGTGGTTGCTCAAAATCTGAGGCTTCGTTCCTCATCTAATGAAGGACAGAAACCACATTTCATTAGCGAAAACTCATCATCGCCAACCGATGAGAAGGTAGCTTATGCGTGGTAGGCCTCTAAAGTGCTCTGGAACATTATATATGTGGCACTAAATGATATGGATTTAGGGCACTTTATGACACCTATTGGTTGTTGATGGAATTGGGAGACATTTCTATCTTGTTAGGCTGAAATATGCAGGATTCGAGGAGGGAACTGTTTTGATTGCTGGATAAACTGCCGAGTTATTTGGTAATTTTTTTTACTCGGAAAGAGATGGGTAAACAGAAGATAAACGTAATGAATCGGGATTGTATTTCTTAATGTTTGGAAAGGCGTTTTGTTCTTGGGTAGCTGCCAAGCTGAGTATATGTGTCTCCAGTTTCGCGACACATTTTATTACAGCACGTCTGAAACGTATATTTGAGTTGGATAGTTATTTGTTCCCTCAAGACTAACATTACTGCGCTTCATAACAAACAGGTCATTTCTGAAATTAGAATAAGGGTTTTTTAGAAAGATTGGGATACACATTTGAATACTAATACTCCCCAGATTGCGGCTCCTTTGATCTTTAAGCTCTTTGAGCTTAAAATTTCCCATTTAGATCGAACTAAACAAAGAAGATAAATCTTGGAAAGAGTCAATCCATTTCCCGACCTAATTTTCGAAGAAATGTTACAGTGCAAAAATTCAGACTCATCACAAACCATGATTACCTTGCTTCCATCTCGATATATTTGGTATTGCTCATAGAACCTTCATGTACAGATGGTGCACTAATGGATGAAGTGCACTTAGTAACCTGTGAAGCTCTAATGAAAGCAACACTCATAAAAACGTTACTGTCAAATGAGGGACTTTTTGGCTACCAGGCATCGTCCTTAGCTTATTTGTTGTATTTTATACTTGAATGTTAAGTTTAAATTTTTTGCATTTCAGTGTAAATAGTTTTAGCTGAAGGATTTGTATCTGAAATGACACAAAAAATTAAAATTACACAGCTACACAAATTTAAAGGGCAAATATAATATTAACTATCTTAACTTACAGCTTTTTAAGTGTTTTTCAACGTATAATGCTAAGTTATTTGCAATAATGTTAAAATTGTTAGCTTCTACCAATGATAAGGATTTTAAGTACCAAAAAAACAAACCAGTCAGCATGTAAAGAACATTTCCGTTAACAATAAGCTGTATTTGATACATACAACAAAATGTAGTTCACATCGCCAATTTGGTGATGTTTAGTGTTTAATCTAGTTGGTATTGACCAATCAACTATAATACATCAGTTCGGAATTCATCATCTGGAATTGTTGGAGAAATGATGAAATAGTATTTGGAAAACATGTCAACACTAACGTCAATTTCAAAGTATGTACAGAAAACGCGTATCGCCGAAGAAACATTATCGCCACCTGCATTTAACTTCGCAAAAAATATCTCGTAATGAATGCATAATCGAATTAAAGTATTGAAATGATGGATTTGATTAGTTTTAGTAGAAATTAATTCATGACTATGAGTTTTTATATTGAAGTAAACATTTTGATTTTATACCACACACAAAACATCACACTAGAAGAGTTCGTATGAGATGCATTTTTTGAAAAGCTAAATATAATTGGCGGTATGTTTCTGAGTTGTAGCGTCTTTTCTATGCGTATTCTGAACGTTGACGTCAGTTAATTAGATCCTGATATGGGCGTGAGCATGACAAAAGTAATATTTTCGCAGATAGCCTGGTTTGTGTTTTTACACTGAAAATCGTTGTCATACTTTAGAGTGAAGTAAAAATTTAAGCCCTTTCTAAAAGTTTTAAAGTGAATTTATTAAATATCTGTTATAAAATATGATCTAGAGTAAAAAAAACCAAATAATTTTGCGAAAAAAAAACCCCGCAGAAGAGTCGAAACTTGTATCCCGTCAAGTTCCGTGTCCGAAATTAACTGAAAAATAATCTGAGTTGGGGGGTCCCACACGAGTTTATTGAATAATATGCGAATTGTTGTATGATAGTTGATTGATCGGTACCAATTAGATTAAACTCCAAACCCTGCGAGCATGCATATATACTACGTTTTAGTGTAACCTCGATATATACCATGCGAGAGCATGACAGCCAAGTCGAATTTTTCACAGATTGTCTGCTTTTTTTTAACATTGAAAATGCATCACATAGTTTAGAATGAGAAACCAATACCCTACCTTTGTAAAAGCTAAAAGTTGAATTCGTTAAATTTATATTATAAAATGTGTGATCCAGCATATGCAAAATCAGAAAATTTTACGATCGAGGGCACCGCAGGTGGGTGTTAAACCTTTGCCAAGTTCCGAGTCCGAAATTCCTTAAAAAGTAATCCCAGTTTACCTACACGCGTTTATTAAAAACGGGCATTTTGCAGCCTGGAAGTTCCATGTGAGTAATGCTCGCTCACGGAGCCTTCAACCGCAGCTGCCGTGCAGACACGAGTGAACGGGGCCTTCATCAGACAGGGCCTGTAAGTGCGGCAAATCTTAGATAATCTGCTGTAAGCCCCGAGTTTTAACAGTTGTTTAACCCATCATAGCTCTGGATGGGGAGTTCCGTGATGAAGAATTAGCTTTCTGCGATATGTAGACGTGTTTTAAAGGGGATACTGAGTTGTGTAGGAATTTGTCTCTTTTGGGGAATTTCCCGTCTTCCGCATGACGGGGTGTATGGGTGTTTGTGCATCAGCACAATTGTTGTAATTAGTTTGGTGTTGTTGTTTTAAGGATTAATTACCCGGGGGAATGCTTATTACGGTAAGAGTGTTAGTTTTGCAGGTAATGTTATATAGTGATGCTAAATGGATCCTTTTCGCGTTCTACGAGTGTCGTTTTCTGCCAGATGCACTAAATTATCACTACTGCTGAATTAGGGAATCCGGGACAAAACGAAGGGTTTAATTGAAGTCTTATTTTTCAGTAAAGTTTTCTTGTATGTATATCTTCGATTTACAAGTAAAATTTTCGAGGTGTGAGTCTTTTAGCACTTTTATGACAGAATGTACAATTGCGAAGTACACTGAGTCGATTCGAATTTACCTCCAATTTTAAGTCTTCTGTGTCAGTAAAAGTTTAGTCGTGTGCATATCATCGGCTTGCACATGAAAACTTCGAGTTGTCAGTTCTATAGTTTCCCAAAGTTATCTTCTGGCCTGCATTTATCTGTAAATGGAGAATATTTGTGGAAGTCTTGATTTACTGTGAGACGTTTTTTGGACGTGTTCGGATCTATAGATTCGTTCTAACTGCTTAGTCAGAAGTTAGGGATACAAGTAACAGTTTGGTGTTGCTATCTTAAATATTAATTTCCTGGTGGATTAAATAATAATGTAAAAGTACTGTTTCTTTTAAAAGTTAAAATTTGAGGTAGTGAAGCCGATGGCAATCCTTATCCATTTCATGTTGCCACGTGTATTGTATCGTGGTCGATGACTAAATTATCACTGTTGTGGAATTTTGAATTTACCCTCAGTTTTAAGTCTGTGTCAGTAAATTTGCGTTAAGTGTATATTTTCTTTTCAGTAAAATTTTCAAGGTGTGAGTTTTTAGAATTTTTGAATGTGTTGATCTTTATCTTAGTAAAGTGTGTCCACTGAGTTATTTCTTCTTTGAATGAAGGTTAAATTTCTTCATTAGACATAGTTAGGGAAAACCACTAAGTTGAAAATTTCCTTTTTGTCTTACCAGAACTGATTTTTGACTTAAGGTGTATCACTCTAAAATAAGACGGCATGGAAATTAATTCACTGTGGGTCTTGAATGTGATGCATCTTGACCAGGCTCCCCCAAATCAATCTGTGGGCCATGTTGCTAGCTGTTATGACAGACCCCGTTGCCAGCTGAAATAACGGGCCCCTCCCTCACGTCACCAATGTCCTTTTACCCTGTTTATGTTTGAACATACATTTTTTATTCTTATTGAAGCATTTTCCATAGTTTAATTCTAAAACATACTTTATATAAGGTTATAAGAGTGACCTATACACCATTTAACAAACAAGAAATTTATGTGTAAAAGTGTTGAATATACAAAAATGAACATTTGGTTTATTAACATAGTTACCAGTAAACATACAGTTTAAATTATCGGAAAATCAAAATGTTATTTGTATATGTACAATTCTACAATTGAAATTAATTGATAATCAAAGCAAATGATTGAAATAGAACTCAAACTTTAAAAATACTTAATAGAAAAAGTATAAGTGTCCTTGAAAAACAAACATAAAAAAATTATTTTATATTTTTCTTGGTGTTACATTTTAGTAATTTTTACATTTTAATTTGGCATGTGAAAAGGGACTTCCAACATCGTCGCCAATTTTATGAATTTTTTATCGCATTTATTTGCATTTTTACGGGCGACTCTGCCGTGGCAACTGCAGTACCGCTTATGTGGGGACTCTGATCTTTACAAAATATGATCTTTGAACTGTAAAATAAATTCAAACAAACCTCAATTTTACGTGTACTTAAATATATTATGTGTAATAATTTCTTGTGTGCTAATCCACGTGTTTTTTTGTCATATTCAGAACACAGTTAATTTTGGCAGACGTAAGAATCTTCATTTACTCAGAAAATATTGAAATGCTACTTAAGTAGACATTATCTCCAAGTACATTTAACGTTACTAATTTTTACACGTTGCTTGCTTAGGAATTCAACATAGTTCCAATTCACTGATTTAGCATATTGTGTCACCAGGTTTCATGAATGCATTTTTTCGTTCAATTGCGAACGATTATGCATAAATATCGGGATTCTGTGTATGACGTCTTTAACATGGATCGGGCTCCATGTTTATGGAGCGGTGTAGACCATCAGTGACCATCCAGAGTTGGTGAAATAATCCTTGGAATCGCCATCCAAGCTTTCCTGTACCTTCGTTTAAGGGAGACCCGTAAGGAAAAACCCAAAATTTTTATTATTCATTTCACGTAATCAATTTTTTAGTAATAATTAAACACACATTTTAAATCTATAAACAATAAAAAAAAATTTCTTTTTATTTTCAATTATATTTTATATTACGATTTTAATATGTTTTTTTAAGCCGAAATACACTTCTATAATAAACCCTACTCCTCTGCCAATTTTCAATATTTTTGTATGAAATAATTTCTACAATATGATTATAGTACATACAAAAGATCTAGGGAGAGTTTTTCTAAAATTTATTTACGAGTTTTCATATAAAAAAAATACTTTACTCATTACACGTTACATTTCTATAAGAATTTCCAATTTTTCATTTTTATAAATTTTTCTGAACTATTTATAGAAAAAAGCTCTCCCAGTGTCTATTAAACAGTTATTAAAGACCTAAAAAATGTAAACAGTTTAACTCTAAGTTCATGTATCAAAAAGCCTTAGTACTTTAAATTTTGGCAAAATTGCAAAAAAAAACTGATTTTGAGATAATCGAATTTTAAGAACAAAATACGACAGAAGTTACGAAAACAACTTACTTTTTGCAAGTACTATTTTTTTATATAGTAATTTCTATTACATTAAGACTCTTATAAAAACAAGAGTTTTTACCATAAACTCGTATATATTTTTTTAAAGCCAGTCTTATCTCTGATGACAACTGAGTGATTTGTGATAATTCACTGAAAAATTATACATTTCTTGTTTAATGAACGGAAAAAAATATGTTATTGGATCAGTACTATAACCACCACTGTATAAGCCACGCCTTCTTTTTTCTACCGATTTTTTTTCTTCTGTAAACGAACCTTTATTGTAGTGATACGCATCCGACGAAATTTAGCGCTATTTTTTCTATGAGTTTCCTACAACGGCGTTACCACATGTTTTACATGATGACTTGGATTTTGTTATTTAGCTTTCGCCGATTGATAGAAAAACCAGAAGTCTACACTTTAAGGGTGTTCAAATGTTTGGAATGATCATCGGTAGATACACTATGATATAATGTTGCATAAATGGAGGTTTTCATGGAAACCGAAGCGAATGGTTGGCAGTCGATTATGCAGTTGGAAGGTCAAATTAAAGTTAAACCTTTGCATGATTTTTTCTTTATTGGTGAAATAAATCAAGGTGATATAATTCATGTTCAAAATTAAAGGAAAAATGGTTAAAAAAATCTTAGTATATATTTATAGTATAAATTTAGCAAAAAACAATACGATGGTATCATGTGGTATTTTTTAAATTAAACGCAAACTTTTTCAGAAATTGCTCTAAAAATAACAGAAACACATGTTACAAAACTTTCTTCCACTCATTTTCACTCTTTTAGCAATAGAAACTGAAATATAATAAAACAAAATTAAGAACGAAATCATACGTTTATTGCAACTACTACAAACAGCGGAATGACAACTTCAAGCTCGTTTTACTGATAGTGACACTTGCTTATTTTTGACAGCTATGTTTTTTTTTATGCAATGGATATTGTTGGAAGGTCAAATTAAAGTTAAACCTTTGCATGATTTTTTCTTTATTGGTGAAATAAATCAAGGTGATATAATTCATGTTAAAAATTAAAGGAAAAATGGTTAAAAAAATCTTAGTATATATTTATAGTATAAATTTAGCAAAAAACAATATGATGGTATCATGTGGTATTTTTTAAATTAAACGCAAACTTTTTCAGAAATTGCTCTAAAAATAACAGAAACTTATGTTACAAAACTTTCTTCCACTCATTTTCACTCTTTTAGCAATAGAAACTGAAATATAATAAAACAAAATTAAGAACGAAATCATACGTTTATTGCAACTACTACAAACAGCGGAATGACAACTTCAAGCTCGTTTTACTGATAGTGACACTTGCTTATTTTTGACAGCTATGTTTTTTTTTATGCAATGGACATTAAAAAGGTATCCAGACACGATCAACTTAAAGTGAACTTGTTCTTTTATATAATTTTTGGGCATTCAATGTTATGATGGAAATTTCGACCATTATGCAAAGAAGGGTTAAAAAGTAGATAGTAGCAATTTACTTCGACTCTTAAATTTTGTCCATTTGTTCTTGAATATATGATGCATCGTTTTATCCAATAAACCAAAAACACTTTAAGAATTTTTTTTCTCGAAATTTGGGGTTTGGGCCCCTTTTAAATCTTTGTCAATCGCCCATTTCCACTACTTTTTTTAAATAAAGTTCTCCAGGGTCGTTTGCTGCTTAAAGTTGTTGCGTCATACCTCTCAACTATAGAAAATAGCGAGAGTTTAATCAGCATTTGGGATTTGGCACACAGGTAGTCCGCATTTTTTGCAATTTTTGGGTCGCGCCGAATTTCAAAATTCAATCTAGAACATATTTAAATGAATTTAATGGAATTTATTTATTATTGCATTCTTTGGAATGGCAACACCATAAAGATTTGGCAGATTATAAATGTATTTTTTCCGTGTTTTCCGTTTGAACGCTTCTAGCCGAAGAACAAAGCAAATAAAATGTTTAAACTGGAGTTATGTAGTCATTTTTTATATCTCCTATATTGTTAAAGATCGATTAAAAATTTCAACGGATTTGAAATCTGCGGAAAATTGTACATCAGAGCGATACCAAAAATTATGATTTTCTTTAAATAAATAACTTTTAAAATTTAACTTTTATATTTTGTCCGTTACGAATTCGACCTTCGCTATGGAGATTACGGATTACATTTCTTTTGTAACATTTTTATTTTTGCAATACGAATATGGGCGCATAAGACAATGATGTCGATTTTGTTTTTGGTAAATATTTAATTAACTTCACACCGGACCAACACAGTGGATAGCCCATTGGATTGGTCCATTTGGCTCAAGATATGCTTTTGCGATCGTTTTGGAATTGCGTAACAATCACCGGGGGTTGGCGAGCATTATTTTTTTTAAATTTTTTATCTCAGCGATCGTTACGCCGATTGGATTTCTTCGCAATTCGAATTTGGACGCATTTGACAATGAGCGTTTCCCGCGGCAAACATTTGTGCCAAACACATTATTATATTGCAGGGGTGGACAAATGCGACTCTTCCTTGTATAAGTGCGGCTCCCATTAAATTTTATTGCACTATGTGCACTTGTGGTATCGAGATTGTTTAGAAAAATTTCTTTTTGAAAAACAGATGTCGTTTTGTAGTTTTGAAGAGATCACAGATAACGTTTGTCACAGTGCGAATTTAAGTGACCTTTCATTTCAGTTTTAAGCAACGCAAATGAATAAGACACAAAGAGGATCTATTTATTGTGTAAGTCATTTCAACTAAGCAGAAGTAGGCTGTTACATTTCAGTGGCTTTGAAATTGGACTAATTTTTTGTTATTTGTCCTGAAAACAAATATACAAATAATTTGATTAAAATTTTAATTTGAAAACAAGTTTTCTCTTTGAAGCTTAAAAAATCCCGTCGCATTTTAAATTAAAGAGTACTATGGTATTCTTAAATTTGACTTGTCGCTCAACTATAAGTTTTCGCTGTTACTGAAAAGACCAAATTGAACTTAGTCACATATTTTCATAAGACATTATGTAGGTGTGTGCTTGACATTGTCACATGATGGCAACGGACTTAAACGTCTTTAGATCAGATATATATTAAAATCTATCTAGTTATCTCTGATGGGCACACACTTTGCTACAAAGACATGAGGACTATAAATGTTTGAAAAGTGAATCGAATAAAAGTCAACTCACTTTGGAAGTTAAGAACTCAATTTACAATAAGGAATACATTATATCTTCGCCATAGAATGCAAGCTAAAAATAATATCATATTCGAACGCTTGTGGTTAGATATCTCATTGAGATTGAATTTGGATTCGACTGGATCCATGATACACATCTTTCACTGGTTATTTTCTTTGTGGCGAAAGGTTTAGATGTGTCAAAGTAATGTTTTTCCGTCAAACAAATGATCATACACATAAGGAAATTGTTTACAGGTAAACAGAAAAGAAAAACAATAAAGTGTGCATCCAGGAATTGAACCTCCTCTGCCTAAACAGCTGTAAATTTCACTAAAATTCGAAATAATAACTATTTTTGTTATCCTACTGATCATATACTGTTAAGATATCTACTGCTTGTCAACTCTTGCTTCTCGTTTTTCTGAAAATATATCTCATCTTCTCTCATGTGTGGGAAATGTGGCTTTTCTTCGACTTCAATCTCTCCGTGCTTCCTGGAATCCAACAAATCGAAATATTTTGCTGTCATATTTCGATTTCCATGCCTTATTGCACATAACGAAAAATGTATATGATTTCCCAGAAAATCTATAAATAGATGCAATATTTTTTTCTGAGAACTGTTATACTATGTCTTTTTATTCTATATAATTGTCTTCCCTTACATCCCAAACCAACCATGAAACGTACTTTACTTTGTGGTAATCTAATTATGGTTATCATATTAAAAATTTACAGTTGACGATTTTTTAAATTTATTGTGCTATAAATGATTTTTAACGTGTTTTATTTAAGATTCCATATTGAAATGAGGGGTGGTAAAGCAAGGAACTCCTTGCTGATAATTGATAGCTTTCTATAAAGCATCAATCAAATATATGTTAGAACTTTTAATGGTTTGAAATTATTTTGATGAGTAATTCAATGTCCTATGATCAGTTGAGATATTCTAGTCTGTACATCTATTAATACATCAAAATTATAACTTATTAATAGATGCAGCTTTTCAAGTTTGTAAAACAAGGGGGTACATAGGGCTTAAATTTCAATAGGGATACCAGAACAAGGGGCCATGGGTATAAATTGAATAAGACACATTTTAATCGGGATTTAAGGAAAAACTACTACTTTAATACGGTAATAGACAGTTGGAATGCGTTGCCAGAATATATAGTTAATTCAAAGGGAGTGTACGAATTTAAGATACAATTGGATAGTCAGTGGTAATTGGGGAATTCATAAAGAAAGGATCAGCCTTGTTGGGCTTGAGCCTGTAGCTGGTCGTCAATATTTGTATTTGTATTTGTATTTGAAAATTCTTCCTCAGTTTCTAATGTAGCAATATTAGATAGCTTAAATTAAATTTTATACATTAACAAAACTTTATATTTGTAAATACTAAATTGTTATTGGCATAATTTATAGCATTCGAATTATAATTTTCTGTGGAATTTGTGTTTATTCTCTTAATATAAAATATTTGAATGGATTTGTTATATGAACTATTTTAAACCCAATTACTCTATTATCATAGTATGATTATATAACTGTGTAATAAAAAAACAATATTACTATTTGTGAGAACGATATGTAACCTTATCCAGATGTTACTCACAATATTTGATATACATCATATCGCTGTTGCATAATAGTGTTGGAAGTGGAATTCAACGCTTTTTTCAGATAACAAAATTAAAAGTACCGTTCTACATTAATATTACTTATATCACGTGACAAACTTTAATCATTAAGAAAGCTGGTTAATAACAGCACATTCGTATTATTTAAAATCATACCACTCACGCAGGTTTATTTTGGATATTCACTCCCATTTTTACCGTTACCTAGTTGTTCTCTTAACATTTGGAATAAAATATTGAACAAAAAATCATACAATATTAAATATATTTTTGATCTATTTATAACATTTAGTTTTGGAACATATATCCTGTCGGTTTGCATTTTTATTTAAACCGTTGTTTACATTATGAAATGGTCAGAGTTTAGATTAACGATCACGAAATAAACACGTTGTTGTTCGAGTCAAAGTCAACATGCAACTTCATATCAAATTGTTCTTACACCTGCATCGTTTGTCTTTCAGAGGAGGATTGTTACAAGACAACAGTTGGCATTCGAACAACGACTCAATGATCTCTAGAGCCGCCAAGTGTTACTATAGTTCTCTCTTTGTCCAAATGGAAGGGTGTCAAAGAGAAGTGTTACTTTTAACTCCAATTTGTATAACTTTTGCAATTGCATCATTGTTATTCAATAATAGTTATAATTATTCGTATTCGAAAATAATCAATTGCGATGTATTTTAACCTCCTGGTGATAGGTTGTGTTGATGAGGTACCCTTTCATTAAGCAAAACTGACCAGATGTTGATGGACAAGATATCTCGCTATTAGAAGAAACCTAACCAGATATCGATGGACGAGATATATCGTCATCAGCAAGATAATTTGGTCTTGATTAATGATATATATCATCAATACCACTTGGAGGGCTAATTTAATTAAAAGATGTCTCAGTTCTGTTGCTTAGAATATTATTAAACATCTACATTTTAACTAACGCACAATATTCACGCAATTATCAACACAAATTGAAATATTCAGAACATATCCCGTGTCACTATTTAAAAGTGCAGATTGTTGTTCAGAATATGGCATCCATGCCTTGTATCACTTTACTCAAATTAAAACAAGAGTGCCTCAACACGGAGCACTTATTTAAATTCATCCGAAACTCTCCGGAGATAAAACAAGATGTCTCACTCCTCGAATCAGACAAGCGTAACGGGAAACTTAACTTCGACGGAATAAAAACATCACTTACTCAGGATAAAAAGAGTTTTTCAACAACACCAAAGTCGACTTTCAAGGCATAATATAACCTTTTCCCCGAACTCGGAGGCAAGAAAAAGTATCCTTGCGAACCTCCGAAACTATTTTGTGCACCATTAGTCTAGGTTTTCAAGCACAAGTAATGCGTCAAGGAAAGAAGGAGTTTCTTTTCCTACTTGCTGTAGCAATGAGAAGATCTACTTTAGCGAATCATAAGCTATACGAGAAGCTACAGTAGCTGTTTTTTACCTCTCACTATACCCCTTAACTACTGCCTCTCACGTCAACAATATATTACATGGCCATGTAGTGTTTCCGTAAAAAGAGTAACTTTATCCGGTACAACACTAAAATAGAAACAGCTACTTGATTATCTTTAAGAAAGAAAATATGGTTTTATGCCTAATATTTCTCTCTTTAATTACTTAGGACAGATATTTTCAACCGGTGAGGAGCAAAAATTATAGTGGTGTGACTTTTGAACCGTTTGAATTGTATAAGATATATTTCATTTCAATGGTGTTCACAAATAATTTCTAGCAATGCTCGTATTTGTAACGAAGTATAAAAAATTTTAAAATATTATTTTATGCTACAAAGTACATTACATACTCGTGCATTGCTTCAAAACCATTTTTTTCATGCAACATTTGGGGAAAAGAGCGTATGTAATTATAATTACATTTTTTAAAAAATAGTTTCACTTTATAGCTATTTCTTTAGTTAAATCGGCAATAAATATAATACGCAGGGGAAGTACAGTTTTTTCTGTTGATTTCAGGTGCGCATAATCGTTCTCACAAAATCAAAATTTTTAAACCGAGGTATTTTTTTAAAGCAAGGGCAATAGTTCTGTTGATTGTTTTAATATGTGTGCAGTTCTGTTTCGTACCTGATAGTAAATGTTTTATCTCATCCTGAGATTTGATTAGATTCATATATGTGGCTTCTTATAAATTGATATAAATACAATTTTTGGTGTCCGAAATGGAAATTTGAAATGAAAAATTCTAGATCTGCGCGCGCACCGACACCTAATCAAGCTCTGTCTAACACTATACTTGACGCCAAACTGCACAAACACTATACTTGACGCCAGACTGCACAAACACTATACTTGACGCCAAACTGCACAAACACTATACTTGACGCCAAACTGCACAAACACTATACTTGACGCCAAACTGCACAAACACTATACTTGACGCCAAACTGCACAAACACTATACTTGACGCCAAACTGCACAAACACTATACTTGACGCCAAACTGCACAAACACTATACTTGACACCAAACTGCACAAACACTATTCTAGGGATCAAAAAGGAAGATTTAATACAGCTGTTTCTTTGAGTTTCACAGAGGGTCCAAAGAACAAATGAAAAGCAAATGTTAAAAAATACTGACATAAAAGTCTGGCGCTGTTTAAAAAAATAAGCAGTTGCTCTCGATGGACAATAAATTGAATCTTCAGATATGACGATTCAAATAAAACTTTTACATAGATTTTTCCAACGGCAAATGATTAAATACATATACCCGCGTCGTCTGAGTTTGTGTCTGAACCTATCGTTTTTGTCTAAACACTGTCTTGAAAGCGGAAATAAAGGTATATTACTGGTTCTTTGAGTTTCACATTGTGATATTCAAAGACAGAATTCATGAGGAAAGTGTATACACATTTCAGAATGTCATAATTCCGATTTGATCTCAGAAAATCAGAAAAAATATGCAGTAAAAAGGTATTTCAAAGACATCCATATGACCCTCCTGGATTCTACTGTTAAATTGAAAATATACTTCCCTCTCGTTTCTATGCTTTTACATTAGAATTATTGTACGAATTACGCTTAAGGTATCCAAACGCATTAAAAATGTCATTATTGACCAAAAATTCCAAAAAAAGGCTTTTGATCTTCTTTGATAGAGTTTGCATTTGACTTTCCAAAATATATTTGATATTTTCTCTATGTTAATTAGTTGCAGACATATTAAGATTTTAACCAAGGCGTAAAAATTGGAAATATTGTGGACATTTTTAAAGAGAAGTGAAGAGCAAAATCGTTTACACAAACAGTAAAAGCAAGAGAGAGCAAACGATACACTTAAAACTGAAGGGTGTCCTAAAAGTTCCCGTACTGACGAGTCATGAATTTATTATTAAAAAAAAAAAAAAAAAACATACTTTAAAACAATTTTTTTATGCAAATGGTGAAAGTCACTTTTAACGTAACAAAGAAAAGCAATTTGAACTTGCATTTATAATAAATGTTCAAAATGTTCAAAATATTCAAAATGTTCTTGGAAGCAAAGCTGAAATCGTTTGCGCAAATCTTTAAAAACGCGTATCAAGATGCTGGGAATGACTTCTTGTATCCTTTGAGTAAGGGCAATATTCAGATCACCTATTGTTTGTCGATAACCTACATTAACTTTGTTCTGTAAATATCCCCACAGGAAAAGAGTCTGGGATATTCAAATCAGGGGAACGAGGCGGCCAAAGGTTTCTTGAGATGAGTCGATCGCAATACCATCGATAATAATAAATCCGCTTTTCATTGTCCGGTGGCTTAAGATCCTGAAACATTTTTACACGATAAAAACGAAAATGCAAAGTTCTTAAAGCCTTATGTATCGATCTTGTGATGTGCCCAATTGTTGCGACATATGCATCACAGATTGTTGAGGGGATTACTATATCATCCGTTCAATTTGTTGCACTAAGTCTGGTGTAGCGACTTTCGGTCTTCCACTCCTGTGTTTTGTGTTACACTGAACATATCTCACAAAATTGCGGAACGAGTTGATATAGCGTATCATTACTCGGTATTGTATCATTTGGATATTTATATCGCCAAAGTTCTTTACATTTTTCGTATGATTTACATTCAAAATAAGCCTCAAACAGCGCAATTCTCTGAGTGCGTGAGAAACTCATCTTGCAATGAAGAACAAACGTGGAAGTTTATTATCTCACAACTTGATCACGAAGAAAACCAAACGATAAATATTAAAGACTCGAAAATACTATAACCAGACGATAAAATTCGATAGTTCAAAAAAAAAAAAAACCGCGGACAGTATTTTTTTAAAGTTGGAGTACGTGAATTTTTAGGACACTAAATATATTTATGCATTATTTCCTCACTTCAAATGTTACAAAACGTTATTGATGGATTCTCGTAAAACTTTGAGAACTTGTTCTTTATAATGTTGCCTAGGTGAACTAGAAAATAATTATGATGTTGAAAAGTTTTTAATTTATGGCTATTTATTTCAAAAATAGAACTAACAGTAAAACTATCAAAAAACTTGTATTCGTGTTTCGATTGCTTGTAATGTTTTTGTTTATTTAAATACCATTTTGATTGTCGTTCATTCCCTAGAAAAATGCATGCAGTTTATTTTGGTATCATCATTTTTCAAATGGGTTGAATAGATTTTCTTGTAGAACATTTGAAGTTTTTGACACATATTTCTTTAAAATTTAATACATAATTATCATTTTTACAAAATCATTAATATATATTTTAAATATTTATAGTCCAATGATATTGTTTAATAGCACTAAAGATAAAAATATCATTAGAATGTTTCAAAACAACATTAAAAAAAGTGTCGAACGTGTTCGGATATCTTAAAAAACCATTACTTAAACTAACCTTGACTCGCTTGCCAATACAATATTGGATAAATGATCTTCGTTTTAATGCAGATAGTAGTCATATATTTCTCGACAACGCTATCCAAATAATGCATAGTGGTGTTTTAAGCTTGCGAGGCATTCTCTAATAAATAGTTTTGCACGTGTAATTCATAACAGAAATCGAACCTTTTTTAAAGTTGACTTGCGTTAAAAATACAATGGGTGAATAAATTGCTCTCGCAGAATACACTCAGATTGGGTATCGATTCAGTGTTCTAAAAACCAATTACGGAACGCCAAGGCAAAATTCACGCAACCACTAACCATACGCCGAACTAATTAGTTTTCCACTATGGCGTCTATTCGTTTCAGATCGGAATCCATATTCTCTGACAATGAGGCAATGAGGACGGGGAATAGCATGCATGACAATTGCGCGCATTAGGTATGCAGGGAAATATTTTGTTTTGCTTGAAGCTAAACATACGACCCGGTTTGATCGGTGTTGAAAATAAGTTCAGAATAAAAAGTATTAATCGAATTTCACTTTGACTGTCACTTTAGGTTCGGAATGTTTACGTTTAAAAACTTTGGTGTCTCAATAACAGCATTTATGAAAGTATATTAGGTACTTTGACATATTTGGCTTAAAGAAATGTTTTGAATACTACGAGCATAGTATGCGCATCAAATAAATCAATTTCTATACGTTATTCATGATATTGATACTAAAATAAATTTGTATGGAACTCATTTTCGTGGCGTCTGTGATCACAAAAATATGTGTTTTGGTATTATTGTTGAAAGAAACATTTATCCTAATATTTGAAATGTTTTACCAATGAAAGAATGCTGAAATTGAGAAAAAGCAGTGAGCTAATCTGTTTTTTAGTCTGTTATAGAACAAGTTTGCATTTCATAAAATTGCATATAGTCTGATATAATGCATGTCTGCATATCACAAATCTACATATAGTTTGCAATAAAGCTAATTTGTGTTATAAACATACACAACATTAGTAAATTGTAGTTTCGTGTAGTAAAATAGTAGTCAAACAAAGGTCTAAAAGGTCTATTATTAAACAATTGTGGAAGCGAAAGTTCCAAATTTGCAAATCGTCGGCTATAGAAGAGATATAATTATGGTATATACACATATACATCAAATCAGTAAGTTATATTTGTTTTAACTAACAGATGTATTTGCAACTAAGCAGTCTCCATAGACAATTATGTAAGCGGGAGTTTCGTCAATGGTATGTTTATGTCTGAAATTGTATTTCTTACCACATGGTAGAAGAAGAGTTGATCTAGATCATAACAATTTTTGGATTCGGAATCCTGTATTTTCACCCACTCGAGTATCGTTGCTTGTACTTTAATTGTTAAATTTTCAGGCAATATCAATTATTTGATAGTAATAAAGTAGTTACATTTTATTATAAAATAAAGTCTGTAAAGTTCCCCGTACCTGTTATATCCCTTCTATAAGTTAAACTAAAAAACATCCAAACAAAAATATTTTTTTACGTCCAACGCTGTAACAAGGTCTATTGGATCCAAAATACAATATCAAATAACATAATAACACACAAGAACAGCTACAGAAACAGTCTATCTTAAGCCCAAATAGTTCCTGACTTCGATCCAGAAGCTATCGAAAAGATAATTCTTAATGAGCCTAACACAACGCAGTTGGGTGATCGCTGTATATTTCCTTTAGTAGATAACAGTCTTCAGAAAGGGTTAGGATTCATATTAATAAGATGTAAATGTTCAGACATGCAGCCATGAATAGTGATAAAGCGGAACTCGAAAAAATCTGTACTAGCCAATTAGGGATGTCAACAATTCAATATCCTCAAGACTTTGATATTCTAATATACTTTTATAAACATAAAGTTTGATGTTTTTTACTAACCCGCCAAGTTGTTACGGGAAGACATCCCGTTCCACTGATATCTGTTTAATTGTTATAATGACGAGGTATATGGTCATGAAAGTAAAGTGATTTTTTTTGTGATGACCAGATCGATATCTGGTGAGTTTTCTTCGAAAGACGAGATAGGATGGTCCAACAAGACCTGGTCAGATATTCTAATGATGATATACCTTGTTGAGACAACCACCAAGATGGTTAACAGTTTGATTGCATTATAAGGAGGACCAGCAGTAGAAGTTTGTAAACTCGATGCGTCTCTTTCGTCCAAGGAATCGGTAATTATTGTTACTTCTCGGAGTGCTCCAGCTGCTGACAATGTGGGCTTAAGTATATCCCAGACTTAAAAAAACAAAGCATCCTTATTAATTATATTCCTCTTCAAAATATGTGTTTCAGAGTTATTAATATAGTCTAGTTTTTATTAATAAATATTACCCCATCATTTCTATTACATTTACAAATGTGCCCATCCTTTCTTAATCCTCCTGGTGATAGTCTCAACGAGGTATCTCATTTTTAGCAAAACTTATCAGGTATTGATGGACAAGATCTCTCGTCATAAACAACTGATTTTACTATGATCTTGTTAACATCAAAGTATCAGCAATGTTTTGATGACGAGATATTTCGTCATTAGTGAAATTGGCCAGATGTTTACGAGATCTCAGGTGATGCCTCGTCATCTCACCGTGGTTAAAAATTACGTGGAGCTGTCCTCGTATCTTTCTCTTAGGGGATTGATCCCGGAACTTCATCAATAGCCCCTTGTGTTAATCCAGTAGGAAATTAAATAAAAGTAACTATAATAACTTCTTGGGCAAGATATCTCGTAGAAAATAATTGGAAGTTTAAAGAGGTTGGACTAATTCAATTAAAAATTTTAAATTTTTTTGATGCTATGGTTTTCGTCAATCTTTTTTCTTTACTATAGGTTATATCCAACTCGCACTAGTCACAACGTCGTAGTACTATTCTCTAAACTGTTCTGCTTTTAATTCTCCACGTGGGTTTGACGAGATATCTCGTCTATCAAGATCTGACATATTTTGTTAATGATGGACGAGATATCTAGTCATTATCAAGGTATCGCCAATTTTTTTATTACAAGATTCAGATCTCGGCAGTTCTTCTAATAAAGAGAGGGAAGATCTTGATGTACGTCTCATCTCGTTCACACGATATGGTCAGTTTTTCGAATGACGAGATACCTCTTAGAGGCAATCACCAGGGTTAAATAACTACATTTCAAAATCATGATGTACATTTATGGTCTGTTTCTATCGACAGTTTAATTATTTGATAATACATACCGTACAACAAAAATGCAATCTGTACCCACCATATATAAATCAATAACAAACTAGCCCCCAACTGTTTGATATCAAGGGTGCATTCCGGATTATATCCAAATTTTTTAAATTAATAGAATGAAAAATATTTTAATATGAAATATAATAATAGAATAGAAGCAAATATCATGAGCAGTGTGGTATTGGTGAGTCTACTGTTGCTTATTCTTCGCTGCACAAGGACTTATTAAACCTGAAAAAACACGAAAAAGTCAACAAAACAAGCTTTCACAAAAATAATGTAAACAGTTTTCAAAAGCGACGTGATCAATTTAACGTCCGCACTTCCAATGCCGATATAATATATTTATTTAATACCACTTCTAGACATTTCATAAGAAAATAATGTTCCAATTTGCATATTTTTGAATAAATAAGCAAACATCCTTGCCAAACAAAGCAGGAATTAATGCGCTTTTATTAAGAAACTTCGAGCAGAGAACGCGCTACCTAATAAGCGAAAGAAAAAGAATGATAAAATATGAGTAAATTTCGAATTATGGAGTTCATCCAAGGGAAGTAAAATTGGGGAAGAGGAGTTTTAAAATAAAATAAAAATTTCTCCCCAGGAAGCTTTGCTGAGGTAGTGAAAAAAGCGATTACGGCGAAGGGATTGACAGCTACCTATTATACTTAGGGGAAAAAATGCTGATGTTTTCTATACGTCTTTAAGATGAATCACCTAGGAAAATTACGCAATCTTACGATATAAAATATTCTTCAGAGAATAAATTACTTATATTTAAAGAATAAAGAAAATGAAACCACTTAGATTCCATAATATGCCCATTCTGCGGTAAAGCCTCATCTCGTTTGAGAGAAAATCACTAGACGAAGGATATATATATATATATATATATATATATATATATATATATATATATATATATATATATATCCTTCGTCTAGTGATTTTCTCTCAAACAAGATGAGGCTTATATATATATATGTGTGTTTTTCGATATAATTGCATGTTATATTCCACGGCATGTCACGCCTATCAGTAGCAATGTGTGTAAAATCTATTTTATTAACAGTGAAGCAAATGCGAAATTTCAATTCTCGTCCATTTAAATGCTCATCATTTGTGTTCGTCCCCCATTTATGCTAATTAGATCGATGTCTAATCTCTTGAAAATGGGGTTAAACCACAGCGAGTATTCATACCTGGAAGTTGTTAGAATATAGAGCTTACTGGATACAGATCGGTAACTAACAAAATCGGTAACTAGATCGAAAAATGTGCACTTTGTTGCTAATTATGCGCTTATTTTATGCATATGAAATATTTTTGCTGTCAATTTGATTGATTTTTAATTACAATAATGTGATGCAAGTTGTCTTGGATCTTTAAACCACTCTGATGGTTGTCTCAACAAGGTATCTCGTCACTAGCAAAACTGAGCAGATCTTGATCTCCCAATCATTAAAGAATTGATAATATATGACTGATGACACTATGATATCTTAATGACGAGTTTTCTCGTCGATACCACTTGGATGATTAAAAAATATTGTTGCTTTAGAGGAACTATGACACAAGTGCAAAAAATTGATGTTGTGAGTTAAATACGTCAGTAGCCTTTGACAAGACTCATCCTTGAAACTTGACGACCACGGTAGCACCCAGATCCTTTTAAGAGCATTATGTCTTTGTTCACATGTCAACTGCTTCTCATCATATTTCAGAAGAATGACGCAAATGTTAGCTGTGATTCAAATTTTGATCAGGGAGGTTAGCTCTGTGGTGCTATAACAATACAAGTGCGGTTTTAAAAGATTGTTTACGATTGAGTGGTCAATTCGACTGGAACGACGGCCTAAATGTATGTTGTGTCACCGTTAATATAAGTTCTAACCCTTTCACGATGTAAATATCTCAATAAATATTTCATTCCATAATTTAGGGGAGCAACGAAGTAAACGCAAAATCTTGGGTGAATGAATAAAACACGCCCAAATGAATAGTATCATTTAAAAGTAACCCAAAAATAGTAATACTAACATCATTTTCATTATCATCAGAGTTCCTCTGAAGTTATACATAATCTTCTATATAAATAAGAATGGAGTGTTTGTTTGTACATTCAATATTTTCGACCCATTTCAAGTTTTCTATCCGTTTTGTACCCTTCTGATGCCGAATCCGCCTTTTTCTCGTTTGGTGTCTTTCTGTCTGTCCGTCTGTCTGTCTGTCTGTCTGTATGTTGTGCCCTATACACGTCCACACGGTTTAAGATATTTTCATGGAAATTTGCATACAGTGAGTACTTATCTTCATTTAGCGAGTGGAATTGGTTGCGAAAGTCTGTCTGTCCGTCTTTCTGTTCTATGTTCGATTTTGTGTCTCTGTGTTTGTGCAGGCATCACATGAATTGTATTCCAGATATTTGATTGCAGTGTATTTTATTTTATACATTATCTATTAGTTTAGTGAATACAATATTAAACATGTCTTTATTGGTATATTTAGATGAGTTTCATGCTAAAACACCTGAGTAAGTATACTCAAATCAACCATAATTTGGTAGTTTCGGAAAAATTGGAATGTCTATTGAATATTACGATTACTTCGATTGTTTTACCAGTACTGCTGAAAAAGTAATTATTCTTCAAAAAATTATATTTTTTAATGGAATTTCAGCTCTGATACTTAATTTATTGCGAATCTTATTTTTGTTCTTTGCGCAATGAAAACGATTTTGGAATATTTGAGACAGACGATATTTTTCAACGAAACGAGAATGAACAAGATCGCGTGAGCAGTGATATTTTCTGTTTCTTTCGCTCTGAATTAATTTCATATTTCTAAATTTTGTGCACTTTTAGTTGTAAATTGTGGCAACTGTGCGAGATCAAGAGATAAAAATGAATCACAAATTAATATCTTTACAACAATTTTTTCCGACATCTTTTATTTTGTTCTATTTCACTGTTTTTTGTTTTAAATATTTATTATTTTAATAAATGTGTTTTCCTTCTCATCACACGCAACATCACCACAAAGTTTTAGACTTAAAAATGTTAGATAAGTCAGTATAAATTTTCAGTAAATTTTAAGTGTAATTATGCCATTATTTAAAGAATAATGCCGGTTTTAAAGAATAAGGCAAGAGTGCCAAAAGTAAAAAAAATATATATTGTTATGTTGACTATGAGTGCGAGAGCACTAAATCGTAATTTTAATTAATTGAGTTGAACATGAAAAGAACTCAAGAAAGGGAATTCCAAATCTCCCTCAAAATCGTCTTTTATAGTAGTAACCTTAGTATCACCTTTCGTCATTTTGTAGCTCTGTCATACAGCAATTGTGCGATGTATGTGAAATGTATTACATGAATGGATATGCATGTGTAGGATTTGTGTCCAAAGTAAGTTGTAGAAAATATAAAGATGGCCAAACGTGTTAAAATAAATTTTTATTCTACAAAAAACGTAAGTCATTATATATTTTGATTATCTCTTCAATCTAGAGTAAACCAATTCAAACCGAGTAAGGTCGGGTATTTTGCTAGTAAATAATAATCATGAACGGTATTCTTAGCCTACGTTTTATGGACAAATAGTTGATTTAAATTTGCGGCACTGCTTTTTCGAAACAACGATATGAAGTAGGAATTTGTTTTCAGATTTTGTTAACAAAATATATTCTTTCAAATAGTTTTTGAAAGAAGCTAGAAGATTTCTTTGGGTTGAGCACTTCAAGCAATATTTAACGTGTCTTGACGCCAGATCCCAAGTTAATTCTGCAACAGTTAAAGTGCATTGGATACCATATAGTGTTCCCAACCTCTACAGTTCTGTAAAACCGCTAGCAGACTCCAAATAGTTGCATTGAGCACATGAGAAATAACACTTATATTCACCACACAAGTATTTGACATTCATGGTTGTTGTCTCGATGAGGTAAGTCGTCATTATAAAAATACCCCAAATCTTAATGGATGAGATATCTCGTCATTGTAAGAAAAATGTGCAGATAACAACCAAAACTGGCCAATACCTCGATGTAGAGAAAAAAGTGGAATTGGGTAGATCTTGAGTGACAAGATATATCGACATTGACAAAATCGGCAATACCTTGATGACGAGATATCTCGGCATTAGAAAATTAGGCAGATCTTGATAGATGAGATGTCTCGTCGAAACCATTTGTAGGGTTAAGACCTTTGTTTATGGGCCAATGAAGGTGTGGAAAAAAATTCGTTAAAAATGTCTCAGCAACCTCATATTATGCGGCATTATTTTGAGGTACAAATGTTTCGTATACTATGGCCCTGGATTTTAAATGAAATTTATTTCATATACTTTATAATACAATAAAATTAAATTGGGTACATTCAAATAATATATAATTTAAAGTGCTTTGACTTTCAGACTTCGAATACATTAAGGTAAGAGATGTCACTTCTCATTCAGAAGTGATTTAAATAATTAATCAGTGAATCCAAAGTGCTTATTACAAAGATTAATTTAAATATAAATTATCATATTCATTATAAATCGTCTTAATTATCCCCATCACGTCGTTATAAATCTATATATCTATCATAGCAAGTTGCATACTTTTAATGAATTCAAAGCCATTCATAATACTTAAAAAAGTTATAAAAATTATAACTCTTAATCTGTAGGGACTTTGAGTAATTAATTTCAAAGTTTAATCAATCTGCCTGAATCCATTTTATTAGGCCTATCGATAAAGTGAGAACTTTTTATTGATTAAATTAATTTTTATCTCATCGAAGATGTATGAAAGGTAAATAACGAACCTCGTAGAGGTTATAGTCTTGTATCGGAATAGAGATATTTTTTTTTTGTTTGATAAGGCAAAAAAATGTCGTCCATCATTTTCAATCATCTTTGGTAAAAAGCTGTCATTTAAGAAATAATGGATGGTTTTAGAAATGAATGTCAAAAGATGTTCTAGTCTAAGAATGTATGTTCATGGAATGGTATGTTCAACATTAATCAAAATCTTTACTTTTTTGAATGCTGTTTCTACTTATTTTCTGCATTAAATGATGGATTTGATGAAGTTATTTTACGTTTGTGATTATTTAATATTTTACTCATGAAGTACATCTATTTGCTGTAAAATTAGCAATCTTGTATAAAACCTAAATTAAATATTCTACTACCATCTATTTTGATACATATTTATTAAAATTAGAATTGTTTGAGTAATATATTGTTGCATCCATTATTACGATAAGTATCTTTATTTTCACAAATCTACATTGAGTAACAAAATGTTTTTTGGAGTCTTTTAAGATTCAAGTGAATAGTTTCGTTGAGTATCAAATTAATAAATTTATAATGTATCATCAATATCATAAAAATATTCCCGTTCGTTTCATAAATTTGTCTGTTATGTGAGTATCATATTTTTCAAATAATAAAAAAAAATCATTAAAATGAACGGTATTTTTACATGTGTAACTAGAGTCAAACTACTTTTATTAATACCTAATCTGACTGGTTGTTGGTTTCAAGATTCATTCAGAAATATATTTATAATTCGTGTAATTAGCAATACTCATTTAAAAACATTGATTTTCTAAGAACTATATGTCGTAGGCCGAAAAATTCCAATTTTCCATAAGTACAATAGTTGTTATTTATCATTTTAGTAATTATTCACTTCACTTTGTATTTGCTCAACTATTCCAAGAAGAGTACTTTCAATGCGATTGTGAATTATAATGTTTCTATAGGAACACAGTAAACTGTTCCCAAGTGGGTTTCATATACCAGAAAAAAACATAAAACTCAAGACGTGTGAAATGTTTGAAGAATAAATCAAATTTTTAAACAGAGAAAACATTACTTAGTTTTAAAAAGAAAAATTCGCAGCTTAAATTCTACCCCACTAGAAAAGCTAACAGTTGGTTTGGTGAGTGGCAAACTAGCAACAGGTGAGTAGTAGGATGGACAGATTCGATTCCACTATGTGTTTATTTCTCAAATGTGTGATAGTATAAATTTATTGCATGTATATGCTCACTGCCTGACGTCCTGCTTGGACAAATTTGGTCTTTCTTCCATAAAACTCAATACCAATCAACCAAACCGTAGAAACAAACCAACTCAGATATGGATGCGAATGTCAATGTACATGACTGTTTAAACAAATTTCAGTTTAAAATTATTCTCATTTTCGAAACTATGGTGCATTTTTTGATAAAAAAAAACTGGAGTGAAATACCCTTTAAATAAAAAATTCTCTTTGGGGGGAGGGGGGGGAGGGGTTATCATCTTGTCGAAAATCGTCCCGTGGATGGCCAAAACCTGTCACTGGTTCTGGGCAAGGGTCAATTTTGTTTTCTTACTTGGATCTGTACTCCCCTTAGTGTAATAAGCTAACTTTGTCTCGACTAAATATCTTCTCGTTTACAGAATTGACCTGTTCTTACACCAGAAACCTCGTAGAATAGAATTCCTTCTTCATGTCAAATCATAAAGTATACAATACATATCGTCATTAGCAAATTTGACAAGATCTTGTTCAGGAATCTCATCGAAACACTTGGAAGGTTAATAGAACACTTTCTTCATGTCAAATCATAAAGTCGCCGAAAAACCTCGTCATTAACAAAATTGGCCAGATTTAGGACCAGGAATTTCGTTATAACACTTGGGAGGTTAATAGAACCTCTTCTTCATGTCAAATCATAAAGTCGACCAAATGCCTCATCATTAGCAAATTTGGCCAGATCGATCACAAATCTCACCGAAACAATTAGAACGTTAATAGAACACTTTCTTCATGTCAAATCATAAAGTCACCCAAATACCTCGTCATTAGCAAAATTGGCCAGATTTAGGATCAGGAATTTCGTTATAATACATGGAGGGTTAATAGAACCCCTTTCTCCATGTCAAATCATGAAGTCAAGATAAAATCCATGTTCTATTTTTGGAAACTAAAAGAAAAATCCGAACTTTTTGAAAACTAGTCAACAGATGGCTGTAAAGAACCGAAGTGAAGTAGGAATTGACGCGACATAAGCTAATACCAGCCTTTCCCAATCGTTATGAGCTTCCTACAAAAGTCACTAAGACAAGGGAATTGGACAAAAGGAAGGGGTTGAAGAGAGCGCACCGAAAGACACGTAATGATGTTTAGTGCAAACTCAGTATTGGAAAGTTCATTTAAAATTCCCTTTGTTGCGAAAATCGTGCTATTTAATTGAATTTCTGGAGCGCGTAAGCTTGTTTCATCCTCAAATTATTGAGAAGAATGGCCAGCCTCTCGGAATCAGCTTTTGCCTTCCGTTTCCGTGGATGCCTCCGTGATGAAAAGGATCCTTCGAACAACAAAGCAGGGAGTCACGGGGATAAGGCGGGGGAACGTTGTTGTATTTTAAGTCATAAGGAAAGATGTTTTCATCCGAGGGAGGATTTTAATTACGAAAACTTTGAAGATTGAATCCGAAATTAACCCGCGGTGTTTCGGTATTTAGAGTACGATTGGTTTGAGTAGTATCTAAGTAAAGAATTGTTTTAGTTTTATAGGTAATAGATGTTTATGGTTATGTAAAGGATGATTAGTTGTTTGGTTTGTCAGTTGCATTAACGTAACACTGGACGAGAACAATGATGAAATATAAAGAAAATATGAGCAGTTGCCGACTGCGATTTTACTTTGGTTTGGTTTAATGATTCACGGTCTTATGGACAAGATGTGCCCAGCACATAATAAAATAATAAGTCAATAGATATAAAAATCTTATAAACGAAAGTGAGTGCAACAAATATGGCACGAAATTTTATATTCTTAAAAGCTCATTTGTCAACAACAAAAAACAGAAAATAAGAGTTACTAAAACTATCACTTTAATTTGTTCATGGTTTTACACATGCTGGTCATTAATATTGCACTCTATAAAAAATATCGACTCACCAAGAAGGAGTACTATTACAGTGATGCCGTACTTAATACAGTTGTAACGGTGATGACTGGGAACGTATAGTCTTTAGTAAAGAGTCCCGTTTCCAACAGTGTCCTGTAGACATCCCCATACATGTCTGGAGACGACAGGGGCAGAGTGAAGATCCTGACCTTATTATCGTACGCCACACATGCCCACAACAGGGTGTTATGGTCTGGAGTGCCCTCTCTTTTCATAGGACCCTTGTGATAGTCATTTCTAGAACACTTTCAGCACAGCGATACGTAGACGACATTCTACGACTGGTTGTGTAACCGCTCCTTTTGCGACAGCCCGGACTTACTTTTCAACAATATAATGTCCGGCTGCACACACAGAATATTGCTATGGATTGTCCTCAAGATATCCCAACACTTCCTTGGCCAGCTAGGTCTACTTATATCTCTCCCATAGATAACATTTGGGATGTTATGGAAAGATGATTGCAACCATCCCGAAATGTTGACCATTTAGCCCGACAGTTGGAGTCAATTTGGCAAGAAATTCCGCAGGACACCATCCGGGAACTTTTCTGTCTATACCATGCCGGGTGACGCATCCAGGCCAGATGTGGACCAACGCCTTATTGACTTCATCCTTTTGTAGCGGTCAATCTCTGGTATAAATCATTTAATTGTTCTGAAATTTTAATCGTCTGTTTTTAATGTATGTTCTTCACATCCACCAATTTCTAACGCAATCGGACAACTCCTTCTTGGTGGGCCGATTTTTTTGTTATAGAGTGTATATATGAAAGAACATAAAAAGGATGAAAGTGATTTGTAAAAGTATAACATGTTTGCAAACAATGAAGAAGTATAAATTACTGAAGGAAACGTGGGACTAATTGGACTTATGACGTATGGGTCATGTTAGGCCTAGCTGCGCTAAACAGCAGATTTCATTAAGTAAACTGCCGTACACAATGCCTGTCTTACTGACAAAAAACACCGACAGAAAAATACAGAATAGGTTACAAGAAATGAACTTGTGCCACCTACAACTAAAAGATTGCAAGAATCTTGGGGCCTTACCCTCTCTGGAATCTAGATTGGTTGGTAGAAAAATTTACGCCACACAGGGGCAATATAATGGGCTATTCTAGGATTTGGGAACGTGATTAACCCTACTCTCCTATAAACGACATTTGTTGTATCAAGAACTTTAACGTTTGCTGTGAAGGTGTTTTCAAAGTTTGCAATAAGATTTACGCTGTTTCTAATAGAAATACATGGACAAAAAAGATCCAGAATAGAATTTACTTAGCCTACATCTCGTTCATCTAGATCATTCGTCATAATTATATCATCGATTTTTCAGAATGACAATCTCAAAATCTGAACAGTTCTATGGTGTAAAGTTCATTAGCACATTAGTTAGCAGATATGAAAAGCAAGATTAAAAAACATTGAAGAAATCTAATAGTTAGATAATGTAATAAACATTAAAAACTTATGTATACAAATTAAAAAAAAAACATTTAAAAAGTTTAAAAACATTAATAAAGTAATGATATGTAATGGTGGGTGATGAAAAAGAACAGAAACTATATGCAGTTTTAAACTTATGACTAACAAAAACTATGGAATTTTGGTTGAACAGTACTTGATTTATAACATATGGGATCTAAGAACCATTTCTGTATAAAACATTAAAGAGTTTGATGGGTTTCGATAAAATATGGATGGAATTTATTTCATCCACATTTAGGACTGTAAATAATTGATGTAATATATACTTAAGAATGATAACAGTAAGACTTAAAGTGAGCATAAATTGAACTCCAATAAAAGAAACTGTACTGGGTAGAAAGTACCATTGGAGACTATAATGGTTGGTTTTGTTGAGTTTTGTAGCACAAGGGCCAAGTTTTGTTAATTTTCGCCATACAACGTCAAGAAAATGGACATACATACATCTTTTATTCAGCAAAATTGGGGTGATACTTTTTTCGACTTTATATTGTTGAAAGTCTTTGAGCAACTTGATGAACCGTCACTTTACAAATTTCTTAAAAGTGCAATTTTCAAGTTAACCCTCCAAGTGATTTCGACTAAATCTCCCCCATCAAGATATGATCAGTTTTGCTAATGACTAAATATTTCGTCATCACGTTAGTTTTGCTAATGACGATATTAACCTCTTCAAGACAGCCACCAGGATTAATATTTGGAGCGCTTAAAATTATCAGGCAGTTTTTAAGTTCAGCTGAACCAAATTTCTATCGGGAATACAATTTTCCTTATAACGTCGATATATAAAGATTTCAGGAATAAGAAATATATGATCAAAAGAGCAATTTTCAAGTTAACACTCCATTTGGTTTCGACGAAATATCACCCCATCAAGATCAAACCAGTTTTGCTAATGACCAAATGTTTCGTCATCCTCGTCATCATGTTAGTTTTCCTAATGACAATAGTAGCCCCTTCAAGACAGCCACCAGGGTTAATATTTGGAGCGATTAAAATTATCAGGCAGTTTTTAAGTTCAGCTGAACCAAATTTCTATTGGGAATACAATTTTCTTTTTAAAGTCGATAGATAAAGATTTCAGGAATAAGAAATATCTGATATAAAATACAAGTAATGGAAGATTTTTTCAAGAATATATACCATTGCCTCAACAGGAGTGAAAAACATTTTGCGTTCCGCTTCCCAAAGTCTCTCAGCGAAACGAAATTTCCTCTCAGTGGAGGAAATAAGTATTATTTTAAATCGAAAAAAAAATGTCTCGCCTCGAATGCACAGCGAAAATGTATCTGACATAAAAATCTCACGAATTTCATCTCGAGTTTGAGCAAAAAAAATATTAGTTATCTGGTGACCGGTGCGGTTCTTTCCTTCAAAGATTCAAAGTCCATATCTTTGGGGCCTCCGCGAAACACGCCGAAAAGTGGGGGAAAAATCGCATTCGCCAAAATAGAAATAAAGAAAGGATTTCTACAAGAAATACACTCCTGGTTTTACTTTTTTCCTATTGCGTGTATTTTTTTCCTATTTTTTCTCCGAAATGGTAGCACTGTGGGGTAATACGGGATTCAACGCAGGAAAGCGCAACTGCTCCTTGCCGAATTTTAACATGGTACCGAGAGTTTCTTTATATCCTGTTGACCTCTATTTCTTTCTTTCCCCTTTTTTGCTGCAGCCGATCCTTTTCCCGAGCACAGACCACCTCTTAACAACCGTTGCACGTTCTTCGATCTCGACTCTTAAAATCTCCGGTAAGAAAACGTATTAAAGGAACAAATAAAACAATGCATCTCACTGGATCTTATTGATTGTAGTTTTTTCCCCTTCTTTTAAAAGGGAACACAAAAAGACTCAGAGACTACGTGCTTCTTTAGGCAGGAAATAATAGCGTCATAAGTCAATTGAATCGCTTATCCGTTTTGTGAATGTTGTGGAATAGCAATGAGGTAATTTGGACGCTGCGGAATTTAATTCCAGATTGCTGACGCTACAGCGTCAATGCACTGAAACGAGATTTAGGGATTGTAAGAGTAAATCTCAATTAAGGCGTGTTTGAGTGTTTGTAGACTTTTTGAGAAGCTGGAAAGTAATGTAAATCTTACGGTTTCTTAATAGCAACCCGTTTCTTGCAGTCTATTTCAGAGCTAAATTTGCAAACACATTAATTTCCAAGCCAGAAGTTAACGTTAAGTGTTTTGATTTCACAATTCTATGGTAATATCATTCTCAATAAAGGTAAACTCGGCCACAATCTATGGTTTTAAATGGATTTTGTACCTTTATGAACATCTATGACGAAGCCAGGATTGCAATCGAAATAAAACATAGCACCTCACTGTATCCTACTGATTGTAATTTTTTCCTTATTTTAAAAGTGAGCACAAAGAGACTTAGAACCTTCGTGATTCTTTAGACGGAAATAATAGCGTAAAAAGTCAATTTTATCTCTTATCAGGAATTTGTAAATGTTGCGGATTTTTAATGGAGGTAATTTGGACGTTGTGGAATTTAATTCTGGATAGCTGACTATACAGTGTTAATACTCCGGAATGATATTCTGGGACTCTTAGTGGAAATCTTAAGTGTGACGTGTTTGCTGAATATTTAAGAAACATAATGCAAGTTTTATTGTTCATTACAGCGACCAGTTTCTTACATGAATCCATTTGATAATTAAACTTGCCCAAGATTGATTTTTGAATGAAACTTAACGTTACATGTATTTGGGCGCTCTACAATCAAATTTTACTCCACGACAGCAAGTTAGTCTAGGATCTGTGACTTAAAGTGATTTTCAAACAGTTATGACGACCCAGGTTTTTACCCAATTGAGGTTAGACTCAAAATAAAACAATGCATTTCACTGGGGGAATCTTATTTATGTGTGTGTAGTAGCTTCCCTTCTTTCTTTTAGAAAGGTACATGAACACTTAGAGACTACGTGAAAACCAATTGAATCAAGAGCCAGATCACTGCCGAAAAACGGAACTTTATGCGAGTTATGCAAGTTTGCACAAGGTCTATCAGTTTTTGTTTTGAGAAATGGGATACATTCGCCTTTTATATTCATCATTGTGTTTATTCCTTACAGATGTCAGTTCTGAAACGAATGTTTCATTTGAATGAAAAATAAAATCTTACTATCAGTACAAATTAAACAAGTATCGATTGGACAGGAATCTTGAATTCTCTATTTTCTCATTATCGATAAAATACTGGTTCTTCTTTAACTCAAGCATTTCATAAATAAGTACTTCCCTCAGAGCTACACGAACTAAACCAATTCTTACAAATAAATATTTATTCATCATTCTGATAAAGGAATATTTATTCTTTGTCATTCTGATAAAGAAATATTTATTTTTTTTGCCGTCCCAGATAAAAAAATATTTATTCCTTGTCATTCTGATAACGAACTGTTTTTGCCATTAATCGCTCTTCTAAATTTATATCCCAAAGAATGTTTTGGACAGCGTAAACTCCTTTGAAATTTTGTTATTGAATTGCTTTGCCACAATGAAAAGTCACAAGAAGTAAACAACTGGCGAGACATCCTCATGTATTTGATTTAAGTTTAATTCTGTGCTGTCTCCCATTTATATATCTGAAAGCGCTGTAAGTGTGGGGATGTCAATCAGGCAAAACACATACACGAGAGAGAGAGAGCAGCGTGGTAGAGAGGAGAGTGAGATAGAGGAGAGTGAGAGAGAGGAGAGTGAGAGAGAGGAGAGTGAAAGAGAGGAGAGTGAGAGAGAGGAGAATGAGAGAGAGGAGAGTGAGAGAGAGGAGAGTGAGTGAGAGGAGAATAAGAGAGAGGAGAGTGTGAGAGAGGAGGGTGAGAGAAGCGTATTTAGCTCGGAACAAGTGGTCCTTCTTAAATGCAATTGCATTTGTTATAATTAAAATATTTTGTTGTAAATAACTGCTTTGTTTAGATACAGTGGGGTGTCATATCAGGTGTTGTCATCGTAATCTGACCATTATTCAAAATTGCAAGATGTTGACCTTAGACATTTCGCTTCGGTATTATTCCCGAACAGTCTCCAATAAACCGTTGTGTTTCCCCAGTGTGACGTTAATTAACTAGCTACCAGCCATTGATACAGTCAAGACTATGCTATCGTGCCAACAATCTTGTTCAATGTTATGACTAATAAACATCATTCACTAGCATCCATTTAATGGTGAAATACAAAGACACATAAGACAACAGAAGATGCATGTACAAATACATAAAACCGAAAAATGCATCTACGCATACGCACAAAGCATTTATTACAGATATAAATGCACTCACACATTCATTATTTTTAACAACAATACAATACTTTTGTGAAAGCATAAATTAAAATATGTCTGAGTGTCAGGATTAAATAGGCATTGAATAGAACTGCAATTATTTTAATTCTCTCTCTCTCTCTTCACTGCATTTATAATAAAATCTATTGAAACAATCTTCTCGGCGGAAAACGTTTGCTCCGATCACTTTTCAAGAGTCTTGAAGAGCTTCATTTCGTTTTAATTCAAGTAACACATCTTAAATGCAAATATACTTTTAAAATAGAAGCAAATAGTTTCAAGTTACTGATACTGAGTTTACATTTCCTTCCTAAAATATTAGTTTTAAAAAGTGTTCATGCAATAAAGAGATAAAGTGCATTCAGAATTCAACGCTATCTTTTTGTAAAAATGTTTCATCTTTCTGAAAAATAATTTGGTATAATTAGAGAAGTATAGTATGTTATTCATTGTTTAGAGTCATTTATGTATTGTATTTAAAATGTTGTTTTAAGTGCAAGTCGATAGACAACATCCCTAAAAAATTCATGGATTAAAATGTCTGACAAAAAATATCTAGTTTTAAAACATGTTTTGAGATACATTTCTTAATTTTGTCGTGCGTGATGATTGTGCAATGGAAAAATATTTATGTTTTTATAACAAGGAAATATAGTAAGTAGTCAATGCATTTTAACCAAATTTTTAGAACAATAGAGTTTTTTATTTTTACACATGAACATATCTTTCAAGTTATTGATTATAAAATATATTTAAAGCATCGCATAGTGCCAGATGAAAGTATTAATCATAAGCAATTTACTTGTCACTTCTTATTCTTGCAACTATTTGAATTTTATATGAAAGAAAATCCAACAATTTATTAGTGCTAGGTGGAAACACGCGAGTTGTAGGTTGTGCAAATCTGATTCCTGCTATTTATACTAGATGTATTTCTCAACTCTGTTTCTGTAAAGCTTTTATTGTTTCCATGTCGATCCTTTTCATTTGTCTGTCATGTGCTTGGCACAACATGACCAAATATATGTGCCTTAAAACCCAGCCATACCTAATTTCTAGGATTTAGAGAAGAATTTGAAATACATGATATATAATACAAAATTTTCAATCTAACAATCATCAGAATGCAAAATGGTACTAAATCGATCTTTTAGACCTTAATGGAGGACTCACTATATGTTCGCAATACGAAACTTTTTAAAGATAAGACTCATTTTGATTACTTTTGCGTAATGTAAAAATATTTCATTTTTCTAATAATACATCGCGTAAAGTTGAAATATAATCAGAATTAAAGCTGAGAGACTAAACTAAAGTTATCTAAAGTCTTGGACCTTTAAAATATAAATTTCGGACTAACTACTTACACCTTGCACCTTTTTAGCAACTCATTTAATTTAACATAGTTTAGTGAATTTATTAAAAAGCTGCAATAAAAAATTTTAGTACTTGTTTAAGTATAATCATGACTCTTAATTCAATGAATTGAATAATAAGCAGCAATCAGTATTATCAGTATATGTTAAAGTATCATAAACGTATAGTTGAGTACATTAATAAATAAGCTGAAATCAAGACTGTCAGTACGTATTGCATTATCATCATCTCTTATTTTAGTGAATTGAGTAATAAGCTGTGATCAAAATTATCAGAACTTAAAAAGGTATCATCATCATTTTTAATTCCGTGAATGGAAAATTAAGGAAAATCGTCACAGTACTCGTTAAAGTATCATCATAATTTTTAGTTTACTGAATCGATTAAAATGTAGTAACAAAAAAAACAGTACCTACTTGTTAAAGTATCGTCATTGGCTAAGATTTAAAATTTTTCTTTTACGTTTTAGTGTGTTGTAAAAATAACAAATATATCCTTAGTCGTTTGTCAAATATTGCAAGACAGTGAAAGACTATAAATGTATTCCAGCCGCTATGTGATTAAACGTAATGAAAAGGGTTCCACAGAATCTCGTGAGAACTTATTTTTATGAATTGGTCAATATGCTGTAATAAAATATGACTGTATTTACTAAAGTATTATTGTCAATTCCATGTGCTTACTAACTAACTTAGCGCTGTAAAACTATAAAAATCATAGAAGCCACTTGCCATATTATAACACTATGAAAAACCACAATGTAACACAACACCTTCAACCAATCTATTGATTAAAAATTAGGGGATTCATTCATACGTTAAATTCAAAATTGTCTTTTTTTTTAACTTGATCGTTTAACCCTCCTGGTGGTTGACTTGTCAACATATATCGTAATTAGAAAAACTGACCAGATCTTGATGCATGAAATAACTCGTCTAAAGTACTTAGATGGTTAATCAACAATAAATTATCTTTATTTCTCTCTTTTAATGTTGTAGTGTTGTAAAAGTTCCTAAAGTCCCGTAGCCGTTAGTCAAAGATTATGAGACAGCGAAAGATCACAAAAACAATTCCAGCAACCAGCTTGTTAAAAGTTAACATAATTACATACTTAACTAAAACGTTTCAGTAAATTCTTTGACATGTTCTTATAAAAATTGGCTGTGCTTATTTAAGTACCATTATAACTTCATCACTAATACATAATCTCTACCCCTTTAAGTGCTGTGAATGTATTAAAATTCCCCGAAGCCGATTGTATATTATAAAACAGTAAAGGATCATGTTACCATGAACGACATAACTTCTTGCAACCAGCTGGTTTAAATTAATAATAAAATTTCCAAAGAACTTCAGGAGAGAGAGAGAGAGAAGAAGAAGAAACGGACGTCTATATAGTTCCCAGAACTCATATAGAACTTCGAAAAAAGTGTTCTGGATAATTCTGTGCACACTTAGCACATTTTAGTAAATTAATTGGTACGATGGTATCAAAATGGTCTATCCTTGTTAAAGTATCATTACCAGTTCATCAAAATATACATGGTCATTACTTAAGTACTGTAATGTGTGAAAGTATCAACCCCCCCCCGAGTCGTTTTAAGAAGATATACTAAAATACCACAAGTATATTCAAGAAACCAGCTGGTTGACACTAAGGATAAGAAATTCAGAAATGACTTAGAATTTAGAAAGGAGGTCTAGAGATCGTGCAGAACTTACGAAGAAGAGTTTTGAATAATACTGGTGAAAACTCAATACATTATAGTGAATTGATTGCCACGTTCTTATCAATATTGCCTGTATACTTGTTAAATTATCATTATCCCTTCATCACCAATGCATGATCCATCTATAGTGTTGTAGAGTTGTGAAAGAATAAAAAATCCCTAAAGCCGTTTTTAGTAATAATACCATAATACTCTGAAAGACCACAAATCTATTCCAACAGGCAACTGGCTTAAAGTAAGGAAGGAGGGTTCCAGAGATCGTAGATTGTGTATTACTGGCAAAAATAAATTGACACAAGAGTAGCTCGAAGGGAATACGGAATTCTAAGCGGGGCATCGTTCCTCATGATACGGAAAGCCTGAGGCTGAATGTAAAGATACTAACCATTGAAGATCGATGAGAGACCAAACAGTGACTAGAAGAATTAGAAGAAAGTCAATGATGAGTAACAAATTAAAGGATACTGTTTAGAGAGCGTAAAAAAGGTGTTTGAAAAAGGTATTTAGGATCATTCACATCCTTAATCTGTTAGTTACATATTGTATAGTTGTTAGTAGAGAATGTCCTTAAAATAATATTTTTGAAGAATGGGAAATTTCTCCAAGTATCAAATAATGAGACTATTCTATTTAATACCTCCTTTTTTATGAAAGTGTTACGTATTCTTTAAAGAAATGAACAATGGAGGTTTTTTAAGTGTCATTCACATTATATGTAACCACTCTTTTGAAGAAATTATTTTTGTTCTGAGAATATTTTCTAAACATCAAAATATGGAGAATGTTCAAGAATTTTATATTTATAGTCTCATTTTTTAGAAAATTATTGTTTATTATAGTCTGAAATAAACTTGTCAACAATCAAAAACAAAATGAAATATTTTATGTACCTTTCACAATATATGTAACCACTATTTCATAGAAAATATCTTTGTTCTGAGGATATTTTCCAAACATTGAAATTTGTGGAATATTCTAAATTTTTCTATTTAATACCTCATTTTTCAGAAAAGCAAACAATATTGCAAATTTATTCTGACACTAATTTACCAGAAGAATTTATTACTTTATTTTTAATAATTTATTATGTTATTTCACAGAATATATATAACAATGTTTCCTTTTATCTAGTTAAGTATTCAATATTATACTAAAAATATTGAATTTGTTTTGAATTTTATTATTTTTTCGAAGCATAAATTTCAATCTTACCTATGATACATGTATTTAGGACACTAGTATCCTTTAGCTGATGGTGCTGTGATAAGCAATGGATTCATTATGGATATTGCCTGCAATTCTTTCCTTATAAACTATCTACAAATCAGATGCTAATTTGCATAAAATGCCTTGCTTTCCGTCATCAGTCTAATTCAATTTTTTTGAAACAGGAAAAACCAAATTAAATTACATGTTTACTACATTTCAATTTAACGTTTTAGCCTTAAGAATAATAACTACCATTTTTAAAATTATGAATTTTTATTTATGTATTTATTCATCAATTAAATTATATAGTGCAGATCATATTTTAATTTATTATGTTTGAAAAGAAAATTCTCACGATTGTTCTTTTCTTGGAGATTCTTCAAAGATTATTATAGAGGAATTTACACCTCTTATATCTTACAAGGTCTTACCCCCAAGTGATTTCGTCGAAATATCTCGTCCATCATGATATAATGGTTGTTAAATAAAAGATATATCGCCAAGACATTGTAGGGTTTCTATTATGACGATAGCAAGATCTGGGCCCGATTACGACGGTAGGTAGGTATTTAATCAATACCGCACAAGAACAACACGACGATCTATTGGTGATAGTCCTGGAGCAACCCCGGAAGGGAACGTCCACAGAGGTAAAGAAGACAACACTACGTACTTTTAACAACGGAAATATGACGAGGTTACGCCTGACATGACACCCCTAGAAATGATTAACTTGATTATGATGTTATATGTCGCCTTCAAGACATTGTAGGGTTTTAAGCATGACAATAGCAAGATCTGGCACCGATTACGACGGTAGGTAGGTATTTAATCAACATCGCACAAAAGCAACACGCACAGAGGTAACGTCCACAGAGGTAAAGAGGACAACACTACGTAGTTTTAACAACGGAAATATGACGAGGTTACGCCTGACAAGACACCCCTAGAAATGATTAACTTGATTATGATGTTATATGTCGCCTTCAAGACATTGTAGGGTTTTAAGCATGACAATAGCAAGATCTGGCACCGATTACGACGGTAGGTAGGTATTTAATCAACATCGCACAAAAGCAACACGCACAGAGGTAACGTCCACAGAGGTAAAGAGGACAACACTACGTAGTTTTAACAACGGAAATATGACGAGGTTACGCCTGACAAGACACCCCTAGAAATGATTAACTTTATTATGATGTGATATGTCGCCTTCAATACATTGTAGGGTTTTAAGCATGACAATAGCAAGATCTGGCACCGATTACGACGGTAGGTAGGTATTTAATCAACATCGCACAAAAGCAACACGCACAGAGGTAACGTCCACAGAGTTAAAGAGGACAATACTACGTAGTTTTAACAACGGAAATATGACGAGGTTACGCCTGACAAGACACCCCTATAAATGATGAACTTAATTATGATGTTATATGTCGCCTTCAAGACATTGTAGGGTTTTTTAAGCATGACAATAGCAAGATCTGGCACCTATTACGACGGTAGGTAGGTATTTAATCAACATCGCAAAAAAGCAACACGCACAGAGGTAACGTCCACAGAGGTAAAGAGGACAACACTACGTAGTTTTAACAACGGAAATATGACGAGGTTACGCCTGACAAGACACCCCTAGAAATGATTAACTTGATTATGATGTTATATGTCGCCTTCAAGACATTGTAGGGTTTTAAGCATGACAATAGCAAGATCTGGCACCGATTACGACGGTAAGTAGGTATTTAATCAACATCGCACAAAAGCAACACGCACAGAGGTAACGTCCACAGAGGTAAAGAGGACAACACTACGTAGTTTTAACAACAGAAATATGACGAGGTTACGCCTGACAAGACACCCCTAGAAATGATTAACTTTATTATGATGTGATATGTCGCCTTCAATACATTGTAGGGTTTTAAGCATGACAATAGCAAGATCTGGCACATATTACGACGGTAGGTAGGTATTTAATCAACATCGCACAAAAGCAACACGCACAGAGGTAACGTCCACAGAGGTAAAGAGGACAATACTACGTAGTTTTAACAACGGAAATATGACGAGGTTACGCCTGACAAGACACCCCTAGAAATGATTAACTTGATTATGATGTGATATGTCGCCTTCAATACATTGTAGGGTTTTAAGCATGACAATAGCAAGATCTGGCACCGATTACGACGGTAGGTAGGTATTTAATCAACATCGCACAAAAGCAACACGCACAGAGGTAACGTCCACAGAGTTAAAGAGGACAATACTACGTAGTTTTAACAACGGAAATATGACGAGGTTACGCCTGACAAGACACCCCTATAAATGATGAACTTAATTATGATGTTATATGTCGCCTTCAAGACATTGTAGGGTTTTTTAAGCATGACAATAGCACGATCTGGCACCGATTAAGACGGTAGGTAGGTATTTAATCAACATCACACAAAATCAACACGACGAGCTATTGGTAAGAGTCCTGGAGCAACCCCTGAAGGGATCGACCACAGGGGTAAAGAGGACAACACTACGAAATTTTGAACACCGTAAAGATGACGAGGTTACAACTGCGATGACATCCACTCTCCGAACATCCACACAACGCTAGCGTGATGACATTTGACGCATGACAGATTTAACGTGCACCAGCACCCTTTGTTCGTGACTGTCTTTTTGTTGAAATCGAACTCGCAGCCCTCTAGTTGCTAATCCATAACCCTCCAACGGACTACCGCGACCCCCCTATAATGACGATATTCCTCGTCAAGGTAAAGATTAGGGGGATTAAATCGATACACGTATATGTCTGAATAACAAAGCGCAGTTTTTATGCAATTCCTTTCATCATTTCCTAACTTAAACGTGTGTGTTTTACATCATAACGTGAGTGTTTTTATAAGATAGAATGTGTCTCCATAGTGATAAATTTACGAGAAATGTTTACCATCATACAGCCTATTTCTTTAATGACGGACTGACTTTTGATTCGGAGATGAGAAGTACATTCATAATTAAAGCTGAAATGAGAAGAACGGGAAAAGTATGCTTAAAGCGACTGGAATACGGGATGGATGAAAATTTAAGGATTCAGTCAGAAGCTTCTAAGATAGGAATGCAGTGACTTTGAATTTATAAGAGGGTAGAACCCGACTAAGAACTTAGTAACGAGTCAAGAGTAAATTGAATAACGCTTTTACGGACTTTATTAGATATATACGCTGTACATAATATCTACGTTGGAACTGTGTGTTAGTGGTAAAAAAAATTACAGGTACCATAGCAAAGAAATGATGAGAACGGTAAAAGGTGAATGATGTCATTTCCGTTACAGAGTTTGTAACTTCAGTAACAAGCGTGTAATTTCCTTAATAGGTTTAGTACCATGAATCTGTTGATTTGGTAGTGATAAAACGTTTTCCCCCCATTACTGGAAATAAATCTACATTTAAATTCGATTAAACTAATTTTAGTTTTCAGAAATTATAAATTCTTAATAGTATTTCAAATATGGTAATAAAATGAAAATAAATTTAAGAAACTGCAATGGATAAAATTGAAAAAGTTTAGTGATTATGAGTTTTATTAAATACAATTTTGAGAAAAAAGTTAATTAAAATCCGTTACAGAGTTTCCGCAAACATGAAATAACATATTTATCGTGTGGAAACAGGGAAATAGGGGTTCATTTAATAAATTTAACAGTTATTAAATGAGCTTTAAGGAAATATTTTTGACAGTTAATATCCTGTAAAGTATTCAGCCGTGTGACTTTCCAAATATTTTTCAAAGTACATTTTATTTCCAAGTCTTGAATACATTTTATTTCAAAAAATTATGTTTTCTGATTTAATGGATTTCTTTTTGTAACATATTTTGATTTATAATTTAGATGCATAAAAAATTTAAAATATGTTTTCGTTAAAGTAATTTATAGGAAGACCATCTTTGTGTGTTTGCACCCATGGTGATTGTGATTGAAAAGAAATGGCTCTGTATTCATCAATACATATCTTTTTTCTTTTAATTTGGCACGATGTTTGTCTAACATTGATATTTGAAATGAACTAATAAGTTTCTTCTGAGTTTTAGATGTTTGCTGCCTAAAATGTTCTTACAGTGGTGTGGTGTGAAAGTTTGGAGAGTAGGATGCCTGCTTAGGTGACGTCATCTGATCGTGGTAAGTAGTTACGTTTTGGTGTCCTCGAATCTTTCCTTTATTAAAACCACCTCATTGTGTTTGCAACCATAATATAATCTTGATAGTAGTTGAATTGAAAACGGCTCTCTATCGATCACTACGTATCTAGCTATATTTATGAAACTATGCATGATGTGTTTGATTTCTTGAGGTTTGGAAAAAACTTACAAAAGTTTCTATCTAGTATTAGATGTCCGTGGCCTGAAATATTCAAACCTTGGCATCGTGTGGAAGTTTGGAGAGTAGGGTGCCAGCTCATTCGTCGTTTTACCATGCTTCGAAATTACGTCTCATTTACCACTTTCGAAATTGATCCGGGACCAACGCCAATAGCCAATGGTGTTGCTCCATTGCGAAGTAAAATTCATGAACGCCAGATATATGATTTAATACCATTCGCGATATCATAAACATATGTGTCTATTCAGATCCAAATACGTTGACAACAAGTTTGTTTGAGCCGCGGTAGATCAGTCAGTAGAGCGTCGGACTCGCATCAGAAGGGTTGTGGGTTCTGTCCTCGGCGGAGCCTGCAATTCTGATGAATGCGAGATCGGCGCTTCGACCTGGCTAAAGACCGTCGTGTTCACTAATAGTGACTGGGGTACGTTAAATAGGTCGTGGTCACAAAGTCACCCATGTTCCCATACCAAATCAATACCTCTGGGGGTACCTGATCTAGGGGTTATCGGCCTCTGATTGGGATCTAAATTACGATATGTGTGAGTGAATGGATGTATGAAAGGGGCCTTCCTGTAAAACGGATGTGCCATGTATCTAGAGCAAAGTCGGACTTCCTCCCAATGGGGCTCAATAACATTGAAGGCGCAACCCCTTCGCATCTTGCCGTCTTCGACGGGCCTGGCACTCCTCTGGTCTGCCAGTGTAGGCAAGAGAAACAACAACAACAACAAGTTTGATTAATTTCAAGATTCTGCATTGATGAAATTAGTTTGAAATAAATACCCTTTGTCAGTTTTATACGGTCACGTACAATTTAAAAAAAATTCAATTAATTGTGCAGCGTTAAATGCAAAATTAAAAAACGTCAATTACTTTTCTAAGTATAAAAAAATTAATGGAATATGAAAAAATATGCTATTTTTTTGTTTGCATAATATATATTTTTTGGTGTAAATGATATTAAATAAATAAAATGAAAATTTGCAGCATTCGTGCTGGATTTTCTGAGTGAAAAGATCAGCTATACTTGATACATACATTTAATTTCCAGAGAAACGTGTACAGACGATATTATGCAAAATACATTTTTCCACCTATGAAAGTCTATGGTTGAGTGTGGTAGAGTGCATATATAAAATAATAGACATCCGTGACAGCATCTATGGCTGTTTGCGCGATTTAAGCGATTTTCAACGCGGTTTATTGGTTGGATGGGCCATAGGATTTGGGAGGTAAATATGTTTGGATTTTCACGTATTACCTATTCAAGGGTGAACCAGGACGTCAAGAATTCTGACCGAACTTCTAAGTTACAACAACAGAATGGTCGTAAAAGTACCTTGGGTGAACGAGAACATTGTCTGCGAGTAAGAATCATTTCAAGTGTTCGACCCGCAGAACAGCCTCAAATAACATTGTAATTTAATGCTAGGTTCTCTACTAATATCAGCGACAGAACACTACTACATTCACTGAAAGATAAAAGATGCTGCCCTACTCAAATAATTTTGATGAATAATGCACACAGTTATGCGCCTCGCCCGGGCTCGGAAACACCGCATCCAGACACTAGCTTATTTGATACGAGTAGCCTGTCTAGAGAGTCACTATTACAACTGTTCCAGGCTAATGGGAGAAACTGCGTGTGGAGAAAACTCCATGAAGTTATGGATGCCGCATGCCAATTAAGGGGAATAAATAAGCTGGCGTTGATCTCTGACTGATGAACGCTATGTATGCACACTTTGTGACAAGTTACACCTCTTATTTTCCTTTATTCATTTTGAGGTGTTTGGCATTTTCCAATAACACAATACGGCGCCTTACAAATTTAGACACTCCAAATGATGGTTCGATGAACACTCGTCTGAGTTTGGGGTCTTCCACTTAAATCAACAGATCTCAACGTTATGGAACACATCTGTCAGGCTATGCGACGCGCTGTGGAACACATTAATTCGAATATAACAGAATGTGGGCTGCTTTGTAGGAAGTATGGTGTTAAATGTCTACTTCCGCAAGCTTAGTGTCTATGTCCCTCCTCGCATATGTCCCTTTGGGATTAATCCCAATTCCTCGCCAATATCCCTTTTTGTGTCTCCAGTGAAACGTAACATTAACTATATACCACTCCCTTCATATTTTTGCAGTTCAACCCTCCAGTGGGAGGCCTTACTAGTATTAAACTGGCGAATCAGTTTTTCTGGCACTTTTGTGTACTTGTTTATCGCTAGTAATTATTTATAACTAAATCCTAGACGAGTTTTAATAAGCTTTTCTTTACTCATTATTCATTATTCATGACGTTAGCTGCTTTATCGTAAAATTATAAAATTATATTAGTGTCTGTTGAAAAGTTTAAAAAAGTGTGTTTAAATTTACCTTAGCTTTTTGTTACTGCTTTATGTGTAAGCACAATAATACTCTAAATTTTGCTTTTTGCAGAAAATTTTTTTAAATTTAACATTTTTTTTTTATCTCGTGAAATTTTAAATATAATCCATCAAATGAATCTTAATTAGTTTGCATATTTCAGGCTAGTTTTGCATTAAATGTAGCGTTAAATTAAACGCCATCCCTTATAATAATTTTTAGTATATGTGAGAAAATATTGAACAGCTTTTATTATAAAATTACAACCATGACTCATTTAAATGTTTAACTGAACTTTACTAACTGTGTTCTTCATGTTTTTAGTCTACCACGTAAAAAAATGACATTGTGAAATTGAAAGTCAATTTTTCAATTCTGGTTGGAAGAACACTTCTCTAAATATGAAGGCTATTAAAATATGATAAATAGTACAAACATCGCCTATTTCGTTAATACTGACACTTCAGAATTCAAGAGGTGGTAGATGTTTTAGCATTGGAGAAAATCTTAATATCTGAGGGTTCATTTCTCCTTTGCCGATTGGCACTGTAAAATTAATAATTTAACCTTCAGGTGGTTTCGATGATATATATATATATATATATATATATATATATATATATATATATATATATATATATATATATATATATATATATATATATATATATATATATACATATATATATATATATATATATATATATATATATATATATATATATACACATATATATATATATATATATATATATATATATATATATATATATATATATATATATATATATATATATATATATATATATATATATATATATATATATATATATATCGCTCAAGGTCTGACAATTTTGCTAATGACGAGATACCTTAAGATGAAAATATTGCTTAATTCGTATGAGATCAAAATCTGGTCAATTTTGCTAATGACGAGATACCTTAAGATGAAAATATTGCTTAATTCGTAGGAGATCAAAATCTGGTCAGTTTTGCAGATGACGTGGTACCTAGTCAATACAATAACCAGAAGGTTAAAAACAAAAAGCCATTGAATCCTCGTGGTTCCGTTTGTTTATTTGGTTTGGTGTTTTATGGCGAAAAGGTTATATTTGGCAAAACTGTGTCAAACAGAATACATTCAGTGTCAAGTAATTGGACATACGCACAGACTCTATTGAAGACAAAAAAGATTGGTTAGTGCAGCGGGTGAACCCAATAAGACAAGGTGTTTCAGTATATTCACTTATAACTGTTTCAATTCAAAGACAGATTCGGATTACTTACTCGTCATCCGACCGTAATTCAAAAATACTTGGAGCTGTTATCGGCTCTTTCCCTTGGGTTTGATCTCGGGTCATCGTCAATAGCCCGTTGTGTTGATCCAGTGAGACCTAATTTAAATACCTGTCTATCTACCTAATCATTTAGAAGAAATTCTTTCATTTGTAATCAACAGCTGGTATAAAGGGTTTCATGGTTAAAAAAACTGTTACATGAATTAACTATCATGCTTGAAATGGAATCAAGATCGGTTAAACAATTCCCTAATCCTCAAAATTTCCACTGAAACTAAGTTGGATGCAGTGCAAGTTCGATTCCTGTCAAATTTTATTATTTCCTTCTTGTATTTCTCTTCTATGTCAGTAAAATTTTCAATGCATGCGTTTTACCATTACCATCAACTGAGCCGACCAACCGGTCTGATGGTTAAGGTGTTAACCTCCAGAAAGGAAAATTCCCGGTTCGATATAGGTCAGTGCATGGATGTTTCTAAGCGTATGATGTAAAGGCGGCTGGTGGCACCTTTAACCTGTCGTGGCCAAAAGTCTACACGTAAGGTTGGTGTGAAAGTTTGGAGAGTGGGGTATCAGCTCAGGTGTTGCTTCGTCATCTGACCGTGGTTCACAATTACGAGTTGTTTTACTAAGATCATTCCTTTAAGGGACTGATTCCGGACCGTCGTCAATAGCTCGTTGTGTTGCTCTAGTACGACGCTAATTAAAAATTACCAAAATTACCAAATTTCCAGATAGGAAGGTTCTTGATTCGAATACGCGTCAGTGATGTTTCTAAGCGTATGGTGTAAAGGCGGCTGGTGGCACCTTAAATCTGTCGTGGCCGAAAGTCCTTACGTTGGGCGTTGGGTTGGCGTGGAAGTTTGGAGAGTGGGGTGCCAGCTCAGGTGTTGCTTCGTCATCTGACCGTGGTTCAAAATTACGAGGTGTTGTCCTCGGATCTTTCCCTTAAGAGACTGATCCCGGACCGTCGTCAATAGCCCGTTGTGTTGCTCTAGTACGACGTTAACTAAAAATTACCATTACCATTACCTTACGTTGGGTATTTGTGGAAGTTCGGAGGTAATGGTAATGGTAATTTTAGTTAACGTCGTACTAGAGCTACACAACGGGCTATTGACGACGGTCCGGGATCAGTCACTTGAGTGAAAGATCCGAGGACAACACCTCGTAATTTTAAACCACGGTCAGATGACGAAGCATCACCTGAGCTGGCACCCCACTCTCCAAACTCCCACGCCAACCCAACGTGAGTGGAAGTTCGGAGAGTGGAGTGCCAGATTAGGTGTTGCCTCGTCATCTGACCGTGGTCCGAAGACCACGTTTAATTTTATTATACTTAACAGCTTGGCTAAATATAATACTTGCGCCATATGACCAAGTTCGAATCCAACTAAAAACCACCGTTAGAAGAACTGGTACCCACTAAACCTGTCGTGGTCTCAAATGCACTCACGTGGCCGTAGTGTGGAAGTTTTTAGAGAGGGGTTCCAGCTTAGGTGTGACCTCGTCATCTGAACGTGTCTCAAAATAACGAGATACTGTCGTGTTTTTACCATCGGTATCGACTCCAGACTGACCTTTGTTCAAAATTACGTTTTGTTGTCCTTGTATTTTTCCCTTAGGTGATTGATCCCGGACTGTCGTCCATTGTGTTGCTTAAGTACGACTTTACTTAAAAATTACCAAATTACCAATTACTTGACGGTGGGTGTTTGTCTTGTGTTTGGCGTTTACGTCTTGTGTCGTTAAACATGGTTCTTACTCCATGCAATCACCCCTATAAATCTCATATGCTTCATTTTTGAAAAACTAAATTTTATTCAAAATTATATCATCTATTGAAGTACATATATTGATATTGAAACTAAATTTATTTTTGAAATATTTTGTAGTTAAAATGTGTTGTGGCTAATGATGCACTAGTATACGGAAATAATTAAACTTCACGCTGAGGCGCTTAGATTTGTTCCATCATTTCACAGAACGGTTTTTCTCCTGATTCTCCAGTCCCCCATAACTAATTACCTAACTTGAGCGACTGGAGTGGCCTTTACGACTTACGCTTTCCTTTCATAGTGTCGTTTGGCATGATAAGACATATCACCTAACAACTTTCTGCTTTCCCCAAAGCGTTCACATCTCACGGTCGATAGGGTAGGGGGCCAAAGAACAAAATAAAGGATCCTCTAGAAGATCAGTCGCTAACAGCTCGTAAATGGTGATCGATGCCAGCAGTCTCTTAGAAGGGGTATAACATCCACCGCTACCATGTCGCTGGTGAAAGCGATATTTTAGTTGTAACAAAAGTCTACCTTCCGAATCGTAAATTTACGGAATAAATCACTATAAATTAATAACAGCTCCTAGAATAGTTCAATATCTTCTTTTCCTCATACTGAGAGGGCAGAGACAGTCCAGTTCGAAGAGCAAAAATGTATGGGAATCGGAGGGTTGCGAGTTCGAAACCAACCAAATTCCGTCTTGTACAACGGGGGTTGGTGCACGTTAAATCTGTCGTGGACTCAAGTTTTTACATTGGTACGGTGTGGAAGCTTGGAGAGTCGTGTACTAGTTCAAGTAGAGCCCGTTTCAAAATTACGTAGTGTTGTCCTCGTTGTCGCCTTCGGGGAATGATCCCGGAAAAATCGCCAATCCCGCTGTGTTGCTCCAGCGAGACGTTAATTAAAATGCTTATCAAGATATCTCATATTTAGAGAGAAATTGTTACGGTGAGAGTTATTTAATTCTTTGTATTTCAACATTCCGATTAGCACGGTTTTATACCTTTCTAACAAAAGGAATAGTTATAAAGTCTCCTGAACATGACGCCTTAAACACTTCATCCCGCTCTCTCCTTTAGTCTCTCATCAAGATCAAGTCAGATTTGCTAACTACGTGACATATTCGAGACAACTGACACGAGGTTTGACTTTAAACGATGTAGTTTAAAGGATGCAATAGTTTGTTCAAGTTTGTTTCAATAGTCTGATCTAGTCTGTTCCCAAGTAACTGGGGTGCCAGAAGTCTATTTTATCAACGAACATGATGCAAGTTGTTTTGCCAGAGGAGAGTTAATGGAATTGAAGTCAAAACCGCAGGGGTCTAAACGAGACACTGCACCTCGACGCTAGGGTTGATGTGAAAGGTGTTAAACTGTTGATGCCGAATAACATAATGTCTTCTCTGGGAATCTTGATCAGTACTCCCGAAAATCTCAATATTAATTCATTTAAAGTATAAAACAAATACAAAATGGTAGAAAAGTAACTGTCTCAAGATGGTTCATGGCTATCCATGGAAAGAGGCAGTTACAACTTTCTGTCTGGAACATGACATGACTGCTTAGCATCAGTCATTTGGTAGATTGGGTATCCACAACGAGTCTTGTTACAACTTTTGTAATTCTTGAAACCTGCCTACAGGTTGTTCTCTCAACGAAGTATCTTGTCAATTACCAGATCTTGTTGGAACTATGTCTCCTTAGAAGAACTAGAAGATTTAATGGACATCAACCACTTTCTTCGATGTAGAGCCCTTCCTGGACTTTCTGATGCGTATTGGGGGAAAGAGAACCTTACAAGCAATGACCTCGGTCTTTTTTTCATTATTTCTTTGTGTTATAGTAAATTGTTTCTTTATTTGTTATAATAAAGTTTTTTATGTATATTTCTACTGTAATTGTTTCTTGTTTGTTTTTGTGTATTACACTTAGTATTTATCTTGTATTATTATCGTGCCCTATCCAATGAAAATATTAATTATTAATTAAGAATTATAAACTTATATTGAAGATATATAATAGAAGATTCCATCAGGTTGCAATTTACATTCAGCGAAGGACGAAGGATTCGGCGATCTCCGCAATTCTGCCCCTCGCTTAAATTCAATTTCAGGAACATTTCCAACGATCCCTTGAGCCCTCGAGGCTGATAAGACCGGACATCGCTTTTTTCTTCTGCTCTATAGACATAAAACAAAATTACACCTCCTCAAAGCAAACATATCCAGGCGACATCAAACTTTAACTTCTTCCCATTCAACTTCTCGCTGTGCTCCAGTGTTTGCACGGGACCTGACGTAGGACCGTGGCTTTAAACACACTTCCGGTTCACTTAACGACACTCTCCGGGGACGGTGGAAAATTCACGATCCTGGACTGCATCGATCGGAGACGTTTTTCCTTCGGATCTTTCCTCCACCCGAGTTTAGTCTCTCCAAGATATACGATCCCCCTCTCGGAGAACAGACCTTTACTCCCATTACAAAGTAAATGATCTAAAGCCTTGTAGATGCGAGGAAGAGTTGAACTTCTTCGGCTTTGCCTCTTACTTTTTTCGTGTGTGGAAAAGAAGGACCGTTAACCTTTCAGGTTCGATTTAGCCAGTAAAACCGTTGTAATGGCCACGGGAGCTGAGTTTTTACTGGTGTTGAAGGCCTTTTGGTCAGCAGGCTTTCTGGAAAAGATATTGCGGTCCAAATAGAAAGATTGTTTTAAAAGGAATATGGCCTGTCCAAGCATTTCTTGCAGAGTACAGTATGTAATAGATGAACTTCTCATGGACAATACAATTATGCCAAATTCTATTACTTCCCTTATTGTATTTTGTTATTGAATACATCTAAAGATGGAAAACGCGTAAGTATTTTGTTGGATTACACAGTAAACACATATAGGTTTTGAAGTGATTTAAGAAAGATTTTATAGATGAGAGGAAGAGAGGAACTTAAGCGACTTTGCCTCAAACTTTCTTTTTGTGTGTGGGGTAAAAAGGTACTTTAACTTTTCGGGTGTGATTTTAGCGAGTGAAAACGTTGTTATGGCTATGAGAGCTCAGTTTATTCGTATCGAAGGCTTTTTGGTTTGTAAGCTTCCTGTAAAAGATATTGCGATCCAAATAGAAAGATTGCTTTGAAAGGAATATGGCTTGTCCAAGCATTTCTTGCAGAGTACAGTATGTAATAGATGAACTTCTCTTGTGTGTGTGGGTGTGTTTGTGTGTGGGTGTGTGTGTGGACAGTACAATTATTCAAAATTCTATTACTTCACTTATTGCAATTTTTTATTAAATACAACTAAAGGAGGATAGCGCGTAAATTTTTTGTTGGAAATCAATGAACACACATAGATTTTGAAGTGATTTATGAAACATAGATGCGAGGAAGAGAGGAACTTCAGCGACTTTCCCTCTAACTTTCTTTTCGTGTGTGAGGCAAAAAGGGCCTTTAACCTTTCAGATTGGATTTTAGCGAGTGCAAACGTTGTTATAGCTATGAGAGCTGAGTTTATTCGTATCGAAGGCCTTTTAGTTTGAAAACTTCCTGGAAAATATATTGCGATCCAAACAGAAAGATTGTTTAAAATAGAATATGCCTCTCCAAGCATATATTGGAGAGTATAGTTCGTAATAGATGAGCTTCTCTTGGATAGTCATATAGTTTCAAACACGATTAGTTCTCATGATATTTCGCTGTGTTATTAATCCACCATATATTTTTGATGACATATCTTGTTTATCTAGATTCTAACCAGATTTACTAAGGACGAGATACCTCGTCATACAGATATTACCATTTTTTATGACGAGTTCATGATTTGACTAATTTTTTCTTCTTAAGAAAGTGAATGTATTTTCTTCTAATGAAGAGATTTTTCGTCTGACAAGATACAAGTGACAAAACAAGGTGGGATAAATACATCTATCAACTGTAAGCGGTCAACATTTCATTTTCTTACACTGAACCCTCTAAGTAAAAATCTATGGCCTTGTAGATGCGAGGAAGAGTTATTTCTGCGAATTAACTTTCACTATTTTCTTGTCGGGGGGAAAGGGTCATTAACCTTTGATGTCCAATTTAATGAGTGAAAAGGTTTGTTTCAAAAGCAATAGGTCTGTCATTACGAGTACCTATTAAAATAATCTTCACATTGATTGTAACAGTTCCAAATACATTAATTATTTTACCACCTCCGAATGATAGAAAATACTTGAGACTTCAGCATATATTAAAGAAACTCTAGAAGATGCAGTATGGTTCATGTAAAAGAACTGAAGAGCGAAAACTCGCATTTCCATCCATACATTTCCCAAGGAGTACGTGTTTTGGTAGACTTTCTTTCGGATTATGATATTCTTCCAAATTCGTTAATTAATTATATATACTATAACGAAAATACAAGTACATAAAGAGATCTAAGGACAGAGGAGTATATAATACATCAGCTATATAGTTTATACACAAGCTATTTTTATTGTTCTTGGAATGGTGGAGGTCTTATATCCATATTAATACATTTCAGTTTCAAAAGAAGGTATCAATTACTAAAGGTTTTATTAGATGCAATACAGATCGCATAAAAGTACGTATAATGGAAATTCCTCCGTTCATATATATATATATATATATATATATATATATATATATATATATATATATATATATATATATATATATATATATATATATATATATATATATAATAACAACATAAAATATACAAAATAACATAACACACACAAAATAACAAAAAATAACCAAACAGCTGGGGTGCATTAACCAGAAACCAAAACTCGAAACTACCCATGCAAGCGCGCTGAAGCTGCAGACATAGCATGGTAAGCAATATAATTTCAAGAACACAAGAATTTCTAAAAAAATTTAACACAAGTCTTAAAAAATAATAAAAAATGAAGAAATTTTTGTTGGTGTTTGGGGGAGTGTATGAGCAATTTTTTCAGCCTAATGCTGCTCATATGTAGAAAACACCATTTTATGTTGTTTGGGTCAGGCTCCTCCCTGATGATGCCCTGATCCACCAACATTTCTTCATTTTTTATTATTTTTTAAGACTTGTGTTACATTTTTTTAGAAATTATTGTGTTCTTGAAATTATATATATATATATATATATATATATATATATATATATATATATATATATATATATATATATATATATATATATATATATATATATATATATATTTGTGAGTGTAAGGAATGTGGTTGATTTCTTGATGAATTTGTAAGCGGATAAGGTGTAACCTTTAAGCGGTTTTTAGCAGGCGAAGAACTACCAAGTATTGAATAAACAGCGATCATGAAACTGATACGTTTATACGACAGGGTATTCAAAATGAATCATCCGATTTCAAAATCCCATATTTTCAAAAATAACCGACACAGAATGATAAGGAATACATGAATACAAAGGGAAAATATGGAAGTTTTATATTGTGAAGAATAAATGGCGGACAAAACAGTCTGGCAGTACCTATTTGTATATGTTGCAAATCTGGCTTTTACCTCAGAGATAAAGAAAGATGTCTCCAACTTCGTTTTCCAATAAGATAGGGCACCACTCCTCTGAGCTCCAGAGGCTCGTCGTTTCCTTAACACGGAGCTACCTTGCAGTTGGATCGTTCGCAGTGGACCAGAGGACTTGATGTTACCCAGCTGGACACCTAGGTCACCTGAGAGGACCCCATGCGATTTCTTCCTTTCTGGGTTTGTAAAACATAAAGTGTATGTACCACCATTATCCACAAATTTAAGTGAACTTAAACAATGGATTTCTGCATTGTACAATAAATTACCACTGACATTTAACAACGTGTTTGGCAGGATTTACATACCGTCTTGACATTAGACGTGTAACTAAAGGACGTTATATCTAACACATTTGTAAAAAAATCGTATTATTCATTTTGAATAACCCCGTATATGAAATATATTTGCAACACATAGTAAAGTAGGACATAGTAAGTAAGAGAAGACGAGGCAAAGAATGAATTTTCGCAAGTTAAACTTTATATAGACAGAGGTTTAAGTCAAAGTTTCACACCATGTGGTGTCATATCTCGCCAAGTGCGATGAAACGAAGTTACGCCTGTTTCGTTAATGTTTGAGGAGTGAGAATGAATTTTATAGTGAATAATATCAAAATGTAATTTTAAAATACTTTAAATTTTTTCATAAACATAAAACATTATGATACTTAAATTACATCAATATTAGACAGCTAATACTTTTCCAATATTTAACAATATTTACAATTTTTCAATATGTAATACTATAGTACAACGTTCAAGAATATAGTTGAATATTTCCGTATTTTTTAATATGACAACTAAAATATCAAACATTTATTATTAAACCTTCAATACTAATCAATCAAATTAATTAATTCATGATTTAACTTTAAATTACCCCAGGAGAATAATACTTCCTTAATTTTAATACATGCACTGCTTCTGATTTTTCTTTAGTGTGTAAATTTGATTTATTAATTTCTTGATTTACTTCTGACATTTTTTGAATAATCTTACATGAAAGGTGGTGAAAAATTCCTAGTGTTGGGATATTTGAATTCTTCTAGCATAACTAAATCATTTGGATCAGAAGTAATGTTGAAAAATCTGTCATCATAATGAACTTTATTTCCGTTCGAATAATTCATGTATCTTATCTGACTATAATATATTTATTCCGTTTGAGAATTTGATATTATGAAATAGGTTTAGACACCGAAACATTTTAAACTGAATCGTTTTAATAAAATGTAGTTGAAATAGATGATCAGAATACTGTTACAAGAAACACGACTAAGATATTTTTAATACATATTAATGGAAATGAAAGAACTAAAAGAGGTAAATGAAATGTTGTTTTATATTTTTGAGATTAATTTCATTACCTTTGTAAGTAAAAAATGTTCCAATATTCACATAAAATTTTTTGAAACCTTTGCCTGAATGGTATGGAGGAGTCAGTTTTTCTTGTAAAATCAGATGCATATGTCGTCTAATGAAAACTTTAACCCAGGATTCGTGTGAAACAAAGCTTATGGAGACCCTGACAAAATTCAAAACATTACAAAGTTTTCGTGTTTATCGGTTCAGAAAATCTTTTTTAAATTTTAGTTTTGCAAATGATGAGATACATTTTCAAGGCACGCGTGATCGCTTTGTAATTCTAATCATTTGGATATCGTAAACTGCTTTGCATTTCTGCAAGTTTTGTTTAATTTTCAATATTCCTTCATTGTGTTGCAATTTCCACATACAGTAGTGAATTACTTATAAATGTTTTAAATAAGGTCTCAAACGTAAGTAAGGATATTTCCTACCAATATATGTAAGAAAATTAAGAAACGTATGTGAAAACACTATGAACGGGCCTCCTAGTTCTATTAACAACAGAAGCATATGTTATGTAATGAAAAATATAACAGACACAGAACAGGTAAAAAATATATAGATATACAAAATTTCCCGCATAGGCTAGAAAAAGTCACAACCTCAACATAAAGAAAACATTTTATCCCAGGATTATATAACGAAACAGATAATATTGAAAACTTTTACAAAGGTGAAAAACTTCATCACAAATGTTATGAACGGGTTTGGTTGTTCTCCTAAATCCAGACTCATATGTTATCTAATGCAGGCCTCGAAATAGGTTTTTTAATACAGGTGCACAAGGTGCACCTAAGTTTTTAAATTAGGTGCACAGGTTATATTTTAGGTGCACATTAAAAAAACATAATATAAGAGCATTGATAGAATGTAAACTACTTTATTAGTTGGGTATGTTTAGATAGGTTAGTAGTAGATAGTAAATAAAAATATTTAAGCATCTCTAAATTCTCCAGAGCACGGCTGTCGTGACAGTCGCTTCAACAGAGTCATCTGGAAAATGTTTTGATCATCGGAAAGTTCTGGTGGCAGTGACACAAGTAAATCTTCCTCCTGTATAAACCAGTTACGACCCAGCGTTTTTGTTTTCGCATAGTGTGTATTTAAGAATTTAACTTACGTTCCTTTAGAGCGAGAGAGGTCGATACTAATATTTTGTTCAAGCACAAAATAAAACGTTCTCTCGCCTTTTTTAACGTTAGGTGCACGGCATGCATCTAGCGGAAAAAAATTAGGTGCACAGTTTTATTTTCATGTGCACAGTGCACCTGCGCACCCGGGTATTTCGAGCCCTGATCTAATGTTAAACTTTTATCCCAGGATACGCTAGAAACAAATATCTCTGAATATTCTTACAAAGATGAATAAACTTTTGCGCAAACACTATGAACGTGTCTAATTCTCGTAAAAACAAATGCAAATGTTATCTAATGAAAAACTTTTAAACCATGATTCGCGTGAAACAGCTTATTAAAAATTCTTCCAAAGATGAAAACATACAGAGGACAGTTACAAAACAGCTCGATATCCGAAAACGTCCCCACCAAGGCAGGAGCCGTCACAATATATTCAACTTGGATCTCCCGATGGTTTGGATCAGAGAGGAACCCTGGTAACGAGAATGAAAATAACAAAAAAAGTTCACCCACAACACTCAAACTGCTCTAACATTTCAACTGCAGAATACGAATACACATCCTAAACTTTTGGCACAGTTCTTAGGTCGATGATGTGGACTCTTTCTATACTTTTTTTTTACTCCGTCGGTTTTCTTTCCCCTTCCCAGTCGAGACTTTTCTGTAAGCCCCGTTAGGATGCCTTCTATTGATCCCCTTTCTCAAAAGAATCCAGAACAGGACTGCCTTGAGGTTGGCTGTGCGTTTAAAAACACGGATACGACGAAAAATAAAATAATCTTGAGGAGTTTATTGGAGTTATTTTGAGTTCTCCAAGTCGGGACCAGTGCTGGGGTGAGGGAGCAGACTAGAGGAAACGATATTTCATTCGATTTTTTTTTTATTCTTCCTTCTTCTCACCCGCTTATTCGTCGAAGAAAGGAATGTCTACTGACGGCGACCAGAGATGTGACTGAGATACTGAAAATCTAGGTGAATGATTGAGGATTTTGAATACAGTTGTTATGCCTTTGGAGCGCATTTGAACAGATCCACTTAAAGTGAGTAGTACTCGAGAAAGGGAAAAAATATCAAAACATCGCATAAATATATAATATTAAAGGTCCAGGACTATTGTGGTAACTCAAACTCAAATAAACCAAGCAACAACCTAAAAGAAGAATTATATTTTAAGAAATTTATTTGTGGCAAAATTTTTACTTGTATAGTCAAAGGTTTCACAAAATCCATTACAGTTCTCGGAGATATACCTGGAAACTAAAAAAGACGATTCAATTTTATCATGTTGGATGGTGAAAATACACTTGCTAAAGCAATGTTCCTTCGAAAACTTTTTTAGAATCTCCTTTAAATAGACAGATCCACTTAAAGTGAGTAGTACTTGCTAAAGGGTAAAAGTATCAAAACATCGCATAGATATATAATATTAAAGGTCCAGGACTATTGTGGTAACTCAAACTCAAATAAACCAAGCAACAACCTCCAAGAAAGAATTTTATTTTAAGAAATTTATTTGTGGCAAAATTTTTACTTGTATAGTCAAAGGTTTGACAAAATCCATTACAGTTCTCGGAGATATACCTGGAAACTAAAAAAGACGATTCAATTTTATCATGTTGGATGGTGAAAATACACTTGCTAAAGCAATGTTCCTTCGAAAACTTTTTTATAATCTCCTTTAAATAGACAGATCCACTTAAAGTGAGTAGTACTTGCTAAAGGGTAAAAGCATCAAAACATCGCATAAATATATAATATTAAAGGTCCAGGACTATTGTGGTAACTCAAACTCAAATAAACCAAGCAACAACCTCCAAGAAAGAATTTTATTTTAAGAAATTTATTTGTGGCAAAATTTTTACTTGTATATTCAAAGGTTTGACAAAACCCATTACAGTTTCCGGCGATATACCTGGAAACGTCAAAATCCTTACAAGAAACTAAAAAAGACGATTCAATTTTATCATGTTGGATGTTGAAAAAACACTCGCTAAAGCAATGTTCCTTCGAAAACGTTTTTAGAATCTCCTTTATATAGACAATTTCTCCATTAAGATAATCTCATTTGTAAGTTCACTTATAGAGTTGTATTGGCAGTTGGGTCCTTCACTAGTACGTTGAATTTCCTGACTTATAATTTACTTCAGAAGTTGATTTTAGAGGTTTTACTATTTTAGCTTGTTTAGATTTATAACTGTGAATTTTCTCAACAGCAATGATATGTTGCTCTAATAAAATATCTTACTGCTCAAGCTAATTACCCCGGGAACAAAGCTTAAAGCGGGTTCCAAACACCTGAGAACATCTATGTAGAGTCCAGAATTCAAACACAGCGTTAAAAAAAATTAAAGGTCACATTTTCAAATTCTTCAGATCACCAAATATTAAAATTTCAAAAAATTCCAAAATTTCAATGTGGTTTATCCATTATTCAAAGGGTTATGTTACTTTAAACTTTCAAGCATTTATTCCAACAATCAAGTACACACAAACCTCATGGTAGTTGTTTCAACAAGATATATCGTCATAAGCAAAACTCATAAATGTCATAAACATATCTTGATGGGCGAGATACCTCGTCATTAAAAAATGTCTGACTTAATCTGACGAAATACCTCATTAGAAAAATTCGTCAGATCTTGATGGAAGAGTCATCGCCTGGAAGCCACTTGGAGTGTATATTTTGAACCATATATTTTAAGGGCAATATATTTTGTTCAGCTTATCACTATTATTATAGGCACCCTTTATTAATTTGTTACTTTTCACTCATCTTTTGTTATTATGAATTTTAGTTATAGGAATTTTAGTGTCAGATAGTTTCGTTTGACCATATTAAGACTATAGTACGATTGTAGAGTAATAGTAAGATTTAGTTCGACCAAATATAAGGTTGTAGTAGCTTTAAAGTGACATATGGTGGATACTATAAAGAATTTGATAGACTTTTATCCTTCAAGTGGTTTTAATGAGATCGCTCGTCCATCAATATTTGATCAATTTTTCAAATGACGAGGGATCTTGTCATCCAAATTCTGCTGTATTTTTAGTGATGTCGAGACTAAACCTGGTCGTGTTTTCTATGGACGACATATTTCCTGCATGTTGATCTGGTCAGTAATGCTAATGACAAAATACCTCCTCTAGAGAATTCTCTTAGTCACCCAGATGATTAATTTAAAAAAAAATAGATTTGTGGGGCGACCGTTTTGACTGAATATGTACCCTACTATCGCAAGATTCAACTGACTAATAATAATTGACTGAAAACTCGAATGGCAATAGTTCCTTATGTTGCATATATATGAAACGACAAAACATACAATACAATAAAACCCTTTAAATATTCTATGAAACTTCCAAAAAATGTTTATTTTAATTAATTTATGTAGATACAGGATATCCGTGCATATATTCTCTATACAAATTTGCACCGTTTGACCAATCCACTCAAATTTGGTAAACATACTTTAGAAAACTGCTGAAAACAAGCCATTTCTTTTCTGACTTTAGACCAATCTGTTGTCATGAAAATTGGCACACAGGTTGTCCTAAAAGTACCCCTCAAAACCCCAGTTTTAAATCCTAAAGTTTGTTTTCTTGCAATAAATGGACAATGACGAGGAAGCACGTTCTACAGGGTTTGTGTTTGAGTTAACTTAGGGAAATGTCTCAGTCATATTTTAGCTGTCTCGGTAGGAAACACGTTCTACAAAGTTTGTGTATTTGAGTTAACATACGAAAATGTCGCGGTCATATTTGAAACCCGAGCAACGCCGGGTTATTAACCTAATATACAGATAAAATGAAAAATTATGTTATCACATACAACTATTATCTTGATTACTTAGTACTACTAACACAGTAGCATTCGTAAAAAATTAATAATATAGATATGAGAAGGTTTGGTGAAATTGTTAAAATCAAACTTTTCTTTAAATATGCAATAAAATTTTTCTGACAGAATACAGCTTAAACACCATTGGAATTTCCGAAATGTTTTATTAGAAAATAAAAATATGTTTAGTATACGAGGTTTACTTTTTTTTTTTAACATTGTACACTGTGTGAAACATCTTGTAACAAGTAATAGAGTCGGAAAAAAATAATTTGTGTTGAAAGACAACATTTTTTTCCCTTTATCCATCGTGACTGTTACTATTCCTCGAGCATTTTAGCGAAATTAAAATTCGGCGACATCCTCAATCTTAAAGTTTTTATGCGTCTTCAAAAGAATAAAAATCTATGTTTGAAGTATCCAAATCACACGAAGCAAAAGTACGAGAAAAAAATCATTGAGGCAAACATTCTGATTTTTTAAATTTAATAATTAACACACAAGAAGTAAAAGAAGGTGAAGTTTTACATGCGATAAACTCTCATTTGAAAGCTGTTTTTTAATCTCCATCTTTCATCGCACTGCTTTAAGTAATTTTAGAATAAATTTCTGTGGCAGACTCTTACCAACACATCTTCAGTCAGTCCTTAAAAAGTCTTTCATAAAGCTGAGAACATATTTGATTATGTGCAGTTTTATTGTGCTTTAATATTTTATGTTTTTATATACAGGTATTATGTTGTATATTATAATATATTATATTTTATTTTTATATATTATATTTCATTTTTATGTATTATATTATATTTCATTTTTATGTATTATATTATATTGTATATTATTATATATTATATTTTATTCTTATATGTTATAATATATTGTTATATATTATATTATATTCTTATATATTTATATTCTTGCAATTTTTTCCGTGTTTCCACAGCGAATAAAGATTGCAGTCCCCTTAAAACTTAGAATATTTTTTTAGGAAGGAGCTATATGAACAAGTAGCTTTAAACATCACAAGCTATACCTATATGAACGTAAAATATAATCGATATATAACATTCTTTAACTATTCTAAGCCGCGATAGTCCGGTTGAAAGAGCCCTGGGAAGGTACACGTTAAATCTGTCGTGGCTTCAAATGTCCACGCTTTAGCGTGGTGTGGAAGTTTGTAAAGAGGGGTGCAAGCTCAGGTGTTGACCACGTCCTCTGACCGTGCTACAAAATTGGGTGGTGTGGTCCTCGGATCGTCCTCTTGGGGATTGACCCCGACTGTCGCTAATAGCCTGTTGTGTTGCACCAGTGTGACATTAATTAATTACCATTACAAATTACCATTTTAACCCTTCTGGTGGTTTTCGTAGATATGACTTCCGATTTTATCGTGATTAGCAAAACTGACCAGATCTTGATGGACAAATCATCTCGTCATTCGACGGAAACTGACCAGTTCTTGATTTCATCATCACGAAAAGTCCGGAATGTCTTAAAGACGAAAACTTTTGTCATTAGCAAAATCGATGTAAAAGATATTTCGTTAAAACTACTTTGCGGATTAATACCCTACCACTGACCTCTTCGTCCCAATAGGCGCTAACTAGTGACTATTTGAGTTTAATAATAGATTGGGTAAGCCGTTTTTACTCCTTACATAGACAATCACCAACATCAAAGCGTTTTACAAACCAGAATTGGAACCTGGGACCTATGGGTAGTTGACAAACCATGACTAGTTCACGTTTATATTGGGTAAGCCGTTTTTACTCCTTACATAGACAATCGCCAACATCAAAGCGTTTTACAAACCAGAATTGGAACCTGGGACCTATGGGTAGTTGACAAACCATGACTAGTTCACGTTTATATTGGGTAAGCCGTTTTTACTCCCTACATAGACAATCACCAACATCAAAGCGTTTTACAAACCAGAATTGGAACCTGGGACCTATGGGTAGTTGACAAACCATGACTAGTTCACGTTTATATTGGGTAAGCCGTTTTTACTCCTTACATAGACAATCACCAACATCAAAGCGTTTTACAAACCAGAATTGGAACCTGGGACCTATGGGTAGTTGACAAACCATGACTAGTTCACGTTTATATTGGGTAAGCCGTTTTTACTTCTTACATAGACAATCGCCAACATCAAAGCGTTTTACAAACCAGAATTGGAACCTGGGACCTATGGGTAGTTGACAAACCATGACTAGTTCACGTTTATATTGGGTAAGCCGTTTTTACTCCTTACATAGACAATCACCAACATCAAAGCGTTTTACAAACCAGAATTGGAACCTGGGACCTATGGGTAGTTGACAAACCATGACTAGTTCACGTTTATATTGGGTAAGCCGTTTTTACTCCTTACATAGACAATCGCCAACATCAAAGCGTTTTACAAACCAGAATTGGAACCTGGGACCTATGGGTAGTTGACAAACCATGACTAGTTCACGTTTATATTGGGTAAGCCGTTTTTACTCCTTACATAGACAATCACCAACATCAAAGCGTTTTACAAACCAGAATTGGGACCTGGGACCTATGGGTAGTTGACAAACCATTATTATTTCACGTTTATATTGGGCAAGCCGTTTTTACTCTTTACATAGACAATCACCAACATCAAAGCGTTTTACGAACCATATTTGGAACCTGGGACCTATGGGTAGTTGACAAACCATGACTAGTTCACATTTATATGGCTTTAAACAGCTGTAATACCAGTAGCATATACAAATTGCACTAAAAATTCACAAGGAATCATATGGAAAATAACATTCCATGTCAAAACACACTGTTTACAACCCGATCATCTCTAATTTGTTTATGACTAAGCTAATTTCGCAGCCACATGTAAGAAAATCTGGAAATTTTTAAATGCCGACTTGTAATACTTTTTTCGTGCATATTTCTTAAATTTAATAATGGGCAATTTTTTATGATTTTGGAATTATTACAGCTGTACCTTTGGAACTAACTGTCCGATTATACTGAAAGAAATTTTATTTCATAAAAAAATGTAAAACATTTGAAATGACGTATTTTGTTACCTTTTAAGAGAACTTCTCAATTTCAAGGTCATTCAACATTGACCTTTGACCTGCAATAACAAACAATTGTATTTTTCTTTGTTTCTATAAATTATATGAAAACGGTACACACACGCACTATTGATCTCTGCTTTCTGAATATTTCATAGTGGGACACTCATGGGTTCATAGAAACAAAACGTTCAAAGTATACCCATAATCATCTTTTGAATTGTTAGTCCAATCAAAATGGAGATCTTTATTTTATGTAAAAAAGAACCTTAAAAAAAGTGGACAGGGTCGGGTCGAAAATGACCCTTTTCTGTGCAGTTTAATATGGAATGGCCCATATGGAATATCCTAAGTCTTAATGTGACGAAGTTATAGATATCGTACAAGGATTATATTATGGTTCAGTAAGATAGAGTATCAGAACTGACATTTGTAATTTTGGACTCACACAGAGTTGAGCAAAATCGATATTTTGAGTTTAATATCTGTGCTAGTGTTTAATATCGAGTGAGTAAACTTTTCCCGGACTTCTTTTTCACTTAATAACATTGCCTCCAATTCTTCTTCGGAATATCTACCCCATAGTGTGTTACAAAAAAACATAGAAACAAGTAGTTACAGAAAAAATTCGTCTTAACCCTCCAAGTGGGTTTGACGAGATAACTCATGATTAAAGATCTGGCTAATTTTGGTGCTAATGATAAGATACAATGTCCATCAAGATATAACTGATTTTTTGTAATGATGAGGTCCAGATCTGGTCAGTTTCCTTCTATGGACGAGACATCTCGTCCACCAAGATCTGGTTAGTTTTACTAATAACGAAGTAAATCATCAATTCCTACAAATGTATTAACGCATCCTTATTGAAATCAAAATAAACTTAACAAATAAGTTAAATTCAAAATTTTCTCTGATAACCGCAATCACGTCACAGTTGAACGTTTCAAAAATTTCAAAGTAGAAAATTTCAATATAAAACATTTTCAACGTCTATAAACGATAAAAGTATGAAAACTTTAAAAAACTGTAAACATTTAAAAAGTAAAGTAAGCACACGCAAACTCGTTTTAATATATCATTTCAAACTACCACAGACCGAAATTTATTTTATAGATGTTTGCGGCCAAGGAAAATACATAATTTATCTATTATCATATAAACATGTTCTAATTTGAAAAATGAAGAATTTTGTTTACTGCTTGCACCATTTTTATGAGTCATGTTTGAAAGAAAGGATTATTCACCATGACATGATTAGAAGGTCTAGACAAGCTTACAATAAATCACAAATCTAAACGCATCATATTTCACACTGACTGCAGTTGCTCCATATGAAGATACATGTCGTCTTATATTATGTTACACAATTAATTTGACACATTTTTTAAAGATTAAGTACATGTTAATATTTATGTAACTAGATATTATGTAACTAGAAATTATCTTCCAATATTTTTATAATTTTGTTTTCAACACAGATGCTTCATTAAAAATATGATTATTATTAAATATTAATTACACAATGTTCTCATTAAATGTAATAGGAGGCTTAATCTTATATAGTTCAATCTTAACGTATTATAATTCAATACGATGAAAATACACAGATTATGAATCAGCATTTAAAAACTCAGAAAAATTCAAGGTTGTGGATAAATAATACGATTTTATGTATTCACAATCCGAAAAATATGAGATATTTGAGGTAATTTGCATTGTGAGAAGAAAATATACACGGTAATATTTTCATGTATATTATAATCTACAAATATTTTATATTAATTACACAAACTAATGTGCAATTATTTTAAATTCCAATTGTAGAGCTAAAATCAGGACTACCGTCATGAAATGTTACGTTACAAATTCAAACTCAAAAGAAAATTATTTTTAAAATATGTTTTAAGGGCGTAGCATATGATTATGTATTCAAAAATTTCAGTGCATTCTGTTTTGAAAAGCCGCTAGTAAGATAAATGCTATTTTTTTAGATTTTAATGGTGTAGTTCAAATATATAAATTTGGTGGATTTGGTTAGAGTCATAATGAATTGAGACGAAGCATTTATTATACAACTTTTCCGTTTCAATATTTTATCTATTGCGCTGTTTCATATCAGAAGTTTAATTTCTAAATTGAAATAGCTTACTCAAAAATTGAAAACGCATTTACTGACGTGCTTACACGTAAAATACCTTGCTATATTTTCCCATATAATTAGTGGTAATTTTATTTTAATTAAAGCATCCCCATTGAGAGATATATTAAGCAATTGTAAAAAATAAACCGAGGAACACAGTAATTCAAGTAACATTTTCTGATACGTGTGATATTTCAACATACGGAGATTTGATATATAACTTAAATAATTTTAATCGTGTAAAAATTTACATTTTGTTGGTACACTAGGACGCTCTATGGATGTTGTACATGTTACACTCTAAGACTAAAAAAAGTTGCACCTAGAATGAATTGTCAGAATGCAATGAAATGTACATGGTTTGTAAAGTGCTTTTATGAATGTGCGAATGATTAAAATTTTGAGACTGAAGTATGCAAATTTTTTTGAGAAAAGTTCAAAAAAGTAGTATCGTTCAGTAAGGCATATGACCACCCTTATTCCTCATGCAGCATGCCCAGCGTCTTGTCAGTGAGTCATACAGGTTCATTATGAAGTTCTGCGACAGTCCATCCCATGCTTCTGGAACACTGTCACGTAGTTACTGCAGATTACTCTGTACGGGTGGTGACATCTCGTCCAATGTCATCCCATACATTCTAGATCGGGGACAGGTTCGGTGAGTATGCCTGCCATCATGGAAAGAAACGTTGTGTCGTAGACGAGCTCTAGAGACGGCAGCAACATGGAGTCGAGCATTGTCTTGTTGAAAAGTCGTGTGAACCTGGGAGTTCTGGAATGGTAGTGTAACTGGCTGTAAAATTTCTTATACGTAATGCTGGACTGTCAAAGAGCCCGTAACGAATACCAAAGGTGATTTGGCAGCATACGCAATTGCACCATTGCACCTGGTCTTCTGTGCGTGCGACGCTGCACAACAAACCGTGAAACTTGGCGCTAACCACGTTGCCTCCACCCACGGATTCGATTGTCGTCTTCACCCAGAAAGAAGCGGGATTCGTCAGTGAAGACCACTCGATGTCATTCGACGCACCATTTTCAACTGGCATAACACCATTACAGTCGTTGACGACGACGCAATGCTCTTGAAGGTCGTCGTCGTAACGGTCAGTGTGAGTTTAGTCCCACGTCGTGAAGTCCTCGAGAATGATTGGATGATCAACAGAGGTTTCCACTGACCGTTGGACGTCTGCAACTGTGCTTGTTGGATCAGTACGCGCTTGTCTTACAACACAGCCCATCCTCTCATGGTCCGGTTTCTCTAAGCTTTCCTGAGCATCGTTGACGCTGCATGTGTCTTGTTGTATCCACCGTTGTCAAGAGCGTGCAACAGTAGCAACTCTATTACCAATCTGTTGCGCAATCCGTCGATTAGACCATCTACTTTCTGGGAGACCAATCTCTCGGACTCTGTCAAATTCTCCTAAATGCCTAAATTGTTTTCAAACTATTTTACGAGTCATGACTCAATGAGAAACCATGCAACCCTCACAATAGCATGAGTCAAAATGAATTTGTTGCACTACTGTATGCCCTTTAATGCCCCAGTATGCAGCGTGTTTGACAGCTGTCCTGCGGAAGGCGTATGGTCAAACAATTCTGAAAATTTGATCATTTGTATCTCCAATGCAGATGTACAAATCCTCGAAATTTCACCGGTCTACTCTTTCCAGGTGCAACATTTTTTTTCTTAGAGCGAATATTCAGAATCAAATCTTGTTTTCAGTTGAAGAGAGAAATGTATTATTTCATTGTTATGGGAATGTAAGTTTCTGTGAATCAATTATTTTGAAAAGAAGTGTGTGATTTCTGTTTTCTGTTATCAAAGTCCTAACAAATCTATGGTACTTACAGTACTAGGATTTGGCACACAGGTAGTCCGATTGTTTTGCTATTTTTGGGTAGCGGCGAATTTTAAAAATTCAATCTAGAACATTTTAAAAATGAATTTAATAAGTTTTTTCATCGTTCTTTCTTCTGATATGACGAACCACTTGCATATTGACTTTTTCTCCATCTGTGACGTCACTATTGACGTCAGCCTCTGTTTTTAACACCTTTGAACTTCGTTTCATTCCAGATCAATTTATTTTGATTTCCTGAGAAACGGATTCGAGTCATGCAAAATTAATTAGTAAACACTGGCGTTCTTTAGTGCTTTTTTTCTATCTCAGCGATCGTTAAACATAGAGTAAAAATTTTAACAGATTTAAAATCTGCGGAAAATTTTACATCATATTTACCCTAGATACCTTATACGTTTTATTTTGTTATGATAAATAATTTTGTACTTAAAAATGTATATTGTTTGGTTTGCGAATCAAATTAACACCACGGGGAACTCCGCTATGGCTGTTATCCAATAGGCTACAAATTCCCATTTGATTTCTAAAACAAACCAATACCCCCCCCCCCACTAAAAAAAAAACACATCCGACACGGGCAAAGCCGGGCTAGTCACACAGTGGCTAGTGTGAGATAAAGTGCAGCATATAAATAATAGGATAAAGTGCAGTCAACGCTTCGTGTTCTGTCCAGCTAAAGTAGCAGCTAACCTATACAGCTAATATTGCAGGCAAGTAGTTATTATTGTTCATTTTTGTGTTTGCACAAACAGAATTTGCTTTCGTGCATATATATTTGTTGTCAATGACTATTCTGGTAATAGAATAAGTATGTTAACTTGGAATATGTGTTTATTACTGCAAATATTACATACCTAATCTCATGAATATTTTCTGTTTGTAAATGTTTTCGTCAATTACTTAGATATATAGCATTCAGTGCAACATAACCATCTCATCATAAACCCATTAGACGCTTCATGGTGGAAAACAAACTCCACTATTTACCCTTTTATGATCGGTTCGATTCTTCTCTCGATGTATTTTTCCTTTCTGTGTTAGTAAAACTCTCCTTTTTTGTAAAGACATGTACTTGACGTTGTTTTCAGCAGCTTGGCCAGATATGGCCCTTACGTCATAAAATCCCCAAGCAATCAACCCTCTTATGATCGGGTTGTTCATACCAGAATCATACACTCTATCGATTTCTTCACATGATATTCGGCAAGAATAGACTTTGGCTTTAACGTTGATAAAAATTTTTGTTGCGTAAACGCTAAGGTCAGACGGAAGAAGATAAAATTTATAGCATGTATTTGAAATGAGTTATTTTTTGATAGGGGAACAAGCGGACGAAGAAACATTTTCATTAACCCTCATGGTGATGGTCTTGAGAAGATGATTTGTCATTAGCAAGACCATTAGCAGATTTTGGTGGAAAATGTATTTGGTCATTAGAACAGGACTAACCATTTCTTTGTCTCGTCATTATAAATATATTGATGGTAAATTTCTTGTTAGTAATACTGGTCAGATCTTGATGGTCGTGACATCTCGTCCAAGCCACTTAAGGGTTAGTAAATATTTTTGTTGTAAGCCCCTAATTTAACATTCTGCCAAACTTAAGGAACCAATTTGGTCTCATTGACTACACTGCAGTTTTTGTGGGAGGGAAAATTACCTTAGGGTAGTCCATTTCTACAAAGACGGGAAAGCAAAAGTTTTCCGTCACGCGAAATCGCGTATGGTTATCGACATGGGTACTTTATATGTTCGGTCAAATATCGTCATCTGACAGTGGTTCAAAATTATGTGGTGATGTCCTCGGGTCTTTCCCTTCAGGGGTTTATCCCGGACCGTCACTAATAACCCATAGTGTTGCTATACTGAGACGATAGTTAAAAATACCAAAAATCCCCATCCGTCAAATTGCAGTCACTGCTATCGCACCCAGCTGAACTAAGTCAGAATCAGCGCGAAACTCGCCAATAGGCTAATGCTTTTTTAGGTTTTAACCAACGTATTAATTTAACGAATACTTCCGTACAAAGATACGTGACTCAAATGACAATTCGTCGGAGCAGGTGTATAATGTATTGTAAGAATATGCGTGTATCTAAACAGAAAGAGTTAGAATGTGACTATGAGAAGGATTTTCAGCTGTAAACAAACCAGTGATTTTACTTCCGGTTCCCAGTTTCGGTATTACTTAAAACATATCGACGTTACCTAAAATTGTTGTAACCATTTTGAGATGTTAGGCATTTAATCTATTTGGCATTTAGCAGTCATAGATTAATTTGGAATTCATTCAGTGCTGAAATCGAATTAAGGGGGTCCGGGACGCATTGAAATTTTTTTATTATTAATTAATTTAGAATTTTGAATTTTTTTTTTGTACTGATTACCCATTTAAATAATAAGCAAAATCACAACACAAAATTTTTACAAAATTTTTTTAAAAATTGTAAATTAAAATTTTTTGAAAAAAAAGTCATTTAAATTGCTACAACTTAAAATATTCTTGATCAATTAAAAAAAATATTGCAGTAAATTATTCATGAATTTCTAAACTTCAATTTTGATTCAGAAATTTAAAAAAAAATATCAATTTAATAAAAATTAAAAAATATTTGAATGAAAATTTTTGAAAATTTTAAGGTATTTTTTTTAAGTCATATTTTTAAAAGTAAATAATTGTTTTAAATTTGCTGAATCAAAATTAAAGTATAATGTTTGAAAAAGATATATTCAACCCTTAAACTTTATCGGTTTTCGACTTATAGCAATTATATATATAATATTATGAATATAGGAAATCTTGAAAAAAAGTATCATGGAGAAACACGCATTTAAAGTTTTAAAGATAGATGTTGTTGCCATGATTCTTGACAACAACTGTCAAGAATGTTAGATTTTCAAAACAACGCACCACAAAAATTACTATATATCTAGTTCTAATTAAGATAGAAACATGATTTACACGTCATTTTAAGCAGAAAAACACAGAGAATTTCTTAAAATAGTATTTAAAAAAAATCGAAAATTTGACGATTTTTGTGTCCCGGACTCCCTTAAAGAAACAAACCAACTGAAGTCACTCAGAGGATATGTACAGAAAGCAAGCATCGATGGAAAACATTACATCCACCTAGACTAGATTGACATAAAATGCATCTCAAACCAGTTAGGCGGCTCTCTGTTACAAAATAAATAAGATACAATTGAAAACACTAACCTAATTACGGTACTTTCTCAGACAGGACACATCCTAACCTTACTAAATGCCCTTGCAAACCTCTTGGACGGGAAAACGCTATAACCCAAACAAGTTCAAATTGAAAATTGTACACGAATTACAAACCATCACAGCACTACCAAGCTGTCAACTTAAGTAGCTTTGATGAGAAAATGCTAACATACACACACACACACACACAAACAAGTTAAAATTAAAAACAACACACATAAACTGCACTACTTTCTCACGCACGAACCATCACAGCACTACTAAACTGCCTACCTAAATCCCTTTGGCGGAGAAAATGCTCAAACAATTTAAATTCGATATGTTCAAGCATGTTAAAATTGGAAGCAATACCTAAATTGTAGTATCCTCACGTACGAACCATCACAGCACTACTAAACTGCCTACCTAAATCCCTTTGACGGAGAAAATGCTCAAACAATTTATATTCGAAATGTTCAAGCATGTTAAAATTGGAAGCAATACCTAAATTGTAGTATCCTCACGTACGAACCATCACAGCACTACTAAACTGCCTACCTAAATCCCTTTGGCGGAGAAAATGCTCAAACAATTTATATTCGAAATGTTTAAGCATGTTAAAATTGGAAGCAATACCTAAATTGTAGTATCCTCACGTACGAACCATCACAGCACTACTAAACTGCCTACCTAAATCCCTTTGGCGGAGAAAATGCTCAAACAATTTATATTCGAAATGTTCAAGCATGTTAAAATTGGAAGCAATACCTAAATTGTAGTATCCTCACGTACGAACCATCACAGCACTACTAAACTGCCTACCTAAATCCCTTTGGCGGAGAAAATGCTCAAACAATTTAAATTCGATATGTTCAAGCATGTTAAAATTGGAAGCAATACCTAAATTGTAGTATCCTCACGTACGAACCATCACAGCACTACTAAACTGCCTACCTAAATCCCTTTGGCGGAGAAAATGCTCAAACAATTTATATTCGAAATGTTCAAGCATGTTAAAATTGGAAGCAATACCTAAATTGTAGTATCCTCACGTACGAACCATCACAGCACTACTAAACTGCCTACCTAAATCCCTTTGGCGGAGAAAATGCTCAAACAATTTATATTCGAAATGTTCAAGCATGTTAAAATTGGAAGCAATACCTAAATTGTAGTATCCTCACGTACGAACCATCACAGCACTACCTAACTGTCCACCAAAACTCTTTGGACCGGAAAACGTCATCGCAAACAAGATATAATTGCAAAAAAAAATATGAGTTACATCATTTCCTCACGCATGCACCAATCAGGGCAGTGAACAAACTGTCCACTTAAGCTCTTTTGACTGAAAATTGCCTCCTACTCAAGCAAGTTAAAATTGAAAAATGTCAAAAAGTACAGTACTTCCTTAAGCACAAACCATCGCAGAACTACCTAACTGTCCACCAAAACTCTTTGGAAGGGAAAACGCTCCATCCCAAACAAGTTATAGTTGCAAAAAAAAATTAGTTACATCATTTCCTCACGCATGCACCAATCAGGGCAGTGAACAAACTGTCCACTTAAGCTCTTTTGACTGAAAATTGCCTCCTACTCAAGCAAGTTAAAATTGAAAAATGTCAAAAAGTACAGTACTTCCTTAAGCACAAACCATCGCAGCACTACCTAACTGTCCACCAAAACTCTTTGGAAGGGAAAACGCTCCATCCCAAACAAGTTATAGTTGCAAAAAAAAATTAGTTACATCATTTCCTCACGCATGCACCAATCAGGGCAGTGAACAAACTGTCCACTTAAGCTCTTTTGACTGAAAATTGCCTCCTACTCAAGCAAGTTAAAATTGAAAAATGTCAAAAAGTACAGTACTTCCTTAAGCACAAACCATCGCAGCACTACCTAACTGTCCACCAAAACTCTTTGGAAGGGAAAACGCTCCATCCCAAACAAGTTATAGTTGCAAAAAAAAATTAGTTACATCATTTCCTCACGCATGCACCAATCAGGGCAGTGAACAAACTGTCCACTTAAGCTCTTTTGACGGAAAATTGCTCCTACTTAAGAAAGTTAAAATTGAAAACTGTCATAAAGTACAATACTTCCTTAAGCACAAACCATCGCTGCACTATCAAACTGCATAAGTAAATTTTTCATGCTAGAATTCTCAAACAATCTATGTTTGAAATGTCCAAATAAATTGAAATTGAAAACAGTAAACACATTGCAATACCAACACGCTCGAACCATCACAGCCCTACCAAACTGTATGAGTAAATTTTTATGGTAGAATTCTCAAACAATTTATGTTCAAACAAGTTGAAATTGAAAACAGTACTCAAACTGCAGGATCAACCAGCATGAACCATCACTCACACACCACATTTTTTAACAGGAAAATGCTCAATCCCAAACAAGTTAAAATTGAAAAACCAGAAAGAAAACACAACAATGCTTTCAACGCGTTGAAAACAAGTCGTTCCATCGCATCGTCTCATCTTTACCCCATTCCCACCACCCAATAACTGCCACGATTGATTTCTTTCCGAACAAATTAACGCTTTCCTAAACGCCCCATTCGAATTGTTTAAATGGCATTCGACAAAAGGAAAATAGCTGTTTGCCGTCGCCGACTTCATCTCCGTAAAAACCGAGAGACAAAGGGAACGGCGACTTAAAAGCTCGAGTATTCCCATTTGAGTTACGACGCGCGACTGCTATCAACAGAAAACAAAAATATGCAATAATAAAAATGAACCTCAAATAAACTTTCTTTTCCTCTCGAAGATTACATCGCCTCCCCTCCTGAATGGGGAAGCGGCCAGAAATCGCAAGGAGGGGTAAAGGGTGGACCCAAGGGAACATTCGAACGCGAGAAATGAGTATGTGAAATAGATTTACGAGGCGCTATTGATGTGCAAAGGAGAAGGGGAAAAAAAACCGAACACTTAAATAAATGTTCCGATGGAAATTGAAGAAGGAAATTGCAAGGTCAGAAGAAAACTAATGCTGCATATACATAAAAGGGGTGTTTGTAGCCGTTTCCTTTTCAGAGTCCGTGACTTGGTTGTGTGAAGGGGGGATTTCGGGAGGTTTGATTTCGCCCGTTTTTTTTTTTTTTTGGGGGGGGGGGGAAAGCTAGATGGGAATTTGGGATTTGCACACAAAGCGGACCTCTTGCATTCAGAAATGATGAGTAAATTGTTTTTATTTTGAAATTTGGAATTGGAATAGAAATATGTGCAGTGTACTTTGGTCTTTATAGAATCGTGAATCAATTGTCGATAATGTAAGGCAGTTGGGATGGGATACGTATCTCTTCACAACTTAGTATCTCAGTGAACGCATTTACATGTTTATTTGATTCAATTTATGTAAATATTTTCTCATTGTTTTTAAGTTGCAGAAATTAGTTTCAGCAGAAATGAGTAATCTTGTGTTTGAAGATAACTAATGTCTTAGATAACAAACGTGTTGAAGATAATAGTTGTCTAGAAATTAGTTTCCTGCAGAAATATGCAGTAAATATATTGAAACGTATTCTTACCATATTCTTAGTAAACAACAAAATTTTGAACTTTGTATAGCCCGTTGTGTTGCTGTAGTACGATGTTAGTTAAAAATTACAATTGTAATATTAGAACTTTGCCGAGATGATTTAAGGTATGGATTGATTTGTTGCTCTGGAGTCATTTTTTGGTTGCTCTGATTAGAATTTTAATGGACCAATGGCCATCATCAGTCAGACCGCGCCAAACTACTTCAAATAAATGGACATACACAAGTAAACATTTACTGATGCATAATATAGATAAATACAAACTGGTAGGAATCGAACCTGCCCCACTTCCTACTCCAGCTGCTAGTGCAGGGCACGACCTCACTGACTCACTCCAACTTCGGTCAGTTACTCAACAAGCCAGCCTTCTTGTTGGTTGAGTTTCATGGTACAACAGACGTATTTGGCCAAGCTGAGCCAAACATAGGATAACCAGCGTCAAGTAATGAGCATGTACACAAAAGATTTTACTGTTGCAGAAGAGAGGGGCACATTAGGGTATGTTACTGGAATCGAGACTGCTGAGTCTTCAATTCACATGTCACTACGATTTGTTATGAATCATTTTGAATTACATCGACTGTTTTGCACTAGTAGTTATCAAAGGTTCTCCAGTCAGAGAGGAAGTAATGTTGACCGAGAGGAACAATTTGGACAAGATAACCAGCGTCAAGTAATGAGCATGTACACACAAAGTTTTTACTGTTACAGAAGAGAGGGTCACATTAGAGTAAGTTACTGGAATCGAGACTGATGAGTCTTCAATTCTCATATTACTACGATTCTTTATTAATCATTTTGAATTACCTCGACTGTTTCGAATAAGTAATTATCATAGGTCCTCCAGTCAGAGAGGAAGTAATGTTGACCGAGAGGAACAATTTGGACAACAAACACAAGATAATCAGCGTCAATAAATGAGCATGTACACAAAAGTGTTTACTCTTACAGAAGAGTGGGGTACATTAGGGTAAGTTACTGGAATTGATACTGCTAAGTCTTCAATTCTCATATGACTACGATTCTTTATGAATCATTTTGAATTACATCGACTGTTTCTCACTAGTAGTTATCAAAGGTTCTCTAGTCAGAGAGGAAGTAATGTTGACCGAGGGGAACAATTTGGTCATGTTTAATGTAATGTAATTTTGCTTGTATGTTCGTTAAAATATGTTTTCCAGGTATGTTGCCATTACTTTGTTGGCAACCCTCGTATCTGTGAAGCTGTAGGATGTTAGAATAAATGTTGTAGTGATGAAACCAAAAGATCTTGTTCTTTGCGCTACAATTTCTGTGATCACACCATTTAATCCGGTGCAATACCTACCGAGTGGTTTATGTTTCCACCCTCGGTTCAACAGACTACTGGGGCATGTCCCTCGCGTGACCAAACAACCACTCCTATCCTGACAAACCCAATGAATCTGAAATTATTCGACCATCAGGCCGAAAACAAAACCGCAAAACCTGCAAAAGCGACTTATCACCTGTAAAACGGGGGCTTCACACGGCCACGTAAATGAATTAAGCCCGATACACATCGGGAACGCTCTTCGATTACGCTAATCAGCGAAACAACTACTTCCCCGCCTAAGACGACGACGCTGAATTATTCACCGATTTCCGCGGCCGGACCCCCCTCCTGGAAAGGCATGTCGTTAATCCCGTGTTCATCACTCACAGATGTCGCCAGTTTATCTGTCCCGCACACGAGATTACTCGCGTCGTACGAGTGCTGACGCAGCCCTTTCTCATTACGCCGTAACAGGCCCGCGCATTAGTAAATTGCTCGCCGTAACATTCTTGAAACAAGATCTCAAATTAGAGGTTTCGGGGCAATCGACGCGGTCCGTACGTACCGGGCAGTGCGCAGGGGGCGGGGAGTGATTTAAAACGCTCTCCGCCACGGATCCGTGACGGATAATAAATAAATTGCGGGAGCTAACGGCGGGTACTCACGTGAGAAATGCTGGAGTAATCCCGCGAAGAATAGTTAAGGGATTCATGATGGAAGTGGTATAGTATAGTCGGGACTTGGTTACTTGGAGCTGGATGGTCTGGGGCAGATACAATAAATACACCTGCGGATCTGTAGCACCCTGTTAGTGCTTTTGGCTTTTAAGCTCCTTAACTCTCCCGATGGTTGTCTCGAAGAGTTATTTGGACAGCTACATAGATGTTACCATGTCCAGATCGGCAATTCGTCTTTAGAAGGAAAATGACCAGGATTGGAACCTAACACTCATCGAAAAAACGGAACATCTTGAAGTGTTAACCTTCCTGGTGGTTTTAATGAAGAGCTATATCATCATTAACAAAATCGTTTAGTTGTTGATAGATGATATATTTCGTCAAAACCACTTGGAGGGTTAACCTTCCTGGTGGTTTTATTGAAGAGCTATATCATCATTAACAAAATCGTTTAGTTGTTGATAGATGATAGATTTCGTCAAAACCACTTGGAGGGCTAACCTTACTGGTGGTTTTATTGAAGAGCTATATCGTCATTAACAAAATCGTTTAGTTGTTGATAGATACTATATTTCCTCAAAACCACTCGGAGTGTTAAACTTCCTGGTGGTTTTATTGAAGAGCTATATCGTCATTAACAAAATCGTTTAGTTGTTGATAGATACTATATTTCCTCAAAACCACTTGGAGTGTTAACCTTCCTGGTGGTTTTATTGAAGAGCTATATCGTCATTAACAAAATCGTTTAGTTTTGTTGATAGATGATGTACTTCGTCACAACCACTTGGAGGGTTAACCTTCCTGGTGGTTTTATGGAAGAGTTATATCGATATTGGCTGAATCGTTTAGTTCTTGATAGATAAGATATTTCGAAAAAACTACTTGGAGGGCTAACCTTTCTGATGTTTTTTTAAAGAGTTATATCGTTCTTAACAATATCGTTCAGATGCTGATGGACGAGATTATTTCTTCAAAACCTAGTGCAAGGTTGACCTACTTTGTGGTTTTCTTAACGAGGTAACTCGTCCTTAGCAGAATTTTTTCGATGTTGATGGACGAGATATTTCTTCGTAGCCTCTTGCAAAGTTAACATACCTGGTGGTTTTCTTGATGAGGTAACTGTCCTTAGCAAAACTGACTATACATTTAAGGACGAGATATATATTGTGTATCCAGATATTGTCTCTTCCTTTGAAGAAAACATTGAGACCATTGACCTCGTCCAAATAAAACAACTGTCAATATCTCGATGACGAGGTGTGACGACATTAGAGTAATTGATCAAATCATGATGAAATAGATACTTAAAAAAATACCCCTCGGAGGGTTAATGTTTGCATAACTGTTTTTTTTTGTTTGGGTGTGGGGACATTTTATGACGCATCGCCAAAAACAAAACGACGTTTAGTAAACAATGTCATGAAAGGGAAAAAATAAAGACTGATAAACAAGTAGTGTGATGAAAGCAGAAAAATATAGTTTGGATATCCAGGGATCTTTACAAGAGGTTCGATTGAAAAAAAAATCACTAGAGTAACGTGGGTCCATGAAGCCCGTGCGCACTTACAAGGGATCTGCCCCTGATAGACCTTTTGGATGATAATCTCGACTATTATAAAAGGAAGTGTTCTTCTGTGTCTCTGTACTCAGTGTCCTGACGAAACTGTGGCACATACAATAATGTAAATAAAATAAATGTAATGAAATTTAGCACACAGGTTGTTTGAACTTTTTTGCGATTTTTGTGTTGCGCCTGAAATTTAAAATTTAATATAGAACATTTTTAATTAATTTATTGTTTTTTTTTCAACCCTTTAGTTATTCTCTCCGGAATGTGAAGTCATTGAAGAAAGGCAATGATTTTGCGATTTTAGACCGCTGACGTCACAAGCGTTTTCGCCCAAATGCCTTTGGAACCATGCCAGAGTTTCCGATTCTAGCGTGTTTTGATTTACGTTTTTGGTAATAGCCACTTCGAGGCAATCACGACTTTGCCGGTAAAGTTTGTTTGCGAAGCAAACCAAATGGAAAAACGTCGTAATCACCGTGTGTTATCGAACGTCAGCGAGCAGTGGTCACAATTTACCCCATGAAAAGAACTGTCACGGGCAACGCCGTGCTGGCCACGCTGTTGCTAGTAAAACATAATCACGATCACATTTAATGAATTTTTCTCTGAGGTATGAGGTTTCCCTTTTTGTTTGATCCATTCATAATAGCTCAAGTTTTGTGAGTTTTATCAGTTCATCTTTAATTTTAATCCCGGTGGGTGATGGGTGAATATGCACTCCAAAAGAGTCATCAACTAATTTGTTGTCAATCAATAATATCCATTTATAGGAGCATTATATATGGAAAAAAATATATTAATACGGCTTCAAGAAATTTTTGAAATAAAAAAATTGAAATCTATGGGTTTGTGCTGACTTAACTCGAAGTTGTAAAATTATATTGTAATTTTTTTTTGTCAATTTAAATATTATTTCTGGTTTTTAAAAAATCTTCAGGGCTCCTACATAGGCGGTACTGCCATTGTCATGGATACTGATCCCGTGGATCAAGGGGTCCAGCAAAAAGGCAAGAAAAAATGTGATTAAAAAAATTCATCAAACTGTTAACGATGTTAACAATAACTTTTCACGTGTCAAATTAGAATAAAATATCCCTGAAATGTAACATTATCAATGATGAAACCAAGAAAAATGTAAAGTAATTTATCATGTTTGTGTTTTTCAAGATGGGCGCTTATACTTTTTCAGTTACGTATTATTAAAGTTTGAATTCCATTTAATCAGTTGCTTAGATTTTTAAATTTCAATTCCAGAATTGTACATATTGAAATAAAATTTTGATTTTCTGGATAGTAAAAATGTATGTTCCTAGTAACTATGTTTATTAACAAAATGTTTACATTTGTTTATTCAAGACTTTTACCTAAATGTCTTCTTTGATAAACGGCATATCGTGAATACAATATGTTAAGTATGTTTTAGGTTTAAACTATGGAAAATTTTTTTAAAAAAATTAAAAATGTCTCTGTTCATACACAAACAGTGTGAAACAGATATAGGTGAGGTGAGGGATAAGGCTGTCATTTCATTTGACAACGAAGCCCTTCATAGCAGCTGGCAAAGAGGCCCACAGATTGATGTAGGGGGCCTGGTAATGTACTTTATACAGTGTAATGTTGTTGTTGTCGTGTCTATGCATACAGTACTAGTGCAAAAGTGTAGAGTCCTTCAAAAGCCTTGGTGGCAAGATCAAACAGTGTAATGAAAACGTACTATGCAGTTTAGACCGGAATAGTTAAATCCTGTATTTGCCAATATATACAATTAACTTCTACATCAATATTTTTAAAATCTTGACAAGATTGTGAAGTGAATCTGGGCATTTCTAACGAATTCATTGTTTTGGCCCAAAATAAATTCATTTCAGAAACCACTTTCAAACCCCAAATCTTCCCCACCAGCAAATCCGAGCATCGCATCGCCACTCAAAAACCTCCATCACTTTTAATTATACTCGAACTTGGACTACAGAGCCCTACTGCGAAACGCCATTACCGGGACACAATAAGCGCCGCACAATTTGTCCTGGCAACTTTCCTGTGCTTCGAGACAAATCTGCTTTTCTTGTCCGAAAGAGGGTCGAGGCTCTGGAATAAGAAGAAAAAAACGGGGCTGAAATCTTTAAAAAAAGGGGCGGATGGAATGATAAACGACATTTCACCAAGAACTTCCTTCGACCGGACTAACCCATAATTTCTCTCCGATTCATTACACTCAGTTCACGATGGCTGAACTTAAGTGAGCGGAATTAATACTTTTCTTAAAAGCCGTAACGTGAAAAATCCTTCTGGAATTCGCGTGATTCAATCAATATACTTCTTTTCTGGATAATTTTTCCGGGTACTTTTTTCCGCGTGCCCCTTTTCAGCTCGGGCCATAAATATTCTTTCATTTAATTTTGTGATAAGCTCATGTTAAATCTTTTCCAAATCTGTTCCCGGTGTGTTATATTATTCATTTGATTCAGGGCGGAGTAAGGTTTTTTAAAACGAATGCGTGAGATAATTGAAAAACTATATGGATGTATCATTTGAGGCAATTGTGTTTTCTTCCTTTTTATCCCTCTAGATTGTGGTAATATTTCAAAAATGGGTAGGGTGGAGTGTTCCTGGAGCATTGGTTGATACTTAATGGAAGAGTTTTGAAAAATGCCGAATGCAATTTGCTTTCATTATATCGGATTGTGCGTTTAGAAATTGTTGGTTGAATTTAATTTAAACGGCAAGATAAAATATTTTTTGTTTTGAATAAGATATGAAATATTATTCGAGACTAGATTTCTGACACAGGTTCCAAGCGTTTTTGAATAACTGGAAAGAATAATTTGTATTCCTTACATTCTAAAGATGTTTTAAAGGACTATTAAAAAGACGCGAAACAAAAAATATCCACATGTAAGTATGTGTGTATGCCTTGGTATGGTATGCATGGAATACAGTAGTGAAGTGGAAAAAGTGTGTGCTAAGATATAGGTGCACACTGAATCTAAAAGGAATCTGATTAAAGCTTACGCTGTTCCCTGCTGGAAATGCTTAAAGAAGTCTTACTGATCAGTTTCAACTCTAGAGTTCTCTTTTCGCAAGAAAATTTAGCAAACGAAAGAAAACCAGGAATTAATAACATGCTCTTGTTACACTTAATCTATCACATTGCCAACAGGAAAAGTCCATAATATGCATTTGAATCATTATTTGAGACGAAAAAAATCGATCAGGATTCGTTATCAGCAAAACCGCTATTATTTTTCAGTACAACATGCGTTCTTCGTGTTGCCCCTCTCGCTTATGAGCACTGATGGTTCACGTCACCATAGTAACGAACGTACATCTAAGAAAAGTATCGAAGTGATCCAACTCAGTTCGAACTATCTGACTAATTCCTAATTTTGGCGGAATGAGTGCTGTATACTTAAGAAATCGGTTTCTAAATCCAGTACAAATCACTTGGTATCGGAATACTTTCAATATTGGATCAGTTTCAGCTCGGATTATCTACAAATATGTTCACCAAAATATATTGATCAACTATTTGTGAATCGATCTAAAATATGAGTTTACAAGAGATGAAAGAATCGATACACTTTTTCTCACCGAGATTGTCGTAAAGTATATCCTTATGATGTTGGGACACTTTTAAATTGGATTAGTTTCCTTCCGGAATGTCTGGAAATATATTCACCAAAATGTATCAATCCACTCTTTGTGGATCAATCTTAAATATGAGTATTCAATACATGAAAGTACCAATACACTTTTGCTCACTGAGATTGTCATAAAATATATCTCTATGTATCGGAATACTTTTAAATTGGATCACTTTCAGACCGGAATGTATGCATACATATTTACCAAAATGTATCGATCCACTACTTGTGGATCGATCTAAAATATGAGTATTCAAGTGATGAAAGTATCGATACACTTTTGCCCGTTGAAAATGTCGTAGAGAGAGCGAGATACCACAACGAAAGATCCGTACTAAAGCCAAAAACTATTCGATGCCCAATCTTAGTCAGACAACAAAAATATTTCGGGAGAAGCATCCGAGGAGAGTTTCCATTCAATCTTTATCTGAGGGAGACTACTGTTTTTTGACAAATTTGTGTGGATTCAATATTTAAATCCTATGAACAGTCACAGAAAGAAAACGAACCACTTCTCTTCATTAGAGACATTTTAAAGTGGAGAAAATTCAGAGATGGCGCTTGACAGGATGTAACGTCTTCTGTAAATTCTAATTTATAAAATTGGCATAAGGGGCCGTTTTCATATTAAATTGAGAGCCAAATTCATAATTTCCAATGTAACCTCCTATTTCAACGCACAATTTTGGATCAATATCCAAACTAACTTCAGGTACCGAATTTCACATCATTAGGTGTAACCGTTTCGCAGTTATTAATACAGAAATATTGGATCTCCTAATTTAAAATCAGTTTCTTACACTTTTATAGGTATCTTCTTAAATAGCATTTTTAGTATCGATATTTTTCACCTTTTTACTGTTAAACAACCCCAAAAAAATCCCACCAAATATTTTATTTACCAAAAAGTTTTTACAATACAATAATAATTATTAAATTAATGTTAGAAAAAATTATGAATTGGAACCTTATTATAATTTGATGGGAATTGATTTAGAAGGACTTCTAGGTAATACCATGCTATATTTCACCTCAAACCGCTAATTAGTTTTTGAGCTACATTATAGTTTCCTCATTATTGCGATTTTAGAGGGAAACCATAAGTTTAAAGAGCATTTGAAAAACCTCGGAAAATAATTCTAGGATCGTTTGTACTTGCATAGTAAATATAATAATGTAATTATAAAATTGTTTACACTTGCTTAATAAGTATAATAATTTTTCTGATCGCTGAAAAATACGTTTAAAATAGTGTTCAAATTTGAAACTCCAGCAGCTAAATCTACAATTAATATCAATCTACGAATTGCGACATTCAATGACAAGATTATCTCTGAAATTGACACTAATTTTAGGATTGTATATCTCTGGATAGAAAATTAGTACAGCCATGAAATTAAATGTTTAGACTTATTTAACGATGTAGAATCTGAATATGGTATCAAAATATGTTTTTTTAAATTAGAAGTTTCATTGTTGGTGCAAAATGTGATATGAAGACATCCCTTTACACAACATTTTAGGATTTGAATTTGTAGAAGACGTTATTCTCAATTGATGATACTTTTGAATTTGGTCTAGTATGAATAGTAATACAAATAAAAGTCGTGGTTCGATTTTTTTATGTGGCTACCTTTTATCAAGATACCATCGACGTAGGAACTATGTAAATCCTTAACAGGGACCACCACACAGCTGTTAAAATTGTCTTACTTATATAGTAAGAAGGAAGAAATAATTAAATTATATGAACTGTGCTGTCGTAAACATTCTTTGTGGTTGTCTAGACTAAATATCTAGTCTTTTTGCAAAACTGACCAGATTTTAATAGACTAAATATCTCGTTATTAGAAAAAATCCGACTAGACCTTGATATTGCCATTACAAAAGAATGGACACTATTTTATGACAGTATATCTCGTCACTGTCGAAATTGACCAGATCTTGAGGCCCAAGCTATTTCACTGCTGTTCCGGAATTCTATAAAATAATTCATGTGTCTATTGTTTTGTAATGACTCAACATACTCAATAGGGAATTTACAATGTGCATTCATTTGTCCAAACAATAGTCTTCTATACTGAGAAGGGATTATTTCCAACATAAAACTGTCTTTCATTTATAAAGTTTTATGCGCGTTTGTAAATGTCATAAGGGATTAACTCCAATTTCGATGGGCTTTAATAATCCCTTTGTTTATGCTCACTACCTTGGATTCTGCACTGGTGACATTTTACGCGAATTTCCATCTGAACTTTAACTGAGTAACCATTAGGATTTTCTTGTCTCTAGTGTCTCATATTCGATTGCGATGGAATTTAAATTGCATGTTATCTCGTTTGATTCTACAGTGTCAAAGCCTCTTGTGAGTTGTTTAGGATAAATATTAGTATTCAGTCACGAAATAATAGTGCAGACGCTATTTATTTGAGTATTTTTCTCTTGAAACATGACTTTACTTTAAAAAACTAACACGTTTAGTCACCGTATAAAACCTACTATCGCAAATTTTGTGAATTTTAACTGTCGATTTAATAGATATATTGCTGCCAGCAGTGGTCGTACATTATTAAATATAATTACTGCCTTCTTTTATGTGTAAACATATCAACATTTTACAGCAAACAAATTTAGTTTAAATGTAAAAAAATAGTCATATAGTTTACAGCAGTACTATAAAATATACGACTATCGTATTTTGACTGGTGCAATCATGTGTTCTAAACTGAGAAACATCGATAGATAAATGATCAAACTTAGTGAGTGACAAATTGTAAGGTTACTATGATTTTATGGTAAATATTATTTAAGTTTATTCCATTGATATTGAACATAAAGCATTAAACGTAGTTTGGAGAATTCGTAATTCTTCAGAAGTCAAGTGATTAAATTTTCACTCTATATTTGCGGCTACAACGTAGAAATTCACCTTGAGTCAGTAGATTTTTGAATGGGTGGGAAAGATAGTATGGGATTTTAGATAGAAGATTTTAGAAGGATGTCTGCCATACACAAAAACACGAATAGCGATCACCGAGTGTTGTTTTACACCGAAAACTCGTTATCATTGATATCTCTTACACCACCAAATTATAAAATTAAAACCCAAATACGCCCAAACTTTTCAGTTGTGGAAGATCTTTGTTTTTGCCTTTCAAACTACCACATTAAAAAAACGATTAGATTGGTCGAAAACGACATCTTGACTGTCTTTTCCATGGGTACGAGGCTATAACTACTGCTCATGTGATGTGTTACCTGCTGATTAGGTGTGATTAGTTAGGGTTCGTAACCTTAAAATAATATTTGCTACAAAGAACCAAATATAATATGGCACTTGAATTCAACATATTCCGTATTGCATTTATGTTCCATTAATTCAATTGCATTTGTTCTACCTCTTTGTTATTTCGTGTGAAATTAAAGTATAAATTCGAAACCTAATGTCCCACATTTTATTGAGAAATTGTACTGTAATATCGCATTGCTTAATATAATTGCACTAATATCACTAAGAGCCGACTAACTATCCCAAAGAACTGGCGAATTGAAACATACCTGCTCATTGCTCAACAGTCTGTATCCTGTATTTAATGGTATTGTTTACCTACGGACGTAAATTCATGGAAATCAATATTTGAGGATTAATCATTATTACTTCAATAACAAGTACGCATTAGCTGTGTCATCTATTGAACACGAAATGATCAAACGTCAGTAAATATATGCAAACAATTTCAAATGTATGTTTAATAGTCGGTATAATTTACTGATATCTGCGTGTTGAAACGAGATATCCGTTGCACGAAATCCGGGACGAAAAATTATGTACTGAATGGCAGATATTTCCTCATTTGCATTTAACTCAGACGTAAAATCATTAGATGGTAATAAATGCACCAAATAAGCATCAATTTTCAGTCAATAGCAACCATTTAATGACAAATAAATTAACGGAATAACGACGGAATGATTTTCCCACTAAGTATTAATTATTCCATCATTACAGAGCATAAAGCGATTAACAGTCAATAAATGAACTACAGACGCAATTATTTTTAATAGCCACATCGAATACTTACGCGCGACCAAAACTAACCAGAATTAGTTATCAGTACTCATAACTAAAACGACGGGCTTCCATGAAATACGCTAACAAATTCTAACGCAATTAGTAAGGCTACTAAAATAAATGCCTTCCACCTCCACAACATATTTGAAGACACGCATTCCAACACACTATCAGCAACTCGATCAATTCATCCCGCATACCTTTGCATATGTATTTCGCCCAACCTAAGATATTTCTAAATATACCTCGACGGCTTATGAGCAATTTGGGTAAAAGCAAGCGACAGTCCTTCATCCACTTCTGTGGGAGATAAGTCAGTCAGGTGACGTATTCCGTGCAATCAGCGTCGAGATTCCGATCACACCTCCGCCACGTCTTACTTCTGTTCCTTCTTCCCTAATTGAACGAACGCTTTCGAAGACCCAGGGATGAGCTATTAATAAATATCGGAGATGGATGGCGGATACGAAACGCGATAGCCATGACTTTTGTTATGATGGATCGCCGTTATGAGAGATAGGGGGATGCGATAAGCACAGGATTCCACTAATAACCCTGAGTGTTGCTTTTTTTATAGGAACAAAAGATGCTGTGTCGTGCCTTTTGTGCGTTTTATAAAGATCTAATGGATTACGTGGGGAGTTTAATTGCGATGAGTTGGGACAACGATGAAGAGACATGCCAAATATTTTCTTTAAAAATTGAAGAACCTTAAGGATATTATATGGGGAGGGGGGGTCATGCAATGCCGTTAATGAGTTTCAATTGCGTTGGAGGAGCATGCCAAATACTTTTTTTGGAAACTGAAATTATTCAAAATTAAAATTAAGGAAATTATTGAAAAAATAAGGTAGTATATTTATGTCTTTAGTACATTTTATGAATATCTGTTTTATCTTGTTATGGATTACACGGGAGTTCATTTGCGTCTATTTTGTCTACCTTTTCGAGACGTCTATTTTGATGAAGGAAGTCAAACCCTTTACTTCACCTTCCTGATGGTAGTCTCGAATAGATAAGGTAAGACAATTTTAATCAACGTTGTACTAGGACAACACAATGGGTTATTGGTGACGGTCCGAGATCGATCTTCTAAGGGAAAGATCCTAGGGCAACACCACGTAATTTTGGACCACGGTTAGATGACGAGGCAACACCTGTCTTGAAGAGGTGTCGCTTCATAAGCGAGACCGATAGATGCCATATTTCTTATTAGACTAAAACAACTGTCTATATGTTGATGATAAAATCTATCGTCATTAGCTAAATTGGTCAGATATTGAGGGACAAGATGTGTGTGTGTGTGTATCGTCGAAGTCATTTGGAGTGTTAAACAATTGGAAAGTAACATTAAGAACATAACATGTGGTACGTCTTTGATGAGTCTGAATTTTGGTGGAGCGGCATGCCATACCTTTTCTTTAACAATTGCCAACTAAGAACGTGAGATGCAATATATCTTCTGTATTTTTATGAAAATCTAGTCCGTCGTATTGTAGTTATGTGTTGAACATGAGTTTATTTACGATAAGTCTGCTTTGATCCAGAAGTATGACAAATCTTTTCTTTAAAAATTTGAAAATTATTGGTGTCGTGCAACGTCTGTGATCAGACTGAATTTTGCTGGAGGTAGGTTCGTAGGAATTTTAATTAATGTCCCACGTGGACTAACAGAACTGGCTATTGGAGAAGGTTCGCGATAAGTCCCTTAAGAGAAAGAACCGGGGAAAATACCATGTAATTCTGAACCACGGTCAGATGACGAGGCTACACTTTAGCTGACAACACAATATCCAAACTTCTACACCACACCAGCAAGAGGACATTTGAGGCCATCACAGAGGTTAAGGTGCACCAGCCTTTGGAATGGATTTGAATTGGTCTTTGGTTGAATTCGAACTCATAACCTTCCAGTTGCTAATTCCTTACTCTTCCAAACGGGCTTCCGCGGCCCCTATTTGGTGGAAAATAATGCTTTTTCTTTAATTAAGAACATGGATGTTCTATATGTGCCTCTCGTACAGTTAATGAAGATCTAGAAGATTTTATTGTTGTGTTAGACTGCAAGGGAGTTAATTTGCGATGAATTTAAATTTTCTTGATGGAATATGGAATATTCTTTCTTTAAAAAATTGAAAATTATTAAAATCTTAATATGTGTTACGTAAGAATTTAATGAATCTAAATATTGTTGGAGAAACATCCAATTGTTTCTTTAAAAAAATGGAAACTAAGATCTTATTGTTGTAATAGATTATACGGGAGTTAATTTATTTGCGATGAGTGTAATTTTACACAGTAACATGAAAAGTCACTATTTGTTTGATGGTTGCCTGGAAGTGGTGTTTCGTCACCATCGAAAATGTACAGATCTTAATCTCGTCATTATAAAAAAAACCGGTAGTATCTTGACGTTGAGACATCTTGCCATCATCAAATTTAATCAGATATTGAAAGGTGAGAAACCTTGTCCAAACCACTTGGATGTTTACAAATTTGCAAATTTTTTGAACCGAAGATATGCTAGGTAAGGCTTTGATGAGTCAGGAATTTAATGGAGGAAAATACCAAGTCCTTCCTTTGAAATTTGAAAATTATGAAGATCGTGAAATCATCTATGTATTTCTTTTGTGTGTTTCATGATCTTGTCTATTATTGAAGTATTAGATTACATAGATGGGGTCCATTTGAGATGAATCTGTACTTCGATGGAGAAACATGGCAGGTCTTAAAATAAATAAAATCATTATATATGCAGCAAATATTGTTTTTTGTTTTGCCGTCTAACTTGTGTAGTGTTCATCCATAACGCTTGCCTGCCACCCAGTTGGTCATTGGTTCAAATCATGCTTTGTAAGCGCAAGGATGGTAGTTAATTTCCTTAGTAGCGGCGTCTCACGCATTGCGTGCTCCTTAAGAAATATCTTTAATTATAATTAAGAAATATAAGAAAATTTAGCCTCTTGCCGAAGGCCAGATATCAATGGTCAGGCTTGAAAATATGTATGTTTTATATATATATATATATATCTGGTTTACTTATTATGAAATTTAAAACAAAATCTTAAAATGTATTGTCTCTACACGATGGAGGAGCTTTTACTATACGAAATCCAAAAGTACATGGTTATTTTCAAGACATGACATATCATATTGTATTGTTTTTTCTAGATAGACCTAATCCAAAATGCTTCTTTACCATACATTCCATTTTCAATTGAGCAGCTTTTACAAGTCCATGGTCATAAACAAGACATGACATATACAATTTGGTAGTTTTTACTAGACCAAATTCAAACGCCTACTTTTCCTTACAATAATAATCAGAATAATGACCATTCATAGCTCAATGCCGATATAGAAGTCACACTTAGACGGTGTTTTCTAGAGTAGATTTTCGAGCCATTACGAATTGTGAAAAAATTATTGATTTCATGTGAAACTAATACCAGTTGATGAAAATACTGCTATTCCATTCAATACAGGAAAGGGTATACCTATAAATCTACAGTCTTTTAACTATTCGTATGCGAAGCAAAAACCTTAAACCCAAGGTACGGCCTAGTCATGTTTGAACTCTGCGTATTTGCAGAAAAGATTGACCATCCTAAATAGTAGGATACTCGTGAATTCATACGTAACCATCCCTAATCACTGAAAGCGAAGCTTCTTTTAAAATCCAACACAAGGGATACATTATAAGAATAGTGAGGATTCTGCTTGGCAATATTTCGTACGTGGATCAAAGATATTATTCTCAACTCAAAAGTTCATGCAACTACAACGCTCTCTTACCAACCTTGGAAAATAATCGAACTTAGGTTTTACGGCACAAGGTCTGGATATGGACAAGCTGCGCCATCAAATCTTGGGCAAGCCTCCTGTTTCAAAAGACAGTAACCAACCCTTGCCGATGCCCATTTTCTATTCATGTTTAAATAGTGCTTTTCAGATTTTAAAGTTGTCCCTCCTAACTGAAGTAAGACCATGGCTTTGTTTGTAGTCCACAATTGAAGATGAAATAGGAAATTCCTTCAGCACACCAAGTGTTTTAAGGAGATATCGTGGCCAAGATCTGATCAACTTTAGATCTCTCGTCCAGACAAAGCTTCCCTATTATTTGAGGAGAAGAGATATCCAAGCACGAAAAGCAATTTGTCCCGGAAACAACAGAACAACCGGTGACACTTTGGAACATGTTTTTGCACCCCGGCTGTTTATATATATATATATATATATATATATATATATATATATATATATATATATATATATATAAAGAACGAAAGAAAGTTTGTGTGTGTCTATTCTCTATACAAATTTACACCGTTTGGCCAATCCACACCGAATCTGGCTCACTTATAGTTCAGAAAAGTACGGAAAACATTGCATATTTCTTTCTTGTCCTAAGACCAATCTGCAGCCATGAAAATTGGCACAAAATTAACACTAAAAGTGTTCCTCGAAGCCGCAAATTTAAAATCTAAAGTTTGTTTTTCTGCAATAAATGAACATGTACAAGGAAACACGTTCTACAAGGTTTGTGTACGAGTTAACACAGGGAAATGTAGCGGTCATATTTTAATTGTCGCAATAGGAAACACGTTTAACAGGGTCTGTATCGTTCAGTTAACGCAGTGAAGTGTCGAAGGTTATTTTTGGACCAAGCAACGCCGGGCTATTTAGCTATTTCACGACAAAACACCACTGTCCTTTTTTGTGTCACTTTTTGGACAAACCGTCTGAGCTCTAGCCTTCAGGAGGCTTCTTTGGCCGATGATCTACTTACAATAATCATGCTTATACGGAGTTCTCCAGCGCACTGGATTTTGAATATTTCTCCATATAAAATTCACAATATCCAAGGTTAGGCTTGTTGAAATACTCTTTTTGTCTTAAGAGTCACTGGAAGAGGAATACACATAATCATCGTTGGACTTAAAACTATTAAATTATTTTTAACTAAATTAAATGTTAGTGAATTTTATATTTAACGAAATAAATAGTAAGGGGAAATTTTATACTTTCACCAAGGTAAGTTAATTTCACTTATTAAAGGTTTTAATTTTCCTTTTACCTTTTAATAATAATTTGTGAGTTCAAATTAAATCAAATGCCCTCGTGTCTACAGGGTACTTGTGCACGTTGGATCTGTTGTGGCCTCGAATATTATCAACTTATTTTGGTGCGGAAGTGTGGTTAATAGTCACATGCGACCTCGTGATCTGACAGTGGATGAAACTTGCATGGTGTTGTCCTCAGATCTTGTTCTGTGTGTTTGATCCAGGACCACCGCCAGTAGCCCCTTTTTTTGCTCCTATGCGACGTTAATTAAAATACCTATATACCTACTTCGAACAGTACTTCCGTGTTTTGACAATAATTTCAATTCATTTTATTATCAATGAGAATAAAAATAATGAACAATTGATTTTGAAAAGTTCTGAATGATATAATCATCATGAAAATATTCTTTTAAATCTTTATGGATTCACTTAATTCCATTTGATGCTAAGCTAAAAATAGTTGATTTCGGAAGTAAGTAAAAAAAGGTAAACATTCTAGGAGTAGAAGGCAAGTAATCATTACACCTTAGAGAAAACATTACCATTGAAATTCCAACCTATACTCTAATTAACTCAGTTTTTCTTTGTTTAAGAAAGCCACACACAGGAGGTATCTTCAGTGCAATACCAGGTGTACAAACGTGTAAAAAAGTCCATTAGCTTTTAGCGAGAGGGATATTGTCATTAAGATAATTATTAGAATTTTTTAGTGTACTGAGCACAAATAAAATAAAGCAAGTAATTAGGTGTTAATATATAATCAATAAATGGAATGTGTGTTTTGGTAACAGCATTCACTAAAGCAAAATTAGAGTTTTTATACTGTCCACATAACACAGATTATAGTTCTGAAAGCATCATTATATTACATTCATCTGGTGATGCAAAAATAGCATTAATTTTGTTGACTATAACTGTATTTTGGTTGAAAAGGGTCAATAGCTAAATTTCACTCCATAAATAATTTCAAAGTAAAAAAAAAAGACACATGCCTTCCTGTGGACACATTTATAAAAGTATCAAAGCATTGACAATTATGTTTTGTGTGTTGAATTAAAAATTAATTAAAAGAAAGATTACTCAATCATATGTTACGTAAAACTTTCGAAATGGAGATACTATCCTCTTTGTATTAGGGGTTACAGATTTATACATATAGATAAGTAATAATTAATTTTAAGTCGTTTTACATCGTGGTTTGCAATTTTTAGGATTAAATAAGGAACTTAGCTATCCAATTGACATTTGAGTGTTAAAATAACATTTATTCAAAATGTATGTTTCAACAAATTTAACTATTACTGGCATTGTTTCGTAAACTGTTTTTTCATTTAAATCGAATTCAATATGCAACTTACTGCAATTTAATTCAGAATAAAAATAAGAATTTTTAATTTAGACATAATCTACGTACAATTACTGTTTTTGGTTCTTTAAGACTTCAATTAATTATGATTCTCATTTTATCCATTATTTCGTATTTTTTTTACTTCAAATATTAAATTCAACATAACAATTTAAGATATACAGGACGTCAAATTTGCAGGAGTTTGGAATCCAATATTTGAAAAATATCTTGGGCTTAACACTACCAAAGTTGGTCTAAATACTATTAAAACTATACAGTTCCGATTACAAGAAATATTACAGATCTTTACTATCAAGGGAAAATGGGGCTGCTATCATAACTAAGTAGATGTCGACTTGAAAAACATTTTTTTTCCTTTGGCGGGCACATACGAACTTAATCATTGACCATTATAAGGTCGAAAGATATGGCCACTTGTGAAGGAGCACCCAATAGAATGACCATCATTGCTTTAAGGGGTCTCAGGACTCTTAAAAATTATCCATGTATGCAAAAAAACATCCTTTTTCAAACCAATATAACTTATTAATGAAACAAAGCAGAATTTTTAAACTTTTACCATATAATATTCACATATATTTACATTGTTTCTCAAATTTTTATTTAATTAAAAAATGTTTTTAAAAAGTTATTAAGAAATTTAAATTGGACACTTTTTAATATCAATATTTTACTGCGCGCAAGATTCTGAAGTACAAAATTGATCAAAATGTACAAAATTAATTTTATCTAATAGAAAACTGTTCAGTTTCGATGTTATACACACTTTTTAAGAAATTTAAAAACAAAAAATATGTTTTAAATAAAAAAATTTTAAATTTTTTTTAATTTTAAGAAATTTTTTAACTAAAACTCCTAAAAAAAAAATTCTGTTAATAATTAGTCTGAAAATTGGTGTATAAGTCATAAAGGAACTAATTGTGAGCATATGTATGAAATTTCAGATCAATATGGTAAATAGTTTCTGAGAAATCCTGCGCGTAAACTAAAATTTTGTGTTTTGAGTAAAATGAAGTTAAAGTTGAAAATTTTTATTAAAAAAATTATGTTAATAATTGGTCTGAAAATTTATGTATAGGTCATAAAGGAACTTATTTTGTGTACAGGTATGAAATTTCAGATTAATATGATAAATAGTTTCTGAGAAATCCAACGCGCACACTAAAATGTTGCGTTTTGAGAAAAATGAAATTAAAGTTGAAAAATTTATTAAAACAAAATTCTCTTAATAATTGGTCTGAAAATTGATGTATAGGTCATAAAGGAACTTATTTTGAGTATATGTTTGAAATTTCAGACTAATATGATAAATAGTTTCTGAGAAATCCAACGCGCAAACTAAAATTTTGTGTTTTGAGAAAAATGAAGTTAACGTTGAAAAATTTGTTAAAACAAATTTCTGTTAATATTTGGTTTGAAAATTGATGTATAGGTCATAAAGGAACTCATTTTGAGTATATGTGTGAAATTTCAGATTAACATGATAAATAGTTTCTGAGAAATCCAACGCACAAACTAAAATATTGCGTTTTGAGAAAAATGAAATTAAAGTTGAAAAATTTGTTAAAATAAAATTCTGTTAATAATTTGTCTGAAAAGTGATGTATAGATCATAAAGGAACTTATTTTGAGTATATGTATGAAATTTCAGATTAATATGATAAATAGTTTCTGAGAAATCCAACGCGCAAACTAAAATGTTGCGTTTTGAGAAAAATAAAGTTAAAGTTGCAAAATAACATAAAATGAAATTAAATAAACTATGGTTAATTAAAAAGCTCCAGGATCATAAGTGCAGCCCTCAGTAACCTTAAATTGTTCTATTTCTACTGCTGCTTTAATTTTTTTGGCCTTACGAGCTTCAAAGGATGCTTCGGTTGCTCGCCTCTTTGCAGTCGCAATGCGCACTTTGTCCATAGTAATACATTTCACAACATTTGTCTGGCAGATTTTCAAACCTAAAACGCGTATAATTTCAACTCGGCTTTTGCATCCGTCATTGAAGTCACATACAGCCATATATGCAGCTATTTTGCCATATACAGCCATACATGCAGCCGTCAGCCTATTTATGACAGCATCATAAGGAACCCTTTCCACCGATCGTTTTTGCATCCGACAACTTCAACTTCTTTTTACCAAGTGATGCCTTTAATTTACGCAAGTGGCTGCCCATTCGCTTTTGGACATGTCCCACGCACTCTATTTTTGCAACTGTAACATTGTCACCATATGGCTTTTTTTGGACGATTGCCGAAAACGTCTTGGAAACTCCATCCCCTATGTACTGCTGGTATTTTAAACCATGCTTGTTTTCTGATCGACAGAAAATCCTTTGCATGCCGCTCACTTCCATTTGTCCACCAGACCCACTGTGGTTTTTTTTGCAGTTATGCTGGTGTTTAGCCAGAAAGGCACTGTATTTAAGGCCGAACTTTGGGCCCTTGTAGGTGTCTCACCCCTTGCAATACGACGACATGACTTTGACGACTTTTACGCAGTCAGCCCTGATCAAAGTACATACACCGACAAGAGATGTATAACCGCGGGTTTTCCATGTCCCATCACCACTAACTGCAATAGAATTTACGGTGCCGTCAATGATTTTTTCTTCCACAGCAGCTTTCCTCGTCGATGCATTTTCGAGCACCTCACTCACGTCTGCAATTTTTGAATTAATCTTGTCGTACGCCTTCTGAGACATGGGCTTTGCAAACACATGCCGAAGCCCATGTCTCAGAACACAAACACACAACTTGAACAAAATGTCTTGAGTGAAGATAACCCTTGGCCTATATATCTCATTGTCAACACTGACCGCCTGTTCACTTCTGGTACATTTTTTTTGTGTCCAATCAATTCACAGGAATTGAAATTCTGTTGAACCGTGCACTGTCTACAAACTAAAATAAATTTTGAACACAATCCAATAGTGGATTTCTCAATAATCTTAACATTCCCATGGCACACAGAGCAACATATATGTTTTTCTAGTTGTGAGAACAATAAATAAATATCCACTAATCTGTAGCCATGAAATTCAACGCAAACATCGTTTTCCAATGACTGCAAAACATTGTGTGCAGTCGGCAACTTTCTAGCAGCTGCACTTTTGTTTGGCGAAAGATTTTTAAAAATAACTTGGCCACTTTGAGACTTAGATTTCTTCAAGAATTTATTTCCTTGAAATCTTTTCTTCTTCGGTCTCTTTCCGGATGATCGTTTTGGCCGATTTTCCATATTTGAACACTTTTCATAACAGTTGAAAAAACGTGGAAATTCAAAATCGCAAAGTAATAAACAAACAAGGGAAGAAAAAATAGAAGTTGAGTTGTTATTATACTACTCATTCACAAGATTATTTTGATATTAAGTGTGGCTGTTCTGCTAAAAGAATTCATCTAGAGAAGAATGTTTTAGAAATGCTCTCCCAGCTGTCAAAAGTTGGGAGCGGCAGTGGCAAGTTTTTGTTTACTTTTCTACAGAGTTGGTTTATTCTTTTCTCGATAACTCCGGAAGTTTTGGGAGTATCGTTAAACTTTTAGTACCAAAATGTTCAGAAAGATGGGGCTTCCACATATATTGTTTTCAAGAAATCGAAAATTTTGAGATTTAAGGGTCCTGAGACCCCTTAACAAAGGACAACACAATTTACATCCATGTCCTGACCCGTATTCGAACCAGGAACCTTCTGATTCAGAGGCGAACACCTTGACCACTAGACCGGTTGGTTGATCGGCTCACTTGAAAAACAGCTACACTATACAATTTCAGTCAGATGACGTCATAGTATTGACGAAATGAGGAAAACAGAAACAGTAGCTTTCGACAGATATGACGCACGCTACGTTCCCTACTAAAGAAATAGACGACACATGTGGGCGGAGTCGAGGTTCTAAGTTATTTTGAATGTAAATCACGTGGGAATTAGAATTGACAACTCCGATTGGCTATTCCGTAGCTGACTCGTGTTTTTGATCACGGTGGATAATTACGTTAACCAAACAAAAATTTAGGATTCATACTTTTACCCGCAACCACCTTACAGATCTTCAAAAACAGCATTTGTAAGTAATAAGGTGGGTAATCCACCAGTAAAAATTTCGTTATGCTAACATTAAATGATCGTGTATATTTAGTGGATTTAAACATACATTATTTCTATAGACATCAATACCATGTTTTTATCATTTTTACTATATTTAATTTCCTCTCTGAATCCAGTGCAAGTTTGAATCTCTAGTGAAAGTTTCTGTTAACCCTTGTAGATCATCAGTGCTTGTGCTTGGTGATCGAATCTGCTGCTAAGAGATCACATTTTTCTGATCTGGGCAACAAACAGCCTTTCTTTGGCCACAAATCAGTTACAACCAAATAAACCAAAACAGTTGGAAGGTATTCACTGCTATCAATCACTTTAAGTGTGCCATTAAGAGTAGGATAAGGCTGTAAAAAATTTAATGCCTAAAACTCCTCCGATATTCAAACTAATAAAATTTATAATTTACTCACATTACAACATAGTGAAAAATCTGCTTGATTCGCGGACCACAAGCCACGGAAGCCCCGAATTACCGTCATTCCATTAAAGGTTATCAAGAATCTTTTAGCTATGTAAACATATTCTGCAACTGAATTTAATTCAGTAAGAAAGTGCGTTGCATTAAGAAACATCGTTCCATCTGAAGTTTCCGTGTATGCTAATTCCGAAAACAGTTCAAGGGTGCTGCTATTTCCTCTAAGAAACATCGTTCCAACTGAAGTTTCCATAAATGCTAATTCCGAGAACTCTTTAAGTGTGGTGCTATTTACCAGGTTTTCTCTAAAAGAAACCTCGTCGAAAACTTAAAAAAATAATGATTTTCCAATACTCTCCTAACTGTTATGAGAACAATAAGTACCGCAAGAGTAATTGCCATGGTTTTAACATAAAATTTTACACTTATGCAGAAAAAAGCTCAGAGTTGCACAGTTTAGGGGTAATGTTCGCAGAAAGTGATAAATCGAACAGATAAAATTCCATAAATTGGACCCTTATGCACAGACAAGGAAAGCACTCTCATAGAACCCATAATGGGACACATTTACATGCACTTTATATTTCCACATATAATGTTACGTCAGATTTCATAAAAGTGTTCTCTGAAACAGTAACTGCTCAGAGCGAGGCCAGGTACTCTTTTCCCTGAATACCCGTTTTTACAGTGTTCGCTTAGCTGATGAAAAAGCGAGAGAAAGTGCCAGGGCGAAATTATGCCATCATAAACTAAAGAACCGCATTTTGGTACTTTAAGTAGTAGTTTATATGGGGGCTTGCTTCTGTTTTTTCTTCGCCCGGATAAACCTATCCCAGGGCCCTATTTTTCTCGCATAATGCTGGTATAGATTATTGCTGCATTATCCAGGGCTGCAGCTTCATTTCCAAAAATGGATGGGATGGGAAGGAGAAAAGAAATATTAATGCGAAATAAAACAGGAAATAGGGATAATGGTTACTAAAATGAGATATCAAAAGAACGGGAAATAGGTTCCCGGTTTTATACTGTGTGAAACGAGGCCCTAAGTGGTACAAGTCAAGTAATAGTTGAAAGCTGGTGGGAATTTTGTATGGAAGGTCTTTGTGCAGCACTTCACTTAACCCTACTGGTTGTTTCAAAGACGTATCTCGGCCTTAGCAAAACTAAACAGATCTTGATGGACGATATATCTTGTTACAAGAAAAATTCACCAGATCTCTTGATGGAAGATCTATCTTGGTATCAAAAATATTCACCAGATCTTGATGGACGAAATATATTGCTATAAAAAACTGACCAGATCTTGATATCTTCAACATAATAAAACTTACTGTACTTAAACTATCACTTAACCCTACTGGTGATTGTTTCAAAGACGTATCTCGGCCTTTAGCAAAACTGAACAGATCTAGATGGACGATATATCTTGTTACAAGAAAAATTCACCAGATCTCTTGATGGAAGATCTATCTTGGTATCAGAAATATTCACCAGATCTTGATGGACGAAATATATTGCTATAAAAAACTGACCAGATCTTGATATCTTCAACATAATAAAACTTACTGTACTTAAACTTTCACTTAACCCTACTGGTGATGGCTTCAAAGACGTACCTCGGCCTTTAGCAAAACTGAACAGATCTAGATGGACGATATATCTTGTTACAAGAAAAATTCACCAGATCTCTTGATGGAAGATCTATCTTGGTATAAGAAATATTCACCAGATCTCTTGATGGACGAACTGTCTTGGTATAAGAAAAATTCACCAGATTTTCATGGACAAAATATCTTGCTATAAAAAAACTGACAGGATCTTGATCTCTTCAACAGAATAAAATGGGCAAAACATTGATGGTGAGATATCCTGTTATTTGCATAGTTGGTTGGATCTTCATGAAAGTGGTACCTCGTCGAATCATTTATAGAGCTACAACTACCTCGTACCACTACTAGATTAAACCGGCTGTAGCAAGACAATGGGTCCCTCCAAAATTATACCATGAGTTACTGTGGTGTGTCGATTTGACAGTAAATTGAAATTGACCACGGAATATCATCGACTGCGTGAGAATCGTAGACAGGTAAGAAATCGCAGTATATCATGTTAACTGACAAAGTCTCTTCAACAGTAAGGAATAGGATCCTTTGCATTTACGAGTCATGAGGGACCCGACAAAACTCCATTCTCAGTTTACTAACGAGTGGTACACTGATGTAACTACAAGTGTAATAGTCAAGGAAGCCATCATTTACTACAGCAAAAGAAAGACTCGTAAAATTGTGGTGTCACCCTTGAATATCGTCTGGCAACACAGTATTATGTCCAACGAGTCCCACAACTTATTATTTTGCCTTGCTGGTTTCCTGCGTGAGAATCGTGGACAGGTATTAAATGGCAGTATATCATGTTAACTGACAAAGTCTCTTCAACAGTAAGGAATAGGATCCTTTGCATTTGCGAGTCGTGAGGGACCCGACAAAACTCCATTCCCAGTTTACTAATGAGTGGTACATTGATGTAACTACAAATGTAATAGTCAAGGGAGCCATCCTTTACTACAGCAAAAGAAAGACTCGTAAAATTGTGGTGTCACCCTTGGAGATCGTCTGACAACACAGTGTTATGTCCAACGAATCCTACAACCTATATTTTGCCTTGCTGGTTGCCTGTCCAAACGGCTATCAAACGGGCACTTTTTAATAGAGGGAGCCTTCTCTTTGCCCTTATTAGTTGAAGTCATTAGATATATAGGTTAGTTCCAAAAGCAGTATTGGTTGAGATTGCAACCAATAACAGAATCTATCGCATTTTTAAGGTGCAAAAACTGAACATTGCCAGAAGATCATGAAGATTTAGCAATGTCTATTTTCTATCAGCTTTAGTTATCAGTAGCCTTGGTAACCTTAAAACCCTTCCTTGGCCTTCAAGATCTCCAAACCTGTAATCCATTGATCATGATCATGTGTAGTATATGTAAGGCCGTGATTTGCACCATATTCGGAATATAAGGGATATGTAGCATCATAATGGTTGTCATTATTTGCATCAGAAAAGTATGATAAATTTTTCACTCCATACCTCTCGCCATATATTGCCACCATAATGGATTTCCAGCATACGTTTTTATGACTTTTCAGATGTAATTATTATAAGGGAATAAAGAGTACTCTTGACTTGATATTGTCATAATTTGTTCATTTTTTGTTTTGAACACGTTCTAATTTACATTCTGATCGCAAAGCTGCAATGTTTTGTGTCCATATTTATTAAAGGTTTCATCTTCTACATATTGCAACAAAAAAAAAGAAAGAAAGAGAGAAATAATTTAACGACAATTTCAATTTTATTATCTTAAATCTTCGTTTTCTGTTCGTATTTAGTAAATAGTTTCATGTTAAGCATATTGCAATAAAAAAAAAGAGAGTGAAAAAGCATTAATTACGAGAACTATACTTTTATTTTCCAAATCTTTTTATCCAGTTAAATGGCTACTTTTTTTGAAACTTTATTTGCTGTTACAGAAAGTTATTAAATGTTATATAATTTAGAAACATAACTGGGCAGTTTCATATTCCAGTTGGTAGGATTGTGAATTATGAAACAGTGGGATAAGAATTCTAGACTCCATGTAACCATGGACTGGAGTACACATGGCGATTAGTGCAGGTTAAGTCTGTGATGGATTCACTTTTGAAGGGTGGGATGCAAATTCAGGTGTTGATCTCGGCATCTGACCGTAGTTAAAATTTACGAGGTGCTGCTGTAGGATCATTCCATTGAGATTGATCGTGAACCATCGCCTACAGTCATTTGCGATGCTCCAGCGTGACGTTATTTAAAAATATTACACATACCATACCGTACCTTCGCCAATAGCCCGTTGTCTTGCTCCAGTGCAACGATAATTAAAATACCTACTTTTGATTTCGGTACTGATCTCGAACCTTCTCCAATAGCCGTTATACGACGTTAATTTAATTATCTATCAAATTTCCTAAGCAAACTTTTAAATCTAAATGTCCTGCTACATAGGAACATTACTTTTTACCCAAAAGCATTCATGCCTCTTTTCTGATTTGATGATTTGCTAACCATTTGATATACATACTATGAGTAATTGTACAAAGTCAGCTGAATAATGTTAAAACCATTAACTATTTCCTCTTAAACAATTTACATTACATTTATTATTCATACTAATTTTATTACTTGAAGCTAAAAACTTCGGAGACTGAGGGGTATTTGTTTTTTAAATATATTCTAAGCTATGGAACATTTTTCTGCAAGTATTTTAAGATAATCCGAATTGTTTAATGCACCTGAAAATTTACTTGACCTAGTTTTTTATATTAAAAGCTTTCAAAACTTTATAGGGTTATTGGCAAATCCTTTTTAGTAAACTGTAGTTGATATATCGAAAATAAACAGTCTTCTTTCAAGTATACAGTTATTTCAAGTAGATTAGAGATATCTAAGATCTTAATGCATGCATATTAAGAAAATAGCATTAACGATATTTTGAAATGTGCGTTGAGTTTAAACTCTTCTTCTCGTAAATAAAGATTATCTGGTTCAGAAACAAGGGATAAAAATTCAACTAAAACAAATAGTTTTGTCACAGAAAGACATTACTCTTTTAGTTTTTACAAATCCTTTTATTTCCTTTAAGTGAAAATGGAAATGTTTTAGTATAAATGGCATTATAAGTGAAACAAGATTTCTGCTGATGAAAATATTATTTCAAAAGACACTTATATTAATTGTCTAACTCATGCGCATTGCATTTAAAAGGGTGCTTTTACTATATTACACCTGAAAAAGTCTATTTTTAACATGGCATGAATATATGAATAATCACGTATATATTAAATATATATCTATATGCTAATCACACATAGTACTAACCACACATAGTTTGGTATGTACATCACGTACTTTCATGAGTATTCATATTTTAACATGATGGATTATAATGTGAAAAAATATTAAAACTACAGGTAATAGTTAATTTCAACGTTTGCTTAAAATAAACACTGTTATATTTGCACAACTTATTAACATTTCAAAAAAATATATATTTGAATGGCTGAATGTCATTTCAGATTTATGTTCGGTTAACCTTTAATACTAAAGGACATATACACATTTAAGATACAAATTAATTGTTTATCTTGGATATATAATACAATGCAGCAATGCATTCATGAATATGAATGTGGTGTAATTTATGATGCTCAACCCCTTAAAACAAATAAAATATACAAAAGAATCCTAGAAAGAGAATTATCATTTGTTATGTGCATGAATACTAAATAGCTTAGATATATTTAATGATTGAAATATTATTTCAGAAATATATTTGTAATTGTAAATAGCTTTGTATAATTTATTACATGTTTCTAATACATATTATTCGTACTCAATGTATTACAATTAACAGGCCCAACTCGAGTAAATTTTAAAAAGAGACACAGAAAATCACTCTTTTGTAGAAAGATAAAAACATCATTCAAGTGTCAGGGAAATACTTTTAAAAATCTTTTCATTTGTTTTTGTGTTTTCTACAAATTATGTATGCTAACATCACCCAATTCGCCTCCATGCCAAATGCATCCATATAATACATTTCACATGCATCGTAAATATGTTTTGTTTGACAAAAATACGCTAAAGAGACAGCTACAAAAGTCGATTTTAATATTGGGGGAGGCAATTAATAATGCCCCTTCTTAAGTTCGTTTCCTGTACAATTGTCGTAACTCCATGAATGACGAATCTTACGGTAAATAGTCTAGCACTGAGTTTCTTTTACCAATGTTTCTTTACTTGTTGTTGTTTCGTTTCTTGTTGTTATTGTTTCAAATTCCCGATATGGTCTAGCAATGCTAGAACAAATCAATGAGTCCATAAATCTCCAAAAAATTCAAGAAGAGAAAAGGAGGTTTGGAGTAAACCTATTCCACAGGGTGAAATCGAGACAGTTTGGAATATGATCAGGAGATGCCTGGACAGTCCTGCTCTTGGTGAAGGTCCTAAAACCCTTTTGTCCGTGTTCATAGGAGAGATACCTCAAGTGTCCACTTGCAAAAGGTGAATTCATGTTTGCTGACTAGATGGCCCTCATACAAGAGGGCACCACCAGGGCATTTTTTGGAGTACCAGTTATGTACAGGATGGACATTCCAGATATCTTTAATATTTTGCTTAAACTCGGAAAACACCTCGCTAAAAGTGATAAGCAAGTCTGACTGAAAAGTCTCTGAAGAAGCAACTTCTGCTAGATAATTCTCAATCTCGTTTCCACCAATACGATATGGGAGGGAATCCATTGGATAGGCACCTCGTAATTCATCGAAAGACGAGAATGCAAATTCAGTATGGATATGCCAGCCCTGTCCCCAACAGATGTCTAGTTACTTAGGTGCTGAACGGAGGAGTGTCTTTAGGTATGTGGTACTCTTACAACAGGTATTCGATATTTTCCAATTCCACCGTCTTCAAGGGAAGGATGACGAATTAATTTGATAATATATTCATCACTAATTTATTTTTCGTAAAGCGAATACAGCTTTTTCTTGAAAATTAAATTTAGTGGGACGTTCAATACTAAAATAACTTCTTTTATTTTAATGTTTCCTGTATAGACCCAATAAAGGTTACCGAATACCATTGTTCAAAAAATGGCATGAATTTTTCAAAAGGAAATCACTGTTTTCCCCAAACGTTTAACACATTTATAAGTTACTTGATAATAGCATGAATTTGCAATGTAGGCAGCCTGGACATTTTGTTACTTCAAGATATAATTTTTAATACTTCAAAAGTATTACTTTAGTTTTTTTTTATCTTCTAAAATTAGTATTATTTCAATATCAGTAAAGTTTTACCTAAAATTTTCTTCACTCTTAACTTGCATGCTTATTTTAAATATAAACCTTCCGGAGTTCTTTAAAGTGAATAAGAATTACAATTTATTGAAAACAGAAAAAAGTACACAAAAACACAGAAAAAAATTAAACTAAAGTAAATCTGGCGAAAAATATTTTTTTAGAGGATATTAATTCGTAGTTTTTTTATTTTGTGATATATATAATTAGAGAGTAAGTCACATATACTCCTAACAAGAATGAATTGCCAACATCCATACACTTAGAAACCGAGATTCGGACATGGGATTTAATGGGTGGCCAACGAATACTATAATTACTCTCTCTCTCTCTCTCTCTCTCTCTATGCCACACACACACACACACACACACACACACACACACACACACAATTCGACGAAAATCTGAAAAAATCAATCTACAGAAGCTTGTTGTTTGACTACCAGCTAAAGGGAAGGATTGGACGAAATATTTCGCCAAACCCTAATCTCTATTGAAACCTACAGAAGAAGATTAAATTGTTTTATAATCCCCTATCTGACTGCAGTAGAATACCATCCGTACAAACTAGGATACAGATAAAAAAATCCAGTAATCCACTAGTCTTCTGAGCGGATTGAAATGGGAGTCGCTGTAAAATCCAGCTCTGGCATTTTGGAAGGCCGTTTGGAAACAATTTCCCTCCCCATAGATATGCGATTCCGCCGCACCCTTTATGGTCTCAGCAGAAGGCCCATAGAAACGTCATTGCCATTGGGTAACTGTAGCTGTAACGGCGTGCCGAGCGAAGAATAAAAGCCAACGACCCGAAGATCAAGCCAAACCAGGATTTCGTCCGCTTGCGGGTTTTACTCCCAGATTCTCTAAGTCGCTTTTTTTGTGGGGCCACTTCTGTTGTTTTGTGGGAGGCCCACAAATGTCTTATGTGCCCACAGATTGGGTGTTATTCTAGCTAAAATAAGAGACACTTTATGAGGGAATGCGATCTTTTATCTTTTGGTGGCGGTCAAAATTAGAAGGGAAATTTTATAACAATTGGGAGTATTCGTTAATGTGGTTATTTCTGACGACTTTTTAGTATGTCAATCTATGGGTATCTGTTTTAGTTTTGGAAAACATTAAACATTAACTTCCATCAGGCGATTTGGAATTGACCAACCTGATTTCCTTCACAAATTTCTGGGAACTAATGAGTCAAGCATGTGAGAGCAATTCAAGTACAGGATAATTTAGAAAGTGAAATGCCATACAATTCTACTTTTTGCTTTATGAATAATTTTTTTAAATATGTTTTTTGAACTCTTTGTTGGTCCAGGATGTCAGTCACATTCATCGAATAAAATTCCAGAAATAATGTCAGGCTTCAAAATATAAATCTATATCTTAAACCCTCACCAGTTTCTGCAAATTAATGCATCAATCATTCGAATGCAAGTCAAATACAAGAGAAAGCACTCGCTTCACGCAGACCACCAGTAAACTTTAAGACAGTTTATCTCAACAGCATTCCAAATCCCTAAAATCGAATAGAAATTATTAATAGAATCTTGTAACAATCATCCTCAAAGCCCACAATCTGGATGCAAACCCTTTCATTACTTTGTAGAATAACACAAGGTTTCACCTACTGCAAGATAGTGTTGTATTTCATTGAATGCAACGGCATTGTTTAAAATATTAGTTAGAATCAGGTATTGGGTCGTGTTCTGGTCCATTTCAATGTCTTGCAAGCGTTTCGATCTCTTGCTAATGAGGTGCTTTTGTTGACAGACGTCAATATAGATACACGGTTGGATAAAATGGAAATCCGTTTGATGTAGTATCAAGGGTAAAACATTCTGTAAATGTGTGGACGACTCTTCAGTTTCACCATCGATGTGAGATTAATTGGCCCCAACAGTAAAATAAAGTGAAAGATAGGTCGATTGATTTCGATTGTTTGCAACATTATTCATTAATTATTACTTACTCATAAGCTGGGTACTACATATTTTTTTCTGAATTTATTCATACAATAACGAATAATAAAAAATATTTGGAATCAAATACCGATTTCAGCTGTCTTAAATATTATTCCTCTTTGAAAACACGCCCACGTCTTCACAAAATTATCTTGAAGCCTTCAAAAAAATACTATTTTTCATATAAACCAACATTTGAGTAAAATACTTTTATGTCGTTCATTGTAAAATATTTTTATGTCGTTCAATGTAAAATGTTTTCCCATCGTTGCTACTTATAATAGTTTAAGAATATCAATGTCTTCCATTCCAAGCTCTTGTTTGATGCTATCACTAGTTGACTCTTTGCCAATTGTGGAAGACTGTGAGAACTGTATTAAGATCACGGTTGTGTTTCCGTTAGCGTGGTCATGCAATAGATGACTGCCACCATGTACTGTCCAGTGTTGGTTTTAGAAGCCGAAATGAGTCTCAGCGTGAGGAGGGATGGCTGAACAGGGTTGTTATTGCAGGGTTTCAGACAGTTCTAAGTGATTGGCATTGCATTAACACTACACCTCTTCACCAATGACCATCCGTCGAAGTGCTTGTCGATTGTTTCTATTGCCATCTGGTATTTGTCTGAATAGTAATAAGACGCCAGCAGAAATTAGCAGTCTTTAGTTCAGAAAAACAGAGTTCATAACTAACGTTTATAAAAGTTTTCGATTCGCAATTATGTCCGAAAATTAAGCAAAATGTGTGGAAGACGCAATTATTTCTATCAAAATGTACTCCAAGTAGAGTCAAAATACAGCCGAAGTTAATTTTTGTAGTGACGGCTAGGCTCATCACAATACGAACACTATAATCGGTGTTAAAATTTAAGTATGTTGTTAACTACTGGTACGCATTGTTCAACCAACTCTTGTGACATGGTTGCTATTTTGCAGTTGGAAAGATGGATGATTTTCATCGTTGTTTCTATTGAGAGCAATTAACAACATTCTGTTTATTTGATTAACCTATAACTCGTGCGAAATTTGTCAAAACGGATTATTTAGTAGAACGAGGATTACTCGAGGGCTGTAATGGCTAAATCATAAGGAAATTTTCTTTATATAATTAAATAATTAGCTGCTAAAGATAATCCCACCAGCAGCGTAATGACTAAATCAACCACATACTCTTCTGTAAGAAGGCTAAAGGATCAATGAAGTCGTTTTATGCAGTGCAATGTTACTGCTCTCAAGGGAGATTCTTTCGCAGATTAATAGCTAATTGTGCAACTATGATTCCTTTAGAAGTATAATGACTCTACGGACAAAGAATACCTGCAGAATAATTTCTAAACAGGCAAGAATATTTCCTCGATCATATATTTGTTAGACAAGTGTTAAAAATAAGGAAATAAATATGATAACGTCTAAGGTAACATAAAACTATCGAGTTGCTGTCGGGAATCTTTTCAGCAGTTTAATTTCAAACAAAAAAATTGGTTTGATCTTCGAGAACTGTTCTCAAGTTAAACATTAGAGAAGCCTAAACCATTTTTGTACGCATCAGTGAATGATGCTAGTGCTTACAATAGAGGAAATATAAAATTTAAGTGAGTAATGGTATCTTTTTTATGCACTCAGGATCATGTGACCAAATCTAGTAGTAACATGACCCGACAGAGTAGGCGATTTCATCATTATTGTCTCTAATCTATGTCTTATGGAAAAGCGCATTTGGACAACTTTCCTGTCATAAGGTGTTATAAACTCTATGACAAGAAAATCCAAGAAGGAGTTGTCGGATTGCGATAAAATTGTGTGGAGGTGGAGAACATACATAGAAAAATAAAAGATTAAAATTTCAGAACAGTTGAAGGATTTATTTCAGAACTTGACCGTTACAAAGGCAGGAAGTCAATACGGCGTTGGTCCTCCTCTGGCCTGGATGCAGGCTGTCACGTGGCGTGGCATAGACTGGTGTCCTGCAGAATTTCTTGCCAAATTGTCTCCAACTGTCGGGGTAAATGGTCAACATTCCGGTATGGATGGTTGCAATCGCCTTCCCATAACGTCCCAAATGTATTCTATGGGAGAGAGATCAGGAGACCTAGTTCTCCAAGGAAGTGTCTGGAAGGCTTGAAGACAATTCATAGAACACATGCCGTGTGCAACCGGACATTATCTTGTTGAAAAGTCCGGGGTGTTGCAAAATGAACGTTAACATAACCGGTCTTACAATAGCGTATACGTACAGCTGTGCTGTAAGTGTCAAAAATGACTACCAAAGGGGTCCGACTATCAAACAAGATGGCATTCCAGACCACAAAGCCCTGTTGTGGGCATGTGGCGTGAGATAGTAAGGGCAGGATCCCCACGCTGAATTGGACGTCTCCAGAAACGTCTGAGGTTGTCGTCAGGACACAATTGGAAACGGGACTCGTCACTAAAGGCTATACGAACCGCGCGCTGTTCCAAGTGGACTATCCCGGCACAACTAATGGACAACTTCTTGGTACGCCAATTTTTTTTTATAGAGTATATATCGCCAAACGAGGTGATAAGATGTGAAATAGGCCAGACCGGTCAATTTTTCACAGTGCAATCACGTTACTACTTGCAGACTCGTAGGTCACATTAATTGAAGCTCCTCTAGATAGCAATATTTGGTCTACTTATATTTCACGTCTATGGTGCACTTCCGCCATTATAAGTGGCCTGGAAAAGCTTAGCGATAAAATGAGCTGTGGTTACGATATTCTAAATCAACAAATTTAAAATCCAAGTGTGTTTATGCGACATACTTCTGTCTTCATAATGGTAAGGGTATGTACACACCACTGAAATCTCCATTGACGATACTTTGTACTGACGAAACATTTTTCGTATTGACGATGCTTTTAAAACTTATTGCATGCGTTGAAAAGTTTTTAAACTTTATTAGTCGCTGCTTTCAAGAGATTACATGTTTAACTTCTCTAAGCCTATTATTCAATAATTGTTTTCGAGATTATTCCAATACAATTTTAAAATTTTACTGCATCTCTAAGACAAGATTCAATGTGCAAAATATGGATTTCAAAACAACTCTTTATGGCTTTGAAAGTATAGACATTTCACATTGAAAATATGAAGAAATTCCGTCGTGTTCACCATTGACATGAATCCTAAATCGACTGCTCATTTGAGTCATATAACACAATGTACCCATTGGAATTAAATCTCCGTGTGCGATGGAATATTAACTAACCTTGAGCACGCATAAAATCTATGAAATGTTATTATCTTGCAGGTGCGAAGGTAATTTGAAGGGTGGGAATACCAAGAAAGGAGTGAACATGGGGAAATAATCGGGATATCAGACGACTTCAGTGCCCGAGGCCATGACAGATTGTTATGTTGCAAATTTAATGACGATATTCCTTTGTGCTGTTGCGAAATCGGAAGTAGTATTTTGTTCAGTCTGTGAATTGTGATGTTCTGGTATGGTTACATTACATTGGTTTATTTAAATACGTGCACCAGAAATAATTCCCTTATAGAAACACGAATTTTTAGTGCCGATCATTAGGGTAGGTGTTGCAAATATCGCCTACCCTAACTATTTCTCTGTATCATAGCCTCCTGGGTTGCGAAATCAAGCTGGAATCTAAATGAATATCACTGGGACATTTTCTCATTTGGTTTCCACATAACATATACATTCTTTATTTCGTCGGGCTCGCATCGGAAGGGTTGTGGGTTCTGTCCTCAGAGAAGCCTGTAATTCTGATGGTTGCGAAATCGGCGCTTGGACCTGGCTAAAGACCGTCGTGTTCGCTAATGGTGGCTGGGGCAGTTAAATAGGTCGTGGTCACAAAGTCCCCCATGTTCACATACCAAATCAATACCTCTGGGGGTACCTGATCAGGGGGTTATCGGCCTCTGATTAGGATCTAAATTACGATATGTGTGAGTGAATGGATGTGTGAAAGAGACCTTCCTGTAAAACGGATGTGTCATGCATGAAGAAGTCCAACCCTCCGGGGCAATGGCACCCCCAATTGGGCCATATATGGCCCGCACAACAACAACATTTAAGTCAGTTTAACTAGTAAAACTTCTGAAAGTTTTCTAAGAGAATTTTCAAGAGTGGGATTCAAATATTGCCTACCCCTGTTCCTATTTCTACCCACCAGGCGAAAAAAAGAGTTACTATTAAAAGCGAGTTGCTAATAGAGTATACATACCTACCTTTAGTATTTATGTACTTTCAATCTAGGTATGGAAAAAAATATAGACTGTCAAGGTAACTACATAAACTCCTAGATATCGCGCATAGTAGCTTGAAAAAAGAGTAAGCCATATTAAGTACAGGGCCACAGTAATACCTACCCTGTTATAATATAACTTGTAGGTGATAAAGATATGTCTTAACACACGTATGTATCTACTGTTATGGAATGTGTTCGCCAAATTTCCACATTTCTTTAAATATGCATGATTGCAGCTAGTGGAGTTTCAGAATGTTGATAAATCTACATAGAAGATTGTAAAAATTATGAATAAGAAAAATGTTGTGTCAGATACTAACTGAACTCAATTTTTTTTATTTATAATTTTTTTTATGTTTTTTAATAACAAAAAACTTGGTTATTTTCTAACTAAATAGATGATGTGTATTTGACCTATCACCATTTTCCCATTTAAAAAATTGTACTGATCAAATGTTTACACTGCGTTAAATAAAACAACTTTCAATATCATGGTTTTATTGTTTAAGATTACTTGAAGTCAAAATATCACGTGCCAACCATCGGACACAAAATTTCGCGTAGTTGTATGGTCGAGGAAGGTTGAAAAACCTGATTGTTCTTAAAATTTATTTTTTTAAATATGTGTAAAAAACTCAAAGCATAATAAATAAATACAAAATGTTTGATCAATTAAAAATCCAAAAAGTAGGTAGTTTTATTTATAAAAAGAAAGAATACTCTTTCAAACTCTATAAATGGTTCCGTTGAGAAATCTCGTCCGTCCAGCGAATCAATTTTGCTAATGACGGGATATCTCGATATCAAGACATTGGCGATTTTCTAATGACGAGATATCTCGTCATTCGAGGTTTGAGGGACGGGAATAGTATCTTTTATTTTCAAGATCAAGATCTTGTCAAGTTTTTTTCTTAAGATTATTTACTTCGTCCATCGAGATCGTACCAGTTTTGCTAATTATGACTGGTCAAGAAAAAACACTAAGACGGTTAAAATAACTTGATAACTTGAACACCGATTGAACCCTTATAATATTGTAAATATTAAAAACATGAAATTCAATAGGCCGTAAGTTTGAAAAGAGGCTTATTACTATATTGGCAAGCCCTTCATGAGTGGAATTGCTTGGGCTTTAAGTATATTTATAGAGGTGCATATAATTAGATTCGCGCATTTGGTGTCATAAACGTGGTTCATTCGCGGCTCTTCTGACGGACACTGTCCGTCTATCTCCTAAATCACAACAAGGAATGAAAGAGACAGTAAATTCTACTCCTAGTGTACTCGTGAAGAGTTTTTGGAAGTCATAATTCAGCAACCTGTAGTAGCTGTCATGGTATATGCATGATCTGGTGGGGTAATTATTTATCCTTGTCTGTGGGTGGATTATATATAATTGTGAACTGTCAAGAGCATCTGCTTCATACGGTTCTTCAATGGTTCCCATGCTTGAAGATTCCGAGTAGTTGTATCTTCGAGGTGGAAACAATTATAATCACACAAGTGTACTATCAAAGGTCATGGCCTATTTATTACAGTTTCAAGACACTATCAAGAGAGCAGTTACCAGATTCATTGCAATACATACCATTGTATCGTGTATAGACGGTAGGTAAGATAGTTGAATTAACGTCCACTGAAACAGTATGCCAACAGGGTATTGTTTACGTTCAGGGATCAATGCCTAAGAGATATAAGGGATAACAAGTCGAAATAGTGAACCACGGTCAGATGTGGAGGCCATCTGGCCGTGGGCACTGGACTTTAAAAATTTCACACCACACCAAAGTGAGAATATTTGAGGCCATGACAGATTTAATGTACTCTAGGTCTGACGTAAATGATTGTCTTTGGTTAGATCAAGTTGTGAAATCGCAATATGTTATCCCAAACAGGATGCCTCGACCCGGTATGTATATATGAGAATAGAGAAATATTATGTACTTTTATTATACCTGAGTAGTTCACATGCATACACCTATTCTGAAACCTGTAGTTTTCCAGTTTTGTCTTTCTTGACCAATTTAATATTTTATAGTGTTATTTAACCCTCTGACCATCACAAGAGTCTGAAAAGTGTGACAATTGCTTTCCCCTCTCAATACATATGACGACTTTAGATCTACTACAATTTTATAAGCAGCTTGTGGACTTAAATGTGTCAATGTAACTGTAGTTAATCACACTTTCAAAAGATTATCAGTTTTCGATGTATTAAAAATTTATAATAAATAAGGTTTGCTTAATTCGAACAACATATACAGAACAGTTTATTTTCATAAATCATGTTTATCTGTCATATTCCTGCACGTGAAACGTCAGTAATGCTAGTTATAAATAACTGTTTAATACTTTACACTGGTACACTTTAACTCATGACGCTTGTAAAGAAGCAAGTGAAAAAATTTGATGATGTTCATTTTATAGATAACGATACTGTCGATCTGGTTTTCTGTCTCTCGGAACTTAGTATATTTACATTATTTTTACTCTGATACACTTTAACTCCTTCAACGGTTTCCACGAGATATCTCCTCTTTCATGCTTTAAGGAACATTGCTAATGAGGAAATATATATATATATATATATAATGTATATAATGTCTAGATAATGTCATTTTTTGATGATGACGAGATCAAGATCTAGTCAGCGTGCATCTAATTACGGGATATCTCGTCCCTCAAAATCTGGTCAGTTTTGCTTATGACGAGAAACCTATTGGAGACAACCGCCAGGACAGTTAGGTACTTTTCTAAAGTCTTAACTTTCCTAGAAGTTCAAAATTTCAAATAGAAATTCTAGCATGAGATGTCGCTGAGCCTCTTGCTTCCAACCGAATACCATAAAACGTGACATCTTTCCGTGACGCTAAGGCGGTTCTTGCGTCACTCACGCACATCATGGGATTTCAAAACTACCACCATCGTCACCGTCCCAACTACGTCACGAAAGCTCTACTACGTCACGAAATATTATTTAATTTTAATCCATACCTCTTCTGTTTCTTCGTTAGCTCTATCTCTACTTGGAAAATACTAAATATTCTCCAGATACACATCATATTGCGGCATTCATAAGGGTATCCCCCTTGACTTTATGTAAAATGATAAGGCACAAATCGTAACATGCATTAATATTGGAAGGTAGGCAGGTCAATTTACGTCTCACTGGAGCGAATCAATGAGCTTTGGTGAAGTTATAGAGATTAAACCAAAAGTTAAAGATCGGAGGACAACATCTCAAGATTTTGAACCACGGTCAAATTATGAGGTTAACACCTGAGCTAGCACCCCACTCTGCAAATAAACACGACACGACAACGTGATGGCAATCGACGCTACAAAGATTTAGCGTTCCTCAGCTCCCATGTTTACGACGATCTTTGGTTAGATCCAGTTTCGAAGACACAATCCTGTGGTAGCTAATCAGCGACTCTGCGAACTGGATTAATGACTATAAATCTTAACATTTTCATCATTACTTCGGTTGTATAATTTAGTCTTGAAGCTGAAATAAAATATTAAACACTGTCAGCAATACTGCTCAATGTGATGACAATACGACTAATTCAACTAGTGACTAGAACAGGGGTTGGAAAATGCGGCTATTCGTTGATTTAAATGCGGCTCCCATTAAAAATTTCATTTTTTTTTAAATTATTATTTCAGAACTTCTTTCACGAATCTTGTTAAATTGACTAAGTGAAGCGTAAGCTAAGTAAGTGAAGATGAAAGAGGATCAGGCAATGCAAATGCAGCAAAAATCTACATCCGTAATTGAATTTCGGACACTCGTGCCAGAAGCAAAATATCCACGCTTAAAGAAAACTGCTTGCTATCTAATTTTAATTTTTGGTACAATATATTACTGTGAATGTCAGTACTGCACAATGAAGTTTGTGAAGTCGAAATACCGTTCAGAGTTTAACAATCATCATCTCACAGAATTGTTGGGGACGACTTCAATAAATTTTACGCCAAATTTCAAAGGTTTGACTACAGGTCTTAATTAAATATTATGCTTTTTTATTAATATGTATATTTTATTATATTTATTTTTATTATTAAAATTCTGAAACAACTATTTTGTATTTTTTTCTCTTAACTATATTTTTTTTTTCACTTAAGACTTCTGCATAATGTATAAGCATATAAATTATATTAAATTTAAATTTTTGTAGTTAGTAGTATGTAACTACTGTGTGTTGCTCTTTATAATATATGAACAATTGGAATGAGGCTCTAATTGTATTCCTGCTGGCCCACCTTTGGAATAGAACAACAGTGAACGGGTATGTACTGTAATGTGATACACCTGCCACTGACCACGACATAATTTATTGCAATTTGGCACCAGGAAATCGACGCTGCTATACTGTGAGAGACGAATTGCCGTGATGTGTGCTATGATACAGCACAATTGACATCAGTTTCGTTTCTTTCTCTGATAGCGTTTAGTACCATGGGAACAGCAGCCCCATTAACCGTCAAAATTGTTGTTAAATGTACAAACTGACATTTGTAACCCTTCTCTTTAATCTTGGGATCTAAAGCACTTCTGTGTAGTCAATAAACTCTAATAAAAAAACCTAATAAGATGTTGGCCTTATCAATTTTGACGAGAGATGTTAACAAAATCGATTGGATGTCTTATCAACTTGTTGCTAAGTAATTTTAATTATACCTGACGAATCCATAGAAGTTGGAAAATGTGTTACATCCAGAACACTTTATCAGAAAAATAGATTTGTAAAGCTGTGTAACTAACTTGAATACATGAGTTAAGTTAAAATAGACCCTTTTCTTTTAACCTTTTCGTTTTTATTAAATTAATAGTCTTCAAACATTCGAAATATTTTTTAAAGTTTTCATTAACAACAAAACCTCTTTGTACTATCTTTATCCACTTAGTATAAGCGAATAGGATTGAATAAATCCAATTATCTTTATTAGGAAACATCGTAGAAAACGCAACGTACAATTTAATAAGTCAAAAACGTTTGAGAGAGTAGTCCTCAAAATATATCCTTTTTTTTAACTCATTCTAAAGCACCTACCTGTTCACGTTGTAAGTTGAAATTGGAGCTGAAAAATCAACATAACTTTTACTGATCCATCCTGATGCGAATGTAGATCTTAATGAATTATTCTCTTTTCTGTTCGAATGACATTTATCAAATATAAATTAGATGTTATTTTTCTTGAACCTCTTTGAAGAGGTATTCCCGCGTAACTGAAAAAGCTAATTTAGAAAATTAGACAAACATTTATGTTTCTCTCAATTTATATTCTTTTTGTAGTTTGATTAAACGAAAAATAACATACACTAGTAATTCAGGCAAGTGAATGAATGTATAGTTTAAACCTTTTTTTTCGTTATTTGTCAGCTCAGTAGAAAACGTACTTCAAATATTTGCATTAATTTCAAACGTTAGTGACTAAAGAAACTAAATTTATTTTTTTTAGCTTGGTTGTTTCTTGTATGATTAGAGCATAGAGAGATTGGAAATTAAACGAATAAATAAGAGCCTGGCTCAGCGAGAGACTTTTAATCATAAAAATCTGTTTACAGTAGACTTAAGTACTTTCAATACTGAAGTATTTTCCAAATTGCTAAGTTAATAATCATATGCTACATGTTTACTTAGTTATCTATACCCTATAGAAATATATGATGCCCGTGTCTGGTCTGTGAGCTGAGTGTCTGGTTAACCAAACAGGTTCATATTTGGAAGGTTGCATTTATCTTGAAGGACAAATAAAACTACGCTGAAGGTGATGCCAGGCCATTAGGCCGGAAAATCCTTATATATATATATATATATATATATATATATATATATATATATATATATATATATATATATATATATATATATATATATATATATATATATATATATATATATATATATATATATAAATATATATAAATAAAAATAAATATATATATATATATAAATAAAAATAAATATATATATATATATAAATATATATATATATATATATATATATAAATATAAATATAAATATATATATATATATATATATATATATATATATATATATATATATATATATATATATATATATATATATATATAAATATAAATATATATATATATATATATATATATATATATATATAAAATATAAATAAATATATATATATATATATATATATATATATATATATATATATATATATATATATATATATATATATATATATATATATATATATATATATATATATATATATATATATATATATATATATATAAATGACACCGTATTATTTTAATTCCTGGCGCACAACTGTAGAAATACGTCCGGCAAACTAGTCTTCTTTGCTAGCCTTTTAATCAGATTTTGACAACCTCTAACATATGAAGTGTTTTCTTGTATGTTTTGATCAATATAAGATGTGTTTTTTAATCATTATAAGTGATACCGAGGTAAAAGCAATATCACGATACTAGTAAATTCTGTGTCGCTCAGAGGGTTAACTATTATCTGACTATTACGCAAAAGTCTATGTTATGAATTTACAGGTTTCAATTCTGTCCGATCATGACAGATGGGCATGGTGGGTTTCAACGAGGAAATTTGTTTTATTAATGGGTGATAATTATCACAGATTGGATTGTTCGAACGCCTTGGATCACTAGGATGATCATGTTTCAATTTGTGAGAATAGGATTCAGTGTTACATGGTTCCAGTATCAGTATCCAATCATCACATAACGGGTTATGACGGCACGATGATAGTTCGGTGAAGGGTACTGGCACGCCTTATTACATCACGTGATCCAGTTTATACCATATATGATTTCCAGCACACATGGTAACGCCAGGTCACATAGCAACGTCAGGGTATAATTCCCACAAGGCGACCAGGTGCTTCCTTGATCAGCATATCCATTAATCTATCCAATTAAGAACCTGTAGGATAGGTACTGCTGACAGGGTAATCCTACGCTCCCTAAATAAATTAATTATTAAGTAATACATTGATGTGTAAAACTTGAGGAGTATCACTATTTTTAAAGGTTCCAACCACCAAATTAAGAGATACAGCATGTACGGATTTAAATGTCCAATAATTCTTAGTAAAATATTGGTGCATATTTAATTTCCGGAATTGTGACGTCAGAGATTCAGAGAGAGGAAACAATTCTGCAATCGTAGAAGCTCTTTTACAACCTTTTTATCTGTATGGAAACATTGTGCCAATCCTGCATCAGTTTCTTAGGATGTCCCAACCTACAATGAACACTTCCTGTCTTTTTAAGAGTTTCACACTTAACCTTTTGTGTTATGGAACCCAGTGTAGTGGCATCACTTCAGTGTACAACCTTTTTTATTGTTGACTCTTGATCTTGTTATTGTTTTGTTTTTATCCAATAGTTTTATGTAACTCTGGTACCAACTTTCCCTTTCGTACAACTTACCCACATCCAGGTCCCTTCATTGCAAAGTATCTGCTGAAAATCTTACTGTTCTTTAAGTTTTGCGCCCCTTGTTCTGTAAAGATTAAATTAACCTAGCAACCAACCTTTCTTGAAGCTAATCTCAATAGAAATGCTCAGTCTATTTATATTTCACGTCTATGACTCCGAGTGCATCACGTAATTTTCAACCACGGTCAGATGACGAGGTCAACATCTGAACTGGACCCCCACTCTCCACAATTTTACACCAAGTCAACGTGAGAACATTTGAGGCCAAGATAGATATAACGTGCATCAGTCCTCACTTACGTAGCGGACATTTATTGGACTTATTTTCGAACTCGAAACCATTCGGTGCCTTTCTGAGAAGTTGATATGTTTAGTGAGAATTGTAGCAATGAAAGAACATGGTGATGCCAAAAAGTGAGAGTTTATGTAAAGGAATCCACTTTATAACTAATAACTTCCTTGAATACAGGACTTGATATTAATCAATTTTGAATGCTGCATCCCTGAACATCAAAAGCCATTTCCACTCTACCTTCCATTTTTCACTTTTTACTGCGTGTTTTCAAAAAAACAAGACAGGAATTATGCTTAATTGAATGCTTTCCCAGACACCATTATCGGCCAAATTTCAATGGAAACTACAATTACCGTGACTTATGCTTATTTGATGATTTTCCGATGTGTGAACTACTTGCCAAAATCATAAAAATAACACGCTTTTCGGTACCGATAAATACTTTACTATCGATTTTGTGACTAAACAACACACGAAAATAAATTCAATTTGTATAAAATCTATTCCTCACCTTTCATATATTGATCTTAAAAACACAAAAGCAATGAAAAATTGTTAGCTGGTTATTGCTAGATTATTTGTTGCTCAAAACATTTGTTTCCGTTTCTATTTATATTATTTCATTAAGATACTGCCTTTGTTAAATTACTTATCGCATCCCGGCAAGAAAAGTGACACAACTCAAAATTGCAAAATTTGAGAAACATCAACTTAAAGGATACTTTAGCTTACATTGAAATAGTATCAGCTTCTTTAAAATTTTAGGTAAGTATTTATGTACATATACTTACATATTATATTCTCTAGAATACTAATATAACACGCTGGGGCGCTTCATACATATTTTTCAATGACATAACATCAAAATTTTTATTTTTTGACTTGTGTCACTTTTCTGCTAGGGTGCGGTATAACAGAAGTAATGAAAATACTCACACTTTACTGTAAAATAATATTTCTTATTGCAGAAGTAATAAATTATTACTTATACATTTATAATGTATTTAAGATTTACAGTATAATTTATTAAGGCTTACTGTATATAATTTCAATGTCCATTTGCAACAGAATTATGGCACACAAATTGTTAATTGAAGTCCTTAAATCCTTCTATTTACATTCTACGAAATGAAATTACAAATATGTAAATTAAATATGCAAAAATTAAAATTATTTTTATCATTCATTTCTTTACTGTTCATTATACGATTATACGAGGTTGTGTATTTTTTAGAGTGCCTTCTACTAGTAAATACCCAACTCGTGTAACCCTGACGGCAATGTCGGTATCTTACTTTTGATATCACTAGTACCGTTTGTGTGCTACGTTACGAGCCTCACCCTTTTCACTCTTCGCTGTAAAGTACACGAACAAGACTTTCGTGATACTATTCCGTTTTAAATGAAAATGTAACCACTTTTTTTGTGTACAGAAAGGCCTGTAAATCTATAGAGATTAAACTGAATAGTTTTGGTCGAAATGGAAGGATTTGGACTTGACTTAGTTTGCACGTAAAATAACTATTGAGTGGATCGAACATTGGTCAGCGCGACAACGAGGTCTCTCAAGAAAGTAATGAGACTGTGGTACAGCTAAAGTCTACGTTTATAAACGGTGGCAACGCTTTGGCGATATTTTTTTGGCACACTTCCAATGTCGCCAAGGAAAGAAATTTTTCAAAAATATTTTTATTCCAAAAATATTTTCTTTTTCAACGGTAAATGAAAGCTTGAAAACACATTTGAGAACGTTTTGAAAAGTATATTTTTTAAAAACTTTCACACAAAGTAATAAGCCTAAGGGGGTCCGAGACACAAAAATGGTCAAATTTTCGAATTTTTTTTATTATTATTTTAAGAAATTATCTGTGTTTTCTGCTTGAAATTATGTCTAAATCATGTTTCTATCTTAATTAGAACTAGAGATATAATAATTTTTGTGCTGCGTTGTTTTGAAAATCTAACACTCTTGACAGTAATTGTCATGGCAACAACATCTGTCTTTTAAACTTTAAATGCGTTTTTCTCCATGATACATTTTTTCAAGATTTCTTGTATTCAAATTGCTATAAGTCGAAAACCGATAAAGTTTAAGGGTTGGAATTTGGAATATATCTTTTTCAAACATTATACTTTAATTTTGATTCAGCAAATTTAAAACAAATATTTACTTTTAAAAATATGACTTAAAAAAAAAAGTACCTTAAAATTTTCAAAATTTTTTATTGAAATATTTCTTATCTTTTATTAAATTAATATTTTTTTTAATTGCTGAATCAATTTGAAGTTTATAAATTTGTGAATAATTTACTGCAAGAATTTTGAAAATTGATCAAGAATATTTTGAGTCTTAGCAATTTAAAATAAACCCTCTTTTTTTCAAAAAATTTTAATTTAAAATTTTTTTAAAACTTTTGGAAAAATTTTGTGTTGTGATTTTGTTTATTAGTTAAATGTGTAATCAGTACAAAAAAATTCAAAATTCAAAATTAATTAATTAATTTTTTTTCAATGTGTCTCGGAGCCCCTTAAACACATTTGAAAAACAGAATTGTGACTAAGCAGAAAAATTAAACTGTATTTCTTGGGTAAGAAAACACTGAAACGTCAATTACACTAGATACAGTGGGCATATTGTAAAAGAAAAAGATTTTTAAAGAAAAAAAGCAAGAAATAATACAACCTGATAACGTCAGAACTCTTACGTGAAAATTAAATAAAGAATAAAAACGAAAATGGTCACAAAAAAAAAATTAATCCTTTCGTGAAAACTATTCTAATAAAATAAAAATTCCACCACTGTCGAAATACAAATAAATGGACCAATGGTATCACAGAAAACGATTTAACAAAATAACCAATGGGAGGAAAGAAAAAAATTCAAACGAACCAATGAAATCAACCGACTTTAAAGGGTTTTGGAAGAATTTTCTAGAATATTCAAAATGAAAATTTAAAGTTTTCGTTTGCCGAGGTTGCTAAGAAAACCACAACAACCGTAACGACAGATGGTTTGCCTTAATTTATCGTAACTCGCTACTAGAAGTGCGCCAAAAAAAATCCCAAGCCGTTGCCATCACTCATAAACGTAGAGTGTAACTGTACCGAGACTGCTAACCTAGAAGTATGTGTTTGTAATTTCTGTACAATTCTATATTATCTGCTTAAAAATTGGTCCCTTTGAAAGACACATATCAATAGAGACGTTCTCCGACTCTTCGAGGCAATATTGGATCTCTTCAATCGAAACCTAGTAAAGTTCCTGCGTTATTGGATTACATAATATATAAGTAGTTATAATGAGCAGTTGTAATGTCACCAAAGTGATGACCCGTGAGGTGAGTTTTATTCCTTGGAAACACACACGACAAAAATACACACCAACTTAAATTTAGAGAGTAGGGAGGTCGCGGAACCACTGCAATTTTCTTTATTTGTCAAGTACTTGGTGACATGGATTGCCAAGTGACAAGGGGCATTGTCATGGTGGAGCATCCAACGACCAATTTCAGGAAGCACACGAACAACCACCCTTTTTCTTAGCCTCTTAATAATTTATTTGAAGAAATGTTGATTGGCTATTAGTCCATGTGGTAATTATTAAAATATTAAATCTCTATTAAACTTTTTAAATAGTTAATTTACTTTTGGTTTCAATAAAGTAAACCAAACTCACGCCGTGCTCTAAATTAAATAACTTGAGCCCTAATTCGCATCCCTTTTAAAAATGTTCAGAATAATACCTAAGGTTTAAGTTCAATTATTCGTCGGAGTAATAAGAATATTCTGTAGTGAGTAATAAGAAATGGTTTAACTAAAGGAACAGTTAAAAGGTCATGCTTTTTCTTCAGCGTCATCAGTATAAATCTCGAACGTTTGCTTCCAATACACATTGGATCTAAGAAGAGATAATCTAATTTCATTACTTGTTAAAAATGTAATTAACTATCTGCAGAATATTTATATTTACTCTGTAAACAATTTTCTTCAAATGATTAATTATCATTTATACATTATTCAATTTGTATTAATGGATATATATCATATTAGAAATATATGTCAAAGCACTTTTTAAGAGTAATCAGAAAGAGGGTAAGTCTTAAAAAAATAAATATATTATTATTTTTTTAATACGACAGATGTTTTGACTATGATTAAACAATTTGATTTTTTGCTCATTTTGTAACATTAGTTTATTTATTAGCATAGTTATAAGAATCGTGGAAGAAAGTTAATTTTATAAGGTGTCTCACATTCCAAAAAGCGCTAAAAATCCTAATTAAAATTTGTCTCTGATAATAATCATTAGAGTTTTATTTAAAGTAAAAAATTATTTGCAGAAACTAATAATTATTTGATACAATGCATAGTTGCTTTTGAAAAAATTGATATGCATATATGTATAAATTCAGGAACTCAATATATTTTCTATGGTTTGAAAATACATTTTTTCTCTATCTCACTTTTGAAATAATTTGACTACTAATGTGTATTTTTAAGGATGCGGAATAGACTGCAGTTTAGAGTCATACATTTAAGTACTGAAAACTTTATCCACAAAAAAATTGTTTTTTAATGCGAATTTAAAAATATTTTCTTTTGGAGTAAAATTGTAGTTAATTGCCGTGACTTTTAATATGAATAGCCAAAATACCCAGCACAGTAAATTATTTAGCAATACATAGTGACACTAGTATGGATTATTCATGAATAGTTGGAATAACAGTGAGTAATTTTTAGTATTTCTTACTGGTTCTATGTGATACAAGTGGCGAAACATTTTGTATGAGGTCTTGATTTTAAAATGTTGAAACATTCATTTTTCATGCAAAATATTCTGCACAAAATAATAACAGTCATATCTGTTATTATTGCAAATATAAGATGCGTGGTAAAGTCAACTTGGTAAATCATTGGGTTATGTTATACTAATGCTTTTCTCTTATATTTAGGGAGACCTGAAACCTATTCATAAAAATATTATGGGAGCTCCAAGTGTGTCGGGAATTCCACCTAGAGTGAATATTTGGTTGAAATAATTTATTGGTAACATTTTCGATACCACCCCTTTGATTTATTAATGCCCAGCACCTCCATATACTTTCTTGAGAGTACCCAAAGAAGTTTTGCCTCCATGAGTTTGGGGCTCGTGGAAGTGGAGGTTTTTTATGTTAGGCTAGAGACAAAATACAGCTCTGTCTACCAACTAAACTTTATGTACCCCAAATAATATATATGTTATTGGTCTTCTCGACGGATGTTTATATATCCTGAGCTTTTAGCCGATATTTCCATGGGTGCATATCAGTGTACCGTGTTTAAACACATTCGAATCGTTGAACTGCCTATCTCTTGCCTGGGCTTACATCGCGAGACAGATTCTCATGGGTTCATGTTGTCTACTTCCTATGCACGTTCTCCAAGAGACGCAATGGGGTTGAAGCTAATTCCTCAGACCATATTATGGCCATTAGATCTCCCAGGTTCAGATGTGATTGGAATTTGTAAACTGAGTTCTAATCTTTCGGTGTGTTGTAGTAGACAAGGGATCTGTAAGTGATTTGAAGCCGGTTTGTGCTATGATACGACGAATAAATACTCTACATGGACTTAGATTCCTAAGTAAACTGTTACAGAGTAGCTATTAAGACTTCTTCGTAGGTTTCTTGGTGAAATGTTTGATTCCGTTACATGATGTGGAATGGTCATCTAGTTTGTTCTTTTGCAGGTCTACTAGGAACTGGGTTTGAAGAGAGGGATAACTAGTCATTATTTGTTTGTCTTTTTTATTTTTGAGTTATGTACCCTTTTGAAAGAACTCTTCTATCACCTAACTTGTCAGAACGATGGATAGCTTATTCCAATCCTGCGCATTTTCTTGACAATTTAATTCACTTCAGTACTTTTTTAGACTTAGCGTTTCAATACTGATTTGTGACTTTTTCTCTATTGTTTTGTATCACGTTGACTTGGTGTGGAAGTTTAGAGAGTGAGGTGCCAACTCAGTTATGACCTCGTCATCTGACCGTGGTTCAAAATTACGTGATGTTGTCCTTGGATCTTTCACTTCAGGTTTAATCTCGGATTGTTACCCGTCTTATTGCTCCAGTGTGGCGTTAACTAAAATACATACCTAAATATGTGGTTGTGTTTTGATCTTCATTTTTCTTTTACTGGTACGTTTTGTTGTTCGTCGGTTTTGTTTTGTATTTATATGGCGTATTTAATGTTGTATAGACGGGTACTTTGTATCACGTTGACTTGGTGTGGAAGTTTAGAGAGTGAGGTGCCAACTCAGTTATGACCTCGTCATCTGACCGTGGTTCAAAATTACGTGATGTTGTCCTTGGATCGTTCACTTCAGGTTTAGTCTCGGATTGTTACCCGTCTTATTGCTGCAGTGTGGCGTTAACTAAAATACATACCTAAATATGTGGTTGCGTATTGATCTTAATTTTTCTTTTACCGGTACGTTTTGTTGTTCGTATGTTTTGTTTTGTTTTTATATGGCGTATTTGATGTTATATAACCGTACTATGGTTTTTATCTGTGTATTACATATTATGCACTCTGTACTTTTGATCTTATTGTGCAGTAATTAATTAGTTTGACAGAATGTATTAATAAATAAATAAATTTTATAAATGGTTTGCATGATATTGGGGCAAAGTATCTAACAACATTTTTGTTTTAAAATTTTTGAATGCGTATCATACGTTTCCACTATTTGCAAACTCATTCTAGAGAGTTATTTACAAGTAGAAGCAGTTACATATCAGCTTATAAAAATTGACGTAATAACCCTGATACAATTAGAATGTTATATACAGCTCTTGGCTATCATTTTGTATGCAGATAGAGGACTGTTACTATATTTCTCTTCAATAGAACATAACGATGATACAACACCGATGGCTTCAAAATGCAAATTCTTTAATTAAATCCGTGGAATATCTAAACAAAACAATTAGAAGAACATTCGTCCCAAAAACCCACATAACTTTTCCATTACATTCCTATTCTATCGAGTTTGCAGAACAGTCCTGCTGGTTTGCTCATATTGAATAACGATTTGCAACCTTTTTCGTATCGTAAATCAATCAAAAAAATGTCGCTGCACTAAAAATATGTTAAATATTTTGTCGATCTGACAAGATATTACCATATTTTGCAACAATTTAAAAATAGCAATGGTAAACATTTACTATTTATTCACCTAAGCGTTTTTTAAAATATTTTGAAACAATTAACTTATATTTTATTAATAAAGAACTATACGCAAATTCATTTCAGATAATATTTGAAATTATTTGTGAAGACCTTTGTCAAAATTTTCCATTTCACGGTATACAAACCGATTACTAAAATTCTTTGGTGTAATAAAATATGTTGCATTTTCTGTCAATCTGACAAAACAATTCGATATATTTTGAACAACAGGCAAAACAATTACAGCACATACCCTTTTTGTAGTGGCTTTGTTCATTCTAATATTACTACTTTCATTCTATTCATTGTGAAATCTGATTAACTCGCTGTTAATATAAGTTATAATATATTGCTACAAATACTTTAATTCAACATCCAGTCTGATATATGGATATGAATATTTTCATTGTATTCCCTCTTATAGTCCGACTGAATTAATTATCTACTTCCAATTTCCATATTTCTACTTTTATTTTAACCATTCATTTAGTTGAAGCCATCATCAGTTTCAGCCTGCTACATGATAAGATCATTTATTGTATATATATATATATATATATATATATATATACAGTAAAAACTCAGCTACATACTTAGAATAGTCTATGAATATATGCGGTGGTGTTGCAAGTATTGTAAAATCTTTAATAACAAACACAATAATTTTTAACTGTTAAGTCGCCCATTTTTCCTTTGTGTCATTGATTCCTATTCCATTTCTATAAGTATACATTATCAGCGAAATGGTTATGGTAACATAAGATACACTTATGAAGTTTATTCCTTATTTTTCTAAGCCGAATATATTATCGTTGAGTAATGGTCCAAATCTTCTTAGTATATTTTGTATATAATACGTAAAGGGAATTTATATTTACCATTTGAAGAAGATGTAAACACAAATAATAATAATTATAAAATATACTTACTACTGAGTAAGATCTGCATAATATATAGGAAAGGTAGAAATAATAAGCAGAGTTATATTCACGAAGGCACATGTCACAGAATCAAATGTGAATTATTCTAAAAAGTATGAGAAAATATGAAACTGAATGGAGCGGAACATGCGAAGACACGTGCCCTATATATAGCATGCTGCACTATGTAGTATAGGTTGGGTGGTTTGTGTGGCACAAATGCCATACCTGGCCAAGAAAGGTCATTGCTTTGGTCAAGAAATTGACATACAAACAAGGACAGTTCTGATGACCCATAATAAACAAATACACACCCTTGGGACACCTTGGTGGCTCAGTGGGTATGTCAACTATTCCACGGTGTTTCCGATTCCAATGAAGAAACAATGAACAACGTAAATCAATTTGATTTCTTTATTTACGAGTTAACGATCTCAGTATGCCATTGCGAGATCACGTCTTGTACCACTCCAACTATTTTGTCCGTTAAGGGGGTCCGGAACACAAAAATCGTCAAATTTTCGAATTTTTTTTTTATTATTTTAAGAAATTATCTGTGTTGTTTTGCTTAAAATGACGTCTAAATCATGTATCTATCTTAATTAGAACTAGAGATATAATAATTTTTGTGGTGCGTTGTTTTGAAAATCTAACACTCTTGACAGTTGTTGTCCTGGCAACAACATGTGTCTTTAAAACTTTAAATCCTTTTTTCTCCATGATTCATTTTTTCAAGATTTCCTGTATTCAAATTGCTGTAAGTCGAAAACCGATAAAGTTTAAGGGTTGAAATTTGGAATATATCTTTTTCAAACATTATACTTTAATTTTGATTCGGCAAATTTGAAACAAATATTTACTTTTAAAAACATGACTTTTTAAAAAAAACGTACCTTAAAATTTTCAAAAGTTTTCATTCAAATATTTTTTTATTTTTTATTAAATTAATATTTTTTTAATTGCTAAATCAAAATTAAAGTTTATAAATTTGTAAATAATTTACTGTAAAAATTTTGAAAATTGATCAAGAATATTTTGAGTTTTAACAATTTTAAATGACCCCTCTTTTTAAAAAAAAATTTTAATTTAAAATTTTTTAAAAACTTTTGGAAAAATTTTGTGTTGTGATTTCGTCTATTAGTTACATGGGTAATCAGTACAAAAAAATTCAAAATTCTGAATTAGTTAATAAAAATTTTTTTTTGATGTGTCCCGGACCCCCTTAACCTTCAAAATCAACCCATATTCAAGCATAAACTAAAATTTACCAGAAACATTTTGTTTACATCGGTGACTAAATTATAATCCCCGAGTAAAAATATGAGCCCATGAATACGCACACATTGAGGAGGATCTCACTCTCTTACATACTAACAAATAAGATCAGAAAGAAATAACGGAGATAAATTCATATACGATTCCAACATTCCACAAGTCATTTTTTCCACTAAGCATCAAAGCTAACCTAATTTCAAAACCAAACCAAACTTAACCTGAAAAATACCATTTCCATCAGAGACAATGATAATTCCCAAGTAATGTCATCACCCATTGAACAATGTGGAGTCCATTTCGCTCCCTTATCTACGAGTCAACAATACCAGAAAGCCACAACGGATATAGGTTCATATACCACTGCAACATTTCTACTTTGACATTAAATATAAAAGTCTTCTGAACGATACACCAACACAATGAACACTCAATGAACAACGTGGAGCCCATTTCAATCCCTTATCTACGAGTCAACAATATCATAATGCCACAACGGAGACAAGTTCCTATACCATCAACGTTTCTACTTCGACATTAAATATAAAAGTCTCCTGAACGCAACCACACTGTATGAAAAACACCATTTCCATCAGTGACAATGATAATTCCCGTGTAATGTCATCACCCAATGAACAATGTAGAGTCCATTTCACTCCTCATCTACAAGTCAAAAATATCAAAATGCCACAACGGAGAAAAGTTCTTATACCACACAAACGTTTCTATTTCAAGAGTAAATACAAAAGTCCCCTGAACAAAACGCTTACACAACGAACACCCAATGAGCAACGTGAGTTGATTTCACTCCCATATCTACGAGTATTCAACATCAGAATGCCGCATCGTTGATAAGTCCATATACCACTCAGATATTTCTATACTTCGACATTAAATATAAGTCTCCTGAACGCAACCAAACTCTACATGAAAATCACCGTTTCCATCAGATACAATGAGTAATGTCATCACCCAATGAACAATGTGGAATCCATTTCACTCCCTCATCTACATGTCAACAATATCTAAATGCCACAATGGAGAAAAGTCCGTATACCACTCCAATGTTTCTATTTCGACATTAAACATGAAAGCATGAATGAAACCCCCACCACAACGAACACACAACGAGCAACGTGGAGTCCATTTCACTCTTTTACTTAAGAGCAAACAATATCAGAATGAAACAACGGAGTTAAATTCATATACCACTCCAACGTTCCTAGTTTGTCCATTAAACATCAAAGTCAACCCAATTCCAAGACGAAACCAAAATCTACATGAAAAATCCCATTTCCATCCGATATTTCACTTCGCGCTGTTCCCCGTGCAGATATTAATCTCATTTAAGCCCGCCGATGGAAAAATGTTCCGTCGGCTTTTGTCGCTCTTGCTTTATTCAAAAATGATGGGGGTCTCCGGAACAATTGATAACTCGACCGCAGCCGCTGTAGATTGTCAGAAAAAGAGAGTAACTCTCTGCTTTTTAAAATGAGAGATGCACTTTTCCGAAAAATCGAAGCTCCCTCCTCTTTTCAATAGATATCAAAAGTTCTTTCAATATTAGCGCGCAAGACCTTCTCTGACCCTATTAGGAAGGCGAAATTATCGATCGCCCTACGAAACCAATTAATTTCGCCGCGCTGAGCTCCTTGGCCGTTTATATTGGTAAGAAAGTTATTTCGGCATTTCGAAATCGAATATCAGCTTATCATGTACGCTGAAAAACTCCTTCAAACAGCATTAAAGCATTAAGAAATGTTACTCTATTTAACGTCATGGTATGAAATTTTCTTTTCAGGTGAGTGGGAGTTTCGTGTGGTATTTTTTAATCAGGTCAAAAGGTATGACTTTTAGGTGGTTTAATGTATAAGGCATATTAACTGTGATCTTGCTTTATTTTTTAATCCGATCGAGAGGCATGGGTTTTAGATATTTCAATGTGTCGGGCGTATAGACTGTTTCCTTATGTTAGTTTTTAATCAACTATAAAGGTGATTTACGAATAGCTTAATGATTGGGGCATATTAATTATTTTCTTGCTTTATTCTTTAATCAGGTCAACAGGTATGACTTGTAGTTGGTTTAATGTGTAAGGCGTATTGACTGCGTTTTTGTTTTATTTTTTCATCAGTTAAAACTATATGAGTTTTAAATAATTTAATGTGTAGGGTATATTGACTGTTTCCTTATGTTTGTTTCGATTCGACTCAAAAAAAGGTGGAGGGAAGGTAGTATGCATTACGGGTAGTAGCAGTAATGCGTCGGGCTTATTGACTGTTTTCGTGCATTATTTTTTAATCCACTCAAAATATTTAATTCTAGATAGTTTTATGTATAGGATATATTGTCTGTTTTCTCTTGCGTACTTTTAATCAGGTAAAAATGTATGACTTCTCGGTAGTGTTGGGCCCACTGACTGTTTTTGTTTATGAAATATTTTTTAATCAGGTCAAAAGGTAAGAAATGTTGAATGTTCTCTTTAGTTATTTTTTTAATCGGCTCAAAAGGTATGACTTTTAATGACTTTTCAGTTTAATGCATAACATATATAGACTTATTCATGAATTTGAGGTGAAAATATTTACAGGTTGACACTGAGCATCTGAACCACTCAATGCATTTTTAAGGATTTTAAACAAACCAGCGATGACTGATTAATTAAAATGACACTATTTTAAATCATGCGCTATGTTGTTTATAAGAAAATTACACTAGACAGTAAAAAAAACATTGTATATCCTGCATATTTATTTGCTTTTAAAACGTTAAATATATCTTTATACACTTATTGTTAGAGCATTTTTTCTTTAGATCACATTTATATTTAACTTTGTAAAATTACTTTCTTCAAATTTATTTACACTTTTCACGTGAATCCACATATACTTTTGCACACTTTGTTTCGCGCAGAATTTAAATATACTTTTGTATCTTTAGCTATGAGTAAATATACATATACTTTTGTGTCCTTAGTATTGGTCATTTACGTATAACTTTTTTTATTTAGGCCTTATCTGAACGGGGTTCAAAATTACGTGGTGTTGTCCTCGAATCTTTCCCTTTGAGGATTGACCGGGACGATTGTCAATAGCCCTATGTGTTGCTCTAGTACGACGTTAATTAAAATTAACTTACTTTGTTTATTTAGATTATGTTAGTTTAGTGTTATTTGTTATACTTAAGATTAATATAAAGTTCCAAACAGTTACAATTAAAATAAGTTCATTGCTATGAAATTCAGGATTAAAAAATATCTAAAGCCGTAGCTTAAATTTAAAAGTTCCAATCAAAATCCGAAAATAAATGTGTTTCAAAGATTTTGAAAGAAACGTTGTTAAAAACCAAATTGTTAGGAAGTAAAAATAAATCTGCTGTTATTAACCACAATATTCTCAATGAGGAACTCGCACCCTTGTAGAAAATTCTCATTTCGGTATTTTTTTAATAGTTTGATCTTCAAAATGTTCCAAAACGATAGTTTAAACCCATAAAATGAATTTAATAAATTAAAATTTAAAGTTTTAAATTACCGAAAAATACGGCAAAAGCACATGACCTCAAAACACTACGTGATTTGTTTGACGTCATTTTGCTCCACAATGTAATATTAACGTTTGTCTTGCTTGTTGAAATTTCATATTGCTAGCTCTTTAAATTTTTAAACAATCAATTTTAACTCTTTTTCTTGCAATTTTTTTGTTGCTGTTTGTTTTTGTAGTTTATTTCGTTTATTTTATATTTATATAACAATTATCTTAATTTAAAATTTTTTTTTTATTGCTATCTTGTATACAATGGCTCCAATGCCTGGATTTCTGAAAGGTTCAACAAGAAAGAAATACCGCTTGCTATTTCATGGTCGCTATCAAAGTAAACAGACCATCATGGGACACAGTGACGTCACAAGGAGCGGCGTAGAAAAACCAGCGTTTTTGAAATACGTAAATAGTGCGAACTCGAAATTGTTTTAATTTTACCTTTTCAGGCTACAAAAGTAAAAAAGAAAGATACTTTTCATCATACTTTTTCATTTTCTATATTATAAAAATGTAAACAAAAAACGTCCAAGTTCCTCATTGTTCAGAAAAGTTTCACGATGTCGCATGCAACAGAAAAACATAATAAACTGTCTTCACGAATTACAACACATGTCTTTGTAGTTCTTTGTACTTACTGAATGGAAATATAATTTTAGAAGCAAGTATGCAACCTAAATAACACTATCAATTCATTGTTTGCTAATGATGCGAAATTAACAGTTAATCATAGTCATAAATTGTGTCGAATTGTATTGCTAGTAGCCAAGTGCGAGATGCTTCATGTCATTGTTCTTTTTCAATTGAATGTCATTGGACTAGAAAGGCTTTAGATCACAAAGCTATCTTAATATTCCGAACCAACACTGTATGCATTTCACTCGATGTACAAAAACATTCTCGAATGGTAGACAGCACAAAACTGAAAAAGAGATAGAGATAAAAAACAGAGGAAAATATTCTTGGCTCGGAATCAAAATTGTTTTTCGTAGTTGGCAAATTCGTCCGGCAATTCGAATGAATAAATCGTTTAGTCAGTTTGAAGTCTGGGCACCGATACAGAATTTATAATTTGTTTTCATTTATTCTATTTTTGCGATCTTTTTTCTGTTTAACATCGTGTGTCTTTCTGTGTCAAGATGGAGTCCAAAGAAGAAACAAAGAAGAACCAAGGGAGAAGTTCGATGAAAAGATGTGAAAACAAAAGTGGACTTGTATTTCTCTTTTCATACTAACAGTTCGAAAGAAGCTTTTTTCGAAATGAACTTGAAACAAAGTCTTGTCTTAATTTATAGGCAACGGTTAGAGATAAATGAAATGAAATAAAAATCAGCCAACAGAAAATTTTCCGAAAATTGAACATTGAAAATAAATGTAAAACACGGAGATATGTGTTCTTTTTTTATGAAAATATAATTTTATCTCAATTTATATTTCCTCGTGCTATTTCTCTTTCATATATTTATTGTCGTTCAAATGGGAAGGAATAAATGTTTATGGCTTTTTACAACTCCCTTATCCAAAGAATCGCATATGACGACTTTTAATATAAAACTAAAGCATACGACTCCTCTACATATAGAATAAAACATAAGACACATAAGAAAGAATTATGAATATTATTTAATAAACAGAAAATTGATCCACTGTCATTTTACTATACAATGATAAATGGTTGATTTTTATGGCACTAAGGCCATATGTGGCCAGATTACTTCAAGCAATGTCAAGTAGTTGGACATACACACCCAAAAGAACACTTTTCTTATACGGAAGAGAGAATACCCTGAATTGAATTTCGCCGCCTACAACTCCTCTCAAGGTTGTGAGTGTGCAACGATTTAAAGCATATTGTATATGTCTAGTATGTTCACTTAAGAAGAAGTTTTTTAACTTACAAACTTAACATGTTGTTCGTTTTTATGACACAACGACCGACATGGTGAAGATGATCCAAGCAATGTTTTCCCCTGTATATAAATGGACACACTTACTGATAGAGTAGATATAGATGCACTCATGGAAGAGAGAGCTACCCGAATCGTAACGATACCTCATACATTTCTCAATATTCTAGTGCTTAGGGTAAACACACTAAAATTCGAAAATCCTTGATGTTTAGAATTAATTTTGTTATATTATGTACAGAATTTTTTATACAAAGTAACAAGAAGTGGACGGGTATATTTTTGACAAGAAAAAGTTTTTCAAATTTCCTTAGAAAATATCATCGACTTATCATTATTTCGAAGACAATAAGTGCTTAATTTCGGTAAGAGAAGTACTTTGTCTTCATTTACAAGACAAACAAATATGAATTTTTAATTTTTAATTTGTGACCCACAGCCATAACAGTTAATCTTCGAGCACCTTCAACATAAATGTTTTGTCTGTTCATGAGGTTTTGCAAAGTGCTGATGCTGTATAAGTTCCAACTGAATCGTTCTTCGATTGAAGATGCGAATTTTGGAAACATCGAATTAAGCTAACAACTTTACAGCATGTTGGATCAACGGAACTGACTGACAACCACGTTCGACCGACCTAATACTTATGAATTTTCTTTCTAGAACGTTTTTAAGACAAATGGTTAAAAAAGGAAGAAATTGCTAGTACTGGTTGACATTTTATGTAAAGACAAAGTGTCAGGGATGTTTCAAAAATGTAGTAGTTAATGGTAATTGGTAATTTTTTAGTTAACGTCGTACTAGAGCAACACAATGTGCTATTGACGGCAGTCCGATATACATCCCTTAAAGTAAAGATCCGAGGATAACACCACGTAATATTGAACCACGGTCAGATGACGAGGCAACACGTGAATTGGCACCCCCTCTCCAAACTTCCACACCAATCCAACGTGATGAATTACTGCCACTACACCATACGCTTATAAATATCCATGCAGTGACTCGGATTTAACCTGGAACTTCCCGATCTAGAGGCTAACACTTTAACCACCAGATCGGTTGTTCGACAAAAAATGTAGTGGAGGTTAACGTATCACTTTTCATGAGCCAATTAGTACTGTAGACCTACAGACCGATTCGTTCTCTAGATCGAGTTTCTGATTCGCAAATCCTGCCAAACAGAGAACTGAAGTGAAACAATTATTTTTTTTTAGAAATCACCATCTAGAAATTTTTAATAGTAATTTATATCTTTTCGTTCAACCATAGTTCATAGTGTACATGGATCTGGTTCACCTTTAATCTTCCGTGGCCTCAAATGCCCTCATTTCCGTTTGTTATGGAAGTTTGGAGAGTGGGTTACCAGCTCAGGTGTTAATTCGTAAACTGACAGTAGCCCAAAATTACGAGGTATTTCTTAGGATCCTTCCTTGTGGGATTTATTTCGTACCGTAACCAATAGCATTCTTTGGTGCTCCATTGCGACGTGAATTAAGTACTACATACCTAAATTCAACACTTGGAAATTTTTGACTGCGAACAGAGATGGTCTAATGTAGTACTCACATATGTACATTACAAGCCGTTTTAAAAAGATAAAATCAAAAACTTCCTAAAAGACGTGGTATCTAATTTAAATAAATATTCTCTATTCCATCCCATCTTTCTTTCAAATCCCTCCTGAAGGATCCATAAAACATTGATAATGCTGCAAAAATGCATGGATTCTCTTTTTCAACGCACATGGTTATTTTTCATTGTTCGAGATTATTTTTTTAAAAGGCTTTAATTAAAATAATACTCTTAGCGTTTTATTCTATAAAGTACATTAGCACTAGGAGATTTTATTTCTTAAATTCATAGTGCACATTAAGATCCTGTTTTTTCATTGCTCTGGAAGAAAAAAAAACACAATAAAAGAGCGGGATGAAACGATGCGCGTAATGAAATTTGTATATTGCAGAAACTAAGCTAATTAACAGGGATAATTGTTCAAGCGTAATTGAAAATAAGGGGTTTTAAAAGAAATGAACGTTTTCGTTCAAATTTATGTGCTGAAAAACGACGTTTGTTTTATGTCGAATTTGAAAAAAAATGCGGGGGCTAATGCTTCATTGCAGCCTAAAGCTGGGACGATGTTAATAAAACATACTAAGTGGAAATGAAGGATTCGAAAACCAATAAACGTTGAGTTTTTAAGGAAATAGGTGAATCCTGTTTTTCTTACGCGAAATCAATTATTGCTCTATGTCTTGTACGGTGATTAAAATGGCAAAAAACAGCACTTATTAAAATTGGATAATAATGTTTGTTAGGATATCCGAAAGGAGAAAAATTAAATTGCTTCTTTTTTAAGTGTATTTACTTTAGCTATGAAAAACCAGAACTAAGCCGAAATTTCAGATTCTTTTTAAAGGGATTTTGTAAAAAAAAATTATTTACACTCATACATGACATTTTGTGTTCTCACCAGAAATGGGTTTCATACAGATGTGTATATTATTTCTTTTGAAGGTTTTAACCATAATTATAATCAGTTTCAAGGAAAAGGTTTCAGATAATATTTTACATACACTCAATAACAAAAAAATCGACGCACCAAGAAGGAGTTGTCCGATGGTGACAAAAATTGGTGGATAAGAAAATTATGTACATAATAGAAAATGATTAAAATTTCAGAACAATTGAATGATTTATTTCAGAGTTACAGTAATGAGCTCGATAAGGTGTTGACCCGCCTCTAGCCTGGATGTAAGCTACCACACGGCGTGGCATAGACTAATAAAGCTCCCGGTTGGTCTCCTGCGGTATGTCTTGGCAAATTTGCTCCAATTGTCGGACTACGTCATCAACATTCCCTACCGGATGCAGTATCCTTCCCATCATATCCCAGACATGCTCGATGGGAGAGAGATCTGGTGATCTGGCTGGCCAAGGAAGTGTTTGACAAGCTTGAAGACAGTTCATAGCAACACGTTCCGTATGTGGTCTGGCATTGTCTTGCTGAAAAATAAGCCCATGGTACTGCGTAAGGAACGGTAGCAAAACAGGTCTCAGAATGTCGTCAACGTATCGCTGTGCAGTAAGTGTACCTCTAATGACGACCAAAGGGGGCCGGCTATCAAGAGAAATGGCACCCAAGACCATAACTCCTTATTGTGTCAAACTGGAACAACTCAGAGGGCTATTGGCTACGGTTTGGGATCAAAGACCAAAGTAAAGATCGAAGAAATTTCGAACAATCAGATGACGAATCAAGTACATGGAATAAAAAACCCTAATGAGTTCTATACCGCAATGTTTCCAGTACTGAAAAAACATTTTAAACGCTCTTACAGTATAATTATAATTCTTGGAATTTTATCCTTATCTCGCAGGTTGTTATGGTTTTGTGTGTAAGTCCATTAAATCACAGCAATCTCCTTGTTACAGAAATTCCTCATTATTTTACAAATCTGAATCGTGAATAAAATGAACTTACAGGAATGTGAAAAAGAAGGTTTAACACATTTTTTATCAAGGACAGGGCATAAGAAAAATGCTTCAGCTCTGAATCGCAACTATTCCAGTGATCGACGAATAAATTTAAACGATCTTAAGGAATAGTTATAATTTAAGGAATTCTTTAACTAATGAGTTAATGTAATTGTTTTTTTAAATGTTTCATATGTGGCATCAATTTTTACAAATCTTCCTAAATTGGTAGATTAAATTGTTTTTGTTGTTAAATTTTACAATCCTCCTTACAATAACCTAATTAAGAACTTTCATTGACGAAGAAAAATTTTAGTGTTAGGTGATAAAGATTCAGATTCTTAACCGATAGTTAGCAAGATGAGAAATTAAAAACATTACCAATTAATTTTTGAAAGCAAACAGTTTGTTTTCGTCATAGTTGTTAAATCCTAGATAAAGTATTCACGTCTTTGTCAGGAGTATGAAAGAATGGAATGCGAGAGCTGAAAAGTACAATTCAAGAAAATACAAAAATAAAAATAGTAAACAAATAAACGACTTAGTTTCTATACTCATGCCACGCATTAATGGTTGAGATAATATACCTAATACACGAAGAAAAATTTCAAAATTACATTTGTAAGTTGGTTATTTGTAAAACTGTTCACGTTTATTCAATAATAAAAACAATCTGGTCAAAATACGACATAGTTAAAAAAATCAAGAATATTTGTTAAACCACTAAGTCGCTTCAACGAGATATCTCGTCCATCAAGTTGTGATCAATTTTTCTAATGACGAGATTCCTCATCCTCAAGATTGCCAATTCAATTCCAAATGATGAAGATATTAAAGTTTTTGATGAAGGAAATATTAAGATCAGCTCAGTTTTTTCTAATGACAAGTCACCTCATTCATGAAAATCTGTTCAGTTTTTCTAAGGACGAAATCCCATATAATACAACCACCTGGAGCGGTATAAAAGCGATTTTTAAGTGAACGAGTAATTTTAATACAAAATATGTCATTTCAACCACAAATATTTGAAAACTATCAAAAAGGAGATTTAGAACGTAGAATATTAAAGCGTTTTATAACAAATTAAAAATTTTAGACTTAGAAAGATCAAAATAGCAATCATAAATATAAAAAAGCACATTTCCCTTTAATAGGGAGAATTATCATATAATAAAACAAACAGTTCAAAACACTAGTTTGGAAAAAAGCGTCAAAAATTCAAAGATCATTGAAAGAAAATTACGGTTATTGGGAAACAAAATAGGAGTAATGCAGTTAAGTGTTTTGAACTTTAAAGAACGATTTGCAGTTTGAGTCTTATATTAATTTTCTGATTCTCTGTTCTGAAATGTCTATTTCATTTGAAGTATTTCGTTCATTCGGTTAAAGGCTTAGATACTTATACTTTAATGCAATGCCGTAATTTAGTCATTATACGAATAAAATTGCCCATTATCCTCTTTAATGCATTCGTGAAATTTCTCCGACATTTTTTGCCTGAGGGTTTAAAGTTATGAGATAGATTTGAATAGAACATTTGTTGGAAAAATGTATTTATTTATTTATTACTTTATTAGTGTGAGAACAATGCATATTTATTTGTCAAAATAAGATGTAACGAAATTCGGAAATAATCCTTAGTTTTACATTATAAATAATACTTCCATATCTTTTTGTTGAGGATTTTCTTAAGGGGGAATTGTGTGTGTATTTTTATTAGTTTGTGAAAATGGCAACTACACGACTCTCAATCTGAAATTGTTAAAGATTGCATTTTGATAAACTTTATCTTATTTCTTACTGCTGTTTTACATTTTAACATTATTCAGTTTATGATATTGCAGATTCTACTCATAGTACAATCTTACAATTGATCGAACGAATAAACGTTTTGTTATTTTGTTTACATATTCTTAATTTTATTTACAAATTACGTCTTAATTATTTACAAACTAAGTGGAGAAATGACGTTTATGAGAAACAAATGTTTTAAATCAAAGTTGCATTAAATGCAATGAGCTGAAAAATGATAGAAATACCCCATATTTTATCCCAAGGTATACAAAATAATAAAGTTTAACTATCTATCTATCTATCTATATAAAAAATGATGGGGATGTGTGTATTATCTATACAAATCGACACCGTTTGAAAAATCTACATCAAATTTGGTACACGTATACCTTAAAACACTACGGTAACCATGTACTATTTCTTTCCTGTCTTCAGACCACTCTGTAGCCATGAAAGTTAGCATACTGGTTAATACAGGGTGGTCCCGAATTCATGGTACAAACTTTAATGGTAGGTACAGGACATTGTAACAATGATTTATTGTATAGGAATGTATAGTCGCAAGTGACGCGGTGAGGCGAAAACAGGGGAAATAACGGCCGAAAGGAAAAACAAAGATTTTATTGAAAGCGTTGTTGACAAGTGTCATGTTTACAGTAATTGTTCAAAATTGCGTCCACCAGTATCGATACATGCTTGACAGCGTCGGTGGAGCGATTGGCGTACACGTTCAAAGATGCCTGGTATTTCACGCACACCTGCAGCAGCTACAGATAAGCGAGCGACGAGATCATCATCTGGGTCAACTGGAGTCTCATAAACAAGATGCTTTAGATGTCCCCATAAAAAGTAATCGAGGCTCGATAAATCGGGAGATCGGGGTGGCCAAGGGACTGGTCCACCACGCCCAATCCATCGAGTACCAAACGTGGCATTCAGGTAATTCCGTACATCAATGCTGAAGTGTGCTGGCGCCCCATCGTGCTGAAACCACATGCGGTTACGAATGGCGATCGGAACATCATGCAGCAGTTGTGGTAACACTTCTTTCAGAAAAATAAGATAGCTTCCGCCAGTGAGCCGCGTGGGTAGTAAGTATGGGCCAATCAAAAAGTCGTTCACAATACCAGCCCACACATTAATACTGAAACGTTATTGAAACGCATGTCGACGCGTTGCATGTGGATTATCGGTTGCCCACACATGGGAATTGTGCGCATTAAAGACACCCTCGCGTGAAAATGTCGCTTCATCTGTAAATAGCACATAATCTACGAAATCCGGCTGCAACGCACATTGCTGCATCACCCACAGGCAGAAGTTCACGCGGCGAGGATAATCTGCCGGATTCAATGCTTGTACTTTCTGAAAATGGAAGGGGTGTAAGCGATTTTCGTTTAACACTCTGCATACAGTCTGATGACTCACACCTACGTCACGCGCAACAGTTCTTGTGCTTGACTCGGGTCTATCAGCCACAATGTTCAAGATGCTTTCTTCCAGCCTTGGAGTGTGTACAGCTCTTACTCGACCAGCGCCATGTCTGTTGACGTCGAACGCACCTGTTTCACAAAGTTGACGATGTAACCGTTGAAAAATTCTATGATCCGGCATTCGTCGATCAGGATACTCCGCGCGATACATTCGTAACGCAGCTCTGCCGTTACCATTTGCACGGCCGTACATGTAATGCATGTCTGCTTTTTCTGCATACGTAAAGTCACCCATCGTCTACGGCAGCACAATTGTGAATGGCGCTTTTCCCTACTGCGATGCATCATGTTCAACAGCGGCTAGACATCTACTGCCCTCTACCGGCAATGATACCAACCGATCACTCCATTTCTCTTTCCTTTTATTTCCCCTGTTTACGCCTCACCGCGTCACTTGCGACTATACATTCCTATACAATAAATCATTGTTACAATGTCCTGTACCTACCATTAAAGTTTGTACCGTGAATTCGGGACCACCCTGTATACTAAAATCTAAAATACTGGTTTGGTTAATATACTAAAATCTTTTAAAATCTAAAGGTTGTTTTTCTGCAATTAATGGACAAGGACAAGGAAACACGTTCTACAGGGTTTTTTGTATGAGTTAACACAGGGAAATGTCGTGGTTATAATTTAGCTGTCTCGGTCATATTTGAAACCCGAACAACGATGGGTCATTCAGCTAGTACTTCATAATAAAGTTCATTGTTCTTACTTTAAATACAAAATAGTTCCCCAATTATGTCGTAACAACGCATTCTCCCATTCTTCTAAAGTAGCTTCCCGCAGAAAAGATTCCGTGCCTTGTATCGCGTGAAGAACGTAATATCCGGGATATTAGATACGCTGACGTCCTTGGAAACAATCCCCCATCAGCATCAGCAAAGCAATCAGAAAACCTTGCATGTAACAGCTGTGGTTGTAGTTAGAAGTACTGACAGTATCGATTGCTGTTCCCCAGTTCATCATCATCGTACTCCTAACCCCCTTTCTCCCCCCTTCCATTCTTTTCTCAGCGATAGTTACGTAATTAGACCAGAAGAGTTCTATGTGGTTTTGTTTTCTTTCCTTCGTTAAAAGTAAGACTCCAGTTGGAGATGAAACTCCCATTACACCTGGAGCGAGGCGGTTTCGGAATTCCGATTTGAAAGGGAACGAACCACAAAAATTGAAACTAATGAATGGTGCGAGTTTGTGTCTGTAACTAATGTAAATCAAAGCGAGTTGGGAAGATGGTTCAGCACTTTTGCGCTCCGTAAATGTATCTGGAAAGCTCCGGCGCTGGAAACAGCATTTATTGCTAATTTTGTTTTTCCAATGTAACGTTTACTTGAGTTTTAATTGTTACAAAATGAGATCAAATTCGTTTTGCAACCTTGTTGCATTTAGACGATGTGCTTTCGTGTTTACCATTTTTGTAATCAAATGCATTACCATAGTCGTAAGGTGGTAATACCCGAAGTGAGTAATAATATTTCTGTGTCAAACTAGTCGGGACACACAGCATACAGCTACTTAGGAATAAATGGTTGTACACAACATGAAGGTAAATTAATTATTCGTATGGGTTATTTTACTGAAATGCAATACAGTTAGAAGATCCGCGCATAGCATTATGAGATGAAATTGTTGCTTGCATCAATTGATGGCTTTGTCTTTACTCAATTATCATGCCTTGTGTTTAAATCCTTTTATAGTTACAATAAGCATTCATACGCACATTTCACAGCTTTAAATGGAACACACTTTGTCAAAACAAAATATCATTTTGTGTGCTTACAGGAGTTATTTAACTTTTCTAATGATGTCTGGCGAAAACGTTTAAATTTCAGTCATAATTGCCTTTTTTGATATCCACTTCAACTTCATCCTATTTACTTGAAAAGCGATTAGGTATATTTTGATTTACAAACCAATTTACTCATTCGCTCACATTTTCTTTCCTTTGCTGGTAGTTGTGTTCCAGATTTCCCATCGTCCGCTGTCATCAGACGACCAAAGGGTTTCACTGGAATTCCAAGCAGCTTCCGATTCATTATTAATGTGTAGGTATACACAAAAAATCCTAAAAATCGACCGTAATATCTATTATTTTTATAGCTTCCAAATATTTTCCAACACCATAAGTTTCAAACGGTACCAAGGTCCTGTAAATAGTCAGGAATTTGTCTTTGTTACATAGGGTCTTTCGTTCCATATTGCACCATGAGCACATTTGTTTGCAAAACTTTGAACATTATTTTTGTACTGCTTTTGCAATAGATGCTTTGTTTAAACGGTGATAGCTCAACAACTTAAACTTATCGATTATACTTATTTTTTATATCATTATAGTTTATATAATGGAAGTTTTGAACTTTCATCAGAGATTTTTTTGCTGAGAAAGGAGTTAATTGATTTTTAAAGATGCAAATTCCTGAAATGGTTTGATGTTTTTATGCCTTTCTTGGTGAAAACAAAATGTCTTCTTTAGCTACTTCATTGAAAGTCGAAACATTATGGAAAAAAATTAAGATTAATTTCCAACAGGTAAGGTAATTTTATCTAACGCTTTACTAGAGCAAGACAACGGGCTGTCGACGACGGTCCGGGATCAATCCCCTAAGGGAAAGATCCGAGGACAGCACCACGTAATGTTTAACCTCGGTCAGATGACGATGCAACACCAGTGGTGTCACCCCATTCTCCAAACTTCCATACCAGCCCAACGTGAGGACTTTCGGTCACGGCAGGTTTAAGGTGCACCAGCCGCCTCTAAACCACACGCTTACAGATATCCAAGCACCTGGATTTGAACCGGGAACCTTCTTATCTAGAGGCTAACACCTTAACCAACAGACTTTTTTGACGGCTAACTTCCACTAGGAATTGTTTTTCTGAATAAATTAGAATTTGAGATATCACTCTGAAGAAATACGTTAATTGACTAACTATCTCTTAATTAGTTAATAAAGGAATAGTTCAATCCAATTTTCTAACACTAAAATATGTTTAAGCATAAACCTATAAATAATTTAGAAAAACACTGAAATTTTATAGTCAAAATTTAAAAAAGTATTCTATAATGTATATATATATATATATATATATATATATACACCTTAATAAAAAATTTTTTTACTCCATAACTCCAATAAAGCTCAATTAACCTTTACGCTGCGGCAGGTAAACAATTGTTACTACTATAATTTCGTTTACACCGGCGGCATGGCATAGATCTGTGTACTGTGGATTCAATTCCATTTAAGTGACCGCTGGTATCGATCACCATTTACGAGATGTCACCGACTGACTTTCTAGAGGGTACCTCCTTCTGTTTGATGCCCTCAGCCGACCGTGAGGTGTGAACGCTTTGGGAAAATCAGAAAGTCGCTCCGGAGACATCTCTTCTCACGCCACACAATACTATGAAAGGAAAGCGTCAGTCGTAAATGCCACATCGCTCAAGTTTGGTAATTAGGTAAGGGGGCTCGGAGATTCAGGCCAAAGAGCCGTTCTGTGAGATGATTGAAAAAATCTAAGCGCTGCAGCGAAAAGGGCGACTTGGCAAAGTTAGTTATGTAAATTTCTGTGACAAAGTACGTTAATAAATATGTACACTGAAGACCCAAGAAAACTGATATACCAGACTAATACATGGTAGGCCCTCTTTTATGACTACTTCTACTATTAAACATAGTTGAAAATTGCTTAAATCGTTATAACTTTCCATTCGCACGATGGAAAGAGATCGAGATGTTGCGACAGATCTCCATCACCGTATTCATGGATTGATAGAACAAACAATTATCTATATAGGAGGCGTTGCTAAGTATTTTGTTAACTCTCACCTAAACAAGTTTTTCTTGCACTTTAATGTCTTAAATGCACATGTTGGGAGGATTCTAAAATTTACATGTTTTTTCACTGCTATGTAAACATTTGACACAGCCCACTGACATAAAACGTGAAATCTAAAACTTACGTTAGACGCTATAGAAAATACTAATACATCCACATGCTGAACTTTATCTTATTTCAGATTGGTGTTTGATTATAAATAAAGAACTTCCATGAGATAACTACTGAATTCAGAAAAATGTTCCCATTTAAGTATTGAAAAATGTATGAATCTAGTGATACGCGAAATGCGATAAAAATACTAAGAGTCAGAAGATACGTACGAAAGATACTTTTGAAAGCTTTCATTTCAAAGATATTCTAAGAGAAAAACGCTCTAGTCTCATTCAGGAAAATATTCTTTCAACACCTGAAACTTTTATAACACTATATAAATATCTGAAATAAACCAGGTTTTGCACATAAAAATTTAAAAAGCTGTAAACCTTTGCTTAACGTGCCTGAAAATATAAATATTGCAATAAAGTTACCATGTAGTACTAAATTTCAGAGTACATTTTAGAAATCTGAAAAAAGTGTAAAAAATTATAATAAATTTTAAAATCTGATGTACATTCGATATTTATAAGGACCAACTTAAAATTGTTTCTCTCTAATTAATTCTGAGCCGCGGTAGCCTGGTTGGAAGAGTAATAGAATAGCAAAATTGGGAGTTCGAATCCAATCAAAGACCGTCATGTACAAAGGGGAATTGGTGCACGTTAAATATGACGTTATCAAAAATGTTCTCAAGCTGGCGCGGTGTGAAAGTTTGAAGAGTTGGTTGCCAGCTCAGGTGCTACCTCGTCATCTGACCATGTTTACGTTGTGTTGCCCTCGGATGTTTCCCTTCGGTGGTAGATCTCGGACCACCGCCAATAGCCCGTGTGTTGCTATAGTGGAACGTTAATTAAATACCTACCTCTAATTAATTTTGGTTAATTTCTCGCGAGAAAACTTTATTATGATGTTTAATCGTTTGCGTGCATTTTATAATTAGTTGAAAACCTTAAAATCTGAAAGTTAAGAAGCTTGATCAAAAAGTAACCGGCCAAGTTCTTGTAGTTTGTTTTGGATTTTAATTTATTGGTCAACGGTTATTTTTTGTTACTGAAGAAAGTTTTGACAGAGACAAAATAATAGAGTGTTGAATTTAAAACTACTTTTAGATATTCGTATCTCCCTTGCTTATGCGTTCTCTCAGAGTGATTAAGGTTATAGAAACTGTGTTTAATGTTACACCGAAAACTTCGGTTTACGAATTTCTAAAATATTATACCAAAAACATTTAAATAGAGTTTTTTTCTAAAACTTGCAAATGGAGTTTACAGGTTAGGTTTCTAGAAAACGTATTTGTTATGTTGAAAATGGGGCTTAGGAATTTCCATACAATTTTGCTTTTAGACATTGTCTTTCCTAAATCTTTCATTATAACGAATACTGTTTTTATAATCTAAGCATTGTAAAAGCAATACTTAGATTTTAAAAACAACATTCGTAAGGTTGGAAAATTGTCGTCAAAAAATAAAAACAATTAACAAATATTTCGTCATAAGATGTCGAGCATGGGTTTTACCAAAATTTGCACACATAGGTTTTTACATTAAAGCTTAGAGAGGAATGTTATGAAATGTTATGTTTGTTATGTCAAAAAATTTAGCCTACGAATTTCCATAATTCATTTTGTAAGACGCTTTCATTATACGTAATATATATTGTTTTCTTTTTACAGTAGTGCTTACGTATGTAGGAACCATTAACATGTGTTAAGACGAAAAAAAAATTAGTTAATGAACTTTCATTAAATTTTGTCAAAAATTACAGATATACTTTCAACACTATACAGGTATTAAAATTTTCTAACAATATATTGGTATTAAAAATGTTATAACACAATATAGGTTTTAAAAAATAAAACAGATTTTGCCTATGAAAGATGAATAGCTGTAAAAACTATTTTTTATCCATAATTTTGGTGTTCTATAAATTCTGTATATATATATAAACACTTCAAAAATTCGTAAAGACTGAAGTAATTGGTATAAGTGGATGATGTTTGCGAGCAAATTATTCTCACAAAGTTCAAGTGTATATAGAAGATAAAAATAGTTATTTCAAATCTTTGTTGATAGACGACCCTTTACGTGTTCAACTAACGAATTTCAGTGGGAAAACAACGTTTACAGGGAAATGTTTACAAGCATATCACAGCAATTATTGTTCTGTGTGTTCACCACCACCAAGAAATTATATTTTGGGAGAGATTGAGAACACAGTTAAATGAAGGATGTAGCATATTCGGATGAATACAGGAGATTTAATGGCAAATGGCGTGCTTTAACTTCTCTAAGATGGGTTTATTGCGGTACACTCTGCACTTTTGGAAACCTACAAGGCAGAAATCAACTGGTGTCATATATGGTTAGTAGGAAGGCTATTAGATTTTGCAATAAAGAGTGATTAGTTGTTCTTCCCCAAATATGTTTGAAACGAACAACGATATGAGGGGGGGAGCACCTCGTCTTGGGAGCCCGCCCCGTCTTGCATAAATGCGACTGTGAGAATGATATTATGTTGCAATTAGCACGGTATAACGTTCTTTTGTAGGTTTTGCAAGTAATGTTCTGAACTTACTAAGAGCGTCTTTCAGCCTGCTTCTATGCGAGGTACTTCAAAAACGAACGATCCGCAATAACGGAGACAGTGAATCCAAACCAGACAGTAACACGTGGTGAATGCAATGATTCCTCATGTAGGCATGATTTTCCCTTGCCCATTTTCTATAGTTAGTGGTATCGACTATCCCATGCAATGCAAATTGAGCTTCGTCTGTTCAAAAGATGCAGATCAGTTCTTGCGAGTTTCATGAATGTCCACCTTGCGAATTTCTCTCGCTAACCTGTGTCATGGCGCGAGTGATTGCAATTGTAGATGTATAATGTTTCCGTTTTGGACCATGATTTACATATTTACTGTGTTTTTAATTTATGAAGCGCACTCAATTGATAAAAACCTTAAGTAAACTTTTTCTCAACCAAAAGCAAATCCTGTTTTTGAGAATAATTGTTTTGCAATCATCATTCAAATACACCATTTCCTTCAGTTTTTACAAATATTTCAAGTGTTAACGAATTTATGGGGGAAACTCGATTTACCTAAGAGTTACAAAAAGTCTACGGTGACCATTCTAAAAGTAGTATGCAAGTATAATAATTAAGGATGATATTGTATATGTTAAAAGTGATAAAAGATTTTAATATAAATCAGCAGATGTAAAAACAATGTGTATAACTCATAACTGTACTAGAGAAAGTCTGTTTCTATTAGTAAATAATTTGAAAATTTGTGTGAATATTAATTTCGGACCTATTAAGTAAACTTTCATAGACGCTTGGTGTATAAGGATCTACATAATTACCATTTAAGCCTTATAATCAAATTAATTGTTTTCAGAAGATAAAACGAAGGATTTATTTTCACCTTGCTGGTGGCAAGTTTGAGTCTTTTGAAAAAAAAGCTCAATTACAATAAGACATAGCTCGATATGAAATAAGAGCAAATGGGCGCAACTAGTGCCGTCTACCATAAAAACGCGCTTGCCATTACTTAGGAATTAGTGCCAACAGTTTATCACAAATACATCATTCAAAAAGTCAAGCCTGTCTGGTAACCATGTAATTCGAATTCTACTCTCCGATACAACAGGCTCTGGATTTCAATCTAGTTGTGAATTCTAGGCCACAGTCTACATAGCCCTAGTTGATGTACAAAAAGTGAATGTCGAGCAATGAAACCTAAGGACATTATACAATATTCCATCATACTGTGCAAATAAGTAAGAATATTTATGATTAGCATGAAGGCTGTTCTCAAAATGCGTATTTTGCTATGCATGGTATTTCATTAAAAAAAAACTGTTGTATATATAAATTCTCTTTCAGCGTTTGTATGAATATATGTTAATATAAAATTGCTATACACTTTCAAGATGCAGAAGGAAGTTCAATATAATATTTAAATTTTTTTTGGAATTTGGTGAGATTGACAGCATGTCCGTGACAGAATTGAATAATGTTCTACCAATTATTAAACACCCAATTTTTTTAGATACTATGAGGCTATTTTATAAATGAATCGGGAAAAGAAATATAACAATTTTTATGAAGTCCTTTGAGTATTTTAATACAAATACAAAAAAAAATCCCTGTACAAAAGAACATGTGATCGAAATGCATTATTCATTTGACAGGTTCCGTTAAATGCGTCCCCAGTTTACCTGTCATACTTCTCTGAAAACGGAAAAGATATCAGCACGCAACCAACTGCGAAAAAATAAATTCATTTTTTTTCTCCAATTGATATATCGATTGAAAGTAGTATAGAATTTAATACGACTCACATTTACGAAAACGTATATTTTTTCTCCTTTTTAAGTAAATCTATGCCATGGTATGATTAAAGTAATCCCTTTTTACGAGACATGTACGTTTGAAATTTTCTACTACACTATATAAGTCTCTAGTTAATTCAAAGGGAGTGTACGAATTTAAGATACAATTGGATAGTCAGTGGGAATTGGGGAGTTCATAAACAAAGGACCAGCCTTGTTGGGCTTGAGCCTGTAGCTGGTCGTCAATATTCGTATTTGTATTTGTATTTGTATATCAAAATAAAAACTAACTCACCAAGAAGGAGTTGTCCGATTGCGATTAAAAATTGGTGGATGTGAAGAAGATACGTAGAAAAAACAAACGATTACAATTTCATAACAATTGAATGATTTATTTCAGAGTTTGAACGTTATAAAGGGAGGAAGTCCATGAGGTGTTGGTTCACCTATGGTCTGGATATGTAACCCGGCTTGGCATAGACTGAAAAAGTTCCCTGATGGTAAACTGCGGAATTTCTTGCCAAATTGTCTCCAACTGTCTGGCCAACATTCCGGAATGGTTACAATCGCCTTACCACAACGTCCCAAATGTGCACATTGAGAGAGAGATCAGGGCACCTAGATGGCCAAGGAAGTGATGGGAAAGCTTGAAGACAATTCATAGCAACACGTGTCGTGTGCCGCAGGGCACTATCTTGTTGAAAACTAAGTCCGGGGGTCGCAGAGTCGCAAAAGGAACGGTAACATAACCGGTTGTAGAATTGTTGTCTACGTTTATCGTCAGGACACATTTGGAAACGGAACTCGTCACTAAAGACTATACGTCTCCAGTCAATAATGTTCCAAGTTTATCGAGCTGAGCACTACTCCTGAACAACTAGTAGCTAAATATTGATTATAAAACGATAATTAAATAATAACAATCAATTTATTTCGTTCCATTTTATACAATGTTTTGAAAGGCTAAAATTGTTAAATTTTCAATGTGCAAGGTTTGGTTTTATGACCCAAGACCCACAAGATAAGGAAAGAATACCGAACACAAAGAAAGCATTGAATTCAAGAAAAAGAAAGCAAAATTGTGTCTTAAAAGTCCATTTAAACATATGATAGGAAATGCAAAGCAATAAAAGCATCGGTAATTGAAATAATGTTAAACTTCAACGGACAAAGTAATAAGACGTGTAACAGTAAAAAAATTAACTATCAAACGCTCAATATACAATGTCAGAAACCAATGACATGTAAAAATGTCGAAGATATTTGGGTGGCAATTTTACTATATGTGACAGAGGAAGGTGTCGTCCATTGGAACAGTTTTACCTCGAAACTGTTTATATTGTGCTGCCTCCTTTTGAGTAAGTAGCAAAATAACACTTTGTAGTTTACCATTTGCCACCAGGTAATTTTCTCATAGAGATTGACACGCCAAAAGTGTTTGTTAAGTTTCCTAAAGACCTAATTTAAATACGTCCTCTAAAAAGTATTTTGGATTTTTCAATTTTGATTCTTGTATTTTCACTGATTATAATTAAATTGTTTTAGGGTTGGTAAAGTTAGTTAAAAATTTGTTCTACTCAATGATGATACGATTTCAATGTAAACATAAATTGATACAACTTTCTAGATTGCTTTATTTGTAAAGGCAACCAGTTGTACCTCGGGACAAAATAAATGTTGTACCTTGGGACATCACTTTGTACATCAATTTATTTTGGCCTTTGAAACAACAATTTGGGTTTAAAATATAGCAATGCCCTGAAGTTTTGAGATCGGTGAGACCGACGGAAAATCGCTTAAGTCGATTTCCCGTAACTCGTGGTACAACATTGCATATAAATTTTATTTAATTGGGACCAATAACTAACAAAACACTAGTTAAAACACATTTAAAAAAATTACAATTCTCTTTTTTTATACAAAATATTTAAAAAAAATCAATGTGCTACGTAAAAAGTTATTTTGATGTTGATGGCTTCATAAAATCTACCAAATTCGTCTGACGATACAATACCTTCTTTTTTTCACTCGGAATATCTTCGTAGCAAGTTAATTTGTTTTTGTTATTTTCTTTGTGTCTATAATGCGTTCTTAGTTGGAGGCTATGTTTTCTAAAATTGTTAAGCCCCTTTCATCTGTCCGGGCCGCGTAGATGGTCTTCGACAGCTGCCCTATTGGTTTTGAGTGCAGGTGATTTTTAACTGATTCCTTGAAAAATCTGATGATATAGAGAGATCTGTTGGAGCAGAATTGGTTGTTTTGTGGTGCTCTTTTATGGGCCACGGCCGTTGAATTTTTGCCGGTTTTGCAGCGCCCAAGACACAGGGATGTAAATTTCTGTTGTAATATAGTCTATATGTAGTTTTTGTAAATTATGATACTTTGTTGTGTTGACAAGCACACCACTCGGCCTGCTACGTTACAGCGTATCACAGCAAAATAAACACTCAAATAGAAGGGGCGTTAGTGTTGCCTATCTATAAAATGTGAGCCGCGGTAGCTCAGTCAGTAGAGCGTCGGGCTCGCATCAGAAGGGTTGTGGGTTCTGTCCTCGGCGGAGCCTACAATTCTGATGATTGCGAGATCGGCGCTTCAACGTGGATAAAGACCGTCGTGTTCACTAATGGTGACTGGGGCACGTTAAATAGGTCGTGGTCACAATGTCCCCCATGTTCCCATAGCAAATCAAAACCTCTGGGGGTACCTGATCAGGGGGTAATCGGCCTCTGATTGGGATCTAAATTACGATATGTGTGAGTGGATGTATGAAAGGGACCTTCCTGTAAAACGGATGTGTCATGTATGTCGAGCAAAGTCGGACTTCCAATGGGGCTCACTTACATGGAAGGCGCACCCCCTCGCCTCTTGACGTCTTCGACGGGCCTGGCACTCCTCTGGTCTGCCAGTGTAGGCATAAGAAACAACAACAACAACATCTATAAAATGTTGTAACTGTGTATAATTTTTTATAAATACGGAATTTTGTATGCGTGGAATTGATTTATTTTGTACTCTACTTTAAACAATCTAAAATTAACATGTATTCCAAGGTGCAACATATATCTCAAGGTACTATAACATGTATCCCTAGGTACAACAACATGTATCCCAAGGTACAAATAACATGTATTCCAAGATACAACAAACCAGCTGAGTCTTGGGACATTTTCATAAATTAACAAAACAATTTATTAAACAGTGTTTCTGTTCGTGGTACAAACTAATAAAGAATGGCAAATCCTTCCAAAATAAATATAATTATTTTATGAATTTAAATATAATTATTTTATGAATTTAAATATAATTATTTTATGAATTTAAATATAATTATTTTATGAATTTAAATATAATTATTTTATGAATTTAAATATAATTATTTTATGAATTTAAATATAATGATTTTATGAATTTAAATATAATTATCTTATGAATTTAAATATAATTATTTTATGTTTTTTATGAATATAAATAGTTGATGGAAAAAACAAACTACACCTACAATATAGCCTCAGGAAAAATATTTGCTTAAAACTGTCTCAAGGTACGACACCTTGCCCTACATAATTAAAAGAAATAGTAAAGAAAAATTAATAAATCGTTTGAAATAAAAATAACAGATTCAATTCTACTTCTCATCCTACTTTTTAAAGTAATATCATGTCATTTTCCATTTTCCATGACAATCTGGCAAAAGAATTCTCAGACAGTTACAAAAGAAGTAATATGTATAATAGTAATAAACAACGGATAGATTAATAAAAAAAGTTTTACAGCAATAAAATATATGACTTAGAAAACGCAGTTGTAAGAAGTCAATGACAATTAAAAATGTAAGGTGTTATGATGAAGCTTTATTGGGTGAGAAACACATTGCAAAAGGAATAACTGTAGAGGATAATGAATAATATCCATTTAATCGCTTGGAATAAAAACAATAACTTCTTTCCCGACAATACTACCTATATCATGTCGCATTATATTCCCAGGTAGCAAACTGATCAAGTATTTAAGATAGTAAACCTAGACATTTACATAGCCAAACTACATCAAATCCACTTTTCCCTCTTGCAGAACATGTCAACGTCAATAAACTCTTTTAAAAGTATCTTAGACAATGCTCCCTCCCTCCCACTCCTTTTATGACAACGAAAGAAAAAATAACCCTCCCTTCAAATCAGGTCAGATACATTAAAATAACATTTCTTGGCAAACCCTTCAGGTCATGTCGAAATCGTTCGAAGGCCGGTCTGTCCAGTTCTATCCTCCCCGCATCCACCCATCGGAATGCTTTTCTGACCGGCGGAGCTTGAAGTTTTCTGGAGAAATCCACTGGACTTCTGCTGATGACATTTGTAGCTCTTGTCCAGCAGTAGCCTCCGGGAGGTCAAGAGGATTATACATCATGTAAAGAAAAGAGCACGAGACTTAAAATGGAGTCTGGAGGATCTGATATATTTGCTGCTCAAGATGGAACCTAGTATCAGGGAATAAAAGGATAGAAGTCCGAAGATGAAGCGTAAAACATCGGTAAACATCTTCCGGGTAGAGTTGTGTACAGTGCTCTCAATATTTCGTGACATAAATGCATCTTTGAAACATTTCAGCAGAGTATGAAAATGTATTTCGATGTTGAAGGTTTCAACGAAACTTAAAGTAGTTTTACATCAATACATATGGATTGAGTTTTGTATTCTGTTGGAGTTTCGCCCTGAGGTCTTTTGTTGGTTACACGTTTCGAAGGAGGGGAGGATATTATCTATTGAAAAAAATAGTTTTCTATTACGAAGTATCGGATCCTATGAAAAACTATTCAAACCCTAATAACTTCAGCTGTAATCAACTATATCATTAAATGGAACAACTGTATCATTAACTGGAACAACTCAATCATTAATTGGAACAACTTTATCATTCATTGGAACAACTTTATCATTACTGGAAAAACTTTATCATTAACTTGACCAACTTTATCATTAACTCTAACAACTTTATGAACCTAAAAATGAAAATTCGCAATTTTCAATAGCGAATTTTCATTTTTAGGTGTTGGAGAACATTTGTGTGTGGGTAAAACATTGGGAATTTCTCTGTCTGGCGGGATTGTGAATCGTGCTCTCGGTATTTTATGACATAAATAATTCTTCGAAACAATATCTTTTGTAGTATTTCAATGTCGAAGATTCCAATGAAACTTTAAAAAATATCGAGCAGTTTTGCATCAATATTCTCGTATGTGGATTGAGTTTGATATTCAATCGGATTTTCGCCATGAGGACTTTCATTTGTTACACGTTTCGTTGTATTATTTATTTAAAAATATATATTTCTATTGGAAAGCATTTGTTTCTACGAATCCAAATTCGAAAGATATTCTCAGTAACACTGTTTTCAATAGCGTATTTTTATTATTAAATGTTTTTGTTCGTCCGAGGATAAGTAGTAAAACATCTTTCTGGTGGGGTTGTGCACCCTGTTAACAGTATTGTGTGATATAAATGAATCTAAAAAATATCTCAGGTACAGTGTAGTAATGTATTTCGGTGTAGAAGATTGAAATGTAACGCACTTAAAAATATTCAAGCAGTTTTGCATTAGTATACAGGGTGGTCCCGAATTCATGGTACAAACTTTAATGGTAGGTACAGGACATTGTAACAATGATTTATTGTATAGGAATGTATAGTCGCAAGTGACGCGGTGAGGCGTAAACAGGGGAAATAAAAGGAAAGAGAAATGGAGTGATCGGTTGGTATCATTGCCGGTAGAGGGCAGTAGATGTCTAGCCGCTGTTGAACATGATGCATCGCAGTAGGGAAAAGCGCCATTCACAATTGTGCTGCCGTAGACGATGGGTGACTTTACGTATGCAGAAAAAGCAGACATGCATTACATGTACGGCCGTGCAAATGGTAACGGCAGAGCTGCGTTACGAATGTATCGCGCGGAGTATCCTGATCGACGAATGCCGGATCATAGAATTTTTCAACGGTTACATCGTCAACTTTGTGAAACAGGTGCGTTCGACGTCAACAGACATGGCGCTGGTCGAGTAAGAGCTGTACGCACTCCAAGGCTGGAAGAAAGCATCTTGAACATTGTGGCTGATAGACCCGAGTCAAGCACAAGAACTGTTGCGCGTGACGTAGGTGTGAGTCATCAGACTGTATGCAGAGTGTTAAACGAAAATCGCTTACACCCCTTCCATTTTCAGAAAGTACAAGCATTGAATCCGGCAGATTATCCTCGCCGCGTGAACTTCTGCCTGTGGGTGATGCAGCAATGTGCGTTGCAGCCGGATTTCGTAGATTATGTGCTATTTACAGATGAAGCGACATTTTCACGCGAGGGTGTCTTTAATGCGCACAATTCCCATGTGTGGGCAACCGATAATCCACATGCAACGCGTCGACATGCGTTTCAACAACGTTTCAGTATTAATGTGTGGGCTGGTATTGTGAACGACTTTTTGATTGGCCCATACTTACTACCCACGCGGCTCACTGGCGGAAGCTATCTTATTTTTCTGAAAGAAGTGTTACCACAACTGCTGCATGATGTTCCGATCGCCATTCGTAACCGCATGTGGTTTCAGCACGATGGGGCGCCAGCACACTTCAGCATTGATGTACGGAATTACCTGAATGCCACGTTTGGTACTCGATGGATTGGGCGTGGTGGACCAGTCCCTTGGCCACCCCGATCTTCCGATTTATCGAGCCTCGATTACTTTTTATGGGGACATCTAAAGCATCTTGTTTATGAGACTCCAGTTGACTCAGATGAGGATCTCGTCGCTCGCTTATCTGTAGCTGCTGCAGGTGTGCGTGAAATACCAGGCATCTTTGAACGTGTACGCCAATCGCTCCACCGACGCTGTCAAGCATGTATCGATACTGGTGGACGCAATTTTGAACAATTACTGTAAACATGACACTTGTCAACAACGCTTTCAATAAAATCTTTGTTTTTCCTTTCGGCCGTTATTTCCCCTGTTTTCGCCTCACCGCGTCACTTGCGACTATACATTCCTATACAATAAATCATTGTTACAATGTCCTGTACCTACCATTAAAGTTTGTACCATGAATTCGGGACCACCCTGTATATGCATTGCATTTTTAATTTGTATCGGTGTTTCACAGTGCGACCTTTTGTTAATTACACTTTTCGTCGATTTATTTACAAATATATGTTGTTATTTTGAAGTATCTCTTTGTATTAAAAACAATACAAAATATAATCGCTGTAATACTATTTCCAGTAACATATGAGAATTATTATGAAATTATTATTTTCTATTGGAATTTCGCCATGCGGTCTTATGACGGTTGCACATTCCATCGCAATAGACTTAAAAAATATATTTTTGATTTGAAAATATATTTGTTTATACTATAAACAACTCCAAAGATGATCAATGTAACAATATTTTCAATGCCGCATTTTCATCGAATATGAAAATTCAAATTTCGTCTAATAGAATTCGAAATATTCATGTCGAAGTTCAGACTTCGGGATTTTTCCCGGACAGTCGCCAATAGACATTAACATGCTCCAGGGCTATTCAAATTTAACTGCGTTACTATATACCCAGGGTAGTTACAGGAATAGAAACTGTCCGACTCGCAAGCTACTAATTCAGAGATAAAGTTTACACTGAACCACGGAGGTATCAATAGTATCTTTGGATTTTTTTTCATTTCTCATTAGATTTTCACTATAATGTCAGTTGCTTGTTAAATTTTTCAAACATAATATTTAATTAGACTTAAATTTCTACGAAAATCAATTAAAATTATAATTAACGCAACACTTTTTATCTTACGAATTCTTAGCATTGTGAAATTAAGCCTCAAACATGAACTTGTATATTCCAATAGAGTATGCATGCCTGCAAACCTCAAAGAAATGCTCAATACAGCACACGTGCATTCAACAGTTGTATAGTCGTTAGTTACACTTCAACAGTTGTATAAAGTGTACATAGATGTGAATCGAAATATATTTACAATGTTCTCCTTTTAATGTATTTTCCCAATTTGGGCTTACGTATTTAATGATCACATAGTATACAAGTGCGCATAAAGAGGTGTCTATGGAAATTGGAGTGAAACCGAATGTGGTGTAGGTCCCAAATTCGCACTCTTTATTCTTCCATTTTTATTTTTGATTAAACTCACATTGTAGTTGCCATTTTGTAATATTTATACAGCTCTTTCTTAAATCCATACCAATTCCACGGGTTTTTAAGTTATATCCATCGAATGCTACCAAGACAGAGGAAGTGTAAAAGTAAAATGAGCAATGGTAACTTTTTGTGTGTCCGGGATCATGTAACCAAGACTATTAGTTCCATAGCAATTGTAGCACTTTCGTCTTCAGGAAGGAAACGAGCGATCATCTGATTGGTACCCGCGACTTAGTAGAAGACTTTGGTGATTTTACCCTTTTTGTCGTTGTTCTATAGAAGTGGCATAAGACATCTACCCTATCATGAGATGTTTTTTTTCAAACAAGGTTATACGGTCGCTCAACCAAGTCAATATTTCAAGTAGCAGTCACGTGAATAATACTCGACATATTGGTGATAATGTTAAAGGATCATTTCAATAGCAATGTCGACTTATGTTTCACTGTCTATGGTTCCAATGGTTCGCTTTTCCACTCTGCAAAACAACCTTTATATAAATTCTCACCTAAACAGTTATTCGCATTAAAAGTTCGATGATTATCCGGAGTGAGGCCCTGGGATGTTCTGATAACCATACAACGCAACCAAAACAAGGATAAACTACATTTTATGGTACCCCTAAGAAGAGAGTATTTGGTTTAGCGGAAGCAAAATGCAGTACAAAATCACAAATCCGGAAACCACCGGACCTAGGAACTATTTGAATTTTTTGTCAAAATACCTTAATCTAACCGCCCCTCCCCCCACGAATTTTGCATTTGCAATAGTAAAATAGCAAACATAAATAGGAATAATTTAAAAAAAAGAAAAGAAAAAAACATTTTTAATACAACTTAAAGAATTTTTTACATGCAAATCTTCTTGTTTTTCTGTGTTGTATTTACTCTGAACATGTCCGTTAGTTTGCGTTTTTTCAGTAATTAGGTCAAGGTTTAACTCCTTGTTCCTTAAAAACTGTCGGAAAGTTATAAAAAAAAGTGAGAAAACAAAAAGAAAAGACGCCGGTTAACAAAACATCCAGATTTTGGACAATTCTGGATTTCGGACTACCGGATTTGGAACTTTATACTGTATTCGCTTGTCGTTTAGTTTGTTTGAGGATACTTAAAACTCTCACCGGCCAAACAGAAAAAATAAGTTTTTTATGTTTTATTTTGAAAGCCAAACTTTATTTTAAAAATAAAATAAAATCCTAGATAGAAGTGCGATTTCGCATTATTTTAATTTTTCATACCAACCTTATACCAAATGGTGATCATTAGCATGGTTATGACCCCAAATTGACGAATTTTCGTTACACACTATATACTAGAATTAAACCCAATCTGCATTATCTGAAATTGCTTTTACCCATATACCTGTTTCCCATGAATACTACCATATGTAAAAATTGATATGTGTTTCCTGGTATCAATTATTTTATAGGAAGTTAGATTGATTGGCTTTATAATTACTAGCTAAATGAACGGTTCTAAGCTATTGACACTATTTGTACCTTACGGTTATTCATTGAGTTTATCTTGTCATTCCACATACGAATATTCTATCAATTCCTAACGAACTATTCCTCAGTACCTGATTCAAAATAAATATTTAGAACCAGTGAATAGTTACGCAATATATCTTGATAAAGCTGGATTGAATGGTTGTCCGCTTGACGCTGCTTATCGCTGATGGTTCGAAAACTAATTTAAAATAATGGTAGTTAAACAAAAATACTGATAGGATTGACCATTAATAATGTTCTAACTAACCAACAGTTCATTACTTTACTGTATCTCCCTAAACTTTGGAAAATGGTGAAGCTAAATGGCAAAAACATCACTTGCATTTTCTAACAAAAATGAATGGATGACATTTTTGTCGACCTAACCATAAAAAATACAAGTATATATTCTGAATTTATATAAGAAGCTAATTGGTAATCACCAATTATTTTAAGCACAAGAAGTGAGCCGCGGTAGCTCAGTCAGTAGAGCGTCGGGCTCGCATCAGAAGGGTTGTGGGTTCTGTCCTCGGCGGAGCCTACAATTCTGATGATTGCGAGATCGGCGCTTCGACGTGGATAAAGACCGTCGTGTTCACTAATGGTGACTGGGGCACGTTAAATAGGTCGTGGTCACAATGTCCCCCATGTTCCCATAGCAAATCAAAACCTCTGGGGGTACCTGATCAGGGGGTAATCGGCCTCTGATTGGGATCTAAATTACGATATGTGTGAGTGGATGTATGAAAGGGACCTTCCTGTAAAACGGATGTGTCATGTATGTAGAGCAAAGTCGGACTTCCTCCCCATGGGGCTCAATAACATGGAAGGCCCCCCTCGCCTCTTGCCGTCTTCGACGGGCCTGGCACTCCTCTGGTCTGCCAGTGTAGGCATAAGAAACAACAAACAGCACAAGAAGTTGCCAAAATGGCAATAAACAACATTTTAGTGGAACCTTAACATGCATAATAGGAGGGCAGTTTTGGACAACATAAGTAAAATCTTCATAGACTAACTGTCGCGGGGTTTTACTTACTTACACTTATAATACCTCACATATTTAAATGGTTGACGATTCTTTTCTGAAATTATGTTCACATCACATAACGGAGAATACTTCAGAATTCCATTATCTGTCTGAGGTCGGTAGGTACTTAACTAACTTCACACTAGAGAAACACAGCTGGCTATTGGTGACGTTCCGTGATGAATCCCGATGGAAAAGATCAGAAGACAAAACCCCGTAACTTCGAATTGTAGTCATATGACGAGGTCAACAACTGAGCTGGCACTCCACTCTCCAAAATTCTACACCACGCCAGCGTGAAAACATTTGACGCCACGACATATTTAACCTGCACCAGCCCCCTTTGTACACGACGGTCGCAACCCTTGCCGATTCGCTAGTCTTCCAACCGGGTTTAAACTGCCCCATTAACTCCCTACACTGTAAGAAGGTTTATATGGGTCAGGAAGGTAGAATTGGTTAACCTTTCTTGTGGTTACGAAGAGATATCTCGTTTATTAAGGTGTACGTACACACTAGAAGTTTATTTTTTTAATTTTAACTTTAAAAATCCAGTTTTTTCACAGTAGGTCATTGGTTTATGCTTAAAACTATTTCAGTGAAAAAAAATCATATTAAACTAATTATTAATTAACTAATTAAGATATAATGAGCTAATTAGTATGTTTTTTGAACAGTGATATCTCAATTTCTAATTTGCCTAGAAAGACAATTCTAGTTGGAAATCGCCGACCAACCGGTATAGTGGTTAAGGTGTTAGCCTCTAGATCGGAAGGTTCCTGGTTCGAATCCGGGTACGGGCATGGATGTTTGTAAGCGTATGGTGTAGAGGCGGCTGGTGCACCTTAAATCTGTCGTGGCCGAAAGTCCTCACGTTGGGTTGGCGTGGAAGTTTGGAGCGTGGGGTGCCAGCTCAGGTGTTGCTTCGTCATCTTACCGTGGTTCAAAATTACGAGGTGTTGTCCTCGGATCTTTCCCTCAAGGAACTGATCCCGGACCGTCGTCAATAGCCCGTTGTGTTGCTCTAGTACGACGTTAACTAAAATTACCATTACCTAGTTGGAAATCATTTCCAATATTATTCTTCATGTTTTGACCCTCCATCACGTTTATTGAGAGAAAAGGTTTTCTGTTACAACTTTTTTCGCCAAGAATGCATAAAAAATCACGATTTTTTCTGGAAATTGAGGATTTAAAAATTCATTAAAAATTTATTTCTTAACTAATAACTCTGATTTAGGGTCAAAACATCCGCTGTATTATGTAGATTATAATGATACAAAAATAACTATAATAGATTAATTTATTGTTGAGTTATCACCGTTTGAACAAAGCATCCTATTGCAAAAACTTGTTTCTTCAGAAATTGAGTTTAAAGTTTTGGAAACACGTCTGTTTATGGTGACAGTACCAAACGAAAACCCTTGGAACTAGAAAACTATTTTGAATATTTTCAAGATGTTGGCATCGTTTGAAAGCTAAGGAATTGAAGAATATTTTGAAGCAATAAAAAAAAGTTAGACCTTCTGTTGAATTTTCAGGATTTTTAGTGTGTACATACACCTTAAGACCACGCCAATTTTGAAAAAATCGAGGTACCTCGTCATCAAGTTATTGCTCATGTTTTGATAATGACGAGATCTATATCTGGTTGGTTATCTTGTAATGAAGGTTATCTTGTAATATCTCATCCATCAAAAGATCTGGTAAGTTTTGCTAACGACGCAATACGTCGTCAAGATACCCCCCCCCCCAGGAGGGTTAATGTAAGGGAATTCTCTTACAACAGGTTGCAGAGAGAGTATATGTGTCTGAACTCATTCCAAGTTTAAAAAATAACATATTTAATCGTAACAGAAAGATTCGTTGAGTTCACATTTATCATCCTTTTCCATTGATGAAATGATATGAACGAGATTTACTTAGAATACTTAAAATGTAACTTAGATTTATGATTCTTAGAAATTATAAACGTTTCTTGGAACTCGTAACCTCATTAGAAACCAAGTGAGTATAAATATTTAAATCTAAAAATAATATTTATCTGGTTGAATAACTTTTTTCTGAAATTAGATTTGCCTCGCATTCTGGACATCAAGTCAGAAGTACATTAAACAAACTAACATCCGTCGTTAATTCATTGTTGCTAGGAATTTATTATAATTAATAAAATAATTCCAATTAGGGTATTAGAAACCTCAGATTATTACATATACACACGATTCAAGGTAATTATTAACATTTTGTGGATCTCTTTAAATAACAAACCAGTAAAACCTTTTAACTACAAAGTAATATTTATCTGGTTGGCATTGCATTTTCTGTGAAGTTACATTTGTATGACATAAGAAAGATCGGTCAGAATTCTATTAAACAAATGATTTCTTACGTGACCTGTATTTATATTACTGATTTATGTCACATATTAATAAATAAAAAAATGATGATTGAAACTCTTTGGTATGCTGGGTCTTAATATCGGCAGGGCTATATTTGATCAAACTGTGTCAAACATGAGACAAACAATGTCAAATAATAGGTACAAACAAACAAGAATAGTTATTCTGTCTCAGTAGAGAAAAATGCACCCATGGTAGAAGATTTAGTAATGCCCGTACTTATAATAAAATGCATATTCATGAACCTGAGCAATTTTAAATGCTTCGTGTAACATATACCAAATTAAAAACCACATCTAATAGAACATATTGAAATCAAATTTTCCAAAACTCAAATCATATATTTTCTCATATTAATTCATAATTGAAAGTAATAAAAAATTTGAACAATTTTACTTTTTTATGAAAACATATTTTGCTATTAAAATATTTTGATTGCAAGATTATAGTTAAAATTAGTTATACTCATGTTTCGAAGAAATATAAACATAAATAGTATATTTCCGGATAATTATATGCATTTCAAAATGCAGTATGTCTTGATATAAAATACTAAGTATACTAAACTAATGATTTGAAACAGTATACAAGAACTTTGCGTAACCAAACAATAATTTTTAAATTTCTGGAAATTATTTACTCTTTAATCCTAAATGAGTAACTTAATATTAAGAAATCGGAATTATATTTCACCATCTATGTTATTGATATCGGTATAAACTAGACCATGTATGCCTATATTGCAACTATCTTAATTATCATTATGAATAAACGGAACCCGAATAATTAATTTTGTATAAATTTTAATGCGCTTTGACTCTTATTACAATTAAAGGAATTCGGGCAACTTTATAATAAGCCCTTTAAAAGACTTGCAGGAGAGAAATTTACAATTTAAAAAAATTCCAAACCTACTAATGATGTATTTATTTTTCTCGATTTCATGTCTGAATCTTCTCTAAGGCACTCATCAATGAAATTTCTTTTGATATTGATTATTCTGCTCTTCTTTCAGTAGTTGTGGAATATTTATGTCACTCAATATGTTACTCGGACACTCAATTTTTAATCAAATATTAAAATCCAGCATTTATTTTAATGTTTCAAAATAATACCCTAATATAAGCATTGAAGATAATTAACGTTTAGGTCAAAGAACCAGTGTTGAAAACAAATTGCTGAATTAAAAATGAAGTGTATGCAACGAATTAAAAATGAGAATACGTGAAAAATATTCACAAGACCAAATAAATTATAATACATCAGTATGAACTTTTTGTTTAACATCATAATAAAATATTCGAACTTTCTAAATTCCTATTCTTACTGAAAGTCATAAGAAACACTCAATGTCATAATTTATGTGGTGCTCTGAAAAATTGCATAGTAAAGAACTTAAAATTATAAACTTTTCGCATATAAAAATAAACATTTACCAAAGCAAAATAAAACACATTCTAGCTAATTATACAATTTTTATTAATGTATTTAAGATTATTCGTTTTAGTGACGTCCATTATAGCTTCTAAAACAAATATATTAATTCCAAACGTAAACTTTTCGTTCCGCGTCGTATACTTTGGAAGATGGTCAAGTTTACTAACGCAAAAGTTGAAATTATTTACGTTCCGCAAGTAAATTTCAGTAAAGTAATATATGGGTTGAGATAACCATCTCCTACGTTATTCTCAGTTGATTTATTTCCAGTAGAAAGAGAAGCATTTCCGTATCTTTCGGATTCGCTTGTCCTTTTTAATGTATACTTACTTGGATGATAACATCTGTCTTCTGATGTTTCATGTGAATCGTTACACTGTCCCAGAATGCAATCAGAAGTAGTATTCAAATCAGCTAGACTAGTTAGGAAAACTACTTGATTCACAAATAACCCTGTTTATTTTTATTGATAACAAGGGAAAACGTGTAGAATACAGTTAGTTTTTTTCTAAAAGGTAATTTTTAACCACTGAAGAGAGTTGTATGTGTACGAAACGTTTCAAAACGAACGTTGAAATTATCAGTTATCGTATTGAGGTGTACAAAAAGAGAGTATATTAAGCTAATTTAAATTTGCAAGATTAATATATATATATATATATATATATATATATATATATATATATATATATATATATATATATATATATATATATATATATAAAGGAACGTGATAGTAAAAGGCAGCAAACAGTCAAAAGGTTCACAGAAAGCAAATATTTCATAAAATTAAACTCAAATAAAGTATATATTTATTTGCTTTCCCCCATTTTCCATAGTCTGATACCCAAGAATTAGAGATTTTAGGAGCGCGTTTTTAATGTTTGCCCTTTTTTTTAAAGCGAATTTTGTAACATTTTATTGTGATTGTATTTTTTATTACTCTGTTTAATTCAAATTATTTCTCCACAAAACGTAAATCCGAAGAAAAAAACTCCAGCTGATGCACTACTCTCATTTTTGCCGAATTTAAACGTATCCATCTATTATCCTTGACATTGAACGATAGTAAAAAGTTTAAATTAAAATAAAGGTACTTAAACTTTTAAAAGTCGAAAAAAATACAAGTTAACGGTGCGTCTTTGACAATGTTTTGACACCTTAAATTTCTTTGTCACAGAGCTGTATATATAAAATCTAATGAAAACTGTTAGACTTGCGGATAATACGAGTTGGCGAAATTTGGCTACACATTAGTAACTAAGACAAAGCCAAATGTATATGAATGCATAAATTAGAATAAAAACGATAATTCTTGAAAATGTCTACTCTAGCTAGCATACTAAAGGATGCGTAAAAGAAGGAGCCGTAATGGAACGTTCTTTGAAGGACCCCGCGAAATTGTTCTAACTAAACCTTGCACAATGATGTTTAATGATAATTTTATTATTTGTGCAACATTTAACTTTTAAGGTTGATTATTGAAACCATTTTTTTAAGATTATGTAAATGATTTTGTAGTATGCACTACTTGTAGATATAATTATAATCAAATACTCAAATAATTCATATTGATCAATGTATTAATTAAATAAAAATCTCTTTTTCATTTAATTAATAACTTAATAAATATAAATTTGCGATTAATTGTTATTTATCTCCACGAAAAATATTGGCGAGCATGTAAACAAAACTTTTCGTAGAGCATATAAGTTTCTGCAGATTTCCGTCAGAAACTTCAACAATTGAAACCAGCTTTTTGTAAGAGTTTAATTGAAATACATAACTTTTTTTTAATATAGCTTGAGGCTTTTTTTCTCTTGCACACTTCGCTCTACTCGTGTCATAACAAATTAAATTAAATAAATTATCGGTTTTATTTATGCATTGTTAGTATCAGTTAGACTCTTTGATGAAAAAAAAACGATTTTCTTATAGCAACTCGTAAAGTACTTAGTACCTTATAATAATCCAGCAAAATGTTTCTAAGCCCAAAACAACCATATCGTTACATTATTTTCTTGCAGATACTTTATTAAAAAATGTAGAATCAGTATATTTCAGTGCACCCATTTTTTGTACAAGTCGCGTAAATATGTGATATAAAGCGTGTATTGAAATGTGACAATTTCATAATTTAGTTTATGAAACAGTTTATAGTTGTGTGTAATAGAGGTTTCATTACAAAAACAGCTCAAATATTGCTATTCAAACCCAATCTTATAAGTATCTTATATTTGGAGTCAGCAGTATATTTTATTTGACATACCATGATAGTAATTATCATGTATACACTTATAAATTTTATTTTAATTAACTATAAGTATATTTAATCATACCTAATTTAACATGAAGTGAAATCTTACTGATAAAGTGATACGTTTTTCCACACTGTTGTTTATATCAAAGAAAACCTCCATTTTTCATTTACAGATTCATAGCTGCTCATCAAGACTTTATAATCCCAAGCTACTATTGTCTTTGTTTGCATGTTGCATATACTGTATAATATTATATAATGATGATTAATGATATTTAGTTATGCATGAATTATTGAATAGATGTAATTAGTGTGAGAAAGTTCTATATTCTGGATACATGGCACCCAGATGACATGCTACAATCATCTCAACTACACTCAAACTGGTTCAGTGTCTCATGGCACTGGGCACGGCATTGTGTGATGCTGCTCGTATATTCTCTCTCAGCTTTAATAATTTGAGTATTACTCAAAATACCCATTTTGATCTAGATCTTTTATTCAGATGACGATATATGAAAAACTGAAAAGACCTAATAAGCATTGTATTTTCACATGGCAGATTCCTGTCAAAAAGAAAGTTATGTCCGTTCGTGCTAGATCTCAGTCTGAAATGAACAGTCACACTCACCTGGTCCATCTCCTCTAATGGCTCCAAATGGCACAACCGTCGCAATCACCAATAATATCACACATCTCATAGTGCAGCAGCGTTTGGTTTCACGCTGGTCCATACCAGTGCTTTTACTGGCCATCAACCAGCGTTTGCTATACCTCACGTGTTAACACCGAAACGAACAATATAAGCCCTTCTCACAGATTGCGGTTTATTTCCTTCCGCCGGATCCCACAATCGGCATGGCCAGCGGTTCAAAGAATCAAAGAACTGAAATTCCGGCACACAAACACAGTAAGAAGAAAACCCCCGAAAAACTGCGTGTCCACACTTCCGCGCAAATATCCAAGACAATAAAACCGAGTGACTGTACACAGAAATCCGTTAAGTTTGTGACCAGTGCGTCACAGGGAAAACAGACAGCGATCCACAAGTCAGTGAATTCCAAGCACGGGCCACAGATAATATCTGTACTTTGCGTATGCTAAGCCAACGGGAGCGAGAGCATGACGGAGAGTTAGACTGCTCTCAGCTGAATTTCTCAACCTTTTGTTGGGAGATCCGGAGAACAGGAGTTTGGGGGTGTCGGCCGCTTGATGGCGCTGGGGTTGAGCTATCTCTTCTGCCGTGTAGCGAGGATGGTCGAGAGCTGATGGATTCTTTCCGCAATTCAAACCTCGCCGTCATACTCGCGTGCTCCGGCGGAAGGATTCTTCCAGGTGCGGTTGGTTTACCTGTCGTGAATTGAAGTGTGGAGTGCGTTGATAAGAGAAGCTCTTGTGCGATTTGAATCGGAGAGGTTTGCTGAATCTAGTTTCCGAAAGTTGACGAAATGAGATGGAGCTGTGAAAATGATGTATTGTAGGGTTTGGTAATTGCGGGGGTACCAAACAAAGCATGTCTCCTTGATGTTCTTGAATTGCTTTGATGCTTACTTCCGAAACACGAATATCAAACAATCTCCATAAATAACGTCAGATTTACGTGCTCCAGCGGAAGGATTCTTCCAGGTGTCGTTGGTTTACCTGTTGTGAATTGAAGTGTTGAGCGGTTGATAAGGGAAGCTCTTATGTGATTTGAATCGGAGAGGATTACTGAATCTAGTTTTGTATAGTTGACAAAATTAAAAGGTGTGAAAAGGGTTTGTATTTCAGGGGTACCAAAATAAACATTAAAAACTGCAGGGGTACCAAATTAAACATTAAAAAAAATTAGGGTACCAAATTAAACATTAAAAATTGCAGGGATACCGAATTTCTTTTATTCTAGGGTTTGGTAATTGCAGGGGTACCAAATACAGCATGTCTCATTGATGTTAAAGAATTGCATTGATGCTTATTTCCGAAACACGAATATCAAACAATCTCCATAAATAACGTCAGATTTACCTGCTCCGGCTGAAGGATTCTTCCAAGTGTGGTTGGTTTACCTGTTGTGAATTGAAGTGTTGAGTGTTTGATAAGGGAAGCGCTTATACGTTTTGAATCGGAGAGGATTACTGAATCTAGTTTTCTATAGTTGATATTAAATTAGATGGTGTGAAAATGGTTTGTATTTCAGGGGTACCAAATTAAACATTACAAATTTCAGGGGGTTCAAATTAAACAGTAAACGTGTTAGGGGTGCCAAATTAAACATAACAAATTGCAGGAGTACCAAATTCATCTTATTCTAGGGTTTGGTAATTGCAGGCGCATCAAATACAGCATGTCTCTTTGATGTTGCAGAATTGCTTTGATGCTTATTTTTGAGAAACACTTATATAAAACAATCTCTATAAATAACCTCATATTTTCGTGCTCCGGCGGAAGGATTTTTCCAGGTGCGGTTGGTTTATCTTTCGTGAATTGAAGTGTTGAGTTCGTTGATAAGGGGAACCTCTTGTGGCATTTAACTCGGAGAGGAATGTTGAATCTAGTTTTATGTATTTGATGAAATTAGAAGGAACTGACAAAAGAATGTATTGTAGGGTTTAGTAATTGCAGGGGTACGAGAGCTTAATCATGAATCCTTGATTTTTCCGGATGGCTTACCTTCGAAATATTTAAATCAAGCAATCTCGATTAATAACGTCATACATGCTTGATTCGGTGGCAGGATTATTTCAGGTGGGGATGGTTTACCTGTCATGAATTGGAATTATTTTGTACATTCATAAGGGAAAGCTTTTGTACTATTTCAATCGGGGGGATTGTTGAATCTAGTTTTCTGTATTTATCAAAATTAGAAGAAACTGCAAAAAGAATGTTTGCGGTTCGATAATATCAGAGGAAACAAGTATAAGCAATACAGCTTTGATGTTCCTCAATTACTTTGATGCTTATTTTCGAAACAGGTATATGAAAACAATTTTCATACATAAATATCTCACTAATGCGGCAAGTTATCCAAATTATTTGTGAAATGTGAAACAACACCAATGGATACAAGTCAAATAAAATCAAGCTTTATGGGATTAATTTGCCAATTTATTGCCTAGTTTAAATAGGATTGAATTGAGATACGGAGCTACATAATAATGTCAAAATTACTCAAAAGACACGACATTCTTACTTAAATCTTTGCTATCAGATTACAGAAATAAATGATAAATCTGCAGGACTTAAATCAGAAAGCATGAAGAAAATATAAATGGAAATAGGTTTCGCATCAAAAATGCCGAATTGCCTGTGAACAAGGAAATGGGGTGAAACTGAAGTAGACATTCATAATTCATAATTTTACTGTTGTGAAACATCTGAGGTTTGCCATGCATTTTGTTGCAAACTCCAATTATGTATAAAAACAGCAAAAGAGAGAAAATAAAATATTTTGCATATTTTTTTGAATAATTAGATTTTAATCAGTGGAATAAAATATACTCATGTGAATATGAATTCTGTATACATTCGAAATGGAAGGAAATATCACATTAAATGTGAATAATAATAATAATAATAATTATATATATATATATATATATATATATATATATATATATATATATATATATATATATATATATATATATTGCCTCAGATGTTATTCGTGAGTTATTCGTCATAGTAAAATGTCGCAAACAGTCGAAAGGTTCACAGTAAGCAAATATTTCATTAAATTAAACTCAAATAATGTATACGTTTTTTTATTGTTCACCATTTTCCATAGCCTGATACCTAAGAATTAGAGATTTTCATAGTAAATAAAATAATAATCTCCCAAGTTAAAAAATCCTTTCAATTACGGACAATTTTTGATTTATTACAAATTATCTCAATAATAATTTTTTCACACTTCAGTATAGAATTTCCCAATACTTAACAGCACGTGTAGAAAAATATGTAGCGACTTTTTCTAATAATATATCGTATTATATAATATATAATACAGTGTATATATTCAAAAAATTAGAATTCCGTTTTATGTACCGATTTATGCATATACTTTCTACTATATAGTTTATTAAGAGACTTCGCAAATTATGAAAATATAGTTTTATGACAGTATTCTAAGGAATACATACGGGTCGCACTCATACAGTCCATATCTTAGTGTTTTATGTCAACTGCATTTTTTTATAGGAAAGAGTAAACTGAGTGAGGGTGAGAATTAATTGTCTGTTCGGAGTTTGTTGTCATATATCAGCCGTTTCCTTGAATTGTGTCTGTCAAAGGAGGAACAGAAGGGTTTTTTCAAAACTTGGAAGGGAAAAACTAATTATAGTATATTGGAAGGAAACAATAATAAAACAAAACTCTTTTCGCTTAATTTAATTGATATTAATTTGATTTAATTTACTTTAGCACATCGTATATATTTTACATTAGTCAATGCGTTGCCAGCACGGCGGTGCCAGTGACAGTTCTTTTCGTGGGGTTAAATGCAACCACGTTTCGCCGCTAAAACCCGCGTTCGTACTGGTGATTGAAACGTATTCTCATTTGTAGTGCTTTGATTGATATTCTCATTTTCTACCCAGTGATTGCTACGTATTCTGATTTGGTTTGCTTCGCAAACGAACTCTACTAACTACAACTTTCCGTGATGGCCTCGAAATGGTTAGTATCAACAACGTAATTCAAAACACACTAGAATCGGAAAACCTGGCATGGCTCCAAAGGCATTTAGACGAATACGCTTGTGACGTCAGCTGTTGTAAATCGCTTTTGTTCAATGACATAACATTCCGGAGAGAAGAAAGAAAGATGAAAACAACTTATACATTAATTTTAAAATGTTCTAGATTAAATTTTAAAATTCGGGCTGGACACAAAAATTGCAAAATATCTGGACTACCTGTGTACCAAATTTCATTATTGTAAGTGCCATTTAATTTTCAGGACACTACGTACAGTACGCAGAGACACAGGCAAACACTTTCTTGTATAATAGTAGAGATTAAATCATCTCTACTATTATAAAAAGAAGTTTTTGTCTGTCCTTTTGTTTAGAGCCCGCGAAGTCCTGACGAATCTATGGCACTTACAGTAATGAGATTTGGCACACAGGTTGTCCAATTTTTTTGCAATTTTTGGCGATGCGAATTTTAAAATTCAATCTAGGCCATTTTAAAATAAATTTAATATTTTTTTTCTAGTTTGGATCGTCTCTTCTTCCCGCTCCGTCAATTGGAATTTCCCCTATGACATCACATCACTATTGCCGTCAGACTTTGAAACCATGCCATGTGTTTTCACCTTCCGCTCTCAATGAAATGGGAATGCGTAGTCTCCGCTCAAACGATTCCACAGCGAACATTTTGACTGGCATTATATTATTATTTTTTGTAAAATCGGGTACATTAAATATGGATTAAAAAATTCAACGGATTTGAAATCTGCGGAAAATTTTACTCCATAAAAATACCTTGATTTTCTTTTAATAAAATTTTTTCAGTTAAATATTTATATATTATATATTTGCAAGAGTTCGGGACGTCACGCAGATTGGATCTCTTCGCAGCGATTGATTTTGTTTTTATAAATAATTTTTCAATTAAATATTTATATGTTTTGGTTTGCAAAGCAAACCAACACTCAGGCAATGTGACCACCACGAAAAGAACTGTCACGGGTAACGCCCATTTAGTTTGCAAAGCAAACCAACCCAACGGGCAATGTGATTACCCCGAAAAGAAGTGCCACTGGCAACGCTCTTTTGGTTTGCAAAGCAAACCAACACCACGAGCAACTCCATTATGTCTGTTATCCAATAGGCTACGAACTCCTAGTTGGTTTGCGAAGCAAACCAATAACCCCACAAAAGCAACTGGCAAGTGCAACGCCGGGCTAGCCACGCATATATGATATTATAAACTTATATAAATAGAGAGAGAGTAGAAACTAACTGGGAAAAGAAAAATCGTTGCTATACAGATGTTTCAAGATTAAATATAACTATTTAAGCAATCAGTAAGAAGAATATTTTTCGATTTATGTTTTAAATATATTACACTCTGACAGTATATTTCTCGACATGAAAACCTCTTCGAAAATTAATAATTTTCTGCTCAATGCTTACAATATGCGAAATAGTTATACTGGTTGTACCAATATGTAAATTCCAAGACATGCTGTTCCCGGAGGTGGATATTTGAATGGAGTCAATAAGCAATTTTTCACACTCCTTGGAGTGTCACAAAAGTTTGGAGTGCTGTAGTATTGCATTCACACTACATCGCATTTAATGCCTAAATAACTTCGTTTCTATTGGTTGAAAGAATCTCAGGAAACATTCTATTAGTAAAGAGAGTTAAGCATGTTTTCACGAAATGCAGGGGGAGGAAGATTGCTTGGTGCATAACGCATATATGTTAAATGCGCCATCGAGAGGGAAAAACTATTGAAGATGTACAATAGTTAAATACAGAAGATATAGGGTAGGTGCTCCAAATATCGCTTACCCTAACAATGTCTCTCTATCTCAGCCACCTGGAATGCGAAATGAAGCTGGGAATTAAATGGATATCACTAGGAACTACTATGCCTAGGTTTCGGAAGGTCATATACCTACTTTACTTATGCCAGTTTAAGTTAACTACTAAAATTTCAGAAAGTTTCCCAAGAGAATTTTCAAAAGTGGGTTACTAATATCGCCTACCCCTGTTTCTATTACTACCTACCAGGCGAAAATAGGAGCAACTATTAAAAAAAAGAGTTGCTAGAAGAGCATACATACCTACCTTTAGGAATTAATGTACTTTCAAGTCGTATGAAGGAAATTATCATTTGGAAACACTAACCTGGATATTACCTGAATGGATTGGAGCCAACAAATACGTTGATAAAGCCTTAAATACTTCAGATGCAATAGTGTTGTTGAGATAACAAATAGGAAACCTGTCTGTGGCGCTACATGTGACAAAATATAGACCGTCAAGGTAACTACATAAACTCATAGATGTCGCGCAAAGTAGCTTTTAAACACGAGTAGCCGATGTTAAGCAGAGGAGCGATAGTTGGAACACTTACCCTATAAATGCTATTCGAGCTATTTTGATTTTCAAGTTATAAATAGTATTAATTATTGTGCTTCGTAATTTGAATTTTCAATGCCTGGCAAGAGAGAATATGTATTTACTTACAATTTTAAGTTTGAGAGAGAACATTTCCAACATACCAATAATTTTTTTTAAATTTCATCAATTACTTTTGATATCACAAATAAGCTCAACTCGGTTGCCGAAGTTCTTCTTTCTTATACCAGCATAAACAAAATCACTCTATATCATTGAGTCTGTGAAAAAAAGTGTTTCAGTAACTGTAGATGTCCTTGAAAAATTAATGCAAGCTACTCTCCTGGTGTTTGACTGAGGTATCAATGACGAAAAGGTACTGGAGATTATCTGTGCAGTTGCTTTTTAAGTACGAACATCTGTCTGTGCTTAATGGTCGCCAGTGTTTTTGCAGAAATCCATGACTTGAGCGTAGCTCTGTCCGGGAAAATTTAAGGTAAGCTACTCTCCTGGTGTTTGACTGAGGTATCAATGACGAAAAGGTACTGGAGATTATCTGTGCAGTTGCTTTTTAAGTACGAACATCTGTCTGTGCTTAACGGTCGTCAGTGTTTTTGCAGAAATCCATGACTTGAGTGTAGCTCTTCTGTTATTGATCATAACTTCTTAGATCCAAATATGTAGCAGTACGACTTACCATCCGTTCATCTTCCTATGTCAGTGAAATAAGCAGCAAAATCATCATGCTTTGTGTGGCCCTACTAAAAGAATATACTCCCGACGTACTTCCATGTGCTACCCGTTTCACCCTATTGCCACGATGATGCCATTGGATAGGACTTTCAGAGAGTTTGACAAAGTAGAAAAATAAAAAAAATGAAGGGATGCTCAAGCTTTTATATTAAGAGAGACTGTAGAAGAATTAAAAATAAACAATAAAAATCTTTAGATATTGATATTGTACCTTAGGAGCAAGAATTTAAGTACAGTAATTTTTTATAAGCATAAATGAGTAAGGAAAAAAAGCTATGTATTATATAGAGTGTTCTAAAAGTTCCAGTACTCACGAATCGTGAATTTATTATTCAAAAACAACAAACTTTTAAACAATTATTTTTCTTTTAATGGTGAAAATCACTTTTAACATAACGTAGAAAAATAACTCGAACTTACATTTATAATAAATGTTCAAAATGTCCGCCCTTTTCTTGGAGGCAAAGCTGGAAACGTTTGCACATACTTTTAGAAACGCGTTTCAAGATGCTGGGAGTGACTTTTCGTATCCGTTGAGTAATAGCAATTTTCAGATCATCTATTGTTTGGGGATTTATCTTCATAAGATTTAAACATCCCCGCAGAAAAAAGTCAAGGATTCTCAGATCTGGTGAACGAAGTGACCAAAAATTTCTTGATATGAGTCGATCGCCAAAAAACTCTTGAAGTATGTCCAAGGTTTCATAACTTGTGTAGCAGGTTAAACCGACTTATTGGAACTAAGAATCTCGTTCATTCACTTCTAATGATGCAGCATATTGTTGGATAAGTTCTCTGTATACAGTGTCATCAACAGTTGACTTCAAAAATCTTTTTGAATCCAGAACACCAAACGCCAATTTTTGTAGAATGTTAAAATCTTTTTAATTAATGAATTGGATTTCGCTCAAATGTGGGAGTTTTGCGTGTTCACGTAACCACTTGAATGATACCATTCCTCAACGGAGGAAACTATTTTGTACAAATGTATTGATTCGATTAAATCTTCAGAACCATTGGCAATAATAAAGTCGCTTCTCATTGTCCAATGACTTTAGCTTCTGTGACATTTTTCACGATAAGCACGAAAATGCAGAGCTCTTAAAGCCTTATACGCCGAACCATGTGATGTGCCCATTTGTTCTGACAAACGCCTCACGGATTGATGATGAGATTGCAATATCATCCGTTGAGTTTCTTGAACATAGATTGGTGTAACGACTTTCTGTCTTTTACTCTTGTGTTTGTCTTCCATCAAACTTGTCTCACAAAATCGCTAAACGAGTTGATATAGCGTATCTTTTCTCCGTATTTCATTATTTCGATATTTATGTCGACAAAATTCTTTACATATTTCATATATTTTACATTCAATATAAGCCTCAAGCAGCGCAATTCCCTGAATGCGTGACAAACTCATTTCGTAATGAAGAACAAAATTACATGTAACTTTACTATTGCACAGCTTGAGCGCGAATAAAACCAAACGATAAAAATTAAAGAATTACTCAACAAAGAGCAGACGAAAAAAAACTTCATTAGTTAAAAAAGAACACGGGTAATATTTTTATTAAGTTGTAGTACGGGAACTTTTAGGACACTCTGTATTAAAAGTGGTGATTGGCGAAGAATCCTATAGCGTCCCATACCAAAACGCCAGGTGACGGACCGTCATGACGATACATAATGTAAGAGTCATTAGCTGGGATGTCTTCAGACTAAGATACGGCCAGCATAGTATTTCAGACAGAATCGATATTCGTCAGAAAAGACAGTATCATACAGTTAATTTTCCCATGTGTGGTGTTCTACACCATTGTAGACGCATTCACTTGTGGTGTAGTGTTAAATGTAGTCGCATCAATGAACGTCCGTAATAGAATATACCACAGTTGCAAACGATGTCGAATTGAAATTGCTGACTAAGGTCGGATTGCAAAACACATTCATTTTTGAGTTAGAGTTCTTGATGTTGCATTATGATTCGTTTTAGCTTACACAAAAATATCGTTTCTCTTGTTCGGTGTTGGTTGTAATAAGGCTGGACGTTCATGGCAATCGTTCACGTCAGTCATTTTATCCCTCATACACTTGCCAAAACTATTTGCATCCACTTCGGATTCATATCGTCCAATCCGAGCTTCTATTTCTCGAAAGGATAACCCGTTTTCTCGACAAGCCACTATCCTTTCTCCATTTAAAGCAGAAATGTGCTCTTGTGACTGACGAATTTTTTTCGAGTCATAACTAAGCATCCTGCACACAGGAATAGGAGAAAACATAATTCCAGTACTTAAAACTGGTTCTCCGTTGGCCTATTTTATATTGCTTGCACAGGACGTAACTGATGCACATAAATTGCAAAGGTGCTGCAGTGTTAATCATTTGTATATCCATTCGTGATCTAAACAATGTGCTCCTTTGAAGAGTAAGGAATAATACCTTCATGTTGTTGCACTTTCGATGATCATTAGTATAATTTATAGAATGTAACTAGATCAAAAGAAGCAGTTTTTGTAAAACTAACGGTCTCTTTTAGAAGTTATTGAATCCATTGATTTTTGTTGAATATATTAAAATCTACAGAAATATTATCCATGTAGGATAAAAGTAAACAGTTATATTTCCAATTCGGTCTTTTAAGCAAATTTTTGTTCCAGATTTATAATGAAGATTAAATCATAATTCCATAGCATAAAAAGAGTATTGATCAATATTTAAAAAAATATCATGTAAAAGAAAGTTATTTTCAGGAAATTGTGGAAAACGAAGCTGGTTGTTATTATAATATCAATCGTGAAGAAGTAAAATAATAGCTATTAAAAGATCAAATTTAAAAAAAATACATAGAACAAATGAAACTACTTAAAGGATTGAAACATTTATCGGTTTTTATACATCATTAAACGGGACATTTAGGACATTACAAGATTTGATAAAATATTACGGCTAATTTCCGCTTTTGAATCTAAATTGTGTAGCGCAAGAATATTTTTAGGAAATATTTTTAATACGCAACAGAAATTTAAAGCCTACTTTATATTTTGGTATAGAATAGAAATTTAATAATAATCTGATTTCAATTAACGTTATTCAAAATTGTCTCTTGTGCAATATATATATATTCTGTCTATAGAAAGAGAAAATGAACTCACTATCAGCAAGAAGTACCGGTAAAAGTAAGAAAAAAAGTATCGGTAAATTTTGTTAGCAATATATTTTAGTGGTAAAAGAAATAATTGACTGGTTGACTTAAGATAAAAAAAAACACAATTAAAAAAACCTAGACTTACATGATAGTCTTTTTTAACTTTTAGTGATTAACTACGGCAAAAATACATTCCTACAGATCAAAATTTTATCTATAAGAATTCAAATTTAAATGAATTGTTTTAATCAATAGATATAAAGTAAAGAACAAAGCATCAATGGGAACAAAAATGTGCCAATTACGAATCTCATTTCAAATTCCTCTCATCCTTACTTTATAATTATTTAGTTGCATAATTTCAAAACAATTTGTTTCTGCAAAATATTTTTTACAATTCCTAGTAGTACTTAAAAAGTGCTGCTTGTTAAAAGTTTTAATGTAAATAGATAAATATACTAATTTGTGAAGCATAAATATATAAAGGCCTAATGTCCTGTGTTGATAATAATATTCTATTCACACACACACACATAGAGAGAAAATAATTAAACATTATTTTACGCCAAAGGATAATATATATTGCCTGATGAATACATTGGAATAATTATAATTACATCAGTAACGGATAAAATAGGCTAAGAAGTTAAAAGAATAGAAGAGTCTATTTTGTAAAATGAATTATTCTCTCTCAGAATTCTAACTTCATCGTTCCTTTGTTGTTTGAACAAAACAGTAGCAAAATGAAAACCCATTAATGCTGGGAATAGCTTTGAAAAGGATAAAATAATTAGCAGTTGTTCTAAGACAATAGTATTTCAATGTAAAACATCTTACAACATTCGACATAACTGAAAACCTTTATTTAAAAAAGAAACATTAATATTACACGATTGAATACTGAATAATGGAGGCTTTGTGATGAAATTATTGTGCCTGATGACTGAAGGAATCTGGAAGTCGGAAACTAGAGCAGAAAGAAGAGGTTTAGATGTTAAAATATGCTGATGCATCGATGAAGTAAATGAGGTTTGTAGCTATGTAGTTGAATCAACCGTCACACTGGTGCAACACAACGCGCTATTGGCGACAATGCGGGATCACTATCGAAGGGAAAGATCGAGTACAAAACCTCGTAATTTTAAGCCACGGTGAGGTCAACACATGAGCAGGCACCCCACTCTCCAAACTTCTACGCAACTACCAATTGCGGGTGTTTGAAGCCACGACAGATTTAACCTCCATAAAACCAACACATACCCGACGGTCTTTGGTTGGATCGAGTTTTAAACTAGAAACCCTCCAATGGCTAATCCTCTACTTTTCCAGCCAAACTAACTTGACCCCTCAAATAACCAGGACGCAGTTAAAGTGGACGTTCAGAATGGAATTGCGATAACATGACTGAGGTATGAACATTTTACCATGCACTGTATTAAAAATAGGAACGAACCCCAAAGAGCAGATTTTTGCTTTTGACTCATTTTGTACCGTTTGTATGTATGAAATGTGCGTAGGGTAGATGTGTTCCAAGTATCGCCTCTGTTGATAATAGCGCCTACTTGTATTTGCAAGCTTCTATTCGCGACATCTATGAGTTTATGCAGTTACCTTGACGGTCTAGTGTTTTGCTACGCGTAGCGCCAACAGCAAGTTTCTATCAGTTGAATCAACAACACTTTTGCGTCTGAAGTACTTGAGGCTGTGATCAACGTATTTTTGTCTCCAATCCACTCAGGGAATATACAGGTAAGTGTTTCCAAATCATAATTTACTTTATATGACTTGAAAGTACATTAAATACAAAAGGTAGGTATGTATGCTCTAATAGCAACTCTTTTTTAATATTAGCTCCTATTTTTGCCTGGTGGGTAGTAATCGGAACAGTGGTCGACGATATTTGTAACCCACTTTTGAAAATTATCTTGGAAAACTTTTTGAAGTTTTAACAGTTTATTTAAACTGTCATAAGTAAAGAAGGTATATGACCTTTCGAAACCAAAGCAGAATAGTTCCTAGTGATATTCATTTAATTTACAGCTTCATTTCTCATTCCAGGTGGCTGAGATACAGAGACATTGTTAGGGTAAGCGAAATTTTGAGCACCTATCTATTTTGAGCACCTATCACCTATTTCCTATATCCTCTGTATTTAAATATTATACAACTTCAATAGTTTTTCCCTCTCGATGGCGCATTTAACTTATATTCGTTCTACAACAGGCAATCTTCCTCCCCCTACATTTCTTTATCAACAAGCTTACACTATCTTTACCTATAGAATGTTTCCTGATATTCTTTCAACCAATAGAAAATAAGTTATTTTGTGTCTTCAATCTACTCAGTGAATATACAGGTGTTTCCAAATCATAATTTTGTTTATATGACAAAAGTACATTAAATACTAAAGGTAGGTAGATTAAGTGGTATCCACCGACCCACCCGAAGGTAAGCGGCGATGTCACAGGGTTGCAAAGCAACCCCGTCAGGACGAGAACTGGGCACCCAGTGCCCCTATCCTAATCATCTCCCGACTCCACACAGTGGCTGATATCCCCCGAAGCAAAAACACCCCGCCCGCTGGACACCACCCAATGATGCGCGAGCGTCTTTTTGCCTACCAATCTGCTGTCCACCAAGCCCCATCCCCTTGGAAGTTGTTCTATTTTTTAATCCAATTTACATTGCAAAGTAATTTTTAACCAAAAACAATAAGTAGTGCAACAATGCTTGTCGTAGAACAAGTTAGAATTAAAAGTCCGAAACCTAAGCTTGAAAGTCCGAAAACAACCATATTTACAATATTTACAACAATATTTACAAATTATATACAGTCAATAGTTTTATAAATATATAGATCACTACCGAAGACACTAATTACCAGTAGTCCACCAATAGACCAATAATCAATACCAAATAGTTATTTTATGTATATTTATGCTACTTTCACGAACTCCATCTCAACAGCCAAACAGTTACATGGACGTCTGAGTCAACATAGTATAATTTAGTATTTTAGGTTTGCGGAATTTTTTCAATTCTCTGTACCACAAAATTCCTCTTATAGTTTTTACTAGGCCCTTCCTCGATTTTGGATTTGAGATTAGTAATCTTTTTTTTTGTGAATCTTTGCAATTATTTGGAAATAATTGTGTTCTGATGTTGCTCCACTGAACTCATTCAAAAACTGCGTGGTCTACATCCTCTATTGCTATTCCACAGAAACATATTTCGCTTTTCTGGAAAAATCTATTTTGGCATTTGCCAAATATTTACTTGAGATAATTTGGTTAGTTTCGAATGAGTCCTGAATTCTATTTATTGATAACTCGGGGGGAAAGTCATATATGGGATGACCATTATCCGTGTGGTTCGATCTGATTTGCCATGTCTTTTTCTGCTCTGTTATTATTAGCTTCTTTATTCAATGGCAGCTCAAAAGGATTTCATAATCTACGTCGGTTCTTCAAGTGGCCCTCTTTGCCAATTCGTCTACTCTCTCGTTGTCATTGTGTTCTACGTTTGCTTTAATCTATATTAGAACTAAAGGTAGGTAAGTATACTATACTAGCAATTCGTGTTTTAATAGTAGCTACTAATTAGTTGGTGGTAATAGGAACAGGGGTAGGCTATATTAGGAACGCACTCTTGAGTTCCTAGTTAGATTCATTTAGGTTCCAGCTTGATTTCCCACACCAGGAGTCTGAGATACAGAGAAATAGTTAGTGTAGGCTACATTTGGAACACCTATCCTATATATGTTTGTATCAATTATAAGCTCATCTCACTTAAGACATTATTAGTAAGTAACGACACTGTTATCAAATAATATAAATAGAAACTTCATCGCAGATGCTATGATCCGTCTTCTAGTACAGAATAGACTTCTTTTACATTAGGCATGCGCCCCACAACTATCCGAACGTTTCTTACTGTAAGATATTGCTTACAAGTTCGAATATTGTGTAAACCATAATCGGGTTGGCTGCCTGAGGTTTCTTGGTTTCTTCAAAATGATATGTAATTGTGAATAAGTTCATCCAATGCCCTTCATGAATACACTTCCCGCCACAGTTTAGGAAGTTTGCGATGTAGCAACACCTCCCATGGAGGCCTCAGGGAGAGAAAACTACCAAATTCTCCCCAATTGAAGCTTTTGACTAAAATCCGTTTATGTGAAACAATTTCGAAACTGAAATTTTCCTCTGGATAATAGTCATAGACTTATATTCTTTCTGTTAGATCAAGAGTTTTGCAGTAGGTACTTACAGGTGCGATCGTCAACCATAAGATGGGTGAAACAAGAGGTGTTTCCAGACGTGTAAGTCGGAATCTGGCGGGTGAATAGATCAATACTGCACATGTCGAATGGGTAACTCTGCTCATTAAATTGCACCGGCCGACTTAGTGCTTCTCACCAGTGATGTAGAAGTAACGCCTCTTCGCCAGACTTACTGTTTTCTTCTATATTGGTGATACACGTGCAGAGACATAAACAGCACGATATTACTTACTGGAAAGGATGGTTGGTAGGTATTTACTGAAAGTCACGATTGTATCAACACAACGGGCTATTGACGACTGTCCGAGATCAACCCTCTAAGGTAAAGATCAGAGGACAACACCACGTAACTTAGAAACAAGGTCATACATGAGCTGACACCCCACTCAACAAACTTCTACTACATACTAACCTGATGATATTTGAGGCCATGAAAGGTTTAACGTGCACCAGTCCCCTTTGTACTGGACGGTCTTTGGTTTGAATCGAACTCGCAACCCTCCGATTACTACTCCGTTACTCTTTCAAACGGGCAATTGCGGCCCTCTTCCTGACAAGGAAGAAAATCGGTTGACCTACTCGTAGCGCGGCAACGAGCAAAACTTCACATGAAACATCACATATGTCACCGCCCACCATACGTCTAACAGCAACTACCTATTGAAACCAGTACAAACTGACCAACTGTTGTGCTACAGAACACCGCTTTCTAGCAATTCCGCCACGATTGGTTTATGTTCCAGGACCGTCGTCAATAGCCCGTTTTGATTTTCCAGTGCTATTTGATTTACAATAAAATAGCAAGATACCTCTTTGTAGCAGTAAAACTTTCCTTGTATGTGTCAATTTACTTGAAGTTTGGTTCACCTTGGCCAAATATAGTCCATGCACCCTAGGAAACTCAACTAACCAAGAAGAATGCACTGTTTATTAGTGTTAAGTCTGGTATGCTGAGTTAGTGATTTGAGACGAAGCTAATTTTGTTTAACACTTTCGATGCCGATCTCTCACCAACGCGTGATGTGGCGCCAACGCTAGGAAGCCAATCACGGGCCAGCGTGTGGTGTGGAGTGATGTCTCCGTAGCCATTCAGACGTTCGCGAGGTAAGAGCTGCCCCTCAGTGTTTATTCACTGCTGGTAGTGAATTAGAAAGATCTTTTACTATGATTTGTCGAGACGATAGTTCTGCAGGGTCTTCACGCCCACCAAAAAGAAAAATATATTACCTAATAAGCCTCTAACAGATGACGAAATTGAAAATTTGTTGACTGAGCTTTCGCCAATCTATTCTGGTAATGGCGTGACGAAGGTGACCCACAAATAAAATGTAAAAAATATTGTTTGCAGTAATAATATCATTGTAACATACTTATAATTCATTTATATTAAATACTAGCAAAATACCCTACCTTACTCGGTTTGAAGTGGTTAACTTAAATTGAAGAGATAATCAAAATATATAATGACTTACGTTTTTTGTAGAATAAAAATTTATTTGAATACCTTTCTCCATCTTTATAATTTCTGCAACTTACTTTGGACACAAATCCTACACATGCATATCCATTCATGTAATACATTTCACATACATCGCACTCTTACTGTATGACAAAGCTACAAAATGACTGAGGTTACTACTACAAAAATACGATTTTGAGGGATATTTGGAATTCCATTAGTTAAGTTATTTTCTTGTTCAACTCAATTAATAAAAATTACGATTTACGGCGAGTACTCTCGCACTCAAAGTCAATAAAACAATATTTTTTTACTTGGGGCACTCTTGCATCCGGTAAGTGACACTGTAAAATTTTGCTATCTTATCCTGTCATTATGACAACGAATATTTTAATGTTTGAAAAGTTCTAGTTCAGATCTTTTAAACATTATTATTCTTTCAATAACGGCATTATTCTTTAAATAATGGCGTAACTACACTTAAAAATGTACTGAAAATTTATTCTGACTTACCTGCCATTGTTAAGTCGAATACTTGTGGTGGTGTTGCGTGTGATGAGAATAAAATACATGTATTAAAATAATAAATATTTAAAACAGAAAACCGCGAAATAAAACAAAATAAAAGATGTCGGAAAGAATTGTTCTAAAGATATTAATTTGGGATTCATTTTTATCTCTTGATCTCGCACAGTTTCCACAACTTACAACTAAAAGTGCACATAATTTAGAAATGTGAAATTAATTCAGAGCGAAAGAAACAGAAACTATCACTGCTCGTACGATCATGTTCATTCCCGTTCGTTGAAAAATATCATCTGTCCCAAATATTCGGAAATCGTTTTCATTGCGCTAAGAACAAAAATAAGACTCGAAATAAATGAAGTATCAGAGCTGAAATTCCATTAAAAAATATAATTTTTTGAAGAATAATTACTTTTTCAGCAGTACTGGTAAAGTAATCGAAGTAATCGTAATATTCAATAGACATTCCAATTTTTCCCAAACTACCAAATTACGGTTGATTTAAGTATACTTACTCAGGTGTTTTAGCATGAAACTCATTTAAATATAACAATAAAGAAATGTTTAATATTGCTTTCACTTAACTAACAGATAATGTATAAAATAAAATACACTGCAATCAAATATCTGGAATACAATTCATGTGATGCCTACACAAACACACAAACACAAAATCGAGCATAGAACAGAAAGACGGACAGACAGACTTTCGCAACCAATTCCACTCACTAAATGAAGATAAATACTCACTGTATGCAAATTTCCATGAAAATATCTTAAACCGCGTGGACGTGTATAGGGCACAACATACAGACAGATGGACAGACAGACGGACATACAGACAGACAGACAGACACCAAACGAGAAAAGGGCGGATTCGGCATCAGAAGGGTCCAAAACGGATAGAAAACTTGAAATGGATCGAAAATATTGAATGTACAAACAAACACTCCATTCTTATTTATATAGATTTGTTAGTTATAAAGTATCATACGAAAATAATACATTTTGTCACTTATTTTCATTATTTTGTTTAATTTTTACACATCACGCGCCAGCGCCTAGTCGTCTTCTCGGAAAAAACCATCCCTACTGTGGAGCAATAACTACCAACACATCCTCACGTGTCAGGCAGACAACCTGTTAAAAAAAAAGGACTGGAAGTAAAGATTACGATACGGCGGCAGTTTTGAGTAATTTAGAGGAAAGAGAAACACACTTTAGATGCGTTTAACAAACGCAACTAATGCGTGTTTGTGGAGGATTAAACTCGTCCCAATCCTTGTACAAACACAGTCCTAGATGAACAGACTGGTCATTGAAATCCACTCTTCCATAAGTTGAAACAGTCGTAGGGAAGGTGAAGCCGGATTCTGAGAAAGACAAACACGTGCTTTTCTTTGTCCCGTCGTCAGCTTTGTGAGAGTGGGGAGCCCATGACGTAATTATTGCCCAAACGGGGGTGGCAACTACTGTTTCGTTGGAGTTCCAGTCGCTTTGAGGCTCAATCATTCTACGCAAATATAACCTAGGCGTGGTGATTTGCTTCTGCTGGTGGGGAAAGTCAATATTGATGTTCACCAAAGGAATGAAAAAGGGGAGAAAAATCTTGTTTTTCTGCTAAAAATATGCACTTGAAAAGGGGAATATTGAGAAAATGTTATGAGAAAGTTCGGCTGAGCGGAAAGCGATTTGTGTTCTCTTTGTCGGTGGGGGGCGTGCTTTGTCTTTTGTTTTCTCGATGGTTCGCTGTTTAAAATGTGTTGAAAGGAATAAATAGCACTATTGGCTGTTTGGATTGGTACAATTTCCTCTTCGGTCTGGTCGGGTTTGCATAAGATTGTGGATAGAGACTCGAAGGGTTTATTGCGGAGATTACTGTCGATTTGAGCTTAGACCGTGGAAAAAAAATTGTGTGTTGTTATTCCGAGTTGTGCAAATACAAATGGTGGTATGAGGTATTGTTGGTGGAAAAGTAAGCGTTGAAATTTAAAATTTCATAATTCGGTTCATGGAAGATGCGACTTGATAACCAGAAATTTTCTTTGCTGCTTTATTTAGGTACAAAATATGATAGGAATAGTAAATATTTTTCATTCTCTAATAAACTAGGGAGATGGAATATTGTTGTGTTGGAGCCTCTAGTCACTAGCTTGAGTGGGAACGCCTCTATCCTTGCGCAACATGAGAATTTTATGATTATTTGCATTTATTTCAAGTTTTTAATACATTCTTTTTCTTGAGGATGAAGGTGTTATGATCCATTCTTCAACTAACATAAGGTCTCATGCTCATTTGTTTGGTGGTATGGACCATTATTTTCTAAACTTGAGCTCTTTGCTCATTTTTTGATTGCACAATTCATCTTGTCTGTGTCACTGTGTCTATGTGTGTATCTGTGTGTGTCTGTGTTTATATGTATCTCTGTCTTTGTCTCTCTCTGTGAATGTTTCTGCGTACGTGGGCGTGGGTGTAAATCCATAATCAGAGCAATGGTGCATAAATGTTTCATACCAGTTTTGCACATTGTATGCAGTAATTAATTTATATAAAAATTTACAGTTCAAAATTCTTCTGCAAAATAAATTTCAAACGCAAACACATTTTTTTTCGCTTTAGTTGTTTCACTCGCAGTTAGTTTACTATCCTTAGCTGTACTTATCAATACACACACGCACGCATACACACACACACACATATATATATATACAGATATATATATATATATATATATATATATATATATATAATCAAACTATGGTCAACTAGATGACACATTTCAGATAAAGAAAATATTCTTTCTATGATTCTATATCTAAATCCACACAAGAAAAAGGAATGAGAAAATTCTTGACACTTGCAAATTACGCTATGATAAAAAAAAGGTCTAAAAATGAGAGCGAAACGGCTCACTTGTAAAAAATAAATTGACCCTATCAAAAGGAAATAATTTCCATTTCTCTTAGCACATTTCCAATCATTTTACTGATAAAGCTGTACTATTATTTCTCTTACCCCACCAGTATTCATTAATTTGAGCTCTTTAGTTAGCATATATTGTATCACATCAAAGAACTTTCAATATGGCGAAAAGAAATGTATTGCTTACCTCATGTGTTCAAGCATGCATTCAAAGAAAATAATGAATAATTCATGTGGTTTCTATGATATTTTTTTCGATAATAACAAAACACGACCGTCAAATATGAATACCCTAGATATAACGGATACTTCAGTCAAAATCTAGATTATCTTCACTGAAATACGTGTTTAATGAATTATTCAATCTTCTTGACTTGGTTTTCCATAATCGATACTTAATGGAAATTTATTTGGGCATTTGAAAAGCATCGTTTTAATTCTAAACAATGGAATATATTTATCCATTATATCCTAACTACAGAAACGTTCTTTTTAAATTGAAGTCGATAAGTTATTTTTATTGCTTTATAATACATATTTATATCATAAGGTAAGAAATGCAGAAATCTTCGAATTTATGGTCTCAATGACACATGTTGGAATATAATTTTAAATAATCAAAAATATTCGAATATAAAGACTCACGTTTTTTAGAGTACATAATGTTTTAAAACTAAAACCAGTCATTTCAGTAAAAAGGTCAAAATATAATTTTTTTTTGTTCCTGACGTAACACGCTGAAAACCGAATACTATTAGTTGAAGCGAATCTGATAGGTTTAACACCTACTAGGAGGTTAAACCAGAGTTTACTGGAAATTTTTGAAAACCCCTTTCAGCGATGACCTTACCTCGCACCTCTATTTATTTTCGAATGTGCTAAAACAGAGGTGTGCAGAATTATGATTAACTGCTTTAATCGACTTCAGAAGCTGAATAAAAGTACAGTGGCTTATATTACACCTGCTATATTCAATAATTGTTTCCTTAATACCGCTAAACATTTGAATTTGTATATTGATATTCAAAGGAATCGAATTAATATTTTCTGTTTTCATCTGTTTTATTCAATTATAACATAAACATAAAGACTGACATGCTTTTTTTTTGCATAAATAGTTTCTTTAGTTGTAGGGGAGTAATGTATTACTTTAAAATTTTCGAATAAAATTTCGATATATTGCTTTTAAAAATTTCTACTCGAAAACTGCTGCATTATTTAATATAGTCACGAAAAGGTTTTGTGATTTCAATTGAAAATTAGAAATCATGTACTGCATTTTCAGTAGAGTTTGCTTTACAGTCAGTTTGAGGAATACCGAATAACGATTAATAATGTGTGGACTGAATTCTAAACATTTTTGTGTTCCTAATAATAAAAAGCATGTTTGAGATAATTTGTTTGACTTTTTACTGTGAAATGGCTGATTGTAATATAGCTCATCATGAGCAACATATAAATACTGATTGTTTCAGTAAAATACATGTACAGGTATATATAATACCTATGTAAGAAAGGGATTGAGAATATATATTGAAAAGTGAGTTTACCGAACAATTTGTGGACATGGATGACAATTTGGTTACGTCTTAGGAACGAGATTTACCTGTTTTATTTTTCTGACTGTAGTGAATTAGCACGAACATATACTAACCTGTTTTTTATACATTTCATATTTTATTCTTCACTTCTTGTATCTCTTAAACAGCATCATTTCATCAATATATTTATGTCATCTATCTTTGGATGGTATGGACAACAGTTCGTAATAAATTTCCTATTTCAGATATTGGATTAATTTCTTTTGTTTTTTATGTTACATCTTTCTTTTGTTTTATATCTTACATATGTTCGTAATACATAATTTAATGTGGGTTTTGTTGTTTGTTTGATTCTTTTTAAACCTGTTTTAACTCTCATTTGGAGCAGCTTGTTAAGAGTTGTCAGTTAAGGTTTCTGTTTATTGCAATATGTGTATGTGTTTCAATCTTTCTTTTAAACAGCGTTACTTTCTTAACTTGATGATAACGATGATTGTTTTTAATTGTACTTGAACTTGTTTGGAAAATCTTATCCAGTGCTAAAAATTATTTTTCTTCCACATGTTGTGTAATTACATGTTTTTTGTGTTCATTCATTTGATATTTTTTCAAACCTGATTGTCTTGCATTTTATTTAAGCTTGAATTTGGTGGAGCTTGTCCATTGTTGGACTTTGTATCATTGAACCTGAATTAACCATACCAACCAACTCTATTCTTATCACGCAGAAGAACTGAAACATTTAAAAGCTTTTATTGCAACAACGTAAAGCTTCGAAATTCACAAAAATGTAAAGTACTGTCATATGCAGAAGGTAATGTGTTAAACGTCGACGAAGTGATTTGTCGTAACGCTTTTGAACAGACTTTTTACAATGCACTAGAGAACTAAAAACTCATACGCTTAGTATCGCTTTCCACTGTATACGTTAAGTACAAAACAAAAAAGTATACACAGATAGAGAAAAGAGACAAGAATAGCAGAGGAACTGGAACTGGAGAGATATGATACACGCAGTTCCTTGTGCTTTCACGAATTTCCATTATCCATTGCAGATAAAACGTTAGACAATGTTGAATATTTATGACAAGCGCGTATATTTCTAAATGAGTTATGATGTCTAGCATTTCCCATGTATCGCTGCACTTGTTCTTTTGACGTCCCAAAATTCTACCGATAGAAATCGTAGTTTTATAACAAATAATACGTCAGGAAATAATGGACTCTTTGCTCTAGCATGATTATACAAAAACCAGAATAAAAACAGGAACAACAAGAAGAGAGATTTCATTTGAAATTTATTGATCTCTCCGTTTTTGTTTCCCGAGAAACGGTATTTTCTTTTGCTGATGGAGGTGGAATATTAGTAGCTATGCAAAATCGTGGAAATGTTTAGATTCATATGTCTCCTGTGTTTTACTTTCGAATCAAGATGGATTTCTGTGCGGACCTCTACTCCTCCACTTAATGCAAATGCCATGCAGGAGAGAGATTTGAAGTTTTCGTAAATTCCTTTGACAAGTGTAATGATAAAATCCTCTCAAGAATTCAAGTGATCCGGCAGATAATTTTTTGTTTGCCTTCTTTCTTAGGAATCATTTTCTGCCGGGATGAAGAGGAAATTAAAGAGAATATGCTTGTTTTTATCTCGTTTTTATTACATGATTATACATTGTGTATCTTTCATTTCTGATCACTCGTTCATTTCGAAAGAATAAAATATATATCTTGGTGAGTGTTTGTCTTAGCATTTTCTTTATCTTTGAATGCTAAATTATTTTCTATAATTTCAGTTTTTGGTTTGTAGTGGAGCTCTAAGGTTTGTTTATGTAAGGTTTTAATCCTAGACAGAGTTTTAAATCCAGTGGGTTCCAAAACACTACATACATCTATGCCCATCCCCTTGTGAATGCCGATATTTTTTAAATCAAAAGTTACTATGTTCTACAGCAACACCTATTTTTTTCTAGCTACGAAACAAACTCCCTACACCGCCCAAATTATCACAAATACTTTATAAATAACACATCAATGTCAATGACGAACTATTCAACTACAAAAGTTATTGACAGAATTGTAAATTAAAATTGACGAAATGGCTCAGTGCGTAGAAAATTCCACATGTGAGTACTGAAAAACATCTTACTTCTCTATACAGCTTGACGCGGCAACTTTACCAGCGAACGAAGCTTTACTATTAGCTTTTGTGAGATTTTCAGAAGAAAAATGTTTCCACGAATATTGTTATTTATCAAATATTTGGAAACTGATACGAAAGGTGAAGCAATATTTAATGAATTAAAAAAGATTTTTCGATTTAAAACCTATACCCTTGAGTAATATCCTCTCTGTTGCTAATGACGGTGCTCCAGCAATGCTTGGACGGCATTGATTCATTATGGCATACTTAAAACAAGCTATACTGATTGTATTATCTGTATTTTGGTCATTCATCGACAACATTTAGTCGCCCAAAATCTGAGTGACCGCTTTCATGGTTCACTAGATTATGATGGCATTAGAGGAGTTTATAAAACCAAAGGAATGCCTAAAATGAGAAATTAATTAATTGCTTAACTTTGCTTGGAAAATTATGGAGATTATAATAGTTTAGTACTTAGCATGGAAGATCGTTGGTTATCTAAAAGTGTATGTTTGGATCGATTCTAAGCACTTTTTGAATCAGTGTTGGAATTCCTGGTAAGTAAAGACAATGATTTGCGGCTCTATTTAATTAATTCAAAAAAATGACATAGCTTATTACTGATTTATCTGCCAAATTTAACGAAACCAATTTGAAGCTACACGGTGATCAATTAAATTGAATCAAAATGAAAAGTATAATAGCCGCGTTTGTTACAAAACTTTTTCGATGCAACTTGGGGAGAGAAGAATGCTCTCGGTTTCCAAATCTTTCATAATTGCAAAAACGAGCTGTCAACACTTAACGGTTCTTTATTCTGCCCTCGGCCGCAGATTTGAAAACGTTTTTCACATGGTTATCCCCGATTTGTTGTTGACCCTTTTGCGAGTAGACCCACAAACTCAGATGAATCCATACTAATACAGGAGCAATATATTGAAACATTCACAAATGAGTAGCAGAAACCAATGCTTGAACAAGGATACCGCAAATACTGGTTACAAAAACGGATACCAATTTTATATTCTGCATTATGGGTTAACTAGGGGGCCCGCCCCCTGCTCGCTAACCCTCGCCAACCCCCGGAGGATTGCTTCGCAATTCTCATTGGTTCGCTGCGCGAACCTATGCTCGCTTCTCTCGCATCAATGAAGACACGTGTCTTAGCAGAAGGGATTGATTACAAAATATATTCCAAACAAATATTTTTCAAATCTAAATTTGTTGTATTACATAAAAGATGTATACAGTACCTCTGGAATCAGAATTTAGATGAAAACTTTGAGCAAATTTTTACTCGCAATGTGAGCGCTGCTTTGGAAATTGAATACCCAGCATGTTGTTTGTGTGTACATTTCCCGAGTACTTGAGCCACCCATACACTTTTTGACTGAGTTTGTTGACGAAAGTTGTAGTGCACGCGTCTTGTTGTACTATAATTGTTAGCCTTGAAAAGGACCGTTTTTTAAATAGCCCTGAAAAGATCCTCCGCTTTCTTAGATTTCTATTACGAACCGCAACAGCTCGTCTAAAATTCATTTTTTTTCAATAAAATTTCATCCGATAACGCTATAGATTCAAATGACTCGCGAGGCTCCCAGTAAACAAACAATCGCACAATGTTGCCAAAACGCGGTAACAAATAACGTCTTTTTTGCTTGCCACGTAAGAGAAATATATATATAGATGTGCAGATGTTGATTACTTACATGTCATCTTACTTCGTAGAACGTGGATTTAGTGCAGCTATGAGCTTCATCACGAAAAAATAAACCGACAGGAAATTTGTGCTCGTGGAGACTTACGAATCTTACCCACAAACAAAGAGCCTGACATAAATAATTTCATAACATCCCATCATGTTCACCCGTCTTATTAAAAAAATGTGTTTTTGTATTTTGAAACAAAAAGTTATAATTTCAATAAATACGACAAACAAGAATTTCAGTAAATTTGTAATAGTAGTAGTATTTAGTCTCCAAATTACTACTACTATATATTATAGTATATATAGTAGTGTAAAATAAGTATTCATTGAACGTAGTAATATTTACTAAAATACTTCTACTTTCAATAAATACTCATTTAATATATGCTACAATAAAAAAAATACAAAATTTATATTTCAATAAATAAATATCATTGAAGACATGAAAATTAAATTTGTAAATTTCCTATTATGCAGTTATATAGAGTTATTTAACTTGCTATAAGAAGGACACACTCAATTTGTGAAGCATTGTTCTAGAGGAACCCTCCTTTTGTTTGGTATTCTACCCTGTCGACGTAGTGAACGTTTTGGGAGAAAGGCAGAAGGTCTCTCCGGTGAAATCTATCTAGCGCTAAACGATACGCCACACATAACTATGAAAAGGAAGCGTCAGTTGTAAATGGTGTCACTATAGGCTCTATCGCTCAAGTTAGGTAATTAGGTAAGGAGGGTTGGACACGCAGGTGAAAGAGCCATTCCTGGTCCGTAAAGGTTAAACTATCGGTAATTGTTAACATCAAATGTTTAATTTTACTTCCTATGTCATATTGGGGCTTTTTTATTTTATTTGCTGAAACACAAAAATGGTTATGGTCTTGTTGAGAATAGTTGCGAAAATTGTACCGTTCCTGGGAATCGTAAAATGATAAGTCAAGAACAATCACACTTAGATGTGTCTGTTGAACTTGTCTAGTTTCTCATTGATATTATTTTAGGGAACAGTGAGGGACCGAACAGCGGAGTTGTTTTGGAAGAGTAGGAGATTAGAAACCGGATGTCCTCTCAAATGTCCTCAAAGACCGTTATGTTGAACCAGTTTGAAATTAATTGAAAAATACCAAATACCAAATTCAAATGTCCTCACGTTTACTTGGTGTGTGAATACGGCCGTTAGGGTATCGTAGCTATAAAGGAACCTAACGTTTTTTATTAGTTAATGTCATTAACATCTGTGAAAAAGTACAATTTCGATTATTTCTTGGTATTTTCTTTTTTGGTATTTACTCTCTTGGCGTTTTCTTTCTTGGTATTTTTTTTGATATTCTCTTTCTTGATATTTTCTTTCTTGATATTTTCTTTCTTGGTATTTTCTTTCTTGGCACATTCTTCCACGGTATATTCTTCCTTGGTATTTTCTTTCTTTTTATATTCTTTCTTCGTATTTTCTTTCTTCTTATATTCTTCCTTGGTAGTTTCTTTCTAGGTATTTTCTTTCATGGTATTATTGGTCTTTTCATGCATTTACTTATGTTTCAATATTGGTACGGTATCAAAGGCTCAAGTAGCCCTGTTGGAAGCGTAAAGGGTTAGCAATCAGATAAACTAGACAACCAGATAATAAACGTCCGAATCCAACCAAAAGAACGTCTTGAACAACGGGTTGGTTCACGTTAAATCAATCGTGGCCTCAGATATCCTCACGTTGGTGTGGTGGACATTTGTAGAGTTGGGAGCTTGCAAAGTGTTTTCCGTGGTGCAAATTACGAGTTGTCCTGAAATCTTTTCCTTCGGGATTTATCTCGAACATTCGTCAAGTTATCTGTATTGCTCCACAGAAAATTCCGTTCAACTACCTGCATCGTATGATAAATTATTACTTCCCCATTGCGCTCATGTTCAGATTACAGCCACATTCCTTTGGTATTTCCTATTGCAAAGTCTTCATGCTATTTCCTCGAATTGTAAATTCGAGTTGCATTGTACTGAAAACAAAATAACTGTTTTTAGCTACCAAATAAATGAACTCACCAAGTTCATCTGGAAAGTGCGCTCAATTACCTATACTATCGATAGTGAGTCATCAAATCCTTCCCAAAGTGTTTCAATACCCGATACCCGATTTGCGATATTAAAACGAGTCTACTACATGCACTGAATCTAATATGCCATGGAAAGATACGAAGTGGGTTAAAATAAACACAGCGCATATAAATCCCGTGTTTTGACTCTCAAAGAAATAAATTGTGAGGAAAACAAGGGTCTTAAAAACAGCCCTGACAAATAAAAGATCGCAAAAGGAAAGTAACAGTATGTTTCGAAATGTTGCGATTCACAGTCTGATAGTAGACACTACCCAATTGTTTTTCCTCCGAATGCTCGAGAGTTTGTTGATCGTACTAATGGTTGAAAATACTTTGAAGTATTGTTCTACTTCGAGAGTTTGAGGAAAGGTATTATGTTTGCACTGAATTCTTCAGTGAATAGGAAAGAGACATTTTGAAACGCGTTCTTTTAAATATTTTTATCGCTCGAAGTATGTGAAATTTGTATGTACCAATAGTCACTGTTTTTTTCGGTTATACAGCTGTGACTCGAAATCTGGTGTGTTGTTTTTTCAAATAAAAAACGCTCCTAAATATAAAGCCGTGGTCAAATAGGAAGTGGAAGGTAACACGCTCCGACCATTCGGAGGTGCCGGCCTGAGCGATGAAAACGCTCTGATTGGTTTGCGCGTGTCGCTTTGCATCTTTTTTTAATTTTTCATTTCCAATGGCAAGGCTGGGTACAGAATGCAAAGACAAATATAACACATAATACAATACAGTACATATTGACCGAAGTCATTGTAGCCTTATACATGGCCAGAAGTGATGGTTACTTGTGAAAGGGCACCCAGTGGGTGGACCATCATTGACCCTAACAAAGGACAGCACAATTTTACATCCATGCCCTGACCCGGATTCGAACCAGGAACCTTCCGATCCAGAGGCCAACACCTTGACCACTAGACCGGTTGGTCGGCTCGCTTTGCATCTTGTGCTTTCTATTTGAACACATCGTTACACTGAAAACACGACGTTTCACATTCAAATCAAAAGTATAAAGTTCTTCATTTTGTTTTACGAAGAAGTCATACGGTTATTTTTTTTCTTCTTCTATACAAGGTATTCCAAAACATTCTGATGGAGGTAGAGAACATAAAACTAAACATTATTCAAAAAGGAACGTATTATGCCTGTCAAAAGAGACCTGCGCTAGAGGGCATTGTAGTAAAAGGTCAGTGTGAGGCCTTAATCATTTTAGACACATATTTTGCAAAGTGCAGTTCCAACGAGAACACAGTCGATCTTATGTCAGTCGATTTTTAAATAAGTGCAAATATAATTAGGTCATATGCCATACGCAAAAACATGGTGGTTATCAGAATCTACACGAAAACATCAGTCGTGGAATTTATTTGTTTACGCTCCAAATATATTATCTTATTTGAAGAGTAGACTCGCACCAAACTTTGTGACTAGACTGTATTCTCTTATGAGTTGTAGTTTGCAGGTATCAGGAATCGTTCCACGATTAAGTACATGGATGACATGTACCTAGAGTTTGGAGTAGCTGGAACTTACATGAACGACAATGTGTACCTAGCTGAATAAATTTAGGCTTGTCAAATATCTACCCTGGTGGCCTGTATTACTCGTGGTGGTCGCAACTTTGGGGCACATCTACTAATCATACTTTTTCCATAAAAATTCTATCAAAATTTGAAAATAAGACAAAAATCTTGCACACAAACTTGCTTGCTTTCATTTCTGCATCTTAAATCACTTACAGCTCATCTAGGGATCTCATGGAAACGTACACTCATGCGAATACGGCTTCCTCTACGAATATTAAAGGGTGTAAAGGAACATAAATTAAAATCATTACAAAGACTCCGTAAGCTCTAGAGGGAATTTACAAAGATAGAACTGTGTTCCATGGTCCCATTTTGTAAGGATATTCATGGACGTGGATTACTGTTGGGGATACCTGAAGTAGGTGCAGCCTTAAGTACCTACTGTGAAACTGTAAGCGTACAACTTCTCAATTATAAAGCAAGATATCATAAAGTGCTTAAAACAAACTGTCTGACTTTCATTTCTGCTACTTAGTACTGTATACATAGTACTAGGGATCCCAAGGAGTTATATATCACTATAATAGGTATACATGAAAAGGGGAAGTGATCAATTAAACAGTATTTGTGTACCTCCCCCATACTGTTCATCTGTTTGGTATCCCCCTCTATATATTACTGAAGGCACACATCTCTCATATATTCAAATTACTAAGCTCGGGAAGAAAAGTTGTCAATTGCTCGAAGTAAAAAACTTTCCAATTGTAGCTCATTTCGTTTTCGCCATTTAAGAGATTTTGTGCAATCCAGTTTTGAGAATAAGGAATCCTTGATGGGTTTTAGGAGGGAAACATATATTATGGCTCATTGTCTAAAGAAGAAAACGAATACTTTGTGAAATATTGATGCTTGGGTTTCTTTATATTTATATTTGACAACACTCCCTTCGGAATTGTTCCTGGATGGTTGCCAATAGCCTTTGTGTTGTTCTATTTTGACGTTAATTAACAGCCTACCTCTTTGCATTATAATTGAAAAAAATATGTAGAGCAAAAATTATCGAATAATTTATCATTCTAATATGAAGGACTTTTTTGTTTTAGGATACATTTTTTGCCCATTTTGAAGGAATTTTTAAGTTTTTAGGCAATGAACCTTTGGGACCTCTCATTAACCTGAAACTTACTTAATCATTAACCTCAAAACTCCGTATTGAATAATTTAACCGTAAATAAGTTTTTCCTTAATATGAAATGAGAAACTAGTAATGAAATGTATATAATTGTGAAGTCTGTTACAAAAAATTCTTCTTATGCTATTCATAAATTTAGACTATATACTCGAGTGCAATTTCTCAGGTTTGAAACTTGCTAATTTTCTCAAATTCATAACGAAAGCCGTTAAATAATGTATTAAATACTCCTAAAGTAAAATGTAATGTGAAAAGTTTGAAATTTAATTATTGTGCTTTTAAAAATGAATCCATGTTTCAAAAAATATAATTTCTTTATATGTGAACCAAATTTACGTTTTCGTATTTTGAATAGTAGTTGAAGTTTGTTAAGATTTATGCTAATATTTATTTTATATTTTGACTAATCCTTAAGCTATTCTTTAAACTTAATTTTTTGTTTTACTGGTTTAAACCCATTGTTTTGTAACAATGTGTCTTAAATTGCAATGTTTATTAAAATTCAACAAATAAATATATTTTTTCAGTAACAATCAATTTTAATCGTTTTAACAATACACTCCTGTTTTTATTCAGAAATCGTCATTCAATTTTTGGTTTTCAATAAACTAGCTGGGCTTAAATTATTTCTTCATACCTTTATTCCTGACCTAAAAATTGCCAATTTCGCCCCACCAAATCTATCAATATAAAGAATAAACATGAAAGGTAACTTCATATTTCCACTCATTGAATCCTTTAACACATATTTTTAAACTTTCGAGAGCACTTCTTCTACAATACTTCTACTGCAGTAGAATTTCGTAACTGAATCTCGAGTAGCAGATTAAAGAGTACTGAAATACCAACAATTTTTCGAGAAAGTTTAAAACCCATTTCAGAAGAGTAGCTATTTGCTCATGAAATCCGAAATTCTTTTATGTTTAGTATCAATGACATTACTGATATAAAATTTCATGAATGAATAGATATTTGGGGTTTAGGATACTAGAGCCAAAATCTAGCAATATGCCTTTTAGATAGAACAATAAATTCTGACTAGCATTAGATTTAAAGAAATTCTAATGCTATATGGGAGTGTGAAGTCTCGATACGTACCATTTTTTCTCTCTCAATAATATGAGTCAGTCAGTGATATATTTCGAATATGAGTACCCGTTGTTGCTTATCTAAATAATCTATTGGAATAAAAAAATGTTTCGTCAATTTTTGAATGAGTCGGTTTGGTATTGTTATTTTAAGCTTCACTTCTTTCAAAAATGTTCATAAATTTATCATAAGATTTAAGAACTTTTACAAAAAAATTTCAATTTAAGGAAGGCATCTTTCCCTAATAATATTTACGGTGCTAATTTTTCAGGTCTACAAATTTTCTTTTTCTTCACCTTTGTCATCGGCTTTCTTGTAATACCCGTGACTCCTAATCAGAAAAGATTCCTCAATAATGGTACGTTTTATACACTCTAATCCATAATATGTTTTCTACATTTGAATCCATATGTTTTCTACATTTAAATCCATATGTTTTCTATATTCTAATCCATGATATGTTTTCTACATTCTAATCCATGATATGTTTTCTACATTCTAATCCATGATATGTTTTCTACACTGTATAATCAGTGTTATGTTTTTCATTACATGCATCTATCTGTACATTTAGTCCGCCAAATTTACAAAATAAGACCGTCGACTAATACGCTGGGCATAACTACACTTTGCAACGTGCAGTTTTCTCCGCATGACTTCTAAACCAGTTATGACATTTTTTTATTAATATAATCTCTATTAATTCTATTAATCAATTCTCTTCCGAATAAAGTAGCAACAGAGTCATTCCAAATAATTATATTGTATCTCAGAAAGGAGCAATAACAAATTTCCAATGAACTAACGCTATAACAAAAATATTGACGCACCAAGAAGTTGTGACGAGCTCCATCCACTTGTAACGGGACGTATAGTCCTTAGGATAGACTTGGGACGTATAGTCCTTAGTGACGAGTCGAAATTCCAACTGCGTCCTGACGACATCTGCTGAAGTTTCTGGACACATCCAGGGCAGCGTGAGGATCCTGCCCTAACTATCGCATTCCATACATGTCCACAACAGGACGTTATGGTCTGGGTAGTCATCTCCTTTGATAGCCGGACTCCTTTGGTAGTCATTTCTGGCACACTTACAGCACAGCGGTAGGTATACGACATTCTACGACCTGTTCCTTTTGCGACACCACGGACTTACTTTTCAACAAGATAACGCCCGGTCGCACACCGTACATGTTGCTATGAACTGTCTCCAAGCTTTCCCAACCCTTACTTGACCAGCTAGGTCTCCTGATCTACTTGCGTTATGAAAAAGCGATTGCAACCATCCCGGAATGTTGACTATTTAGCCAACAGTTGGAGACAATTTGGCAATTAATTTCGTAGGACAACCTCCGGGTACTTTTTCAGTCTATGCCACGCCGGATAACAGCTTGTATCTTACCAGTCAAACTCTGAAATAAATAATTCAATTATTCTTAAAATGTAATCGTTTTTTTTTTCTATGTATGTTCTTCACATCCACCAATTTTTATCGAAATCGGACAACTCCTTATTGGTGCATCGATGTTTTTGTTACATAGTGTATATTCTAAGGAAAGGAGTAATAAAATATTTTTAACTATTCTATTCTATTAAAAAGAGCAATAGCATCTTTCCACTGTATTGTATTCTTAGAAAGGACTAACAAAATTATATTCTAAGAAAGGAGTAATAAAATATTTTAAACTATTCTCTTATATTTAAAGGAGCAATAACATCTTTCCAAAAGATTTTCCTAACTTTGTTCTAACATGATATTGCCAAAGGTTGAAGGAATCCAAGCTATAGGCTTGGATATTTAGTTATTAAGGACATTGCTGGTACAAACTCAGATCAATACTCAACTACAATTCTCAGATCAATACTCAACTGCAATTCTCAGATCAATACTCAAATAAAATTCTCAGATCCATACTCAAATACAACTCTCAGATAAATACTCAAATAATAAGAACTCAGTTACAATAATCAGATATTTCCCGACATTCAAAGGGTCAGTTATTTACTGTTAAATATTTTCCAGAAGAATGGTGGATTACAAAAGTTTACAAGAACATAATGGATTCTTCGAGCGAAAAGAAACTACCAATCGTTGACAACAAGCTGAACGAAACCACGTCCTCCTATTTGCAAGGACTTAAAGAATCCAAACCATTCCAAAGAGTTGGAGAATTGTTCAAGGGATGGATATGGGATCCTGTGAACAATTTCCTGTTCCCTTCTACATACCAAGCTCGCAAGAGGGATCTTGAAAAGCGCGTGGATTCTTTGATTAAAGACCACATTTCGTATGCTACTTCTGGATTTCCCATGCCAGGGAACATTAATGACAAAATTGCGAATACAGCTACAGATATTTGGGATTCTCGTCCTGTCACCTCAATGAGAGAGTTTTTGTCGCAGAATGTTGTCAAACCAGTTCAAGATGTCCTCCCGCAGCAATTGTATCACAAATGTACCAGCAAAACTTTATGGTTTAGCATTGGTATGATCATTGGCATGGTGGTTTCGTTTCTTCTCTGTTTTATTCGAAAAGGTAGGTTTGTTTCTGAAGTAAGATGAATTACGGTACTATCATACATTGCTTTTTACATATTTTGCTGAGCTAAGTACTTTAAAATTAGCATGTATATATCTTTCGTGTCAGGGAAAAAGCGTTAAGTACAGCTATTCATTTAATATCTACAAATTTTACAAGAAAGAAATTTATTTAAAAGATATGCTAACAAACCCTAGTAATTTTATTTCATATTTTATACGAACTAAATTTCAAAACTAAATACAAACCCATTTCACAAATATTTAAAAAAAATGTTAGTTAAAAATAAACTTGGAATAATATCTCAAACGAATTTGGTTTTATAATTGTGGCGTACAGCAAAGCATCATTGTTTGTTCATAACAAACCAATGAATAACATACTGAGAAAATGAACTTATTCAGAACGAGTATAACTTTTTGTGATATCTCAATTATACTGTACGTTGGAATATATTTTTCAAGTTCGATGTATTTAAAAAACATTCGGAACGAGTATATTTTTTGTGATTACTTTCTTGTAATGATATCTCAATTATACTGTACATTGGAATATATTTTTCAAGCTCTCAATATTTTAAAACATATATTTTCTGTGCCAGGGAATGAGGGGTTTCATTTGACTTTTGGTGAGTCCAGAGGATTGAAGTGCATTTATGAAAAATAATAATAGAATATGCTTAAAATAAAAACAAAATGAATCTACGAAATAAACGACAATTAATTCCAGCTTGGCATTCTTTTTATTCCTTAATAATAGTAAGAAAAAAGTAAAATGTTCAACCGTAATAAAATATTTGGACTAAAGTCTGACGAAATATATGTATGAAAAGTATGTGTTTAGAAATTATAGTTCTTTACCATACTATTTATTTGACAATAAATTATAATTTGCGCAGTATATAATTAAATAAATTAAAATGTACATAATGTGGCTATTGACTAAAATAATTTAGGATAAAATTTATTACAAATTTGCTCTAAGTAAATTTAATTACTTTCAACTATGACTAGTTTACAAAAACACTGCATGTAAAGTCATTATAAATATGCGTTACATTAAATCCAGTGTTCGATTTCCTTCCTTCCATCCACAAAATATTTCAACTACCAGAGTGTTTAATTTGATTTACCGGCGTTTTCATTGGTTTTGAAGTCAAATGGTAAATTTATATCCTAAAATATCTAGCTGACATATTTTTAGCCGCAATTATAAATCGCAGTGTCATGCACACAGCTTCCGCGGCGAAAGTAGATTTTTCTGCTTGCAGAAAAATCTGCCAAACGTTACCATGAAAAAATGCCTGAGCATTTTATAATTATATTATAATGATGAAATTTTTACAAACTATTCAGATGCGATCCACAAAGTAATTAATTTTATTTGTTTAGTTTATGAAGATGGAGTAAATACAGACTTTTTAGATGCTATTCGAAAATGGAGACCAGAACTGCCCAACGTAGTCAAAGCCCTTACAGGAAAGAAAGATGACGATGTAATTATTTACTTCATAACCCTTATGAGAAAGTTATTTTTACTATGAAGGTTCTATATTGAATATGGCTGTTTAAGAGATATAAAATTCGAAAATATAGCAGAACATAATCTTTCAAAGCCATTTATAACCAAAACAATTTTTGAAGCCACTTTGATCATAAGGTCGCGCTAGAACCGATATCAGTATATAGTCCCGTAAAAATTATATTCTTGGATTATTTTGTATTTTCTGGATGCTGTCTGTAACGTTAGCTCTTTTCAATGGAGATTTATGGCATACATTTTCATTTTTTTGCATAGTTCTTTTATATTACTAGGGGGCTCCGCCCCCTGCTCGCTTACGCTCGCCAACCCCCGGGGATTGCTGCGCAATCCCATTTGGTTTGCTTCGCAAACCAACACTCCTTTTACAGATGCCATTTGGATTGCTTCGCAAGCCAACATTCCTTTCACAGAGTGAAACTATTTAAATAATTCGTATTATGCTGATTTCACTTTCCGGTACATGACGTCATAGCGAGGGCTTCGCGCCCTGCTCGCTTACGCTCGCCGACCCCGGGGATTTCTACGCAATCCCGTTTGGTTTGCTTTCTCAAACCAATACTTCTTTCGCAATTGATTTCACTTTTTTTTGCTTAAACACTTAATGCACCCTAAACTAATAGCCGCATCAGTAAAAAATCTTCTGTATCTTGTTCCCTGTTCAATTTTAAGTAAACAGTGTTAATATCCAAACTTTACGATCTGTACTTTGTCGGTAAACTGTCTTGAGAACAGAGGGAAAAAAAGCGAGCCTTTTTCCTCGCCAAATAAAAAAAAATCGTTTTTATGGCAATTGTTGCTACGATAAATTTGATATCTGGCAAACCCGATAGTCGAAAATGCAACCCACTACTGTTTGCGGAACCAGCTATGCGAACTGAAAAATACGAAATTTGTGTCACCAACTTTTGATTGCATCGAATTTATTTATGAACCAATTGTAAAAATAATTGTACCGTAAGAAAGAGTACATTGTGAGGTATACTGCAATATTTTTAAAATTAAAAACTAACAGTAATACTATATAGATATGACCATTTTAGTTTTGTATCGGAAGTTACGAACTGAAAGTTCCGAAAATTGTATGACCTACTTTTAATTGCATCTATTTTGTTTATTAACCAATTTGAAAAATAATTGTACCATAAGAAAGAGTGTAATGTAGTGTATTCAGTGATGTTCTCAAATTTAAAAAATAATGTTTTTTGCCGTAGACATAACGGTTTTAACAAAACGTAGCGAAAATATCCGAAGATTCCGAATTTTGTATCACGAACTTTTGATCGCATCCAATTTAATTACTAACCGATTTCAAAAATAATAGTACCGTAAGAAAGAGTATATTCTGAGGTATACTGCGATATTTTAAAAATTAAAAACTAATAGTAATTAGATATAGATACGGCAGTTTTAAAAAAAAGTAACAAAAATGTCCCGATTTTTCCCGAATTTCAAAAAAATATTATCAAGAACCAAATTTAAATTTCAAAAAAAACTCGACGTGCTGCAAAAATTTACGTTGAGAGGTACTCTTAAAAAAAAACTCACGACTGAAGACTGAAAATTTGAATGTGTTTTGCTCACTCGCGGAAGAAATTTCACTTCTTCAACTTTAACACTTAATAAAACCTAAACTAATAGCCGCATCGGAAAAAAATCTTAATAATTATCCAGGGAATACGATGAAGAACAAAGCATGTTAATTTCATTTTTTTCCGATCAGTACTTTCTCGGGAAACCGTCTAAGAATGGAGCTAAACAACACAATTTTCAATCCTGCGGCGGCGGCGGTAACGTTTTTTTAATATAGAGAGATTTACAACATCTTAATTGCGTTTTGAGTTTTTCGTGACCTAATTGAAACTTACAACAGCAATTATTATCACAGAATGTTCAGTGCTTAGTATAAAAAATTAACAATGAAAATGAATAGCTAAATGTAAAAAGGGATCAAGGGTCATATTCAAAAGTTTTCAGAAGAGGGAAAAAACATGTCTTCTACAACAGTACGTTTTTAGTAAAAAATTTAATTGTAGTGTGTGTGTGTGTGTGTGTGTGTGTGTGTGTGTGTGTGTGTGTCTTGTGGAATACAAATACATCTGGAATCGAGACTTAACCCATTTTGCCATTAGACGCGTTGGTGTCTCTATTACACGAATATATCAAAACATGTAACTTTTAAAATATGAGACATGACATTTTTTTTATATTTAGCGATACAATTAAAATAACTCAAAAAAATATAATCGATAACATATCCAACTCCAGCTTGCTAGAGACATGATTCGTGTTATATGAAGCACATTTGTTAATCCTTCAAGTGGTTTTGAAGGGATTGCAAGATTTAACCAATTTTGTTTATTAAGGCATTAAGGTATTGCTGAAGTTTTGATAGTGAAGATTACAAATTCTGTTCAGTTTTCTTCCAATGACAAGATAACTCAACGAGATGAGGACTATCATTAGAAATAATAGGAAGGATGATTTATAGCATGCAGGAAACACAAGTCGATATGAAACAGTAAACAAATAAATCACAACAGCGTTAGGTGCTTATATTATGGTTATGGCTTATTAAATGGTTAATTTCTCTCTTTTGTCATAGTTTTCTTCGCTTCTTCCCCTCACCCACCCCCAAAAAAACTGGTTGTCATCAAAACGACACTTTTGATACCAACTACATGACTACAATATTGTTAAGTAGAGTAATATAGGTTCCATGTAATTTTAATGTAGAATTAGAAACTTAAATTTAAAAAATGAGATTTGAAGTAAGTACGCAACCTAAAATCATTCTTTAACTTAAAATTTTTTATTGAGTTTGCGGAATATTGAGAGATTTTGTCCATCAATTTACTTCAACTGCGAAATACAACTATATTAAATTCTTTTATTTACTTGTATAGTGTCTGAGCTCTGAAAACATTACTAAGAATGAAACCATTTCTTGTAAATAGTTCAATCTTTATTTATGTTTATTTTTACATGCAGTTCAGATATCACTTTATTTACTCTTACAACTTCAGTCATAGAAATTTCCTTATTATAAGAGACGTAGAATAATTTTATCCAGAAGTATTTCTTTCTTTAAATAAAACAATATATCTTCTTTATTTTTATTCTGTCTTGGTTAATGTTTATATCTTTTGTTTACTTATCTATTTTGCAGAGTGATGAAGATGAGTTTGAAGATCCAAATTAAAGGACAGACAGATAAAGACAGATCTGTGAAAAGCTTGTAAGAAGAAATAGACATAAGGACAAACTGCCTGACACCAAATTCGAACTGGACAAACTCTGATTACAAAATTCACCTCGAGATAACCTCATCAGTATCCAAAACAATATTCAGGTAATGCTATAGACGCAGTGTACAATTTATAATAAAGATTATCAAGAAGTCTATGAATTCCTTCATTTTCCGGTATAAGAATAATTCAGTTTATAATTCACTGTCTTAGAAATTGTGTTAAAAATATATTACATAGCTTAAATGTTTAACACGTACCACTTTTCAATAATTTCTCATACAACTTAACTGTCATTCAAATATTTGCATGAAGAAAGCTTCATGTTAGGCAATGTGGGTTAAAGTCTTAAGAAAGTACTAAAACATTATTCGTTTGTTTTTTTAATTAACCGTATTTGGACACATCATATTTTGAACAAAATGTTTGGCAGTTCCAAATACTTGTTTCAAAAACACTATATAGAAGTGTGTATGGAGTTTTTATTGTTATAAATCTCCCATATTTAAAGTGCCAAAAGACTTCGTGTAAGCGTTTTGCTACGGTTCCCTATTTAATTATATGACAGAGTAAACAGTTAAAATTATTTTTTTAAGTAACATAAATTTAACAAAACCTTGACAACATGTACAAAGCAAAATGCATCATCTAATTGGACACAACATACAATTATTTACACTCCCTGCACACACTAAACACACAAATCTGCAAAATAAACAAAGTACAAGTTGTTATTAGCTGTTTTCATCTACAACATTATGAGGCATTGTTAGGCTTTATGTAGCAAAAATTAACTGTAGAGCCAGACAAATCAAACCATAGTAATTGTTTCAAAGTTTGTAAATTTGCGAAACTTTCTACTTGTGGGAAAATAAAGGTATATGCTAAACCTCATCGGAAGAAACAACTGTTTCTGATTGATATATCTGAGCTATGCAAATGAATGCAAACTTCGATAGTATACATCAAACCCGTTGCCATGTCAATGCAAATATCCATTTACTAGGGGGCCCGCCCCCTGCTCGCTAACGCTCGCCAACCCCCATTGGATCGCTGCGCGAACCTAAGCTCGCTTCGCTCGCATCAATGAAGACATGTGTCCTAGCAGAAGGAATTGTTTACAAAATATGATATTCCAAAAAAAATATTTTTCAAATCTAAATTTGTTGCTGTTTTATAGAAAAGATATATACACAGTACCTCTGAAATCAGAATTCAAATGAAAACTTTAAGCAAATTTTGACTCGAAATGTGAGCGCTGATTTGGAAATTGAATACCCAGCATGTTGTTTGTATATACATTTACCCCTGCACTTGAGCCACCCACGCGTTTTCATTGAGTTTGTAGTCGAAAGTTGTAGTGCAAGCGTCTTGTTGAACTATAATTGTTGACCCTGAAAAGGACCTTTTTTTAAATGTCCCTGAAAAGATCCTCCGCTTTATATGATTTCTATTATTAACTGCACAGCTCGACTAAAATTCTTTTTATTTTTCAATAAAATTTCATCCGATAACGCTATAAATTCAATTGAAGCGCGAGGTTTCGTGATATGCAAACAATCGTACAATGTTGCCAAAACGCGATAACTAATAACGTCTTTTTTGCGTGCCACGTAAGAGAATTATATATATAGATTACGTTAGATAATCGACTCCAATGATAAGGAATCGTATGTCACTGATTTATGTAGGTCATACGTTGTTTACAAATGTCTGTCGTTTAGCCTCTAGGTCTTACTAACCCGTACACACCAATATTTTTCCACAAGACAGTTTAAAACCACCAGTGCATGGCACGCTTCCAAATGGTTCACCAAGCATAGAATGTTCTCGGCCGCACAGATTACAGTCTGGTTAATCATCAAGTTCTACTAAGTGGAGATAGGCCCCGAAACAGTCGTGAGCAGTAAACAATCTTAACTTGGCAATCACTTCCCGTCTAGTAGTCTCTAATAACTGAAATCCACTGGAGAGAGCGGTCGAAGTATTTTCCTAAGATGCAGTGATATACTGCTTCAAGTTATTTCCTCTTCATTAGTTTGTCGTGTAGTTTAGACGAATGAAAAGTCTAGACTGAAAATGTCAGAACCAGACTTTCATCTTTTGTGTCAAATCGGCTTTTAAATTTCAGGGCACACCCTAATGTGCAGACACGCACTGCAGAGATATTCGATAAGTATATACGTTACTTGAGATAAAGAAAAAAAATTTAATCTACCTTGTATAGGATACTACATTGAGTAAAAACATCTCTCGTACGTGATATAAAAATGCTAACAGGATATAGTAGTCACACTAACACAGGTATGATTTCTTCTGTTCTACTTGTGGTTTGATGTTGTTCAGTTGTGATTTGATGGTCGTTTACATTAATGTGTCATAGATGGAGCAGAAATGCCAAATTCTAAAGAACGCATTTCGTGGTTGACTAATGGCAAAAACTATAAACCTTACTAGTGGTTGTATCAACGAAGTTTCTCGTCATTAACAAAACTGAGAAAATCTTGATTGATGAAATACCTCGTCCTTTGAAAAAAAACTGACCAGATCTTGATCTCATATTTTCATAATTGACAAATCGACAATATATTGATGAAAGTATCGCCTCTATAGCAAAATTAATCACATCTTGATGGACGAGACATCTCGAAGAAACTACTTGGAGGTTAAATGCCGATTTTTCCCCTCGTTTCCTAATTTGATCACATTGGATTTTTTTTAAAGATACTTAACGGAACAAGTGTCCACGTACAAGCGGACAGCTATTTAACAGCTTAAGGAAAACATTCGCTAAGAAATTCAACAAATCACTTTAATGTTCAAAAGTAAGGAAAATATGAACAAAAGATAGCATTTAGTAGTGTTGCTAAAAGTGCTCATTTAGGCCCTGTTCACATGAGGCCTTTTATAACGAGCGTTTTCCAAGAGCAGCTTTTCTTATCTATTAAATTATGTTTTTTATTCCCTTAATAAAGTTTCTATCTTTGCAATTATTGAATATAGAATGAAAAATTTTCAACGAATTCCAAATCAATGTAAAATACTACGCCAGATCGAGACCAAAACAGATATATTATTTAATTATTTAACATTTGATTAATTAATTAATTATTTAAAGAAGATAACATTTAAGGTATCCATCTGGGGTAAACTTTTCCACAGATTTCAAATCCGTTGAATTTATTACACTAGCAAAGCTGACCTTGGAAAACGCGGGTTAGAAAACGCCTTATGTGAACATGGCCTTAGACTATGTCGTATTTCATAAACTGTCATTAATTGAGTGTACAATATGCAAAAATAACTTTTCATTAAAAATGTTTTATTTAAAAGTTATTCCAAACAAATGGTGCCATTGCATCAAACCACGCCCAGCACAAAGTAAGGCCTATATATTTATTCTAGTACATGTATAGCTGTACATGTATACATGTATAGTACATATACGAGTATATGGCAACTGCTATTAGTGACAATTTTGAACTCCAGATGTTATAGGATTTTAGTAAGAAACTCTTCATTTTCTATTACCATTTCCCGATAAGAGATAAAGTTATACGTAGAAGTAATCAAATTATGCTAAAGTTATGAAATTAATAAAATAGTTATATATAGAGAGTGGGGAAAATGATGGGACGTGTACACAAAACTCGAGGCATCTAATGTTTTAAATGAAAATTTATTTTCGTTATTTAGATCGCGGACAACATAAAACGACAAACTGTTTTGCTTTTATTATGGAGATCTGGCTAAGCTGAGCAAAGCAAAATTTGTTCCTTGAAGTAAATGTTTCACAAAGAAAGGTCTAACTCAGGGACGGCAAACCTTTTTAAGAAGTTGGCCAAATTTTGTTCAGTATTTTTTGAGTACTAGCTCGTGGGTCACTTGGACAAGGGGGAAGGGAGCATGGTAAAAAACTGCTTTTTTAGGTTCTCAATTTTTGACGATTCCTTTTTGTTTTCAACCTTTACTTTTGCAAGTGAAGAGCAAAAAATCGATATAAAAGGGTAGGAATCATGCCCAGCCCCAATGCACTGAGATTTAACGAACAAGGAAAAATGAACTAACATATATATACGAAATATTATATTTTAATAGATAATATAGTCACAGGTGTATGTACAATATGTACACTCGTCAAAAAAAAAAAAGACTCACCCGATCCCAATTGCACAATTTACATCACAAAACAAAACGAAAGGTAGCAATCGTGAGTGAATGTTTTCTACAAATATCAATATTTAGAATTTGTCTAAGGGATCGTCTTCATATTTAATTGGGTGCTTAATCTGATATTTTCAATACAAACTCCCATCTGTTATAACACATTTCGATTCTACACACAATTGCAGGCGGATTTAATGAAACAATAATGAAAAACGGCGTAAAATTGACCAATAAATCCATAAAACAATTGAGGCAGCGTGTAAATGTTCGGAGTTCAATCACATTATAAATATCAATAAAGACGTAAAGTGGTTATAGCAGTCAATGGCCTGTTGCAGGTGCCTTGGTATGGAGTCCATTAAGATGGTGACAAGTCAGAATCCATTCGGATTGAATCCCAGGATCTGCTGGCAGAAATTTATGTTTTCACTTTGTGAACAATCCCCAATAACGATAATAACCATCGCATTTTGCAAATAGTCTCACTGCGCTACTAATTATGCATGTGATGAGCTAAAATTTTTAATTCCGATGTTTCAGTAACAGTTGAATCGTATGGAGGCAAAATTTGCCCAGGTTTCTATTAATAATTTTTATCAGTATTAATTCCATAATTAATAAAAAAATAGTAAAATTTAGTTTGATAGTTAAAATGTTAAAAGATTGTGTTGGAGTTTTTGGTTAGCAAAGGATGGAAAAACAATTTTCAAGGAAAATTAATGTTTCAGCAAATATAACAAAAAACGTGAAACACCAATTTAACATTAGGAGATCAAATTTTCCAACACTTACAAATCGGTGAAAAATCCACTAAAATTGATGAACTTTTTTTTTATTTTTTCCTGAAATTTAGTGTAAAAACCAAATTTGTGATAAAAGATGGGGTTTTGCTTTGACACTTTTGGAGCAAGCACCCAATTTAATATGAAGACGGCCCCTTAGACAAATTTTAAATATTGATATTTGTGGAAAACATTCATCCGTATTGATTGCTACCTCCCGTTTTGTTCTGCGATGTAAATTGTGGAATAGCGATCGGGTGAGTCGTTTTTTTTTTGACGGGTGTACAATAAAGTTAAAGTTTATTTAATGAGAAATCTGTAGTTGTTTCTTGTCACATAATTTCTTAATATTAGGTTCATATTCAGTATTCATTAATTTAACGCATTTTGCAGTCAATACATTTCCTACATTATTTATATTGGTAGACAACAAAATTCATCAAATAAAACAAATTTTCACCTGAATATATGGATCCAAACATCGTTAAAAGAGCATTAGCAAGTTTCTTCATTGATATAAAATTGTTTGGTAAATAATCCCATACGTTTAATATAATATTAGTGTGGGATAATTCTAATTTGCAGTAATTTCAGACATTTTCCCTTCTACTTCGGGAATTAAGCTATCAAATTTATTTTTTCAAACTATGCTGCTTTGAAATTCAACTAATTCCATTTATAAATCATGAATTCATAGCCACTTAAATTCCTTTAACTCCATTGTTCTGAATTTAATTTTTTATGGATATAAAATAAAGTGAAATGTATTTTCCATACTTTTTAAATTAATTAAATCTATCCTCAAAGGCTTGTTTTATTTACTGTATAATCATTATACATATTTTGACTGTATTTTCTTGAACGTCAAGCGTATTTTACATTGTTACTGTGTTTTAAAAGTGTTTTTGTAATTCAGAAAAATATTTAATATTCATTTCCAAATCCCTAGTAAAGATGTCAAGTTTCGTCATAAATATTCTAATATTCTCAAACATCATTAAAACAATTTGTCAATTTCATTGAAGTTTTTTATTCAGTTCATTAAAATGCTGAGTGTGTGTGTGTGATGTCGCATAAAATCTTAAAATCATTCAACCAACCTATATTTGAAAATTCGTCAAATTATTGTTTCTTTTATTAAAAAAGAGCGCAATTTCTTCTAATAAGATGACAAATCGATTAAGAACTTATCCGGAATTGAGCCATCGAACATTGATGTATGGCAAAATCCCTGAATACTGATACTCCACTTTCTCTAACAATTGTGCAAATTGTCTTTTATTATGTTTTTTATTCCTCTTAATCAAGTTACTATCTTTACAACCTTGAAGAGCGGGACCTCGCTAGTCTCGCCAAATGCGCGTTTTACGGGCCTCATGTGAACGTGGCTTTAATAAATATGTCTTTATTATTAGTATTTACCACATCTCTGCATTCTCCAGTTGTATTCTATAAATTTACATATTCTACTGAATTGGCGTTCATAACAATCTTAAAACCGCATTATGTATAATCAATAAATCTAAAACATGTTACCAAAATCATTTATGAATTTTGTTTCATTTTTAAGCTTTTTACTGACACTTGTATATTCTTCATATTTTTTAAAAGATGGGTTCAAAAAATAATTAAAATTATTTACGTATATGATGAAATGATGATGATAAGTTTATAAAAATTATCCCGAGGGTCATTTAAAAAGCCTACTTGAGTCAGTGTCTGCCCGCGGGTCATTGGTTCGCCATCCCTGGTCTTACTGATACAGAAGAATGATAAATGTACTCAAGGCCAGTTACCTTAAGAGAAAAGCAGGCTCTGCAATTGGCATGATTTATTGATGCTTCACACGCTACAAGTAATGCAATCGGTAAGTATATTTGCAACGGAATATTAATGAAGATTTCAATTCTAGGCTTGGATTTCAATGATGTCATCCTTTATTATTTGTAATGTTTTAAATGGATTTGAGATATTTTAATAAATTAAGTTTTTAATGAAATCCCCTTCAAATTTCTTTTTATGGTGTGGATTCCTGCCTTGAGTTTCATAGATGTCATCTGTTTCTAATAAGACGGATGTGTGTATTTAATGAAGTAATAAATTAAAAATTCTTCGTTTTTCCAATACGAGGCATGGGTGAAGAACCGGTGACAGGTAGGATCAGGTATTTTTGCAACAGAAGCCACTACATGACAATTACACAATCAGGAGGGTTGGCCGAAGTATTCTTTTTATTTATTACAAGTGAGGGAGGAATGGCGAGACTAGTTAGATAGGTTTAAGCAAACTGAAATTTATTATAGCAAGTATTAATGTTTCGATAATTATATTTTATTGAGTATTAACTTTATCTCTACATACTTTAAATTACTAATTCTTAATTTCGCCTACTTAGAGGAAAGCAAACACTTATTAAGGGGGTCCGGGACACATTGAAAAAAATTTTTTATTAATTAATTTAGAATTTAGAATTTTTTTGTACTGATTACCCATCTAACTAATAAACAAAATCACAACACAAAATTCTTCCAAAAGTTTAAAAAAAATTTTAAACTAAAATTTTTTGAAAAAAAGAGGGGTCATTTTAAATTGCTAAAACTTAAAATATTCTTGATCAATTTTCAAAATTCTCACATTAAATTATTCACAAATTTAAAAATTTTAATTTTGTTTCAGCAATTTAAAAAATATTAATTTTGATTCAGCAATTTAAAAAATATTAATTTAGTAAAAAATAAAAAATATTTGAATGAAAATGTTTGAAAATTTTAAGGTACTTTTTTTTTTAAATATTTTTTCAAATAAATATTTGTTTGAAATTTGCTGAATCAAAATTAAAGTATAATGTTTGAAAAAGATATATTCCAAATTTCAACCCTTAAACTTTATCGGTTTTCGACTTATAGCAATTTGAATACAGGAAATCTTGAAAAAATGTATCATGGAGAAAAACGCATTTAAAGTTTTAAAGACAGAAGTTGTTGCCATGACAACAACTGTCAAGAGTGTTAGATTTTCAAAACAACGCACCAAAAAAATTATTATATCTCTAGTTCTAATTAAGATAGAAACATGATTTAGACGTCATTTTAAGCAGAAAAACACAGATAATTTCTTAAAATAATAAAAATAATTTCGAAAATTTGACGATTTTTGTGTCCCGGACCCCCTTAACTGACTTAAAATAATTAAAAATACGCTGCTCTTTAAAGACTAACGTTTAGAGGTCCTGAAATCAGAATAATTTTAATAATGTTATACATATATTAAGCATATTATAATACGGCAATATATTTCTCATGATTATAAGCATTTAGTATATCCAATAAAACGTCAGTTAATGGGTGTCTACTCTGTCGAAGAAACAAGACTACAAGATCTACACGTTTTATTCGCCTATTACTCTTACTTGTATGTGAAAGGAGTTAAACTTGATAGAGTAATTCAAAGCAGAGCTAACAGACCGATATCCTTCAGTGATGTTACCAGAAATTCTCCGTATTCTGTTCAGTGGAGCGTGGCCAAAAATGGCCCTTGCGCTATAAAACTTAATCCAGACATACCATGGATTCCATAATTTGATCGCATAAATCCTAAAACAATCTACAAACAAATTAAACTACGAAATGAGCCACGGAATTTTTTTTTAATGTTTTTTAACGCTGGTTTAAATTTGAACAGCAGTAAATTTGATAAGTAACGAAACAACCCAGACTAATATCGCTGGGCAGCGGGTCGAGCAGCGATTTTGCTGACTGTACTTCCGTTTCCCGAATGGGATTGAAATAAATAAGAGCAACTCCCACTCTGTGGGATACCTAGCGATTCGATCGTATACAACTACTAAACCCTATCGATAAATTCCACATCAATTTACGAACCATAGTCGAGTGGGTCGGAGAAGAAAGAAAAAGTTAACAGAATCGAAAGCTTTCTTTGCGTCGACTGTGCCCGATCTAAAACCTGGATAATGAGCCCTTTATAACGCCTTAAACTGAAAGCATTGGAAACCATTTTCGGAGGTAGTTTTCTATCCATTTCATTTCATTTCATTTTTTTCGTTTATTCGCGAATTTCTTTTTCGCGTTTTCTCGATTCTTTTTTTCTTTCTCTCTCTGTATTATTCCATCGTCGTTCCTTTGAAAGCCTGGTTAAAAAAATAAAAATTTTAGTATCACAAAAATGCATTTTTTCCTATTATTTAGGGTTGTTTTTTGCGTTTCTCTTTTATTATTTTTTCTCTTTTACAATGAAAAGCTCAAGCGTAATTAGACTTGGAATAAATGGCGTTGAACGCTTGAATAGATTCGGAAATAATGAAGTAGAGGGGAGAAAGGGAAGAACACAAAAAGGGGAAGCGAAAACGGGGCATGTAGAGAAGTTGGGAAAACGCTATTAAGATACAAAGGATTATATTTCTTTTATCCGTCTTTAATTATGTCTTTTCAGGGCTATGTGCGCGCTCAGGGAAGCTTTGATAACGGCTACTGATAGTCTTTTCTTCTTCATCGCGCGCTCATAGTTTTTAATACTTCTTAGGGGTGCAAAAAATGGCCTGATTCTGTATTGCAACTAGCTTGTTTCTGATTTCTTTCTCTTTGTCGAGAGTACTCAAGCTTCAACTAATGTGACAAGTTCGGCGAAACACTTAGTGAAAACAAAGCGATAGATTTTCATTTTGTTTCAGACACGCAGATTTTTTTTAAAAACTGTTCATAGCTATGGCTTCAGTTTTCTACTAATCAGCTTTACAAATACGTAACATATTTTGTCAACATATTAATTATTTGCTCATCTACGGGACAATACATAGTACTCAACACTCCAAGTGATTTAGACTAGATATCTCATCCAATAAAATTTGATAAATTTTGATAATAACGAGATATTTCGTAATCAATGTGCCATACCCATTGCCTCCCTTTTAAAAATTAGCAATACCCGATGTACTTTTTTTTGGAGTCTAAAAATAATAGGCGTTAAATTTTAACGATATTGAATACTGGTGGATGCTTTAACCAGCAACTTTGTTAACATAGTTTTTTGTTTACATAATTAAAATTGAAAACATGCAGATAAATAACTTTAAAACATATTTTTAATGTTTTTATTTTTCTTATTTATCACTCCAGTTAATCCATCAAGTTCTTACTGATATTGCTTATGATGAGATACTGCGTTATCAAGATCTGACAATCAAGATCTTCTAATGACCAATTAAATCGTCAGTAAGGTAGTGATAATTTTGGGACGATGAGATAAAACTCTGGTCGTTTTTCTGCTAATGGGGAGATATCTAGTACATCAAGACATAAATACTTTTGCTAATGATGAGATAACTCGTTAACCCACCTGGTGGTTTCATTAAGCCAAGTTTTCACTTTAGCCAGGAGGCGCCGTGGCCGAGTTGGTAGAATCACGGATCGGTAACCGAAGGGTTACAAATTCGAAACTCAATCTAATCAAAAACCGCCATAAACCTGAGTGCTTCTACCATCTGTCGAGGTATAAAATGTCCTCATGTTGGAGTGGTGTGCAAATTTGGACAGTGGACTGCGAGCTCAGGTATTGATCTCATCATCTGACCGTGGTTCAAAAATACGAAGTGTTGTCCTCGGATCTTTGGCTTTGAAATTAATCCTGAAACGTTACCAACAGCACCTCTGCGATGTAAATTCAACTACTCCCTCACTTTAGTTATAATAAATATACTGGGCATATATTTTTTGTGAAATATCGATAAAACATCATTATGTTTCTTAGCTAGAAAAACGATACTTTAAATTTATTTTCAAATGAGAAAAATACTAATACATTGCGATTGTGCATAAAAAATGCCATTCCAACAATATTGCATTCAATCCTAAATTCCGTGAATCTATGAAAATCAAAATAAAGTAATATGTTACTAGTTCTATGTTTCACTTGACTACCAGATTTTATTATTTTTGTATTGAAGTTAACACACATTAAAACTATCTAAAAACTATTAAAACTAACATTAACTAGCGATTGTGCATAGAAAATGCCATTCCAACAATATTGCATTCAATCCTAAATTCCGTGAATCTATGAAAATCAAAATAAAGTAATATGTTACTAGTTCTATGTTTCACTTGACTACCAGACTTTATTATTTTTGTATTGAAGTGAACATTAAAACTAGTTAAGCATTTTAAATTAAAAAAAAAATATTCGCGATGAGTTTTGTTTAATTAGTTTTAGCATTCTTACCATTCTTTTCTGCTGTACCACACATTAATTTAAAATATTAACTATACATAAAGTTGAGTACATAAACATTTTATTATTAACCCATTCTTCTAAACTTGTGCTTAATTTTATAAAAAGCGATACATATTTTTTTTTTCTCTAGGGTTAAGGATTTATTTCTAAAACACGTTCTGCATAAAAGGTTCAACTCAAAATGAGTATTTTTAATCATATCAGCAAAGTTTCTAATATCTAAACTAAGCATTGGATAACAAACAGAGACCTGATGAAAATTCTCAATAGAAATATAAACCAATTTTACAAAATTGAACTAAGAGACCAATCTCCTTTTCTCTTTTCTTTGGTTATCCTGTACAATTTAAATTTTAGTATTGTGTCAGTCGACATGTTATAACTTACATATATTCGTTTATACGTACGTACTTACATACGTTTTAAGTACTATGATATATTAATGCATGTAAACAAGTATTCTCTGTGGAGAAATTCATTTCTTAAAAAAGCAATTCATTTTGAGTATTCATAAATTGACTAACATGAAGGCGGTTAAACTAAAATAGTGACGTTTTAATTATGTGTTACCATAATTGGCTAATTTTAAAGATCAATAAAAAAATAAGTCTTAACAAAAATATAAAAAATGAGTTTAAAAGTAAAGAAGGAGAGTAACGCTCTACAAAAGCAATTTGGTCATAAATAAACATTTATAAATGTCTAATTACAAGGTTTTAAGAAATTTAATTTAAAGTTTCGGATCGCTTCAGTCTGCTTGCAAGATATTTCTATAATTTATAACTAACTTTAATTAGTAAAAATTTAATAATTAATTACTAACAACGCTTAATTAATTGTTGAAAGAGAATAACTTAATTAAAACGCTAATTTAACAATTTCCAAATGTTTTGAAATATTTATGAAGGATGAAAAATTTTGTACTCCAGAACACTTGATGAGAACTTGAGAACCTTTAACACGCAAACTGATGGAAGTTTAGCACAAAATGAGATGCCCAGAAGACATTGTATTTTCGCTGTACCATGCCTCTAAAGCATTTAATAATTTAAAGAAAATAAGTCAACGCATACTTAGCCCAAGCTTAATTTGTAATAGTTCGTATTCATGTCAAATATATTTAAATCTCCTTATGATGTAAGTTTTTTTGTAAGAACCTGGTAGCTGAAACTCCTCTTGTTACTTAGTTTAGCTTCCTACGTGTAGAGAAAATACCTGCACATTTCTTCGTGTTTTAAAATCTTAAAATCTAAAATACCTTGCTGATAAATACTTAGCTGTGTATGTTTTATCTCTTTCAATTAAACTGAATTTGTTAAATGGAATTAAGATTGTACCTACAAGTGTTTATTTGTGTTTTTTGAGTTGTACATATTTTGGTGCATTTCACTATCATTTATGAGACAATCACCCACATTTCAGCTGTGCAAACGGTTGTGTAACTTATGATTTTATCGTAATCAATAAACTGATAAACGTATAAGTGCGTTTTTGCAATTTTTGGGATACCTGTTATTTGTGACTATTCAATAAGAGCTAATATCAAGATACCCAAATGGAACATCTATGGTTGTATTTCGAATAATAAAGAATAATATGCAGTCATGTTTTTTCAAAAGAAAATCTGATTGTCACATACAAGATAGTGATATGCTCTGTTAACTCTTTTGGTATGCAAAATTGTTTCTATAGTTATTTTTATTAATTCATTTGTATATGTAGTGCAATGATCTTTAATTAAAATTCCACTATTTTCTACACTTTTCAGAATTTACTAGTACAATAAAAGTTAATTTCCCGATGAAAATGGTTTTACCCAGACTTTACATTAATTTAAATTCGACTATACGCCTACTCAGTATAGTAGTCATAGTGTTTGTCAGGTACTCAGAAGATCCGAAATTGAATCAGAGTTTATAACCCTTGGTATAAACAGGGAATACACTGTAACTAGTAAGTAGATTCCACTAGCATCTCTGTGACTGTCCATTGAGCTCCTTCTCAAATGACCACTTGTTTGCTTAGAAACTTTTCTGAATCTCGGTTTCTTACATTTGGTGGCGTATGTACTCAATATTACATCGGCTTCCTTTCACGTTGTAATGAAAAGGATGGTTAAATAAATTTATTATATTGTACGATGACAGGTTTAGATTAACGAAAGTGTGAGTGTTTTTCTGTTCAATTTTTTCAATTTGTTTAAAAGTGTTGACGAACCTATCAATGAACATCAATATGTATTACTCTTGTCTGTATCTGTTGTCAAAACTGGTTCGGTATTTGCTATTCTTTTACTCTTTCCGAATTATTAAGTTTCAGAAAAATGCATACTGTTAAATTCACATACAGGGTCATTCTACGGTCATGGGACAAACTTGGAGGATGGTATACTTTCTGAAACATACATTTTTCGTATAGGAGTTTATGGTCAGAAGTGACGAGTGAAGGCACAATCACAAAAAATGAGACATGAACAAAAAAACATTGTTTATTTACAACACCATTGTATAGTGCTTCTTTGCAGCACACACACAACATTTACAATAAATGCTCAAAATTGCAACCACTAACATTAACACAAACTCAGCAGCTGTTATTGTCTGGCAATGATGTGGATAGAGGAAAGTCGTGTGTCTGGTCATCTGTGATCTGATGCATCTGCGGGGAAACGTCATTTGCAACTGTGTTGTCGGCCGTGATGGGAGATTTCCCAAATAGTGAAAAGACGGACATTCATATGATGTACGGTGATGCTAATAGAAACGGCAGAGCAGCACTACGGCTGTATGCTGTATCAGGAACTTTTTCCGAACAGACGTATGCCGTACCAAATGTTTGAGCGGTTGCATCGAAACCTTTGTGAAAATAGTTCAGTCATCGCCAGCTCTGACGGAAGAACTGAATCAAGAACTGTACAACATCCAAACACGGAACAAACCATCTTGAACATTGTGGATGAAAAACCCCACACAAGTAATAGAGCTATTGCACGTCGTGTACATGTGAGTTAATCCACCGTTTGGGGAGTCTTAATGATAAACGATTACACCCATTCCCTATTCAGAGTGTACAAGCGTTGCTGGTAAGTCATTACCCTCCGCGCGTAGAATTCTACCAATGGTTCTTGCAGCAGTGTGTGTTTCAGCCGGATTTACCAGCTTTTGTGCTATTCACAGATGAGGTGACTTTTACACAGGAAGGTGTTTGAATCATCAGGTATCAATGTTTTAAAACCAGGAACCCAAAAAGAGACTTCAGGCTCTTTTAAAGCATCCCCATTAGTGGGGGGTTTAATAATCTGTGTAGCTTTGAATGATACCTTTATTGAATGGTGAATAAATTTTCTGGTGCTCGAGGGTAAATTTTGTCAGTTGAACTATTACTTGTACGTAAAAGGGAAAGAGCTTGAGTGTACCAACAGCATTCATAGATAAAAGAAATTTAATTTGAACACTTAAGTAGTACCATATGACATTAATTTATTTGGATACTTTGAAGTTACAATTGGGATAATGACTGAGATGAATCGAGTTTTCCGTAACAAACGAACCCAAAACACAATCGCATGTGCTTATTTCTCCTGATGGTCGTATAGACTAATCTCGTTTCTTGAGAATGTTTCGACATATATAATCATTAGTACAATTAGACAGATCATTATGGATATCACCAAAACATGTTGAAGAATTCTTGTGATAAATCATGTATATGAAACTTCTATTGCCTCATAAAATTACACATAGTAATTAATTTCATAGAAATTCCGCTCAAGATAAAATTCCATTTAAAGAAATTCCTTGCTGCCTCAACCTCTAATTTTTCTTTAAGCATTCTCTATAATAAATGAATGATGACAGTGGACAAACATTCTTGGATGAAAACGATTTGATCTAGTCAATTAATGTTCAAACATTTATTTAATATTGATTTTCTAAACATCTCCTGCATATCCCGGTGTAAATGCAATACAATTACAGGTGTCTTGGGAATTATATATATGGTGAACATTTCAATTTGTATAGAATATTATAATATTGATGCAGTACAGACCAGGAAAACTACCAGGAATATTTTATCTAGTGATCTTTTCTTGCTCCAGATAATCTTAATTGATAAAAGTATCGGTTCGAAGCTCATAACTTTTCTCTCGTCAAAGTACTACTTTGGTTGATCAGTTGGTTTGGGATTTTTGTCGCAAGATATAAACCTCCCATATAATGGCCACTGATTCCAGGTTTCAAGCTTCTGTGCACACCAGAGGTGTGATTTCTCGAGAATTTATAGTATAATTCAACGTTGCATCTTGGAATATAAGTTCGATATAAAGTCGGTGGTCAGTCCGTAGAAACAAAAAGCATAAGAAACATGAGTTTGGTGCATTGCATTGATATCATGATGTCGTCTATGCTTACCAACCTGTCTAGTGGTTAATTTGGTGGCCTCTGGATTGGAAAGTTCCTGGTTCCAATGCGTGGTCAGGGCATGGATGTAAATTGTTATGTCCTGTGTTAGGGTTAATGACGGTCCTACTGGGTGCTCCTTCACAAGTGGCCATCACTCCCACCCTTGTAGTGGCCAATGATTAAGTTCATAAGTGCCCACCATTGGAAAAAAATGATGTCATCTATAAACATAAAATGCGATACACATAAAACTATGATGTAAAAAACAGGAACGATAAGGGTTCTAAATCATATAGTTCAGTCGAAGTTTCCTTAAAACTGTTTTCTCTATAACAGAAGAGCAACATATGCTCGAATGCTTCTATTCAAGAAAAATGAAATTTATCCGAATCAGAAAAAATTGAAAGTGTGCATGAAGACCTGAGTGACAATATGGTCTATTCAAGATTTGGCAGAAAACGTGGCAATTTTTTGAAGATCTTTCTGAAATATATCAGGTTTTTCGGCTCCTGTTGAAAGGAAAACAGAATATATGTACAGTTGTATAATTAGAAGATTATCACAGTTCGACTTTAGCTTCTCATTTGGTTTAATGTCTATGTATACACTAGAAATCACAAAAATCGACCAGGATATCAATATTATTTTTATTAATTCAAAATATGTTCCAATTTCTTAGCTTTCAAATGATGCCACGATCTTGCATATATTCGAAACAGTTTTTTAGTTACAAGGGTTTTCGTTAGGTATGTGACCATGAACGAAAACCTTAAACTCAATTTCTAAAAAACTGGATTTTTGCTATGAGATGCTTTGTTCAAAAATGTGATAACTCTACGATAAATTCAACTATTGTAATTATTTTTTTTTAAACTAGTGTAAATCATTACACAACAGTGGATGTTTTGAAAATCAATCAGAGTATTTAGTCAAGAAAATGGTTTTTAATTAATATTTAACCTGTTGAAATTCCTGAAAACATGTTGATTCTTTTACGCTTTCTTGAGTAAAAAATTGTTAAAAAAAACTTTCTTTTAGCGACTTGATGGAGGTTTAAAAGTTAAAGAATAATATTAGAAATATTTTCCAACAAGAATTGTCTTTCTGAACAAATTAGAATTTGAGGTATCACGTTTCAAATAAACATGCTAATTTGTTAATCATGGGTTAATTAGATAATTATTTGTTTGCATAATCTCGATTTTTCTCCCCGAAATGATTTTAAGAAAACACTAATTACATGTAGTAAAAAAAAACGGATTTTTAAAATGAAAAATAAAAAAAATCTTCTAGTGTATACGCGCTCCTTAAATTTAACTCGATGAGGGTATAACGCGTATTTATCCGTTAAGGAACCTGTAGTTCTTAAGTGACTTCTAACCTGTTTTGGTCATCTTCAGTTGAATATTTTTTTCCGAAGCACAAGCCTACTTTAAGTGAATACTGAAAGGTGTCACTGCTCACTTAAGCTTACCCGCCTTTTTATCTTGAGCCACTAAACTCCAAAATCCGATCCGAACTAATCCCTAAGCACGTAAAATAAAGCGTCTCAACAGTATCACAGGCATCGAGAGTTGGAAAAAAAACCATCATTTATAGATGAATGTGCTCAATTATAATGACAAATGAAAACGAATAAAGTGCCTACCTTCTCAGAATCTTTCTTAAATCTTTAGTCATACTTACATAAAGAAAAATCTCGTGTTGGAATTATATTTATTCACCCTGAAATAAATTACCTTGCCTAATATTTACCGAGAATAGAATTGAGCCTGAGAAACACACGACTAATGAAAGTAATTGCTGAACGGTATCACTACGCACATAAAATAAAACCACTCCACAGCATCCCAAACATCAAGAATGGAACGAATCAATTACACCAGCCGCAACACCCCCTCAATGTTACTTCACCCCGAAATACACGTCTTTCAGACCAAAAACATTGCAAAGATCCCACCATGAAGAGAGTATTCAATTACACTCAGACTACGGAGAGGAAGAGAACGATACACATTTAAATAAAGTGACACATCCATCAAAAAGTCTCACAAGAACCTTGGTAAACTAAGGATTCCGACTCTTCGCCACCTCCACGTCACTGCCAACTGGAACCGGAATTAATCAACCGGTTGTACCAGGACCCTGGAAAATGGGAGAAATGGAAAAATGTGAATACGCAATCCTTTCTTTCGAATTGGGCCCTCTCTTTTCGTATTCACTCTTTTCCGGCACGGAGATCGCATTAATCATTGCTGGCGAGCAAGACTTTCCTGCTCTCTTGTGAAGAGCCTGCCAAATTCACTCGTTAAAGCCTATAGTATGCCGGAGAGTTAAGAAAAAAAAGATACTATTCTGCAAAATTCCATTCTTAGTAGCACTGGTCTTGAATATTATCCTCATTTCGAAACGGTCTGTACGTTTTTCGCTGAACTACTAAGCATGCCTTACTAATCCTCATATCTCTAATTGTGCGAGTTATGGCTTTTTGCACACTTTGTAAATTTGAAACATTAGAGCCCCTTTTAACCCGGCGTTAGTCGCGCCACTTTTTGTAACGTGAGTAGGCGCGCCGGTCTTTTCGACCGAACAATTTTTTATAACAGATAGAAACTGTTTCTGGAATAACCAAACACTTTTATGGATACATATCAATAAAAAGTATTTAAAAAGTTATTTTTAAACATAAATTGCAATGGCACTCAAGTGGCAAATGCATAAATTCTAGAAAATAATTTAAAAGTATGAGAAGATAATGTAAACAAATAAACATATTTTTATGTAAAATTAAACAATTAAATTTTTTTAAATAATTAGTAATGAATTATATATAATAACAAATATTTAATTATGATTAAGAAAAAAATGAATTTATATTTGTGAATTTATAAATATTTTTTATTCTATTTCCAATTCTGCTCTGTCAATTTGAGAACACTCAGTACAAACTGTTTGTGCATGTTCCCTGCAAATATATTTGCAACAATCGCGACATATTTGTTGCATTTTTTTATTTTTTGTGTTGCCAGCCAGCCAGCACCGAAAAAACGTGGAGAAATTAATATGCACTCTCCTTCCTGTTTGGTCTAACGTCAGTAGGCGCGCCGCGGTCAGTTTGACCGAACTTCCCTTTCGGATGCCATAACTTCCAGGAATTTCACAAGAAAGTGACCAAACAGGGGGATGTGCTAGAGGACACTTTGAAGGTCAGCTACACAATGTCATTCCTCTTTATTTAAAAAGTACGGGAAGATACAGCAGAAAGAGCATGCACTTGCGGGGAAATGACCAATGCGCGACTAACCGCGGGTTAAGGGAAATAATCTTACAGCTTGGAACAAAAATTCATTAACTGATATTTTTAGACACTAAATACTTATTTTCGTGACGGTGAAAAGTTGCACTATTGTAATATAGTTAAAATATACATAACGCTATCAAAATAATTCTCATTTAATAGCATACGATAAAAAAAATTTCAATAAATTTTTAACATCAAAAATTTTATTAATAGTATAGTAAAGTACATGGAAAATTATACCAATCCAACCGTATTACATTGGCAGTACATAATCGTATCGATTGGCAATACAGAAAATTATATTTCTGATAGTCTAGCGAAGGAGTTAATAACAGAAATCCATCAACTGACATATTTCAGACACTAAATATTTATTTTCGTTACGATAAAAATTTAGGTGTCGTATTATAATAGTTGTATATGTAAAATATACATAACACTGTCAAAATATTATTGGCTTTATTTTTACCTACATACAGCTAAAATAAAAAGCTCTTCAATAAATTTGTAACATTAAAAAGTTATTAAACAGTACCGTAAAGTACACATAGAAAATTGCACCAATTCAAACGTATCATATTGACAATACATAATCGTATCGAAAGGCAAAATAGAAAATTATGCTGCTGATAGATTAGTAATGGAGAGTCCTTCAGAAGCTCTTTAGGTGCATGATTCTTAATTTTCATATCACTAGTACGAAATGAAAATTTTAAATAATACAATGCAGTGGATTTCCACCAAACATGAAAAATACCTTTGAAAAATTACTGGTCTATCCTTATTTTACAAAGCCGAAAGAAGGATCTCAGACAGACTTTATATAGATTGCGAAGTGGGCATCTTAGGAGAGTAGAATATTTAAATGTTACAAAACTATTTTCCAGTTTATCCAAAGCGCAATGCGAGAAGGAACCTGTCTTTAGTAAACTTATAATTTAGTGCATATCTCATTAGAAAAAAACAGATCTTGATGGACGAGATATATCGTCATTAGAAAAAAATAGGAGTTGATGGACGTGATATATCGGCATTAGAAGAAACAGATCTTGAAGGACGAGATATCTCGTTATTAGAAAAAAACATACATTGATGGACGAGGTATCTAGTTATTAAGAAAAAACATATATTATAGCGAAATTCGTAAATCCATGGTAATTCTTAAGCACACGATGTAGTCTGTAGTCTTTATATTGGGTTTATAAATAACCTAGGCAAAAAGCGTAAGAGTAGCTTAAATCGATTAAGTAGGCCGATAGAGCTTTGTATTTTTATATTAATGGTTCCTTACTTGCGATGAATTTACTCTGCATATTTCTTTTTATCTATTTAAAACCAAAGTTTATGCAATTTTCTAGTGTTAATGAAAGGAATTAATTATTAATAGTACTTAATATGCAGATAAAATGCACGTAAGAAGCGACATTGCATAGAAAAAGAGATAATCTAGTTTAGACGTTTTTGCTTGGCATTGTCCGATAGTTCAGGTAGTTTAATATACTGAACAAAAATTCCAATAGAAGAAAAACAAAGAAAATTATAATCAAGTGAAAGTTGCTTTCATTAGATGTACGGTTTTATTGGAACTTTTTATACTAAAATGAAAACATCAGCGATTAATTTCATTGCTTCAATGTACCGTTAAATTATCATGCTTTGAGTAGGTAAGAGGAATTGACAGATTGGCCATTCAATTTTTCCAAAACAGAATTTTCAGGTAGCAGTGATTGATAATTTATAAAAGGAAGTATGAGTTAAGATGTTTGCTTGGCTAGGAGCTTTAAAACCCACATTCGGCCAATCTGCACCACAAAATATTAATAAAATGGGTATACAAGGATGTTGATATATATATATATATATATATATATAACTTGACACATCGTTCAACTGCCTGTGTGTGACATGGGAAGTGAACTAAGTCCCATTCTGGATTTTTCTTATCACGCACAATGGAACTAAATATAGTAGTGGATATATCACGGAGGATTGGTGGAGAAGTAATAGTAATTGATGACCAGTCAATCATTTCCGTATAGTCAGCAGCTTCAAAATTAATTTTTGGTGGGAAAAATACACGTACTGACTTAACATTGGAAGATGACTCTCTAGACTTAATTATACGTCGTGCAGCAAGTTCTCTGATGTGCGGTCTTTCATCCTTCAACATACACAGCAAGATATTCTAAGGATGAGCAAAGAACGAATTTCGACAAATTACTCCATCAACGACGTCCTTGAGGTCTTGAGATAAATACCTGGATCTAGAAATGGTATTCCACACATACTTAGCTCCATATTTCAGCAAGTGTTTGTACTTTATATTAAACCAGTTGGGAGTGTAAACTTTCATAACAAACTCAGCAATTTGTTTCAAGTTCATAGAATGATCTGGAGAACTAGCATATAGTCTTAGAATTCTGTTCGCTGTTGTCAGTCAGCGTGAATGTGATAATAAACCAGGACTGCGTCTAGCCAGTTCATCAGAACAACTACCCAATCGCACCGCTTGAGATATTTCTAGCAAATACATTTCATCCTTACTTAAGTCACGTCTATCAGTTGTTGGTAACTCGCCGTCAATAATTTCGAAAGGTGTCACTTCCAAAGTTTCACATGTAAGGAGCGCCTTCCCAATAAAACCAGAATATGATTTTGGACCATTTGTTGGCCCATCCAACGTTTCAAACAGATGCCCCAGAGAAAGTTCATTAAAATGCAGAAGACATATTATCCACTGCAGAGGTTTTCTCGAGTTTCAATTCCAAACACCGAATTACACCGGACTTCCATCCAGATGTGCTGTCACAGCCAATTGCCAGAAGCTGAGAAAGATCTCTTGTGATCCCTTCAAAATATCCAGTAATAGTCACGGAAATTTGTTTTGCGGTACCAAATGATGGACTCAAATGAGTAATGTTACGTGAACCCGATTCTTCAATAAGAGATAAATGTTCCTCTTTTGCTTTTCTCGTGTATCTTTTAGTATTTACTATCTCCTCTATTAATGTAGAAGCTTTACGACCATCGAAATACAGACCCTTCAATGGTATTGCCTGAGCTTCACTTAAAGCTTGACATTTTAAATCGTTTCTAACTTTAGCCTTTTCCCTTCGCAGTTTGTTTTTGTCAACAACCAAACTGAGTTGTTGATAGTTATGAGACCGGCATCGTGAAGAACACTAGAAGCAATTGCAGCCACAGCCCGGTCCGAGATTCCACAAACCTGTCGGCTACTACACCAGTTGAAGGGAGGCCAAGTCGCATTTGTGATGATTTAGATATAATCGGAGTTAATTGTTTGTAACTAGGATCAGTATGAGAAATTAAACGGTTCGATGTCGATGGTTTGTAACTGTACAGATTTAAATCTACTTCAGATATATCTGAAGAACAATCCGTTTCTTCATAATCTACACACCCTACGTTAGACGTTGCTTGTGAATGATTTAAATATAAATTGTGAGTCTTTCTATCAGCATTATCAGTAATATTCTGAAGTCGTTTTGTTTCTTTAATGTCAAGCAAGCCGATGTAAAGAAGTATCGTTGTCCGTTGATCTTTCAGGAAATTATGCTCATTTCGAGGTAATTTTCTAGTACGTTCGCATGTGCAATCTTCAAAAGTAATACATTTGCAGACCGCAATGTCAAATAACCTTGTGCATGCTTCTTGTCGAAATGCTTTGATCTTTGTTTGGAAAGCCTTACTGGTCTTATCTCTTTTGTAAGACCTCTTAAAATTGGTATATTTTCCATGGTAGGTATGGATCATTTGCAGTATTCGAGAATGGGTCACAATAGGAATGGTGGTGCTTGCTTTTGCACATACAGACTCAATTTTAATTGCAACATTTTCCGCAATTCTCGAGAAACTCGGTTCTTTGTTCCCAGTTTTGCGTGCAAGATTTAATCTCTCAAAGAAGCAGCAACACAGCATATCTTCGTATGCAGGAATATTTATTTGAGATATATCTTAGGGGCTTCCAAATATTGGACATTTAAATTTGTTCCGCGTATTGATTTTTGGATGTCATGTCTGTTAACAAATCAATCCAACCAAAAGAACGAATAACCTAATTTAAAAGCTCACACGCTTCCGATTTCGTAGCGCGAACTAGTAGTAAAAAGCACCACACGATGTCTCTTCCCAGGCTCCAGTCTCAGTAGCAACACGTGTCACGACAGTACGTATAATGATATTACCAGAACACTGGAAACACGTGCGGTGGAATGTGAATTGTGAACCCTCCTCCCCTCCTTTCACTTCCTGTCAGATACATGCAGTATGAAAACACAAGATAAAGTGCACTTTTCTTCAAAAAAAGCAAAATTTCAATTGCGATGTGGGAATAGAAGATATTATTCGATCGAAAAAATATTTTACACCTCTCTTGTTGAACCCAGTGGGCACTTCTTCCGCACTATTAGAATAGCAATATTGAAAAATAATTATATTTCCTACGCCGAGTAAAAATTGCCAATTTTACCCGAATTTCCAAAATTCAAGTGCAATGCGGGGGCAGAAGATATTATCCAATAAAAAAAAATATTTTACACCATGTTTATTGAACCCAAAGAGAACCCTTTCCGCACTATTAGAATATCGATTTCGAAAAAAAGTGTTTTTCGGCCCACCCTAATGCCCGGTATTTTAACGCATTCCCAATTGGTTTGTTTCGCAAAACAACACCACTGGAAACGTCGTGATAGCAATAAATTAATTACAAAAACTTTGTAGTAAAATTTAAAAATCGGGCTGGACACATTAAATCATATTGATGCTGAAAATATTAAAATGATAAAACAATAATTTTGAGGAGTTCCGCAGAATTTAAATCCGGTGAAATTTTCACTCTATCTTTTACGATCGCGAAGATAGAAAACCTCAAATAGTATTTGTCGATGACAAAGTTGAAATCGCTTGTAAGAAAGTCATTCTAATCAACATCATCTAATCTCAACACATTCTAATCAACATCATCTAATCTCAACACATTCTAATCAAATCATCATTCTAATCAACCGTAAATCAAAACACACTAGAATCGAAAAACTTGGCATTGTTCCCAAGGCTTTAGGACAAAAAAACGTTTATAACATCAGAGGTCGAAAAGTGCAAAATTTAATTGCTTCTTCTTTCGAGGTACGATACACAACGTTTTGGGTGGCGTCATATTCCGGAGAATAGGACGAATGGTGAAAAAAAATTAATTTAAAATTGTTCTAGATTAAATTTCAAAATTTGGGCTGGACACAAAAATTACAAAACATTCGAACTATCTGTATGCCAAATTTCATTATTCTACATGTCATAGATTTGTCATGACACTGCGTACACAGACAAACCCTTACTTTTATAGTAGTAGAGATAACTTTTGCACCGATATATGCTAGACATTACACTTTAATTATTACATAGTATTACACCAACATACCAATAGTATTACAGAATTAGTCAATGTGTTAGTAATTTATTACTCAGAAAAATTTAATTTTGATTACGATGACGCATATCTTTTTCAAATAAAACATTGTTCTAACCCTCCCCCCCTCCCCCAATACTCTCGAAAAAATGTATCGTTTATCAAGATTTGAAAATTTATGCTAAGGTGTATCTCGTCATCAAGATATTGCCGATTTTATGACATAGTCTGGTCAACTTCCTTCCAGTGACGATATCCCTCAAGAGTTGTTCTGTTTTGCTAGCGACGAGTTACCTCGTAGAGACAATTACCAGCGAGATTAAAATTACCTATATGCTTTTAAACACTATTTGAAATCCCTAATAAAAATAATACATAAAATATCAGGTTAAATATAAGTTTTAAATATAAGTTGTTGAATGGAGCAGTGATTAACTGTTGAGTGCCATTCAGAATTTAACATTCAAGTACTAGTAACATTATTCATATATATGTCTAACATATATACAATATCCAACAATAATGAACCGGACGCCGGCGGATTTCCATTCAAAGAGATCTAGATTTATTAAGTAAACAGATATTTGATCAACAAACATCTGCAATCCTCTCTCAAGAAAAGTATTTTTAAAATTCTGTCACCATTTAGTAAATTTTCCTAGCCATAAATTTCCAGCGTACAGAGCACCTAACACAAATCTTTGCTTTTAAACATTTTAAAAAAGCACAGGGAATGAGTTCCGCGCTACACATACCAAACGAACAGTCGTAGTCTCTAATCCTTACTAATCTAAGAAACTCATTTCCTGGATATGTTTTATCACTGTTGTAAGTACCGCGTCTCATTTACCACCAAACTTTCGAAACGATCTAGATTTATTAAATAAGCAGACACTGGATCAACTAGAATCTGAAAGCCCGATCCTCAAGGAACGGGTAAGTATTTTCAAGGATCATGCCTCCATCAAGTAAATATTCATCGCCGTAAATTTGAGCACGCACAGCAAGCATCGCAAATCCACGCTTTTCAAGATTTTAAAACCTCACCTTAGCGAAAAAGTCGATTTATTTTAATTACTCGCGGAGATCCTTTGTGAGGAGGGATTTTCTCCCAGAAAAACCATCTCCACAGATCCACTTGATCCTTTCGGTTAACGATAACTGAGCAAATGCACAAACCTCGCACCAATTACGAATGCATGGCGATACGTCTTGCTTAGGCGCGCTTTCAGTTAAGCCAGAAAGTTAATGTTTTACAAATTTCTAAACAAAGATAAACAGCTGTTTTTGTCTTGGCTGAGAAGTAAAAAAACCGTTTCACGGGGAGAATGAAGAAAAAATCCTAACGTACTTCAGCTCTAATGACGTGGAGGTAGTAAAGCTTTCCGGAATCAATATTCGTTTGTATTGCTAAGATTTGTTTTTTCCTTCTTTCTACCCTTATTGTCTTTTGCTCGTTGTTCCTTATTGTATTCTGCAAGAGCTTTTTCTCGTTCGGTATATAATGGTTGTTAGGTTTATTAACGTACTTTTATAGCATCTAGGGTATAAGCAGCTTTACGGATATTGAGACTAATTAGGGTACGAATAATACTTATTTCAGTATAGATTTTTGCAGTTGGAGTGAAGTCCTTGATGATTAGTAACACTTTAATAGACGCATTTTTCTTTCGTGATCATTATTTAAAATTTGAAAACATTATTTTCTCTTCTTTTCACCATGTTGGTATGGTATGGACTTTTGAGAGTGGGGTGCTAGCTTAAGTGTTGTCTCGTCATTTCACCGTGATCCAAAATTACGTGGTGTTATTCTCGGATCTTTCCATTTGGGATTGTTTCCGGACCATCTCCAACAGCCCGTTGTGTTGTTCTTGTGCGACGTTAATTAGCTACCTATCCTACTTTTTACTTTCTGTAACTTTTACCTTAAGTCTTGACCTTGACTTCGAGTATGGTCCCGGAACATTGCCAATAGCCACTTGTGTTGCTCCAGTGTGAAGTTAATTGAAATACCTACCAATCTCTAACTGACTTTTCTTCTACCTAGAGTAGGAGAGACAGGTTAAGGCTGTTCTTTATGTGCATGTCTATATACGAGTTGTTGATTAGAGCAGTTTGACTAAACATGAACCGTGCGCCATAATAACCAACCAACCAAATTTTTATTTACTAGGTCCACCTACAGAAATCTCAAGAACTAGATGTGTGATGTAAAAGTCTGGTATTGAATAGTCATTTAAGTTCATTTGTCGATTCACTGGATATTTACGGCTACAAAAGCTAGTTGATTTTAGATTAAAAGGACCCATGGTTAATAAATAATGTTGGGCATTCAGCAGTTATAAAGTCTATTAGCATATTGTATAACTTGTAGCACATCCATGCACATGTGGAAAAATAGGACATAAATATTTAATATTTGATTTCGATTCTGAAGAAAGGGAATTGATTAAATGACATTTCTTCCGACTTATTACGTTACTGATTTTGAATGAATTATTTTTGGATTTTTAGATACGTCATTATAACATTGTGGCCTTATTGCTTTGTACCTAGCGAACATAAAGAACAAGTAAATATTATGTAAGTCTTCTTCAAGCACAGAATACAAGCGAATAATTATGTTCTGTCATCTTTTCTTGAATTGGTGGCAAACTCGTCTGAGAGAGCCGGGTTAGTAGGTGATGTCTACTGTCTACTGTCTACGTGCAAAGACTGAGTTGCATTTAGAGTACAGCGGAAAATACTTAAAAAGCAATTCGATAATCATTGGCTTCAAGTTTCTCTCAATGATTCGCATAGATTACGTATTGTGTGCTATTTGCATATTAGGTGTTTCGGTACACCTGATACGTAAAGAGAAGCAAAATTCCGATCCTTGGAAGAAATGCAGAATTCTGAAAGAAAAAAGATTCCTGCTTCGAATCCGGGTCCGGACATGGATGTTTCTAAGCGTAATGTGTAGAGGCGGCTGGTGCACCTTAAATCTGTCGTGGCCGAAAGTCCTCACGTTGGGTTAGTGTGGAAGTTTGGAGAGTGGGGTGCCAGCTCACGTGTTGCTTCGTCATCTGACCGTGGTTTAAAATTACGAGGTGTTGCCCCCGGATCTTTCCCTTAAGGGATTGATTCCGGACAGTCGTCAATAGCCTGTTGTGTTGCTCTAGTACGAAGTTAACTAAAATTACTATTACCATTTCCTGAAAGAAAAAAAATGTGTGCTAACATTTCAAATTTTGACTTCCTGAATACATTCTGAAATTGAACAATTCGAATAAAGATTAATAATATTAATAAAGACAACATTGATTCATCTACAATATTAACGCATAGTTATAATACTTGGGAATCCTCAGATATGATCTCCCGCAACATTTTCCTGTCAATTCAAATACTCAATTTCTAAAATTTATAATTTTTAACTTTATTTATGACGTTGTCAGATACCGACTAAAAATGTTATGTTTTTATGATTAATCAGTGTTTCGTTTGGGCTTTTTGTGTTTCATTACCAAATGTTAGTTATGTAAAATTATCTATATTAAATAGTATTTTTTCATCAGTCAATTATTAATATTATGAAAGAAATAACAAGTCAATCCAAACATAAATATTATAATTTAGTTTATTTTCGAAGAAAAAAATATATTGTTTTTCGATTGAAACTCATGAAACAATTTGATTTTTCGAAAATTTGATTTTCTGTCAATACTGGTAGAACAAACTGAAATGCGAACCACAATCGTTTAATGCTCAATGTTATTTCGAATAGTTTTTAGCCCTTTCTGCACGCCTAGGATAAATAAAACGGAGGTAAATATGTAGCCTACGCGACCTGAAAATTCAAAAATCTGAATATGTGGAGATGGGTATTGTAGAAACTGTTTGACTTTAATACTTGTCACATCCAAAAAAGCTAAAAATATTAACGTTGAAGAATGAATCCAAAGTGATGACTTGATAATTAAAGCTCGTTCTATGAGCTCGATCATATACGTATTTGAAAACGATTTTATTTTAGATATGTCAGAAGTTTTTTCTTTGTAAGTAGAACAATTAGCTTTTAATTTCTTCAAACTGCAAAAACATTAGTTTTTTTTTTGCTTTACAATGGTAGTTAACTAATTTACTTTTCCATCCACGACAATAATGATGAATGACCTTGCTTCAAGATTTTATTTTCTTAGTTTTATTGCTATTCCTCTAATTGCTTTCTTCTATCTTTCATTTTACGAGTCTTTTCTTAAAGTTCTTAAAAATTATGTAATGGTATTCAGGAAAAATTCTAAGTAATTATGCAGGTTTTCAAAAAGAATGGCTTAGTCCCACGCAGATCGATTTTACAGTTCTTTTGATCTTTAAACATTTCCATGGAGTATCTTCAATCTATTAAAAACCGAATATGCGCAAAGGAGCTTACAAAAAAATTATTTGAATAATAAATTGAAACTCAGTGGTCATTGGTGTTGAGATTTTTAAAATGATCTGGGTATCAATAAAAATGTGTAAACGTTTTTCAGATATCTTGATATTAAAATAGTACAACAGATCAAAAATATCGAATACCTTGGGTAGTGCGGTTGGAACAGTAACGGTAATTTTGGTAATGGTAATTTTAGTTAACGTCGTACTAGAGCAACACAGCGGGCTATTGACGACGGTCCGGGATCAGTCCCTTAAGGGAAAGATCCGAGGACAACACCTCGTAATTTTGAACCACAATCAGATGACGAAGCAACACCTGAGATGGCACCCCACTTTCCAAACTTCCACACCAACCCAACGTGAGGACTTTCGGCCACGACAGATTTAAGGTGCACCAGCCGCCTCTACACCATACGCTTACAAACATCCAAGCCCGGACCCGGATTCGAACCAGAAACCTTCCGATCTAGAGGCTAACACCTTAACCACTATTCCAGTTGGTCGACTGGAACAGTAACGGACTTGCAACCGGAGGATTGGGTGTACGAATCTAACCAAACACCGCCGTGTACAAGGAGACGGTGCACGTCAAACTGGTCCTAACCTCAAAAGTCTTCCCTTTGGCGTGGTGTCGAAGTTTGGAGTGAGATGCTAGCTCAGGTGTTGCCTCGTCATGTGATCGTGGTTCAGAATTACGTGGTGTTTGTCTCGGATCTTTCCCTTCGGTGGTTGATCCCCGACCGTCACCAATAGCCTGTTATGTTGCTCCAGTGCGATGTTAATTAAATACCACTTGTTATTCCTGCCTACATAATCGCATAGTATAACAGCTTGAGCTGAGTAGTTATTGAAGTTAGCGAGTGAATTTGATGTAAATACACAAGTCTTTAACAACGGAAGAGTACTTTAGGTTTGAATGAAGAAGTCGAGCGTTACAAAAAGTTTGTCTCAGGATTTCAGAACCAGAAGAAGAATCCAGAAGAAAAATATTAAGTGGTATCCACTGACCCACCCGAAGGTATGCGGCGATTCCAGAAGATAAATATTGCGTCGTGTACACAAAGAATGTCTGTACCTAAAATGATCTTCGGATCAAGTGCACAGACGAAATGAGCGTGAGGAGGGGATCGGTAATACGTTGATGGGCAGCTTATCTGCTTTGGGCCAGTGTAACTTTCAAGTGCATTTAGTGAGGACTGCGTACGTTGTGCCATTCGAAAACTACCGAACTACGTTGAAGTTAATATTGGAGAGATAGAACGATAATCTCTCAACAAAAACTACCATCAAACTGGGCTTTAATAGTTTAAACTGTAAAATAAATATTGAATATCCACAATGAACAATAGTTCAAGCGTCATATTTCTGCATCCTTTATTTCAAAATCCAACACATTAGGTATGACTATTTACGTCAATAGTACAGTTTGTGTTCTGGATACAAGCAATCATTTGATTATCAAGCACGATGATTGCTTAAGACAATCGATGATTAATCCCTCTTTAGAGGTAGTTAGGTAAATGCTATACGATATTTTGAGAAGAGGAAATGCGATGTAGTTATAAACACAACTTTATTGAATAGAAATCTGAGAAATACTACTCAGACTACATCCATTCTGTGAGTGCTAGGTTACAAGAACAGTTATTCTTGTATTTTAGTAGCTGCTTATTCTAGTAAAAGAACATCGATAAATGGCAATGCATGAATTCGGATACGATTAAGAACAAGAAATACTGTGTGAAATTGCAGAAAAGAATATGAATTAAACCCAATTATTTTACAATTCGGAATGGGGCGTTAACAAGATAGATAAGCATTTAATTAACGTCGCTCTGGAGCAACACAACATTGTATTGGCAACGGTCGAGTATAAACCACTGAAGGAAAAGTTCCAGTTCAACATTAGGATTCGTACTTTCACGATTCCTTGGTTCCTAGATCTGTAAACCGCTCGATCGGGAGAAATACCAAGAAGCTCTATAACACGATACGTGTATCCCCTGACGCTAGTTACCCACACATCGATTTTGACCGTATGGGAAAAATCGCCGTGTGTGTTGCTTGTACACACTACTCATCTCAAGGTTAATAGAAAATTACTACCAAACGTGTTATTCCTATGTGGTTGGTGTACAGTCATATCTTTAGAGCACAGTAATAATAAACATACTACACTTAACAGATGAGAAATGTCGTCCAGGTACAGAAAGTACAAAAGCTTAATACTTCTTTGTTGGAGATGAAGCATTCGGGCTGCATAAAAATTTGTTGAGGCCATATGGGTTAACACTTGTCACGCTGGAGAAGAGGTTCCATACACACATATCTTTAAAATCCTTATTCAGTTCACAACAAACGTATTTCCATGCATTTTTATCTTTGTACGTTTCTAATGTTTTGTTTCTTAGCGCCGGTCTTATTTGTAGATACCAAAGACACAAGAATCTCACAATCAATGTTTTCTGCCATACTTTAGCTAAAAATAATACCAATTAAGTGCCGTTTAAAAAACTGAGTGTGGTTGTGGCAGTGGACGGTAGCAACACGCTGATCGTGCCGTTTGTAGATCGAACCTTGTGCATGCGTCCCTTGCACTAACATAATTTGACCGTACGATACTTTCCCATACAATCAAAAACAATGTGTGTGCAACTAGCCTTGGTAGGACAATGGTATCACTGCATCCATATAACTCAGAATTCCATTAAAAAAAGACTAAAACTCAACAATGAATCTTCGGAAAAAAATCCCACAACTTATGAATCGCAGAGAAAATGGCATTTCTTTCCAACTCGGAAGAATTTATGACCAATCGGAATGCTACATCACTTAGGGTTAAAATACTTCCCGTGCATAATACTATTAACTTAAGGAAAAAACGCCGATGTTTAATTGACGCCGATAAAACGTCAGAATGAGTAAATGAAATAAAAGTACTTCAAGGAAAGCTTAGCCAATAAATCTCCTCTCGCCCCTTTAGTGCCGATAATTAAAATCGATGAAGAGCTCGTTTTCATCGCACTGCATCAATTAATCGGAATTCTCGCACTGACTTCGTAGTGTTGATCTACCTTTTATTCTTCTTAATGGTAATGAGTTTTTTGGACGACTGCTTCTTTTTTTGCGTTCCTCCGCTCTCTTTTTTAACGGTCTCATTTCTGACAATTAATTTTATTCATCATTCTCTAAGTATTACGCATCTTAAATGTTTCTGACAATTAACACTGTGCGTTTTGCTTTGCTTTTTGGTTCTCACTTTTGATGCCATTGAAATAATTGTTATCATTAGAAAAATCGCTGTTTTTCATTCGGCTTCCATAAACGCCATTTTTTTTTCCGGATTCGGAGAACGTTTTCTCCGGAGTGTGAAATGATTTTAATGACTTCCGTAGTAAACGCGGTTAAGTTTAGATTGAACAGATTAAGGTGAGGTGCTTTATGTGAAGAGGTGTTTTTTCCCCTCTCGTTTACATTTACTTAAGTATAATTATGTTTTACCCCTAGAGTAATTCACAATCGAATACTGCTCTGAATTTGTTGATCAAATTTAAATGACGTGAATTTTTTATGTTTGATGGAGCTTAAAATAGAAATTCATTAAATAACAAAAACATTTTAAAGAGGATATACGTCTAGACTTTTAGATTTCGGGTAAAAATACACACACACATATATATATATATATATAAACTTTATTTGTATTTTGTTCAAGCAATTTACAATACGAATTGGGTTGTATGCTTATGATGTTTGACGCATAGTATAGATTACAATATGACAATGCATTTCTCATTATCATGTAAATAAATATTTACGGACTTGTTCACAAGTCTCGATTTAACTCAAGGATGAGGTGATCCGCGGGTCAGAGTTTAACCTCGGATAATCAAGAACCGTGTTCTCAAACGGCGGGTTAGGTGAACCACGGATTAAAATGACACGCTCGCTGTGATTGACTACTATCGTCTCCTCACCTCCACGTGATACTGTTTACATTTGTTACGACGCCCGAATGTGCATTCATACTGGTCAAACACGTACTTCTTCGGCAGAATTGATTCCAAATTGTTTTAATTTGGGTTTGGAAAGAGAAAAGGAAATATAATTAATTTTAAATTGAATTTTTTGGAAACCTAAGATTTACAATAAAGAATTGTACACAATGCCTTGAGATATCAGTGTAATTCACTTATATTTGTACTTGTGAGTATGGGTGTGTGTTGGTGTTAAGAAGTAACTTGCATTGTCAATTTTCTTTCATTCGTAATAGATCAACAAAATAATATTTACTCCAAGAATAATTTGCATCTGCCATAGTCATATTCTACCGTTTGCTTACTCATTGGGTTCTACTCTGGCGTGCCAGGATACAGTTTTAACCAGAAGACATCTGGGCATATCTTTTTTTTATAGACAATGTGATCACGTTCTTGTTCCGATTCATACAAGGTGCATTATGAAAGTAATGCGCGTTTTCTGGGAAAAATAGATTTATTGATCCGATTGGTACAAATGGTTAAAATTCTTCAAAATAGTCCCCTTGTGCTTCAATACACCTGCGGAGACGATTCTGCCACGTCTGGAAGGCACCCTGGAACTCCTCGACTGGAATGCCTCTCAGGAACCGTGTAACATGATGTTGGATGTCCTCCACCAAATCCCAGTGCTTTCCCTTCAGTTCTCTCTTCAGTCGGGGGAACAAAAAAAGTCACACGGAGTCAAGTTAGGGCTGTAAGGAGGCTGGAGCACCAAGGGGGTCTTGCTCGGGATCAGGTAGTTGGTGACGACGAAAGCCGCGTGGCTGGGGCATTTTCGTGTTGGAGCTTGAAGACGTCTTTGATGTCAGGCCTAACTCGCGCGACCCGTTGTAGCAGTCTCTTGAGAACCTCCAGGTAAAAAGCTGCTTTGACAAATTGTCCTTGCGGTACAAACTCAAATTGGACGATTCCTCGGATGTCAACGAAGTCAATCAGCATTGTTTTGATGCGAGACTTGCTCATACGCGCTTTTTTGGTTTTGGGAGAAGACTGTGTGTGCCTCCTTAAAGGCCTCTTGAACCATTTGATAAGTTTCCGTTGCATTCTTCCCAAGCCGCACACAAAACTTTATCGCGTACCGCTGTTCCAGCGAACACTCCATCGTGCCGTGACACAATCGAAAAAAAGACTTTGCGCGAATACACGTCCTACCGCTCCTACTGCTCGGAGCGAACTGAGACCGGATGCGTTTGGAAGGGCAGATCCCCCACCACATTTTTCGACCAATCCGAGCGCGCTGCGATGGATAGTCGCGTCACAACAAAACCAAGCGCATTACTTTCATAATACACCATGTATAGGATCAATTGAATGCGCGTCGTCGCAAGGATACTGTAATTTAGAACAGAGTGAAGTGTTTTGTTCAGTCTGTTTTTTCTTCGCAGTATACCTCGCTTCTTTCTCAAAAAGATGGTACCACGCATGCATATCTCTCAACCCGAGTGTTAATCCGCCATTTATTGAGGATAAAAATGGAACACCAGAAAAAGCGTTTAAACCTCGGATTAGGGATTGTGAATACGGTTTTTTCTATAACCAGGCTTAACTCGGATTTGTGAATAAAGCCGTTAGTGTCGAATTCCCAATTCCGCTAAGTGTCAGTTGATGAGTTCCTGCTTTAAGCCGTGATTTCCTTGGGATTATCACATCTTCCTATCACCTTGACTGGAAAATTGTTAAATCCGAGAATTCGACGATCAAGTAATTACATTTAATTTGTTAGTTGTTTAAATTATTTCACAACGCAACATGGTTTCTTTCAAGTGTTAATTATAAAATAATTTGGGATTTGTTTCAATTGTTAATTTACCGAAGAATATTTTGGTGACAGCAATATTTTAAATTCGAACGAAAAAGAGGTTCCTATAAGCGACAAAGTTTTGCTTATCAAAACTTACTGTCATTTGATTAAAGTTACTTTTAAAGTATGCGCGACTTTCAATGTTTTTGACATTTTATTTCTCCGATTTCAAAGCATTGTAGTTTTATATCTATATTGTAAGATAAAAAATGAAGAGTTCAGAAACTATCTTTGATGGACATTTTTTTCTTATCAAAATAAATTGAAGGTTCAGTTTTGCATCTTTTATGTACATTTATATTAGATACGGTTAGAATATATTTGTATAATATGCTAGAAGAGCAAATATGTTTTACTATAAACATGTTTTATTCATTACATAAAGTAAAAAGAAAATATTTATATTTTCAGCACTATAGTATGTATTTCCTGTAAAAAACTGTTGGCCGACGAAAATGTAACAACGTGAAGGCAGCATCCAATGGTCTTTTAAATTTTCTTGATACATAGATCATGTAAGTATATACACATGATTGGCGTATCATGTTCGCCAGCAATGCCCCCTGTAAGGAATATAAAAAGGGATGGCAGAGAGCCAGTCTTAAGTATATATTGAAATTATGTCTCATCGAAAGATACAGCAGTCATACGAATAAGTTAATAAGGAAGAATAATGTCTTATAAAGATTGCAGAGTCTCCTTCTGAGATATTGCTGCTCGTGTTGGTCAAAACTAAGCAACAGTGATGCGAATATTGAATCTGTGGGGGCATGAGGGATGATCTGAACGATGGTAGCAGCATCCACACACCACCAAAAGAGAGGACAGACACCTTGAACGCATGGCGTATACGGTTCGTACTTCAACATGAAGAGCAATAGCTCAAAAACTGGGGTATGCTGCTTAACAATATGCGTCAGCAAATATAATTTGACGTAATCTGCAACTACATTTGACTACGGGGCCGCTATGAGGCAAGTGTATGTCCACTTCACTAGAAATTTGTAACTTGTAAGCGAAACTGATACGGTTGGGTGTATGTTCATTTCTTGGTGATTGGTTTGTGTTTGGCTAAATATTCCCCATGTGCCATAAAAAATGTACCAACCAACCTTGAACTCTACACTAGGGCGTATCGGAAAACTAGTAATGAAAAATGTGAACTCTCATCATTAAAAAGCGTGCGGAATCTTAAAACTTTACGTTGATTTCTACTGTCGCCTTAGTGGGCCAAAAGTTCCGAAAATTGGACTAAACATTATTAAAATAAAAAATTAATAAACAATCACATATTTCATTCATTGGTTTGGGGTAGTGCTTACAAGTTACTTTTTGTTAACAACAACAACTATAAAATTTTTTAGAATCATAGGTTAATATCATCTGCCACCTCATACATACCAAATTTTGGAAAATGAAGGCAAAATTTAAATAGATACACATTACACCTACCTCATTTTAATGCATACAGAAACTTTATTTTACCATTCATACATACAAATGACAAAAAATTATTGTTTGTAATAATTTTTGGTCTCAAATTTTGACGTGTTTTCTGGAATCTAGTGTCGCTCTAATAAATGCATCCCTGTTCTGCGGCCCAACTGTTTTTCTGTAGGCTGCAGTGACTAGTTTCACAATCCGCTCAACTGCTTGCGTGTGTGAAGGAAATTTAATAAAGTCCCTGTAGTCCATTGACATACCGCCCTGTATCATTTTCAGAATCATCTTCTTGATAACTGATCGCTCTGAGAACTGTAGTCTATGTTACATAACAAGCTTGCCAGTCAATGAGATCTACATAGTCTGTAGCTCCAAAGTTAACAGCAGAAATAACGAATATGCGAACACAATTTCCATCTGAGCTAACTTCTCTTCCTTGATAATCCGTCGAGTTGCAAGGGTCCTAATATAGCACCTCTCATCAGTTAACATGGCTAAAAGCATGTTTTCTGGAGCCGCAAAGTAAGCGTTGCGAGAAATAATTGGTTCGATTACGTCACGATACTTCTTAGAAAAGTACCTATGAGCTGATGAAATGCCACAGGTGTCTAGCACCGTCCTTTATAAGGCGATGAATCTTAATTCGGAACCATGAGGGTGCGAATTAAAACAAAGTTAGCAACTCATTTGATGTGTCTAATGCAGATATATGTAACCCTCAGTATTCGAATGTCAGTTGTTAGCCAGCGAGCCAAATTCTACTTTCCGGTTTTCCCGGCTAGTTAGATCTGAACAACAAATGCCAGAACTAATGGCGGAGAAAATGTCTAATAAGTATTTCTGATATGAACTGAGGGTGGTAGGATCAATGTCTGGCAACTCGCATTAAATACTATTAAAAGCAACAATTGAAAGCTTTTCGCATACTTTGAGATTTCGTCCAATGTCTCTGGTGTAAGATGTGGGGCTATAGATGACTTACCGTCTATGGACTCAAATAGGTGTCGTAATGGCAACTTATTAAAAGGAAGTAGATAATCCATTGGACTGGTCTCTGAAGTTTCAATTCAAGCCTGAGGATTACACCATTAAACACTCATGTGTTCACTACAGTGCTGTCACACCCGAGAACAATAAGGTTGCTAAAATCATCCAATAAAGCACTTGTTACATATTCGTAAATGATATTGGATATATCAAGGCTAGACCCACTTTAAGGTGTAACATGTACCATGTACGAAGAACCAGGCGCCGATACAATACAGTAATGCACTTCTACGATTGAAACTACTTATCCTCGAGTGTTTCTGATGTTAAAGTTTTGTCATTTTGTCCATCAAAATAAAGGCCAGATAGAGTGGAACGATTTTCATTTGGTTTTGCGACCAATGTTTTGCAAAGTCGCGATTTTTCTCTTATTATTTTATTTTTGTCTGTGACGAGGCTGGTATCTGATTCCAATATTAAACCTAAATCTAACATTAAACTTTGTTTTTTTTTGGGGGGGAGAGCGTCAAATCCAGTCTGCCTCGATTGTGCATTGTGCAAGCAGTGAACAGTTGTACAGAAATGTATCAAAATGCGTCAAACTTTCCAAAATTTGGTTCCGATGAAGCAGTAGAAGATATTATCCTATAATTCTAAAAACATTTATAGCTGGTTTGGTAAAAAAAATAGTAATTTTTAAGCGCTACTCCAAACCGATCAACGAAATCTGTAATTATTTATTAATTTTTGTATATTAATCATTTTTAGTCCAATTTTCGGAACTTTCGGCCCACTGAGGCGACAGAATAAATCAACCCACAGTTTTAAGATTCCGCACGCTTTTGAATGATGGGAGTTCACAAACTTTCCGTACTACCGCAAAAATATCTAAGAAATTTCTATTTTTTCGATACGCCCTTCTCTACACCTCAAGCTTATTCGTTGGAGAATACAGAGGCTGTTCGCACATTTTTTAGACGATTTTGGTTGGCGGTAATAAAAAATCGTTAGCTGCAAAATAAATAATTGCAGTTGTACTATGTTTTTAAAAGTCAAAATTATCGTCTGCGGCTTGAGAGGTTTGTTTTGATTCAAAATGGCGTTTTTAACGAATCAGTGGTTTCTAAGTCTATATTTATGCTCTTTCCGAAGAGAAATATTCATATTCCGTTATCCAAAAACGATCTGAGAGTCATGGTTTTGTGATATCTAAAGCGTCGATAGGTAATATCGTCAACAAGAAAGGAAAAAAAAAACGTCAAATTGGAGCCTCAAGTGGGACAAAAATTCCAAACAAGTAGAAACGGACATCTTCGACAATTGCAAAGGGTTGTTTATTGTTAAAAGAAAATCCCTCTAGTCAAAGGACAGCTGCAAAATCATTAAAATGCTCGGTGTCCACTGTAAACAAAATGATAAACGTTGATTTAAATCTTAAGAAAGCAAAAAAACGCATTGAGCACCGTCTTTCTCCAAAGCATATCGCTGAACGCAGGACACGCTTCCGAATTCTATATGAGAAACACTCATCCAAAGAAAAATGGAAAACAATTGTCACACTAGATGAATCATGGGTGTATTTAAATGATTGCAGCAAAACAAGAGCCATTTATTATCATAAAAGGGGAGAAAAAAATTTAAGTATTATACTATTAAAAATTAAGTAATTTCACAGAATCGAAGAAAATTTTTCTAAGGGATTCATGATTGTTGCTGGTTTTTCATATAATGGCAAGTTGAAAATAAAGAGAGTGGAAAAAAATGTCAACATTAACTCCAAATACTATCAGGAACATATTTTATCGCCAATTTTTCTGAATGAAATGACATCGCTTTACTCACAGTGCCATCAATCTGTGGAACTCCATCAAGGCAAAGCTAGCAGTCACACATCAAAATCCACAGTACATTTCCTAAAAGAAATGGAACAAAAAACCGGTATCAAGGCCATACCCTTCACTGATATCCCTACTAAATCACCCGATGTATCACCTATGGATTTTTGTGCTTTCGGACTTTTAAAATCTGCATTATCCAAACGTCGTCCCACAACCCTTACAGGACTCTAGAAAGCTGTTCATGAGGAATGGGACAGAATACCTCTTCTGACTATTCAAAAGGCATTGTTATCCTGGAAATTACAGTGTCGAAAGATAGTTCAGAATAAGGACTATCAAATAGAACATTTAAAACACAAGAATTTTATGTAACTTAGTTTTGTGAATACAATATACATTGTCTAAAACACGTGTGAACAGCCTCTGTATTGCATTTGATGATCCGCGTTTTAACTCTGACCCCCGGATCAACTGATTCTTACTGATGGTAAGTCGATACATTTGAATATGGCCGTATGCGTTTCTGTTCTAAGTCGACGATACATTGTATGAATCAATACACAGACAATACAGAATTTATACATTTAAACAGTAATGCGTTATCCCAAATTAAACTTGCAAAATTATAAATTTAAGCTTTTATCGAAAGAATTATTAAAAAATTAAAATGTAGATAGAAATTTATTTCAATAAATAAGTAAATTCTTATTTTAACTAACGCTGTCAATTATTTTCGAGCGAGTAGAAATTTATCATCAAAAAATGCTTTCAACTAGTGACAAAAAGTACACTGGAACCTAACGTATCCAGAACCTATTAATCAAAATTTATTTAGTTTGATTTCTGCAATCAAGTTTTGATTCAAATTGAGTTTAATTGATTTTAGCTAACAAATTTATTAAAATGGATTTCAACTAACAGTGTCAATTCTTTTCAACTGAGTAGAAATTTATTAAAAAAAATGCCTTCAACAAGTTACAAAAAGTACTCTTGAACTAACGTATCCAGAATCTACCTATCAATATTAATTTAGTTTCATTTCTGTAATCTAGTTTTGAGTCAAATTGAGTATAATTGATTTTAACTAACAGTGTCAATTATTTTGTGTGACTAGAAATGTATCATAAAAAAATGCCTTCAACTAGTGGCAAAAAGTACACTGGAACCCAATGTATGCAGAATCTATTTATCAAAACAGTGATTTTTGCAATCTAGTTTTGATTAAAATTGTGTTAATGGGTAATTTCTTTTGGAAGTTATTTAAATAGGTAATTAAAGAATTCGCATTCTTATACACAAAAAAAATATTTCCTGTGCAACTTTTGTGAAAGAAATTCCAGTTTCTATGCAATTCTGGAAGTGACACGATAGTCCATAGTACACTTTGCTATTGTAGTTTATTAATAATAAATTGGCGTCCCACGAACATAGAAAATTGCTCGTTTTTAATTCTATTCTTTCGAGACTACTGAGTATTTTTTACCGGTTTTTTAGTTCGGGATTATTATTTGAAACAATTATCTTACAAGGTCCACTCAGCTAAAGAGGAGAAAAGAAGCAAAATTGTACTAGCCATTCTAGTGACTTATTATTTATTGAAGCGTAATTGTCTGAAACTTATTTTGTTAGAAAACATTGTATCAAATCATCTTAAGAAGTCGAGGTTTTTATAACTACCTTACATTTCACTACATTGTCTTACATTAATATTGTTGTTTAATACTTAAAAACAATGTTTTAAGTCGTACATACTTACTAAAAATATTGGCCGACCAACCGGTATAGTGGTTAAGGTGTTAGCCTCTAGATCGGAAGGTTCCTGGTTCGAATCCGGGCCCGGGCATGGATGTTTGTAAACGTATGGTGTAGAGGCGGCTGGTGCACCTTAAATCTGTCGTGGTAGAAAGTCCTCACGTTGGGTTGGCGTGGAAGTTTGGAGAGTAGGGTGCCAGCTCAGGTGTTGCTTCGTCATCTGACCGTGGTTCAAAATTACGAGGTGTTGTCCTCGGATCTTTCCCTTAAGGGACTGATCCCGGACCGTCGTCAATAGCCCGTTGTGTTGCTCTAGTACGACGTTAACTAAAATTACCATTACAACTACTAAAAATATTGAGTACAACATTGAATTTCAAACAAATTGAAACAGATAAAATAGTAAAAGAAATTATGTTTTTAATGCTTTGAAAGGTAATATACATTTACAAGCCACTAAGTAATAAACAAATATACAACTTATTACGCAAGAAACAGTTTTCTGATAAATACGTTTTAGAATTTCAAATTATAGCAGTCACAGAAATTGCTCTTTTTTATCACTCTTTTGAGACTAGTTTTATTATTTTAGTTCTGGATAATAATTTGAAATAAGCATCTTATAAAATTGCATCCTAGACTATAAGGTAGGAGAAAAGAAACAAAACTGTATTACCCATAGTAATGTCTAATTATTTGTTGAATTATTGTCATAAATAATTTTTTTAAACAAATGCATTAAACCGTCTTAACCTTCAGAACGGCTCGCACTCATATATCCGTTCCAGGTCTTTAATCTTTTATGAATAACTTCGTAGCAGTTTTCAACTTCTTGATCAATCTATTAAATCCAAGGGTTATTTCAATCATCCAATAGGGTTATTTAAAGAGTAAAAGCAACACTGCGCTAGTAAAATATCTCGTTAACCCCACCGAGTTAACCCGCCAATTGGTTTCAAAAAGTTATATCGTCCATCACGATCTTACCAATCACACTCATAACGAGATACCTCGTCATCATATTACCGACGTTTTGGCTAGGACGACATCACGGTTTTGTCAGTTTTCTTCTAGTGACAAAATATCTCGTTTATCAAGATCTGATCAGGTTTCTTCTAGTTACGAAACATCTCGTTTATCAAGATCTGGTCAGTATTCTCCCAGCGACGAAGTATCTTGTTTATCAAGATCTGGTCAGTTTTCTTCTGGTGAAGAAATATATCGTTTATCAAGATCTGGTCAGTTTTCTGCTAGTTAAGAAATATCTCGTTTATCAAGTTCTAGTCAGTTTTCTTCTAGTTGCGAACTATCCCGTTTATCAAGATCTGGTCAGTTTTCTTCTGGTGACGAAATATATTGTTTATCAAGATCTGGTCAGTTTTCTTCTAGTTAAGAAATATATCGTTTATCAAGTTCTGGTCAGTTTTCTTCTAGTTGCAAAATATCCCGTTTATCAAGATCTGGTCAGTTTTCTTGTGGTGACGAAATATATCGTTTATCAAGATCTGATCAGTTTTCTTCGAATGTCGAAAAAACTCGTTTATCAAGATCTTGTCTATTTTGCTAATGACAATTTACCATTTGGGGATAACCACCAAAAGGGTTGAGTAGTTGGGGGGTGTCTTCCATAACTATCTTAAATTTTATTATGCAGCGTCTTAAATTATTATCTTTCATTTCAATACCAAAGCTACTTTAAGTCCTACAGCATCAACACGACAACCACTGAGGGCAACATTGATAGTGAAACTAATCTACGTATCAAAAAGAAAACCCAAATTTCGTTTTTGCACGTAACAAACAAAACTATATGCTGCGACGATCAATACAAATTTTGTGTTAAATATCGTTCACATCAACAAGAAAATTAAGTTTTCGTTTAAAAATCACCCATCCCTTTGATACGTAAACTAAGTTTGGATGAGAAATTATTAAAATGGAATCAATAGAGTCCAAAGCCTCTGGATATTTAGTTAAATTGATGGCGATGCGCTTAAAATATGAAAGTCATCAATCAGGTGAGCTGCAAATGACTTAAAATTCTCTCTTATGAATTACGAAAGCTACGGGGAGTGAAAGTTAAGCTTACTTTTGGAACTCTTCAAAAATATATTAGTTTAAAATTTCCTTGATCTTAATAATAATCCAAGAAAACTGATATCATGAAGGAAGGAAATCAACGACTCTACCCTCATATCGGACAGCAGCTTTCAGTGTATTTACCTGGATTTAATATAGGTGAGAGCTTGTGGGAAATTGCTTTAGTATAGTTGCTTATTTTATAATGAGCTAAAGCAAGGTTTAGCGTTACTTGAATTATTGATTGATACAAAAAACTGAGTTTTAATTTATTTTTATTGAAGTACTGAGTTTCTAATTAAAATAAATATCCTTATAGTGGAGCATGATATGAACATTTTATACACGATACTTCGTTCTGCATAACGCTTTAAATATTTATCGTTGATAGTACTCCGAAAGTATCTTCTACATACTAAATATTTTGTAGCTTTGATTTATGAGGCGAATTTACATCGAGTCCCATTACTATATCATCCACCTACTTTTGACTTCAGTTGCTCATAACCAGTGATATGAGCTAGATATTGGTAGCTAGGTAGGTGTGTATATAAGGTGAGATATAATCATTCTGCAAAGACATAAGCGATTGACAAAGCGTTCGATATATCAGACTTTGACAAGGGAATGATCATTAACTTTCGAGAAAGTTGTGGTAGTATTTCTAAAACATGGTAGTGGGGAAAGTCTTCGCATGCTTCTGTGAATAAAACGTACAGTGCTAGGATAATCGGGACCCGTGCAGACTGTTGGACTCCACCTATTAATGATGTTAGAGTTTGGAGTAGGCTACTAAGATCTGTGAGGACCAACCGAAGCGTCGTTTTTGATCAACTCACAGTCCAAAAGAATCATATGTGTGTCTAAAACGAACCAACAGCGAATCCTGTCTCGCATGAGGCTCGGATGGTCACTGCACTCCTTCTGACGAAGGTGCATAGGAATAAACGTCTTCAATTTGAACGACAGTAGCGGAATCGGACCTCTACTTATTGGCAAAGTATTACCTTCTCTGGATTCACTTAATCTGCTCCATCGAATTGGACAGAAGGTTGCGTGTCAGGCGAGAAACCTCCTAAATTAAACAATCTACAACCATTGTTGCAAATACACAAACTGGTGCTGGAAGTGTTATAGTTTGGGGAATAGGTTCTTGCCATTTTTTGAGTCCATTAATATTCATGGAAGGTACTCTCAAACGATTTGTTTTAAATCCATCCTTGCCTATAAAGTACACCAATACATTTTGACTGGATCTTCAAGCGGGACAGTGTCATACGGCCATCATTTTCTATGAGTGGTTGGAGGATTTCAATAATGACATCCGAGTACTTTCATGATCTCTAAAATTATCCAAACATCAACTCAAACGATAATCTAAGGGACCACCTTGATTTCCATGTTCACTGTCTGGATCCTCCATCACTCACTCCTCAGCAGCTGTTGGTTGCATATCAGTCTGTATGTCTCGATATATCCTTGCTAACCTTCCATAATGTTATTACTAACTATAACGCTGTCTATCTGCTGTTTACGTTTAACACGGCAATTATTCTAGATGATAGTAGGTGGGCATAATAATGTCACTCAACTGTGCATATTTAACAGTTTTTTCTGCTTTCTAGATAACTTATTTTTTATGTTTAGCATGAAATTTTAAAAGTTTTAAAAATGAAGTTTCAATTTCCAAGATTGTATGTCAAACAGCAAAATTATTAGCAAGTGAAAAATATGTTTAAGAACGTATAAAATTTTGCAGGGAACAAATTTCAACATTACCCATTAGCCCTTACAAGGACATTGAAATTAAAGCTAGAGCTGATATTGACGGCAACGTCGATACTAGTGCCTGCCCTTCTTTATACGAGACATGGATAGACTTAATTAAAATAGTAGGTCTGGAAACATTTTTATAGGTAAACATCTTGCGTTTTCTCCTTTTGACTTAATTGACTGGTAACGGTGGATGTCTTGTTCCACCAAAATTGTCAATGGAAATATATTCCTTTCAAGTTTTAATCTTTAAACGTCATTATAAATGCTTTTCATTTTTTATTAACCAATAGATCTAAAACTTAAATCCGTTTATCTACACTTGAATTCCGAGGGTAAATATGCTTTCGTGTTTATTTTATTTAAGCAACATCAGATATTTCAGAATTAAAGTTTTTACTCGGCATGAATGCAAATCAATGCAATTACTTCTCACAGCAAGAATATATTTATTATTTTCTATAAGCTGCTTTGAATGATGTGTATACATATTTGATGAAAAATCCAATCATTAATATCATGTGGTTCAATTTGAACTTTTCTGAAATCGTGTCCTAATGCATTTCCGTTTCTATGCTTAAGTCAAAAAACAACACATCTCACGCAAAAAAAAAAAAAAAAAAAAAAAAAAAAAACATTTAAACTAAAACGAAAGCTTCCTTATAATTAACACAATATTATATATGGGAGGATACATTTGTGCAATTTCATTGCCTGCTTTGATGTACGAGAACATAAATTAGTTGACAAATCCACGAACTAATTTTATGTAACTCAATTTAAATGTTACCTAATTTGTGCTATAAAGAATTACTAAATTTTCTACGCTTAAGGTATTAGGAAACAACAGACATCAACACAAACAAAAACTCCAATTGAATTTATGCAATTATGTTTATCTTTTAAATGTCACCCAGAAATTCAAAAGGTAAGTAATAATAATTCTGTACAAAAACAAATAGCATGAGAGAATTTTACACGCTACTAAATGAATTGCATTTTTGATCAGCTCTTAGGGAAATTAAAGATTTAACGGAGTTTTCAATTAATCTATTGAATAGAATGAAAACCACAGGAGAATTTCCAGCTTTCATTCTCTTTCGAAAGCTTTAACTTATATTTATACTTATATACACACACATTAAATATATCCATATAAATGCAGCTTGATTTAACATATTAATCCAATTAGTGTATATATCACTAAAATTTAAATATTAGTGTTTAATTTAATCTGAAATATTTTTCGAGGAAAAAATTCTTAACAATTTTTAAACTCTAAGAAAGATTCATGCATTTTTTTGTTGTTAAAATGTTAAAATTTAAAAAAAATTGTCAAATCTATACAAGCAAGCATTAATGAGTTATACAATATTATGCATTCCATACGTTTAATTATAATGTGCTTCGCTTAAGGCAATAATGATGAAATGATTAATTCATCATTCAATGAAAATGAGTGTTCGACGCAAGTTTCATGAATTTTTGCATAATTTTGTTTGGGATTAATAGTAATCTAAATTTAAATGAATCGGGGAATAAAAAACGCTTCTATGTTTGATAACAAATTATATGCAATGTTATTACTTTATAGCAAAATATTTTTCAAAATACTAAATTTATATCTTCTAATTAAAACTTTATACATGTAATTATTATGTTTTTATACTTTAATTAAATAGGATGATGTATAATTGTGTGTATCGTCAAAATTTAGTTTTTTTCTTAAAGTATTTTGTAAGTAATAGTTATTAAATAATATTAATTTAAATATTGTCTGTGTTTTGTTTAAGAATTGCTTTAGAATGGTCTCTTACTCATATAGTATAATTACACATATAAAATGCTTTTATATTAAAATATATTTTGTCATTTAAAGTAAGTGTTAGATCTAGATAGAAATGCAATATTCCCCCTATTTAAAAATTTTAAAGCAAGAAGTAGAAATAAAATATAGGAATGAAAGATTGATATATACACACTCCAGTCAAATTAATGTGACCACAACCTACTTTCGACGTCAACGTGAAATAACAAATCACAAAAGGCAGGTGGCAGCACATTGCAGCAGAGTGTATATAAAGGATGTCCTAGGGCATCGGAAAGCATTTCAATTGTTGGCGTAATGCAGAAACGTAGCGATTTATCAGACGTCCAAAAGGGCATGATTATTGGATTTCGGGGTGAGGGTGGAAGCATTTCGGAAACGGCTAATTTTGTGAACTGTTCGCGTGCCGCCGTGGTAAAAGTATACCGTACATGGCAAAATGGCACTATCCAAAATCAGCGGCGTGGCATATGTATTGCACCACGGGCTATAGATGACAGAGGCGAACGAAGGCTACGGAGATGCGTTCGAGCGAATAGACGTGAAACTGTTGAGCAACTGACCGCCCAAATGAACCAAGGGGCTACCAAGAGGCTACCTCAAGAACGGTTCAGCGAACGTTGCTGCGCATGGGCCTCCGCAGCAAACGCCTGGTTAATGCACCTATGCTGTCTGCTGTTCATCGGCGACGAAGGCCGGAATTTGCACGCCAGTACCGCAACTGAACGTCCACAGAGTGGCGAAAGGTGGCTTTTTCCGATGAATCACGTTTTATGCTCCATCGGACAGATGGACGTTGGCGTATACGGCGTGAAACGTCTGAAAGCAAACACCCTGTAACAATTGCCATGGATCCTCAACATCGTAATCTAGCGTAGCTGGCCAAGGCACTGGAGTCGACATGTCTCAACATCCCAGTGAACACCTTCAGAAACCTAATTGACTCTTCCTGAACGTCTCGCAGCTGTCCGCTTTGCCAAAAGTGGTTATTCTGGCTTTTGACAGGTGGTAATATTAATGTGACCGAACTGTATATATATATATATATATAATTACAACATAAAATATACAAAATAACATAACACACACAAAATAACAAAAAATAACCAAACAGCCGGGGTGCATTAACCAGAAACCGAAACTCGAAACTACCCATGCAAGCGCGCTGAAGCTGCAGACATAGCATGGTAAGCAATATAATTTCAAGGACACAAGAATTTCTAAAAAAATGTAACAAAAGTCTTAAAAAATAATAAAAAAATGAACCATTACCATGTAGAAAACACCATTTTATGTTGTTTGGGTCAGGCTCCTCCCTGATGACGCCCTGATCCACCAACATTTCTTCATTTTTTATTATTTTTTAAGACTTTTGTTACATTTTTTTAGAAATTCTTGTGTTCTTTAAATTATATATATATATATATATATATACTATGTAGCCAAAGGTCACCGGACACTCCTACGCTTCAAGTAAACGATCCCAGTATGACGTATGACATCAGTACTCCTCAACGACGCTATATAAGTGAAGGCAAAAATGCTGGAGCATCAAACGCGTGTTTTCTGTCACACGATGAATCCAACGGACAGAGTTGAATGCATTCGAAAGGGGCATGATTGTAGGTGCAAATAAATTTGGTCATTCGGTCAGATAGATTTCTCAACAGTTAAACGCGCCCCAGTCCTCAGTTAGCGATGTTATAGTCATGAGGAAACGCCATGAAAATACTGAACCGAATTATCGCTCTGATAGGCTCAAGAAACTAACTAATCGAGACCGGTAAACACTGAAGGGTGTTGCGCGAAACAACCGGCACACATCTTTGTCGGAGATTGCATATGACTTCCGTCTCTGCTCAGGTACACAGTAGAGATGCGACATCGATGTCGATGTTTTCAAAAAATCGATGTATTTAAAAAAACATCGATGTATTGAGGTCGATGTTTTTGTAACATCGATGTTTATACTTGTCGATGTCTTTACGTACGTTATCGATGTTTTATTTTTAAAAAAAGTACCGTTATAAAATTTTAAAAAATAACCAAGTAGCATAATTTTCATAATCAGCAAATTGAACATACTTTTTGACCAAAGTGACAAAGGGTGAAGAGTCTGAAAAGTAGGGATGCGACATCGATGTAGATGTTTTTAAAAAAACATCGATGTATTGGAGCCGATGTCGCATCACTAGTTGCTAAACCACTTTTAAGAAATGGGGGAAAAAGTTTAAATACACTGAATTTTAAAAACATCGATAGTTTTTGGGCGATGCGTTATCAACATCGATGTTTTAATTTTGAACATCGATGTTTTATAACTAGGTGCTAAACCAGTTTTAAGAAATGGGGGGAAAATTTAAATACACTGAATTTTAAAAACATCGATGTTTTTTGGGCGATGTATTATCAACATCGATGTTTTAATTTTGAACATCGATGTTTTATAACTAGGTGCTAAACCAGTTTTAAGAAATGGGGGGAAAATTTAAATACACTGAATTTTAAAAACATCGATGTTTTTTGGGCGATGTATTATCAACATCGATGTTTTGCTGTCGATGTCGCATCCCCAGTTGAGACTAGTAAGACGCATTTACACCGGATTTCCAAAACTACTCTCCCTCCAAACATCGAAACTATTCCGAGAAACGGCATTCATTGTATCGTCAAGATCTCGAGTTGAGGTGGAGATTGGGAGAGTTTGCAGAGACAGATTTGTTTTCCACCATGAGTCGGTGAAGATCAAAGGGTTGTAACTTTTATGGGAGATTTCTCCGCGACGTTTGCTTGACAATAACCGCTAACCCTATGTCCTTCGGCCGCTCCGTGGTCGCTCACGCCGTCTTTTATCTTGTTCGCTCTACATGATGTTTTACCCTCATTGCTTGCTATGACCCCATCTCCCGCCAAACTGCCAGTGAGTGACCTGTTCGATTGAAATAGCGTGGACGAAAGAGCTGGTTATAACATTAATAGAAATATTTAGAGAGAAGCCCGTCCTCCTCTGGAACCCAACTACACACGCGTACAAAGACAAAAACAAAAAGAAGAATGCCTGGAGTGAAATGGGTGAGGAACTCAATATATCGATGAAAAGTGATCAGTAGGGCAACTTTTTGCAACAAATGCGACTTTTTTTCACACGTTCTACGCTGCATGATAAGTACTAAAACCAAAATTAATCCTACATGAGGTGTATTGTAAGTGAGTTACAACTGCAACATAAATGCAACTTTCTGCATAAATGCAACTTTTTGCATAAATACAACTACCTGAACTTTAAAAAATTTAGCTTGAATTTAATTAAAAAGGTAATTGGTAATTATTAGTTAACGTCGTACTAGATCAACACAACGGTCTATTGACTACGGTCCGAAATCAGTCCCTTATTTTTAATTAATATGAAATTATTTCACTTTTTGCTCTCTGAATCAACCCTTCGATCACGTGTGTCTGATCTTGCGAACGCCGAAGTATTGCGGATCAAACGAGAAGTTCATGGAAAGGAGGTGTTCGTCCTAACAGACGAAAGTGAAATAAATGGCAAGAAGTACTTTTAACACATCGGTTGGCACTCTTTATAATCCAGAGGAAACTTGCGTAATCGACTGCAGAGTTTGCGAAGCAAGTGTCGATCATCAATATGTTCGCATTGTAGATGACGTTTTAATGTCTGAATGTTGAGCGAAAGGATTTTGCGCTTCTGCTATCCGATACAGCGCATTGAGAAACTGCGCCAACCGCAGTCGTAGAGCAGAGATAGCTCAGTCAATAGAGCGTCGAGCTCGCATAGGAAGGGTTGTGGGTTCAGTCCTCGGCGGAGCCTGCAATTCTGATGGTTGCGAGATCGGCGCTTGGACCTGGCTAAACACCGTCGTGTTCGCTAATGGTGGCTGCGGCACGTTAAATAGGTCGTGGTCACAAAGTCCCCCATGTTCCCATACCAAATCAATACCTCTGAGGGTACCTGATCAGGGTGTTATCGGCCTCTGATTGGGATCTAAATTACGATATGTGTGAGGGAATGGATGTGTGAAAGGGACCTTCCTGTAAAACGGATGTGTTATGTATGAAGAAGTCCAACCCTTCCGGGGCAATGACACCCCCTATTGGTGCCATATATGGCCCGCACGACAACAACAACAACCGCAGTCGTATAATGTTAAAGAAATTACTGGTCATTCAACGTTCTTCTGTGTTTAAGAATGTATTAAAATACTGTTATACACGAATAAAATTGTCAATATATTTTTAATTTTTTACGAATAATTTATTTTAGAATTTATTGTATCAAAAATAAATGCAACTTTAGGGAATGATAAATGCAACTTTTCCAATCTTTTTGCAACCAAAAAGTTGCTCTAGTGATCATTCTTCTCTACAAAGGGGTGAGAAGAGTGCGCTCTTGTGGTTGCCGATAAAGTCCACAAAACGTTTACACCGGTCGAAAAAAGGGACAAAAAGTGGTCAGCATAGGGGAACGTAAAATGTCCTCGCCACAAAAATTGAGAGAAATGTATTTGCAACTCCAGTATAAACGCGGCTTATATTGACGCCTTGTCTTTCAATTACCGTAAGTGCACTTGCAGATAGGTGCCTATAGTCGGAGGACTATGTGGGCAGGACTTTGATAGACCGGAGCTCTTCAGAGGAGGAAAGATCCGCCGATCGTCTTTCGCAGAGAAAATAACAGAGGCTGATATTCTAGGACAACCTTAAATGTTCCCAACACCCAAAGACAGCCTAGCTGCGTAAAATGTCCATTTGTTCCAGCCTTACTTGCAGCAACATTATGAAATAACTTTGTTTTACTTGTCATGCTGCTTTTTAAGTTGCAGACCAACCGGTCTAGCAGTTAGGGTCTCTGAATCGCAAGGTTACTGGTTCCAATCCAGGTTAGTGCATGCATGTTTGTAAGCGTATGGTGTAGAGGGCTGGACCACCTTAAATCTGTCGGGGCCGAAAGTCGTCACGTTGGGTTGATGTGGAAGTTTGGAGAGTGGGGTGCCAGCTCAGGTATTTATTTCCTCGCTATCTGACCGTGGCTCAAGATTATGTGTTCTCCTCGAACCTTTCCCTTAGGGGATGGTCAACAGCCCGTTGTAAACTTTGCTCTAGTACGACGTTAATTAGAAATAACCATTATCATTACCAGCTTTTTAAGTGTCTGTTTTTAGAAGTATTTTATTAACATCTTTTGATATGAAATAATTTTTGCACGTATTCCGGTCTTTTTTTCCCTTGTACCGTGTTTGCTGAATTGTAGGATTCAGATGTTTTTCGGTTATTAGCACGGTTGGATTTGAGAGAACTCGCCACCCTCCGATATCTTCGAACCGGGAGTTCCCAGTAGGAAGCTGGCCGCGGCGACCCGGTTGGAAGACTAACGGATTAGCAATCGGAGGGTTGGGAGTTCGAATCCAAACACAATCGTGTACAAAGGGTGGCTGGGGCACGTCAAATATGTCATGGCCTCAAATTGTCAAACGTTGGCATGGTGTGGAAGTTTGGACAGTGGGGTGCCAGCTCAGATGTTGTCTCGTCACCTGATCATGGTTTCAAAAGGACGTGTTGTCCTCGAATCTTTCCCTCGGGGGATTGATTCCGGACCGTCATCAATAGCCCATTATTTTGCTCCAGTACGACGTTAATTAAAATACCTACCCAGTATGATGCTGCAAATTGCATTTGTCTCAAAGGTTTTCAATTTGTTACTTGCACCCCTTTTCTTATAAACCCCTCAATCATCTTTTCTTAAGTAAACGGAACAAAGAAAAAACTTTTGTTTTAACAATGCTAGTAACCTTTTAACAATGAACCATTGTAAGCATCAACTGTTAAATTTTATTTTCCCGATAATTTTCTTTCAATTGTTGCGTTTCCAACAAAGAAATGTTCCCCTACAACAGTGCTGACACACTTTATTTCGTCTCATTTGTGAATTTTATGCGAAGCTCTTAGCATTACTGATATTCACTGCGCTTAAAAAACTGCGAACGTTTTGTTTTTAATTCGGAGTTTTTGAAGATTGAAAAATGAACATGTTCTCACGACTACTGAAGTGGTTTGGTCAACAAATGTAAGTTTCATCTAATATATAAAATTTCCATGTCACAATGTTAGTTACCGTACTCCTCCGAAACGGCTTTACCGATTTTTGCCAAATTTTATATGCGTATTCAGTAGGTCTGAGAATCGGCTACTATCTATTTTCCATACCCCTAAGTGATAAGGGTTGTTCACACTTAAAATTTATTTTTTTAATTTTTTGACGAAATTTTTTGTTTTTATTTTTTTATAATGTGGCATTAAAAAATACATACAACCCTTAATTTTTACTTTTTTATCACCAACCCCTATTTTTTTTATGGCCATTTTAGTAATTTAATCATTTTTCATCCCGCTCGATAACTGATCAATTATAGTGTTTTTAACTGTACTTCGATTAAAAATCTAAAATTTTTTAAAGAAAATAAACATTTATTTTTATTATTAAAGTTTAATCCTGATATATGCTTAGTGTTACCAATCTTAGATTCTTAAAATTTGCCGCGCGTGTATTTGGCACGATTAGTTCAGTTAATCAAGTTTTAGTTAAACAAGTGATTTACATAACCTTAAATGTGTTCAACACGTGTCACGAGCTCCAACCAACAACGGCTTTTGTGTTGTAAGTATACTTTTTTTATATAATTATTTGAATTTTTTACAACTATTGTTTCAAATTTTTTTTCACAAAACTAATATTTTTGCTATAATCCTGGCCGATGCTGATGCACGTGTGAGCATGCAGCAATTGCGTCAAGAACAATAAGAAGATACACGAGCTGAGCGCAATGAAGTTATTTCATTAATTCTATTTATATGTGTTTTGTACAGTGAGCAATGCCAAGAAAACGCAAAGGGGCTGATTTGAGCCGTAATACAAGTAGGTCCAGAAGTATGAGAGATAAAAGATCCCAAAGAACCGAAGAACAAGTCCAGCAACAAAATGCTGATGCACGTGTGAGCATGCAGCAATTGCGTCAAGAACAATCAGAAGATACACGAGCTGAGCGCAATGAAGTTATACGTTTAGAACAACGACAATCACGCCGTTTTACGGTTAATAGACGCAGAACAAATGACCAACAACGCCAACAGGTACATCGTGCATTTACATCACCGATTCATTTTTGCGCCTAGCATTCCAGTATGAGCCCGATATTGAATATTATGCTCATTCAAAAGTGGTAATTGGTGCTATGGATAAGGAATGTCCGCATTGTCATGCTCTCAAATTCAAAAATGAGCCACCTGGGATGTGTTGCGCGTCAGGAAAAGTGCAACTACCTGAAATTGAAACACCACCTGAACCATTGAACGGTTTACTTATCGGCACGGATCCCGATTCTAACGTATTCCTGAAGTCAATTCGAACATTCAATTCATGCTTTCAAATGACATCGTTTGGAGCAACAGAAATAGTTCGAAATACTAATGCTAATGGTCAACAATACAATTCTACATTCAAAATCAGAGGCCAAGTTTATCATAAAATGGGCTCATTGCTGCCAATGCCAAAGGAACCTCATAAATTTTTACAAATCTACTTCATGGGCGGCGAGGATTCCGGAAGCGCACTTGCCAATCGCGTGAATGCACGTTGTGACTATAATAACCTTGATTCATTTTTTGCCAGGCGCATCGTCAGCGACTTGGACGCTCTATTGAACGAGCACAATGAATTGTTGAAAATATTCAAATCACACATGCACAAATTACAAAGCGATAATCACGCTATTGTCATTAATCCTGATAAAACACCAGCTGGAGAACATATTCGTAGATTCAATGCACCTGTTGTTGAAGACGTTGCTGGAATCATGGTTGGAGATCGTACAGGTACACGAGAAATCGTGATTCGTAGAAGAAATACTAATCTTCAGTTCATTGCTGATACACATCGTTCATATGACGCTCTCCAATATCCGCTAATATTCTGGAAGGGGCAAGACGGATATTGCATAAACATAAAACAACGAGATCTCGTATCAGGTACTTCATTTATTATGAACTTGATCATTAACCATTTAACAAAACAATTAAATTATTGAACGAAATTAATTTAAATTAATATTCATAAATATATTATTACAGGAGCTGAAACAAACAAGAACGTTAGCTCGAAAGATTATTATGCGTACCGATTAATGATTCGGCGCGGCCTGGACAACGTCATTCTACGATGTCGTGAGCTTTGTCAACAATTCATGGTCGACATGTACGCGAAGATAGAGGGCGAACGACTACGATACTTACGATATAATCAACTCAAGCTGCGTGCGGAAGAGTACATTCACTTACGAGACGCTATTAACAACAACGCCGACGTCGCCGAAATTGGTAACTCTGTCATTTTACCATCATCGTACGTAGGCAGTCCACGTCATATGCAAGAATATATACAGGATGCTATGGCTTACGTGCGCGAATATGGACGACCGTGTTTATTTATCACGCTCACATGTAATCCAAAATGGCCAGAGATTATATCTTTGCTATAGCCTGGCCAAAATGCAATACATCGTCATGACATTACAGCACGTGTATTCAGACAAAAGTTGAAGTCTCTAATAAGTATCATTACTAAATTACATGTATTCGGTCCCACACGTTGCTGGCTGTATTCAGTTGAATGGCAAAAGCGAGGATTACCTCATGCGCACATTTTGGTTTGGTTAATCGACAAAATCCGTCCTGAAGAAATCGATAGTATCATTTCTGCGGAAATTCCAGATCCGTCTACTGACCAAGAGCTGTTTGATATTGTTACAGCAAACATCATCCATGGTCCATGCGGTACTCTTCATCGTTAATCGCCTTGCATGGCAGATGGAAAATGTACTAAAAATTTTCCTAAAGATTTCACTAATGATACGATTACAAATACCGACGGATATCCAATATATCGTCGAAGAAGTCCCGATAATGGCGGACAATCATTTATTAAAAATATCAGCAACACAGACATTGACATTGACAATCGTTGGGTGGTGCCGTATTCGCCTCTGCTAAGCAAGACATACAATGCTCATATTAATGTTGAGTTTTGCAGTTCTGTGAAGAGCATCAAATATATTTGCAAGTATGTCCATAAAGGCAGTGATATGGCTGTGTTTAGAGTAGAAAATACTAATGTAAATGCTCCTCCAATGGATAAAAACGATGAAATTACGCTCTACCAAATTGGTCGGTACATCAGCTCCAATGAAGCTGCTTGGCGTATCTTCGGTTTTCCAATTCATGAACGGGATCCAGCAGTTGTTCAGTTAGCCGTCCATCTTGAAAACGGTCAGCGTGTATTTTTCACGAACGAGACAGTGATTGATCGTGCTACAAATCCACCTAAAACTACACTCACTGCATTTTTTGAATTGTGTAATAGTACGGATGATTTTCGTGCCTTTGCAAGAACATTACTCTATTCACAAGTACCACACTATTTCACATGGGCTCAAACAAAAAAATGGATGCCCCGCAAGCAAGGCTCACCAGTTGATGCATGTCTCAATTTATTTAAATCGAACGCTTTGGGGCGATTATTTACAGTCAATCCAAGACACACTGAGTGCTTTTATCTTCGACTGTTGTTGGTTAATGTTACTGGCCCATTATCATTTCAAGATATACGCAAAGTGAATGG